>JAPDPK010000005.1:1200000-2400000 GCA_031772115.1 Heritiera littoralis
TTTATTTTCAAAAGTCTCACTGCCTCTGTTGAGAGGAGTTTTATTTTTTCAAAGTCTCATTGCCTCTGTTGAGAGGAGCTTTTTGTTTTCAAAAGTCTCATAACCTCTGGTGAGAGGAGCTTTTATTTCGTTTTCTTTTGCATTCCTTAGTCTTATGATAGGAAAGACTAGGAATTTCATTTCACAGTCCTTAGTCTTATGATAAGAGAGACTAGGAATTTCATTTTGCATTCCTTAATCTTGTGATAGAAAGGATTAGGAAATCTCATTCTACATTAATTTCCTTAGTCTTATGATAGGAAAGACTAGGAAAATTCATGTTTGCATTCCTTAGTCTTATGATAGGAGAGACTAGGATTTTCATTTTTGCATTCCTTAATCTTGTGATAGAAAAGATAGGGAAAATTCATGTTTGCATTCCATAGTCTTATGATAGGAGAGACTAGGAAGTTTCACTTCACATTCCTGAATCTTGTGATAGAAAAGATTAGGAAATCTTGTGGTAGAAAAGATTAGGAAATCTTTGGAAATCGCATTCTACATTCATTTCCTTAGTCTTATGATAGAAGAGGCTAGGAAACTCCATTTTGCATTCATTCCTCAATCTTTATAAGAGAGGAAGATTAGGAAATTTCATTTTGCATTCATTTCCTAAGCCTTATGATAGAAGAGGCTAGGAAATATCATATTTTACAAAGAATTCATTGATAGGTAGTGCATTCGGACAAAATGATTGTCTATGTCTTTGCACAATTACTGTTTCACAGCAAAGCGCAAAGAGGGGCAGCTGTAGACACCTAATTTTGTCCGAACAATTTTAATTAAAAAAATTGAAAAAAAAAAGCAAAAAAGTACAAATAAATAAATTAAACTCATTCTTCAATGCCCATGCATCATGCAAATTTAAGCCAAGGTTGACTTGAAAGATTTAGACCAAATATGAATAAGTAAATAAAAGGAAAATAAATCATGCAAAAAAAGGAAATAATTAAATGGAATAAAAGCTGAAAATAAATTATCAAAAATAAAATAATGAAAAGGAAATAAATAAAAAAAGATGGAAAGGTCAAATGAAAATAAATGAAGAAAATCCCATGATTACGGGATCAATAAACTCATGGATTCATTTTCCAAAAGGCATTGATTCTTTTTCCAAAAGGCATTGATTCTTTTTCCAAAAGAAGATACAAAAAATATGTATATAAAGGGGGGAGATACACGATTTTGAGAGGAGGAAAACAAAAAAAAAGTTTTACAATTGGTCTGGATCATCTTCATCGAGCCTCCTTAATCCTTTCACCATTATCACCTCTGCCTAGCACTTTGACAAGCCGAGCTCACCACCCTTGTGTTATTGCTTTACCATCATCACACCCCTATTTCTGCAACACCTAGCCTGCTCCAATAGGCCACACCATTGCTTACTGCTCTCTGCAACGCCACCACCATCTTGCTGCTATCCACGCCAAATCCGATTGCACCTGAACACAACGCCACGTCCTTGTCACCTTGCTCCCAGTATCCCTGTTGCAGCTGTCCTCGTTGATACCGACCCTTACATCATCTCTACAGCGTTTCTGCTGGTATTTGTCCATTATATTGCTGCACCATCATCGTTACTGTTGAAGCCACACGCCACTTGCTTCTATTTGAGGAAGATGCAAGTCAGGCTAAAGGTTTTTAAGCTCTTTGCATTGCCACCGCACTTGTTATCCCTTACATTGCCTTGCATCCCTGCCTTGTGGTCTCCACGCCTTGCTACCCAGCAAACCCGAGCCATCTTCATCCCTGTATGCTCGCTCCACTGCAGCTACTCCAGCCCTGCACCAGTGCCTGCACCATGTGCCCCGCTTGCCGCTCTGCACTGCCCCACGCCTTGTTGCCCTGCCTACGCCTTGCTGCTGTGTTGCTGCTGTCTATCTCTTAAGTGATTAAACTTGTGGCTAGCAAAAAATACTGGAGGTTAGCAGTTTCAAAAGAAGAGAAAAAGAAGCAATCAAAGAGAAATAGGAGAGCCACATCTCCACGTGGGACACCGTTTAAAGCCAACAAAAGAAATTCCTTGGCTTGTGAGGTATGTGTGTGTGTGTGTCTATATAAATATATATATATATATATATATATTATATATATTTGTACATTCCTTTTCTTAAACTGAACTATTCACTTGTTATGCATGAAGTTATTATTTGTCTTTTGTATAATTTATGACATGTTCAGGAATTTTAAAAAGTGTCTAGATATGTTTAGAGGTTATACAAGAAGATGATTTTGTCGAATTTATGAAATAATGAATTACTAGTGACTGTTTTAAAATATATATAATAGAAAATAAAGTAATCAAATAAGCTTCTTTTATTTCCGATGATGAGATTTTGAAGAAATCACAAGTAGTGATTCTTCGATAATCTTTAGGACCGAGAAAAATCCTTAGATGTTACCAGCGTATTGGAACATTTAATTGATTTTATCTCGATTTCAAAATTCTTTAAATAAATTAATATAAAAAATAAAAATAAATTAATCAAATATAAAATTTAAAATAAACAAATAAATATAAATATGAATTATAAATAAATAAATAAAATATAAATTTAAAAGAATATCCTATGATAGGATTTCTTAGAAATCACAAGTAGTGATTCTTTGATAATCCTTAGGGTCGAAATGAAATATTTGAATATTACCAGCGTATTGAGGTATTCAAGTAATTTTAGTTCGAAGAAATAAATTAATATTAATAAACAAATAATAAATAAATAAAATTTTTAAACAAATAAATAAGAGTACAAAATTGTTACAATTAACCTTCGGAAATAAATGATAATAAAACAATTAAAAATTAAATAAAAAGTATAAGTTTTAAAGATTTTCCGATGATGAGATGTTACAAAATTCACAAGTAGTGATTCTTAACTGATCTCTAGGTGAGAGAGATCTGCTAAATGTTACCAGCGTATTGAGATATTTAGTATGATTTTTCAATAAAAAATAAAATTTTATAAAATCAATAAATTACAAAAGCAATAATATAAATATAAAAAGATAATAAAATAATATATTTCTCATGTACATCATATCTATTTTGTTTGCATCATTTGCATTCATGAAATTCCAAAATAAGTGCAAATCTCCCGAGGATGAGATTCTATAGAAATCGCAAGTAGCCATTCTTAAGAAATCTTTAGGTGAGGAAATTATCCGAAATGCTACCAAAAGTATTGGGGTACTTAGGAATAATTTTCAATACAAAAGATTTTCACTTATTTTAAATAAGGAAAATAAAACTTAAATATTTCAAAATAAAACAAATAATAAAAATGATTGCAACATAAATGGAGTTCTTTTTAAATATTTAATTAAGATCATTTTATTAAGATCAAAAGATAAGACATGATTAAGTGGTACCGTTTTTTAACGGACGTTGTGGGGGTGATAATCCTTCCCCACGCGTAACTGAACTCCAGAACCTAAACTTTGTTTTCGCATACCAAAAATTATTTTTTTGATAAAACTTAATTAATTTTAAGATTTTATTAAAAAGATAAATAATTTTAGGTGACCAATCACACCTAGTCAAAAAAGATTGGTGGCGACTCCTCTTTTTTTTTTTTAAAATCGTCTAGCGATCGAGTCTCCGGACGAAAATCGTTACGACATTCATTTAAAGTGTTCTTTGTTGTTCATTTGTTATTTATTAAAATACTAAAATTATTTATATTATATAAGGTATATAAAATATACCATATTTTTAAAACATTAACATAAAAAATTAGTACCTAATTTTTAAATATATTTATACAATATAACTTTGTTGGCTTAAAAATTAATAAAATATAATAATAAAATATTTATAAAATTATTAGTTAATTATACTTAAAATAATTACTTTTTAAAAATTTTAAATATAATGTACTAAAATAAAATTAATAAAAATTTCATAATAAGTTAAGATCTCATTTTTATGATTTTATCCATTTACCATTTACACACACACACACACACACATATATATATATATATATATATATATATTACACATATGTGGGTATACACAGACATATATATGATACTTTAATATATGTATATCAATATATGTATATGTGTATGATACAAATTGTACTTAAAAATAGTAATTATCAATTTTAATAAAACATTGTATTAGATGATTTCAATTTACATATGGGATTTAATCTTTATGTAGGATTTTTAATATTTAATATTTAATATTTAGTTTGTTCTCATGAATACTTGTTCATGAACATGTATTTGTGAACGCGTTCGTTTACATATTCGCGAACACGTTCGTTTACATGTTCACGAATATTAATGAACAATGCTTACCAAATAAACGAACGAACACGAATGCACTCCTTAACGAACACGAACGACACTAAAAAACGAACGAACGAACAGAAATATCAGTTCGTTCATTTGTGTTCAGTTCATTTACATCCCTACATGTAACCCAACTAGCATTTAATAGTAACATTGTTGGTTTAGGTGACATAAAGACTTGTTTGTTACAACAATACAATGTTAAGGACACTAATATATTATGTTTTAAAGTTTAGGGATCAAATTGATATAAAATCCAAACTTCAAGGACCATAAATATAATTCACTCATTTACTGAGTCTAAATTAATACTATGATAAATTCTATTTACAATCACAACTTTACTTTCACATTCCAATTGCTAAAACATTTACACTTAAAAAAAATTTTCAAAAACAAATTACTCATTAAAACCATTACAATTATTTTATTGACTCTTTTTCTCCAAACATAACCATCAATTTCTCTAAACACACTTCTCCAATTCTTCAACAAATTTGCTCTCCAATTTTTTCAATTCCTTCAAAAAAAAAAAGAGATATAGATCTCTTCTTCAATCTCTTCATTTTTTTTAACTATTTAAAAAATTGCATATCTTTGTTTCTTAGAACCTAAAATCGTACAACGCAACCATGCCCTGTAGAAGTGCATGAAGCTTCATCTTCGAAAACTTCTACGTTTAACAAGAAGAAAAAATTGGAGTGAAGGATAAATAGATCATTCAATTAAGGGTATTTTTGTATTAAATTAAAAATCAAAATTTAAGTCTGAAGTGTAAAAATGGGATTGTGAATAGAATTTATTTAACTACTATATCTTATTATTATTAACTTGTTGATTTTAAATCAACGTATCTAAACTGTGATCCATAAGGATTAATCCGATTGGTAAGAATTAATCCAAGTAAAAGTATCGACTTGTTATTTTTTATTGTCAACGAAGATTGGTTGAGTTAATAAGGATTGTCTACTCCAATTATAAGACTTAAGTTTGACTCTAGTTACTAGCAATATATGCACATTTTAGGAAATGGGAACTTTCTTAACAATTTTTTAAAAATTCTATTTTTTCTTCAAAAATAATTTAGTAAGACAATTATTGATGTGCCCCATGTATTTTCTCATTCCTTTCAAACAAAATCATACAATATGGTACAAGAGAAAAATTCCACTCTATTCCCACCTAAGCTACTCTCATTTTTGAGCCTATACATTGCAATCTCAACCACAGCTACACCACTAATGTTTTTAAAAGCAATTTTAGCTAATTACAACATTGCAAATTTTACAAGACATCCACAATGCTAGCATTAGCTACTTTGCTATCTTTCTAAACCATACAAACTACACATTCTTAGTGGTTTTTTTTTTTGGTAGATCATGATGTGAATGGGAACTCTCTTTCTTGCAAGTCTATGCTATCTTTACCAGAGCAAATAAATGGGAAGTCATCAATTCCATCATAAAATAGGCCACCAAACTCATCATCACTCTCTGCTTGTTGGTTCTTTGGTTCATCATCTGCATCGGTACTGCTTTCTTCTTCAGACACATTTGCATTCTTCTCTTGCAGTTCTCGAAACATCGAAGATCGAAGGAGCAGGCCAAGTGCAGTAGGTGATGAAGACTTGTATGAGAAGACAGGGCTTTTGGTTTCAGGAACTTCTTGCTTTTGTGGAGAGTTCATGTAATCTGTAGCAAAAGAGGGGTAGAATGAGGGCTTGTATTCCTCTCTTGGGCTGTAAGTACTACTGGTTAATTGTACTGGTTCAGGTTCTGTCATTGACACTAATTCATTAGCAGCAGCTACATTATTTGTCCCTGGCTTTAACCATTTGATATAAGTACCCAAATCAAAATTGGTCACAGCATTTATCCCTCTATATTCAATTGCTGCAATGTCGTAAGCGCGAGCAGCCTCCTCTTGGGTGCCTGCAAATGAAATAAACATGTTGTTTAAGCAAATATACCTTTTTAGCATGGCTGCAAGGTTGCCAAATTTAACACAGGAAAACATAGAAACTTACTGTAAGTGCCAAGGTAGAGATATTTGTTCCCAAAGACTCTTCCTATTCTCGCTTCCCATCTTCCATTGTGATGGTGCCTGAATGTTTTATCCAAAGAAATCTTTAGACTTTAGCCTTTGGGGCTTTTGCTTAAAAAATACAGATACTAATCACCAGATTATGAAGAAAAGTACCTTGCAACTCCCCTGTACTTGGATACACCTCTTGAAAACCCACTGCTCTTTCTGTAACAAAGAAATTCCAATTCATGTCATTTGGTAAGAATATATATCCTTGAGATAATTATATCATTTTGTGATTTGATTGATATAGCCTTACCTTCTTAATGAGGCCAAGTACTCCTCTTTTGTGACAGTTTGCATTATTTCGATCTCTTTTTCGTAATCTGATATCTGCAGAAACCATCAAGGGAGCTGTTTACATAGTACTAATAGGCCATCATGTTTTTTAAATGAGATTATGAGATATGCATACCGGGAAATTGGTGAAAGTTGAAGTCCCCCAATACTTAAGTGCAGCTAAATCATATGCTCTTGCAGCGGCTTCTTCAACATCATAAGCTCCTGAAAATTTTAGAAACAAGACCATTGTCATTTCCCTTTAGTATACAAAAAGTTTTTAGGGGAGGAATATAAGTAGAAAAGTGAAACTTGACTTTGCAGTGAAGTGATGTACTCACCAAGATAAACTGCAGGATCCAAAGTGTCGATTCCACAGCAGGAATGAATGGAAGAACACAAAATCATGCAACATGTAAGCATCCTGAATTCAGAATTATAATGAAAAGAAGTGAAATGCAACAAAGAAACACAGTTTACCTTGTTTTCCTTTCTTCTTCTGTGTAGCATTCCAGGACAGCTTATCCCACAAGTGGGCTTCATACCGGCCAGTCCATCTATGCCTGTTCATTTCATAAGGATGAAAGTTAGCCATTGAGAAATAAAAGAATCTTAGAATACTAGGAAGGTCTTCTTTGCACCTGCTGACTCCACGAAACCTTGAACTTCTTTTCACAGTGGTAGCACTAGCAGTAGCAGCATTGGTTTGATCATTTCGTTGCTGTGGTTGCTGACCTTGATTGTCATGACAGCCAAGTGCAACTGCAGCTGGATCTCTTCGCCTTCTCTTGACAGCCCTTACTGCTTGAACCTCACCATCAGTCGAGCACATGCGGCGCTTTCCTAGGTATTGTTCATCCTTAACCATAATCATTTCCATCTCTTGTTACCTTGATTGTTTTCTTACTTTTTCTGTCTTTTGCTGGTTTTTCTTTCTATGGCTGGTTGCTAAAGGAGTAAGAGTTCATGTATATATAATCTGCTTGTCAATTTTGGAATTATTGTGTTTTCTTATTGTTGCAGAAACTATTCACTTAAGTCAAAACAAGTGTGTCGATGATCTCTATGAAATCTGCAATGTCCATACAAATTTAGGTGTCCATATTCTGTTTGCAGGCTCAAACATTAAAAAAATTATTGTTTTTCCATTTCAAATTTCTTCACAAAGTCGGTTTGTTTCAGGAGGTAACTTTGTGAACTTCTGATTAACCATGAGAAAAACAAACCCCAGCAGATTCTTAAGATTAGTCCTGAATATGGGTTCCTCATGGCTCATATAACTAGCCGGTGTGATTGATTCATGCTAGGGTCAAGTGATCAAATTGCTAGATTTCTTGGATGGCAAAATAATCCTACAGCTATATTTAGAACCTAGAAGTAATCGCCACTAAACCTCATGAACATTAGCTGTCTAAACTGTCAAACCCGAATACTGTTAACCATGGTTGTAAAAGTATGCTATGACAATTTCAGACACGGTATTAGCATATGAGACAAGTTGAATACACTAGTTAGCATATGAGACAAGTTAAATACATAGCAAACTATGTTCGGTATACCTTACAGGAAATTGTCCGGAAATTGCTTTGAGCTTTTGTTTCCATGAAAGAGGTGAAAATCGCACACTGTTAATCAACCTGTTATTACATGACACACCGACTGTTTTCGGCTTCACCTTCATTGGATTCCCCGTCCAGTTCATTCTGTTATTTTGTATCATTTGGATCAGACAGACGCCCGTGGGAACAATGGAGTTTGTTCCCCCTACGACCCTCTAATTGACTGAGTTTCCTATGGAATCAACAGGCAAAATATTCTTGCAGACTACATGAAATTGTTCTTTAATTCAGGTTGGAGTGTAGCATAAGATATGCCCTCTGGATTCTAGTGAGGGAAAATACTTGGATGAAGCATAACTTAATACTTGTTCTTTAACTATTTAACTCTGTCTCAGTTCACTGTTTTTGACTGGGAAAATTAAGAAATTGCCATTAGTCCATGAAAGCCGATGAATAAGATGTTATTGACTCATGGTTATATTTTTCCAATCGCGTCGCAATCTCATAGATGAATGATCCTGTCTGTTCCTGTTATAAGTTCTTTCCGTTTATCCTACAAAAGGAAAGAACGAACTTTATTCAGCAAATACTAAAGCAGAACTTTGCAAAGCCTGTACACAAGTAGCTATGGAGAGAGATGTTACGACCTGTTATCACATTTTTCACGTATTTTTATACAATTTTTTTGGTTGGGCTGTCTGTGATGCCATTAACATTTTACAGTGATATTAATAAATGATAATCATTTATTTAACAAATACAGAATATGAAATTTTTTCATATTTCCTTACATCTGACATCCCCTATTGTCCTTATTTCAATAAAGTAGTACTGTATACTTATGTCTGAAATGTAAAAGAGAAGTGACTGTACCTGTTATATTTAACATAATTTGCTCCAGTGCTTTACACGTAACTATATCGATTTGGGATATAGTTCTCTAACTCCGTGTCTTTTTATCTGTGGAGTTAAAACAAAGAGGTGAACGAATCACGCGCTCAGTAAAAGAGACGTATGCTGCTTTAAAGAAAGCAAAACTATATGCCACAAAGTATTTATTTTTTCCTAAAATCATACCAAGTAGGAAAACAGTGGATATAGTAAACAATACTCTCAATACACTATTCCAATCATTGGTTAAACAATTTATATTAAAATGTAGTAAACAGTAAATAGGATTCAGTAAATCCCCTCAGTAAACAGAAATTAGTAAGTTGAGACTAGGCACCACCCTATAAATAAATCATGCTCTCATCGTTCCTTACCCCTTTCCAGGAACACAAGTCGTTCGCTTTTGAGGTGCACTTGTAGGCCATCGCTTCTCACAGCTATCTCGGCTAGATCTATGGTCATAATCTATAAGTGGTCCTCGGGTCCACTTGCTAGGTGACCTCGAGACCGCTGATTACTTGGTGGGTCCATCAGCCTCGCAAATCATAATGCATGAAACTAGAGGCCTAAAGTCTCAAAATCAAATTATATCTCATAAAGCACCTTTAAAGAATTATTTCACCAAATTCATCATTTTCTCAAAATGATTTATTTTCCAAAAAGGTCTTATATAAAATAGTAAAAACAGCTCGCAATCTCACCATTTTTCGTGTGAGAAAGGCACGGTTTAAATTGGCTCGCCCATGGCTAGTTCGCCAATGGTCAACTCGCCCATAGTCAACTCGCCCAAAGTCAATTCACCCTAAAAAAGTTTTATATTTTCTGTTTACAAATATATTAAAAACAGCCCATTTTTCGTGTGAGAAAAATATCAAGTAAATCAGCTCGCCCATGGTCAACTCACCCCAAACGGCTAGCCCATGGTCAGCTCGCCCATAGCGGTTAACTAGTGTTCGGCCGCCAATCTTAGTATTTAAAAACAAGTTAAACTAGCTCGCCCATAGTGGCTCGCCCATGGCCAGTTCGCCCATTGTGGTATTGCCCATGGTCAACTCGCCCAATGCGGCACTTCCATGGTCAACTCGCCCATTTTTATTAAAACAAGGTCGTTCGCCCAAAACAACATAAAAGGGTTCGCCTTCCATTGGCTCGCCCGCCCTTTACCAATTCGCCCAAATCAAACGATTTATCAAATTAATGCATGTCATAAACCAAAACAATTTCTAAATAATTTCATAAAATTTAACTCCACAGGACATGCATTCACTTCACACACATCTCCCTTACCTGGTATTACGAAGCCTAGCTTCCTGCTCGCCTTCCCGATCGCTTTTACCGAATCCTTAATTCTCGGCTGCAAAATAATTTATTAAAACTATTAATATTTTCTTTTTATATATTTCCATCACTTGGGCGAGACTTGAGACAAATCAACTAGCTCGCCCATGATGGCTGACCTCGCCCATTTATCATCATTTTATACCATTTCCATTACTTTCCTTATTCATTCTCAATTATTTTCCAGACTACATCTTGTTCTAGTTTCCTTTAATAATTTTCTATCATCCTACTACAATTTCAACCTAGTTTCATTTTATTCTTCATCTACTTCAAGATATGACTTTATTCTATTTCTATGATCTAACAAGAATAGATCAAAAGCAAGACTATAATCATGCTTCTCGTGCTTGAAATCATAGAAATATATCATTCAATTTCAAGAAATCATTAAATCTAACCTTAATCAACTGCACTTCCAGAACAAAACACTTTCTGTCTCACGTTGGCCTTACTTTGCTTATTCCTTGAGCTTATCAAACGATGGAGGAAAGGTTTTGAAAGCAGGTTTACTTGTTTAGTCAATTTAAGGTTAAAGTTTAGTAGATCAAGCATGGCAAAAATGGAAGGAACAAAACATAAACTTGCAGTAGAATAGTTTTCGTGAAGAAGATGGAGTTTGCTAAGTTGGTTTTCCTCAAGTGTTTCTTCTTATATAGCCATGCTAATCCAATCAAAACCTATCACTCGTCCTTTATTCCGCTTCTTTCATCATTTCACTTCTTAACATGCATTAATTAGATGAAAGAGACAGCTAGGGTCAATTTTTCTACCCTCATTAATGGATGAAGACACCTGTGGTCAAAGAAACAGCCTGCCAATCTTTTCTGTACCGTTTCTTGACTTATTTGCCTTCTTTGTTTTATTCCTCAACCAATAAGGATAAGTTCTTTATTGACTTTAATATCCTCTCTTAATTTTCTTCAGCAGTGTGGTGTACAAAGTCAGTTTTTATTGCAATGGTTTGAATTTATTTCCCCATATCGTCAGCTTTTATTTTCATTTTGTCCACACATGCGAATTCCAGTTCGCCTCCTCAACTTGAGGCCTCAGCTCGCCAACTCAATTTCAGTTCGCCAACATAAGATTTGGCGATTACGAGCTGATTTCCTTTTCTTGGCAATCACATTGAGATTTGGCGATCACTGCCATAGTTAAATTGTTGGCGATCACCAGGTATTGCTCTACTCACTTACTTTGCTATGATTCATGCCACAAGTTGGCGATCACACTTAACATTATAAATTTGGTGAGTACATTATGGCTTTTCTTGCCTCCTAGGCTATCATCTGCACTTCTATATGAGAGATCATTTTACTCGCCATACTCACTCTTTGGGCGATCATCACTAGGTTCATTTGGGCGATCAGAGCCCTCGCCTCATTCAGGCTATCATCTTAATCAACTAACTTGGCGAACTCACCTATTCGCCAATAAGGCCATTAAATCATACTCGCCCTCATCCATTGGCGATTAACCTTATCTTGCTCGCGCATTGGCGAGCTGTTCCACTATAGTACTCGCCCATAGAGTATTTCACAGAAATTACTCCATTTACATCTCAAGTTAAAGAGCTTTTCACTCAAGTGGAAATCAACATTCATTATTTATTTAATTTCCACTATCAAATTTTATGAAATTAGGGTCTACAGTAATATAGAATCAGGTCTTACATTTTCTCCCCACCTTAAGAAATTTGGTCCTCCAAATTTCAAACGGACCTATCATTGAAAGAGCTCTGGATGCTTCTCACGTATAAGGCTATCTAACTCTCAAGTAGCCTCCTACTGCCAGAGCATCCAATCAAAGGATTAATCTTAGATCACAACACTTTATCCTTCCTATCCAGAATCCGTACCGATTTCTCAACGTAACTCATGTCCTCTATGATCTCCAGTGGCTCATGTCAAATCACGTGAGAAGGATCTGGATGGTACTTTCTCCATATCGAGACATGGAATACGTTATGCACTCTTGACAACTTTGGAGGTAGTGCACATCTCCCACACGATCTAAGATCTCTGACGATCCAGTACGTCGGGGGCTCAATTTCCCTCTCATTATGCATCTAAATGGTGAGACCTTCATATACATAATCTCTTGTATATCTCAAGAAGTCTGTTCAACCAAGTCGAAAACAATTCTCGGTCTCCTATCTTCTCATGCTATCAGAGATTATATTGTCTGCTAATTAAACCCTTTAAGGTGCTATGCCTATACTCTTCTTTAGCCATTATCATAAGCAAACTCTGTCAGGGTAGAGGATTATCCCAAGAGCCTATAAAATCAACTGCACACGCTCACACCATATCCTCGAGCATCCATATCATATGTTCGGACTGTCCCTCAGTCTGCGGATGAATTGCGGTGCAAAACTCAATCGGGATCCCATAGCTTCCTGTAATCTCTCTCAACACTGAGATGCGAAGCGGGACTCCCTGTCAGATATAATGCTCACTGGAACACTATATACCCTCACCATTTCCCTGACCCATAACTCGGCCAAGGCACTAATTAAATCAATAATTCCAAGAGATAAGCAGACTCAATCAATTTATCCACAATTATCCAGATAGCACTATACCCTTTTGTGGGTAATTCAAATTTTTTTTTCACTTGCTTTAGGAAGTACCATCAATACAGGTATTTTTATTCCTTATCAATTTTCTAACTTTTAGTTACTCTCGTCTCTAAGATCAGACTGCTAGTATCTCTTTATGCTCTAAATTTTTTGTTAAAAGTCCTGCCCGTCTCTTTAGGCCCTCGACAGTCATCCCTTTGGTGCTCTCCCACGCCTCAGGTTTACTCTTTCAAGTGAGTCGACGACCACATAGTTCGCCCACACCTCACAACATATTATCCGCTGTTGGGCGATTGCCCAACTCGTGGGTCGTCTATCTCGGATTTTGCTCAAGGGTCGTGAAGAACTCGGGCTTCTTTTCTCAAAACCAATTTATACTCCCTAAAATCTTTTATCATCCTTGGGAGTTAGCAAATTTTCACTTCTTTTTACACAGTAACTCATTCATACTACTTGTCACTTATCATCTCATTCGGTGCAAAGTCGACAATAATTCAGTGACTATCATTTAGATAGTTTTAATCAATCGTATGTAATTGTCCTAGTAGTCTCTGAAATACGACGCACTCGCTCTCAATATATCCCAGAGCGTCCACACAATGTGCTCGGATATCTATATCCATCAGAGGCGATGCTGATAGTAAAATTTGGAATCCCAAAGCCTCTTGCTATTCTCTCAAAACATGTGGCAAATCATGGATCCCTATCACATGTACTCACTCACTAGAACTTCACATACCTTTCCATTGTGTCACCGATATTTATTGACTAAGGCACTCAAGACATCCCGAAACCTAATGATGAAGAAGTGAATTAATTTGGTTACTCAATCCATAGTCACTTCTATAACTTCATGGTTTTTTCGGATTCTCTACCATCCTACTGTTTCATGGTTAAACTAGGACTGCCCTTCTTTTGCAGACCTTAATACTAGCCATCGATTACGTCTCAGGTAATCATTTTTCTCGATAACTTCTTTTATATCGAGTTATCATTTTATCTCTTATTCTCCTTGTACATGTAATATCAATTACTTGGAGAATGTATTTGAGAATATAATTTCTTCACAATCCATTTCTAAAATTGAATTTATCATCATTCAGATTTCGTCACCACTTTACTTATACAATTTCACAGTTCTAATATGTATACCTATACACACATGTATATCCTTTTCAAGATTAGCAATACTTCTTGTATCTGCTCCTCTGAGTATAGCAAAATTTCATCTGTCAAAATCTGGCTTGTTATTAATTCCAGTCATAACCACATGATGATCAGACGAAATCACCTTTATTCATATACTTGGGAACTACCTCATAACTCGTGTTCCCTAGTCATCATATGACTTGTCTCTTAAGACGTTTTCATTCCTTCACATACATTACCACAATCGTTTTCCCAATTAATATGGTATTTTACCGTTACAATCTTGTAACCATTTCGAATACTATACTCATACATACCCATTCACTTTCACTTTCTCATAAGTATGTATCACATCAGTAAGGTAGTGAATTCCACAAACTTCTCAACAATTCATTTATGCCATACTGGTAAACCTCATAAATTTTATACCTCACTAACTACACTTTAATCTCACTTAAATAGTAAGATCCTTTACTCAAACAATTTCAATGTCCACTTAATCATTTGAGACCTCACGTCTCTAATGTACATAGTTCAATTAGAACTCATGTTCACTGACTTAACAGTAAGGTTTTCCATTCCTAGAAGTTTGTGGCATTATTCAACGATATTGCTTATATCAATACACATATTCATTCTCTTTAAAATCTTCTTAGCTGGCTCTAGGCTCACATATAGGAAGGATACTACAGTCGGCTAGGGATCCAAATAGAATAAGGTAGGTATTTTAGAATACCATTCTTGTTCCGGAACCTAGAAGCAATTGTAGAGAGTAATAATCCCATTGTTTTCAAAACGATATAATTTTCATTTTCACCAGTTATACCAAAATAATTTATTTCTCTATTCATCAATCTCTTGAGTAATTTCTCAAGTTCTTCTGATTCTCTGGTAAGGGCTTACAAAAATTTCCATGTTGTGAATCGAGTCAACAATCTCTCGAATTCACGTTACTCCAGAAGTTTACTTAGAATATCATCCCGTAAATTCTAATTCACAAAGTCATATCGTCTTGGATGTCTTATTAGTTACATCCAACAGATCCACTATGTATCCTCCAAACGCATATGTATAAATTTCGAATCATTTCACATGTATTTCACAATACTTCAGTTTTTTTTTGAATATCATATTTATTCTCCTAAAAATATAAGGAGTATATAGAACCAGTATTAACATCATCGATTTTAAATCATTGATCACACAATTCACCTTTTTGGTTCACACTCTGTAAGTATATCACTTTACATAATATTCAATAGTCCCTAACCAATATAACTCATATTTTTACTTTAATTCAGACCCTAAAATCCATAACAGGGCTGACTATCTCGCGACCTCTCATAATACATATTCCGAGTCGCATTACTCATCTAAATATCAGTGGGGCTCACAGTAGGGATCATCAAACATGCAATATGTCTTTTACACCATCACATAATATTTCACCAACAATTTTATTCTAGATCAGTTTAGTCAATTATGACTCAAAGAAAGCATTTCAATATCATCATTTCAGGATCTTAGTTCGATATGGACAGAGAAGTCCTGGTGGGGCTTTCACCGAGTCCCTCGCTGTACCTTACCGAATAGACCTGACATTATGATGATAAGATCGCCTATCTCATGTAAAATTTCTGGATTACAATCTCTATTTGTAACCCTTAATTCATCAACTTTCACCACATTTAAATACTTAACTCAATTTACAGTCACTTGACTCCTCTATACATTCAGGCTATACAATACTACAGGGGATATTAACCTTTTCCAACACTTTCCGTTCTATAGACATCAACAGACATCAGACCAACCAAAGCTCTGATACCATTAAATCTGTAACAACCCGTTACCATATTTTTCACGTATTTCTATACAACGTTTTCGGTTGGACTATCTATGATGCCATTAACATTCTACAGTGATAGTAATAAATGATAATCATTTATTTAACAAATATAAAACATGAAATTTTTTCATATTTCCTTACATCTGACATCCCCTATTGTCCTTATTTCAATAAAGTAGTACTGTATACTTATGTCTGAAATGTAAAAGAGAAGTGACTGTACCTGTTATATTTAACATAATTTGCTCCAGTGCTTTACACGTAACTATATCGATTTAGGATATAGTTCTCTAACTACGTGTCTTTTTATCTGTGGAGTTAAAACAAAGGGGTGAACGAATCACGCGCTCAGTAAAGGAGACGTATGCTGCTTTAAAGAAAGCAAAACTATATGCCACAAAGTATTTATTTTTTCCTAAAATCATACCAAGTAGGAAAACAGTAGATGTAGTAAACAATACTCTCAATACTCTCAATACACTATTCCAATCATTGGTTAAACAATTTACATTAAAATGTAGTAAACAGTAAATAGGATTCAGTAAATCCCCTCAGTAAACAGAAATCAATAAGTTGAGACTAGGCATCACCCTATAAATAAATCATGCTCTTATCGTTCCTTACCCCTTTCTAGGAACACAAGTTCGCTTTTGGGGTGCACCCGTAGGCCAACACCGCTCACGGCTATCTCGGCCAGATCTATGGCCATAATCTATAGGTGGTTCTCGGGTCCACTTGCCAGGTGACCTCGAAACCGCTGATAACTTGGCGGGTCCATCAGCCTTGCAAATCATAATGCATGAAACTAGGGGCCTAAAGTCTCAAAATCAAATTATATCTCATAAAGCACCTTTAAAGAATTATTTCACCAAATTCATCATTTTCTCAAAATGATTTATTTTCCAAAAAGGTCTTATATAAAATAGTAAAAACAGCCCACAATCTCACCATTTTTCATGTGAGAAAGGCACGGGTTAAATTGGCTCAGCCATGGCTAGTTCGCCAATGGTCAACTCGCCCATAGTCAACTCGCCCAAAGTCAATTCACCCTAAAAAGGTTTTAAATTTTCTGTTTACAAATATATTAAAACTAGCCCATTTTTCGTGTCAGAAAAATATCAAGTAAATCAGCTCGACCATGGTCAACTCACCCCAAACGGCTAACCAATGGTCAGCTCACCCATAGCGGTGAACTAGTGCTCGCCCGCCAACCTTAGTATTTAAAAACAAGTTAAACTGGCTTGCCCATAGCGGCTCGCCCATGGCCAATTCGCCCATTGTGGTATTGCCCATGGTCAACTCGCCTAATGTGGCATTGCCCATGGTCAACTCGCCCAATGCGGCACTTCCATGGTCAACTTGCCCATTTTTATTAAAATAGGGTCGTTCGCCCAAAACAACATAAAAGGGTTCGCTTTCCATTGGCTCGCCCGCCCTTTACCAATTCACCCAAATCAAACGATTTATCAAATTAATGCATGTCATAAACCAAAACAATTTTAAATAATTTCATAAAATTTAACTCCACAGGACATGTATTCACTTCACACACATCTCACTTACCTGGTATTACGAAGCCTAGCTTCCTGCTCGCCTTCCCGATCGCTTTTACAGAATCCTTAATTTTCGGCTGCAAAATAATTTATTAAAACTATTAATATTTTCTTTTTATATATTTCCATCACTTGGGCGAGACTTGAGACAAATCAACTAGCTCGCCCATAGAGATCCTACTAGCTCACCCATGATGGCTGACCTCGCCCATTTATCATCATTTTATACCAGTTTCATTACTTTCCTTATTCATTCTCGATTATTTTCCAGACTACATCTTGTTCTAGTTTCCTTTAATAATTTTCTATCATCCTACTACAATTTCAACCTAGTTTCATTTTATTCTTCATCTACTTCAAGATATGACTTTATTCTATTTCTATGATCTAACAAGAATAGATCAAAAGCAAGACTATAATCATGCTTCTCGTGCTTGAAATCATAGAAATATATCATTCAATCTCAAGAAACCATTAAATCTCACCTTAATCAACTGCACTTCTAGAAAAGAATACTTTCTGTCTCACGTTGGCCTTACTTTGCTTATTCCTAAAGCTCATCAAACGATGGAGGAAAGGTTTTGAAAGCAGGTTTACTTGTTTAGTTAACTTAAGGTTGAAGTTTAGTAGATCAAGCATGGCAAAAATGGAAGGAACAGAACATAAACTTGCAGTAGAATAGTTTTCGTGAAGAATATGGAGTTTGCTAAGTCGGTTTTCCTCAAGTGTTTCTTCTTATATAGCCATGCTAATCCAATCAAAACCTATCACTCGTCCTTTATTCCGCTTCTTTCATCATTTTACTTCTTAACATGCATTAATTAGATGAAAGAGACAGTTAGGGTCAATTTTTCTACCCTCATTAATGGATGAAGACACCTGTGGCCAAAGAAATAGCCTGCCAATCTTTTCTGTACCGTTTCTTGACTTATTTGCCTTCTTTGTTTTATTCCTCAACCAATAAGGATAAGTTCTTTATTGACTGTAATATCCTCTCTTAATTTTCTTCAGCAGTGTGGCGTACAAAGTCAATTTTTACTGCAATGGTTTGAATTTATTTCCCCATATCGTCAGCTTTTATTTCCATTTTATCCACACGTGCTGATTCCAGTTCGCCTCCTCAACTTGAGGCCTCAGCTCGCCAACTCAATTTCAATTCGCCAACATAAGATTTAGCGATTACGAGCTAATTTCCTTTTCCTGGCGATCACATTGAGATTTGGCGATCACTACCATAGTTAAATTGTTGGCGATCACCAGGTATTGCTCTACTCGCCTACTTTGCTATGATTCATGCCACAAGTTGGCGATCACACTTAACATTATAAATTTGGTGAGTACATTATGGCTTTTCTTACCTCTTAGGCTATCATCTGCACTTCTATATGGGAGATCACTTTACTCGCCATACTCACTCTTTGGGCGATCATCACTAGGTTCATTTGGGTGATCAGAGCCCTTGCCTCATTTAGGCTATCATCTTAATCAACTAACTTGGCGAACTCACCTATTCGCCCATAAGGCCATTAAATCATACTTGCCCTCATCCATTGGCGATCAACCTTATCTTGTTCGCCCATAGGCGAGCTGTTCCACTATGGTACTCGCCCATAGAGTATTTCACAAAAATTGCTCCATTTACATCTCAAGTTAAGGAGCTTTTCACTCAAGTGGAAATCAACATTCATTATTTATTTAATTTTCACTATCAAATTTTATGAAATTAGGGTCTACAGTAATGTAGAATCAGGTCTTACAAGAGAAATTATATTCACATCCATCCTTTTATTAGGCACACCCTAAGAGCGTGTTTGGTTGGGCATATTTGGCTTTCAATTCTTCCATTTTTCTGCTGCTCCTTGGAATCTGTAGATTGGTTGGGGGTGAAAATAGGAGCTGAAAATCTGTGCAGAAAAATGGAGCCGTGTAGGAGGGAAAAGCAATTAATCTTTCCCCCCAATAAATAACTTTTCTGTGGGCAAAACAAATTTTTTGGACAAGCGTGTCCTTTAAAAAATCACAAAATGACAGCAAATTCCACTTCTATTTTCTTGATAAAATTCATCATCTTCTACCGACTCCTCCATTCCAAAATCAGTGTCTCTAAAAGCTCACCAATTAGTGGTTCTACTGCATATAACTTTACAATGCTTAACAATTTCATACCTTTTTTGATGGATAGAATTTCTTAAAAGTTGATTGCTAGATGATGATTCTCCCACCTTTTACTTCTTGGTGGCTTGCGAAGGAATTGTTGAAGGAGAGGATTTATTAGGATTTTTCATTCTAGCTTGTTTTGGAGCCATGATTAGGGTAAAATTTGCAAAAAATTAATGATTTGTTAAACAAAAATAAGGATAGGTTATTGAAAGTTTGAGTTGGAAAGAGAGAGCATCGAGGGTGGCTAGTGAAGTTTGAGCCAGAAAGAGTGAAGGTTGCGGGCTATTTTTATAACTGTTGCTCGGGCATTCGAATTCCCATAATGGGGCATTCGAATTCTCCAAAGCATTTTGCAAACAGAATGCCTTTCAACACAGGGCATTCGAATTCCCATAATGGAGCATTCAATAAACACAAGGCATTCGAATTCACAACAGATGTTTTTGTGATTACTATAGGAGAGGTTATTTTCGTAATATTAATTTAAATGTAAGGTATTTCAGTAAATACTTAAATGAGAAAAAATGATATTCAATTTTAATAAATTTATATTAAAAGGGTATTTTGGTCATTTTAATCTTATTCCTACCTTATTCCTTCTCTTAAACCGATAAAAAAAAACTCAAAAAAATTATTCTATTCCACCAACCAAATAACATAATACATATTCCTCATATTTTCTATTCTCTCGGAATATATTTTCCATTCCTTCTTTATTCCATTCCGCGAACCAAATGCCACCTAAATGTTAAAATATCCTAACCTCATTTCATCTTTCTTCATTTTTACTAGATACACCCTAAATTTTTAAATCTTATTCTTAAACTAACCTCCACTCTCTTCAAACCCTAACAACACACACCATACCTCCTATTCTCATTTCCTCAATGTTCACTTTTACAAAAATTTCCAAATCTTAAAGTTTTGCAAGATTATAAGATAAATGTAGCTTACCTCTTCATTGAAATATGTTTATTTTTCATTTTTTCGCATTTCAATCTATTAAATTGTTGATTTTTTAAAGTTTGGAATAATGATTTTGAGTGACTTAGAGTTGGGAAACGAGGCTTGCAGCAAGGATGAGTTTACTGCGGCATCTTCTTGCCACGAGCCTTTAGAAGCCCGTGACAGGGGTGTGTCTCGAGTCTCACGGCACCTATCTGCCGCGAGTTAATAAAGGCTCATGGCAACTAGGTGCCGCAAGCATTTACTTGGATATTCTTCCAACTAAAAAAATTTAAAAAAAAAGTGATTATAGAAAGATGATTTGATTGATTTAGTTTAAAGTGTGTAAAGAGAGAATGATGAAAAAAGAGAATGAATTGAATGAGTTAGGGTATATTCTTTGGGAATGAGGGTAAAATAATAATGTTGTATAGAGGTATATTTGTATTAAAAAAATTTCATTTATTTAGGATTTACCTAGCACCATTTAGGGTGTGACTAGAAGCACTCATAGAGAAAACCAAAACAGCTATGTTAACCTCAAGGCCCTAGCCTTTTGTATTAGTTGGTAGATTATAAAGTAGCTGCAAAGGGTTTAAGGGAAGGTGAAAATGGCCTGTCGATATTATATAAGATTGTAATTCCTTTGATATATCAGATTAGATTTTAGGAAAGATGAAACTCAAAGAGAAAAACTGAAAATACATTGTGTATATCTTTGTGTTTGTGCAAGTAATGAATGAGAATTTGAGAAATATTGTTGAGGGGACAGGGACTAAGTATCAAAGATTCAAAGCTAAGCTGAACTCTTTGGTCTTTGAAATTTCCATTCCCAGATTCAACTCAGATGCCAGATAACTTGTTGTGCCATGGAATGTTCCACTATAGGCCTTTAAATTTTAAGGATCTTTACAACATTTTTGCGGATTGCTTGGTTGCTTTATTCCTTGTTTTGATGTGGGATTTAACATCACCTTTATGTTTGTTGGAAATCAAGAAATGAAGTTGGATAAAGTAATCGAGAGTGACCCTGTTTTGCTTAAAATTTATCATCAAATCTCCACTGAAAACCTAAAACCAATATTATAAAGATTATTGAAGCACATGCAGCTGATAAGAAATACGACGCCAAATTGCCTTAAGGCTGTGCTTGGTACAGCAGAAAAGTGGAAAGAAAGAAAGTTATGGAAGGAAAAATGGAAAGAAAACAAAATTTGAGATTGCTTGGTATAATAGAAAATGAGAAAGAAAGAAAAGAGGAGAGAAAGTTTTTTTTCTCTCCTTCAAAAATATCAATCCGTCCAAATTGGACATAAAAAAGGAGGGAAAAGGGAGGCATGTGAATAAATTAATTAAAAAGACCAAATTGCCCCTAATAAAACTTAAAATTATCAACTTTGCATTTTTTGTTTTCTTCCGTAACGTTGAGCTTCCATTCCCCAAACTCCCGATCTCTCCTTCTCTATAGTGATATCCTTTGTCTCACTGCCATTTGAGCTGCTGTTCAAGCCGCTATTTTTAATGGGTTAGACGATTAGAGCTTGTTCGTTGACTTTGGAGCTCTTTGATTTTCCCATCTCCTTTCATTTCATTCTAATTAGTCAGGTTTGTTTCAATCCCTAATTTCTAGCAGCAAATGTTAGCTGTTGCAGAATTCAATTCCAGTACTATTTGCTTCCATTTTATGTCTTGTTTGAATGCCTTATCATAATTCTATTTCTTTGAATGTAAATGGTATATAAACAATTATAGCATGTAACTTTGTTGTAGTTGTATGTAATAAATTGCTTGATTAGATTAGATTTGATAAACGTGAAAGCCACCTCAGCCATCAATGTATGCTCCATGGTGTATGCTCAGTCTTGGATGGTGTTTCAACATAAATCTGAGATTTTGCATCCATGCTCAAAGATGATTCATTTGATCTCTTGTTTATCGAGGAAAATTGCAAATTTTGAGTGTTTGTGTACTTTTTGAGTTAAAGATCTAGTGAAACAACCCACCCTTTCTCTGGAGTCTGAATATCTTTTTTCACATTTATGGCTGTCAGGAATCGAATTTGATTATTAGGATTAAAATTTTGCTGGGTAAAAAAGACGAGGAGTAAAAATAAAAAATTCGTTACTCTAGTGGATAAATCGCTGTAATTTTTCCTTGAGTTCTAAAGCTCTGTTCTTCAAACTTCGAATGTACAAACTGTCATGATTATTCTGCTTTGACATTTATTCTAGATACATTTCTTGTTTAAATCTAGCATGAGAAAACCAGGGTACATTGTCAAACATAGTTAAAACTCCTTGTCATGTCTCTAAGCCAGAAATGTTACTGTTTTCTGTACTTGTTATATGGAACTAGGAAATTTGAGCTATGGTACATGGCTGATAAATTAAAGGTATCCTTGCATTGGGCTTGAGGGAATGATGGGGCTATCTTACTCTTATTCACATGATAGATTGTTATAAACAGAAGTTAGTTAAGGTGAGACTGGGATTTTGCAAGTTAGAGTAGAGCAAGTATTTGCAATATAGAGTACCTAGCTTGACAGATAGTACCATGTCACAAAAATGAGCACAGATGTGCAAATGGTCAGTCTTTCAGAGACATAAGGTAAAAATGTTAGCTTTTAGCAAGTAGCAGTAACGCAACTCTTATTATATTTTAAGGCATGGCAGTTGAGCGTAGCATTTTATTATTTATATCATAGAAGATGTTCAGGTAGCGATAAGAAATCAAAGAAAGTTTTGGGCTTTTAGGATAACCTTCAGATGCATTATTATGATCTGCACAGACCATAATATGCTAATTTAACTAATCTGTTATAGGCATCAAAAGCATAGAACTTGAAGCATTAGAAAAGATAAGAAATATACAACACTATTGTCAATAGTATGATTGCAATTAGGACAAGACTAAACTTCTGAAATCAGCATCCAAAACTTTTATAAAACATAACAATGTTTTCAAAGAAAAAAACAAAAGGTTCAACAAATAACTTAAGAACAGAACAAACTAACTTGATCAAGCCTTCCATTATCAGATTCATCTTCTGAATTGTTATCATATTGACCAAAGTTTATCCAAGGTCTACACCTCAGAGACCTTGTAATCTTTGTGCTTTCACTATATACCAACTCAATTTCCTTCTGAATTGGACTAGCATCAGAATTAGTTGCAGAGGATGAGCAGCACATTGTAGCATCACCCTCGTGTTTTTTAGTATCTTGGGCCCCCCTCTTTAAGGTAAAAGTTGCATATGACTCAAAACCTAGTAGAACTGATGGAATATCATCATTCTCTTCTTTAACACAAACTCTCATAAGTTCTGTCCCCATCTGTACTGCTAAACAAGACAATAATGACACTGTTAAACGCTACATTATGTGTTTGGAATAGAAAGCAATTGAAATAAAAACAAGCCTACCTTAAAAAATAAAGAATCAATTTAGCAGCCCAACTTAGGGTACCTAATTTGACATCCTACCTACAATGCTCAACTGTCGAAAAAATCCTTATCTGCAGAGAAATAAAAAGCAGTTAAAAAAAAAAAAACAGACAAACATAATCCAAAATCCTCATTTCTACGCAAATCAAGCACTTGTGTTCTTATAAGATCAGCATAAATTATGTCAACATTGCAATAATTATTAAATAAATTTCAGTTTTTACCCAGACAACCAAAATTCAGTACTTAGGTAAGAAGATGAGGATGCTAAGAAACCAGGATGACTACATGCCAGCATACTTCATTCTAAAAATTGGATATTGTGAAGACCCTGGGAGTGCCCTTTTCCTCTGTTCCCCATGGCCTCACTCACTCATATTGTCCGCTTTGAGATTCTAGAGGTGGCCCCCGTCCACAGACGTGGCACTTAGTCCCGCACGACTTTGTCCCAAGGGTCCTGAAGAACTCAAGATAAATCCCCTTGAGCGCGTCCGTAGTGACTCGAACACTTGACTTCCTCAAATGTCAAGTCACTACTAACCATTAGGCGCGCGTTTTTTTTGTGAAGAACCTGGGAGTGCCCTTTTCCTCTGTTCCCCATGGCCTCACTCACTCATATTGTCCGCTTTGAGATTCTAGAGGTAGCCCCCGTCCGCAGACATGGCACTTAGTCTCGCACGGCTTTGTCCCAAGGGTCCTGAAGAACTCAAGATAAATCCCCTTGAGCACGTCCATAGTGACTCGAACACTTGACTTCCTCAAATGTCAAGTCACTACTAACCACTAGGCCTAATGGTTAGTAGTAACTTGACATTTGAGGAAGTCAAGTGTTTGAGTCACTACGGATGCGCTCAAGGATTTATCCTGAGTTCTTCAAGACCCTTGGGACAAAGCCGTGCGGGACTAAGTGCCACGTCTGCGGACGGGAGCCACCTCTAAAATCCCAAAGCGGACAATATGAGTGAGTGAGGCCATGGGGAACAGAGCAAAAGGGCACTCCCAGGGTCTTCACAGATATGATACTTGATAAGCCATTTTCTGGCCTATCCTTAGCATGTAGAACAAGAGATTGAGATCAACTAATATAAATTTCAAAAGATTCATTCTTTAGCCTTAAAGTTTCATTTTCACTATTTTTGTAATGATCAATCTTAAAGTATGTTGCTGAATCTAACACTTCCAAGTATGATCAAATAACATTTGAATTATTTCATGCACATGTCAATCCCCAAATCCTAGGATCAAGTCACAGATGATAGTTGAATCGAAAGGAAAACACAGATACAGTTCTGTAACTAAACCACCTGAATTTATCCAAGAGCCATAGGATGCATTCAATAAAACAGTGAGATTATATTAAATCAGAAAAATCTATTACTAACAGCTATTAATATTAAATAATTTTACTGTAGCATTTGTAGAGATAGAGTGCCTCTGCTGGTTATTGTTCAGATCAATATGAAATCAAAAAAATCTGTTTGCCTAAGTTGCAAGAACAATAAGATTATAGGCTATCGATTTTAGTATAATGTTTCTTATATATATAGTTTTTTTAATGTTCTTTCCATGTTACTGCCAGCTATTAATATTAAATAATAGATAGAGTGCCTCTGCTAGTTATTGCTCAGATCATCTTGCTATAGCTAGCTCTTTATGTGGTTCATGAGGATTGCTTCTGCTCCTTTCTTTCCCTTTCATTCTTCTCTATGTTAATTCAATTTCCTTTAACATACCTTCATTTCTCTAGTTTCATTCTCAACTTTATCTTATATTTTTGTATTTTAATATAGAATTATTTTGTATTTTAATATGCAGTTTTGATAATGGCTAAGAAGTCTAAAAATAGTGAGTGCACTAGTGAGGTTAAGAAGGCTAATCTCAAATGGACAGAAGAGATGGATGATATATTGACGCAATGTTAGAGCAATAAGTGAATGGAAACAAAGTTGATGGCACATTCACCCTCGTGCTTATGACAACATGGTGAAAATATTAACTGAGAAAGTTAATTTCCCACTCGATAAAAATCATTTGAAAAATCGTTTGAAAACTCTCAAGGAAAATTTTAGTAAATGTTTTGATTTGTTTAATTGTTTGAGTGGGTTTGGATGGAATCCAGTAATAGAACTTTTTGAAACTGAGGTTGAAGTGTGGGAGAAACTTATAGAGGTAAGTAATTGCCAGCTTTTATCCTAAATTCTCTTCAATATTATATTTGTCTACATTTTGCTACTTTAGCTCCTAGTTTTGTTTTTCTTTGATAATTTGCTTTGTGTATATTGTTATCAATAAGCTTCTATGAGCTTGTGATTATAGTTTAAGAGTTTAGTAGTAACTCATTTGACTGCAGTGGTTCTATATGAATACTCATTATTCTGGTGATTTTGATAAGGTTTGCGTGTGATATTTTAGGCAAAACCTTCTGTTGCAAAATGGCAATATACCAAGATTCATGCTTATGGAAAAGCTATATGAGCTTTTTCAAAGACAGAGCTAATGGTAAGGGAGCTTGTAGTGCAAATGATAGAATTCAAGAATGGGCAGCGGAAGAAAGTAGTGCGGATCCAACTTCCATTGATCTAGAAATAAACTGTGAGCCATCATCTCCAACATCCATATCAAATTTTGTTGCACAACAATCAAAGAGCTCTAAGAAGAAAGCACTATGGAAGATTTATTTGAAAAACAAATTGATGTTTTAGACCAGCTGGCAATGTGGTAGAGATAATAAGACAAGGCAATGTCATTGCAGAAAAAGTTGCACAAATTGCTAAAAAAGGACTGGCTATTGCTGAAAAAGGAAGGTCACACTGTTATTCTAAAGCTGAAGTATTTGATGAGTTGCTGAGGATTGAAGTACCCGAAGATCTCCAACTCGATGCCTTTTATTTCTAAATCAAAGCCAACAAAGAATGAGGGCTTTCTTTGGAGTTCCGACTCAACGACGTAAAGAGTTACTTTTGAAGATAATGAGTGAATGAAAGAGCTCTTAGCATTAGGAGTTTTATTTTTTATAGTACTTTTATTGCTCGGAACATAGGTTGATTTTCGTTACTAAAGAAAAATAGGAAATACTCTTGGATGAAAATACTTTGAATATGGACTTTTTTTTATAGTATTTCATGCATATATCAACATCTATGTTTTCTTTTATTTTCTTAAGGGTTGACATATGACATATCAAGTTTCTTGTATAAAAATAACTCTATTAGTATTAGACATTTTTTTTGACATTATTCATGGTTGAGTTGAGTATTTAACAATTATTAGTCATTACATAATTAATAATCAATAAATTAATTATTAATTAATTAATTATAATAATTAATTATTAATGAATTATTTTGACTAGATTTTTTTTTTAAAATTTCATTAAAAAATGAAAACTCAATAAATGCCAAAAAACATATTCAAAAACAATTACACTTGATAAATATTTGTATAAGGATAGGATGGTAAAATCATTTTATATTTAATTTTCTTTCCTCTCACTTTTTCACTCTACCAAGCAATAGGAGGAAAGAAATATTTTTTCTATTCTTTTTTCCATATTTCATACTAAGCACACCTAAAGAAAAAAAAATAAAGTTTTCCATCTTTCCAATTTTCCCTCCCTTTAATTTTCCTTCTTTCCATTTTTCTTTTCACCTTACCAAGCAAAGCCTAAGTCAACCACTTACTTCTTTTTACGTTAGATAAATTAAGATATGCTTAGGACCATAATTTTAGAGTCTAAGTTAGAAAATAATATATCAACTTTCTTTCTGTTTGCTTTCATTTTGTTTTGCAAACATTAATTTAAGCATTGGAATGTTTCCTTAACACATTTTTTTTGGGTACATAGGAGCAGAAATCTTCTGTTTAAACTGGGTGAGTCCTAAACAGGCCTATCCCATTACAATCATCTTCTAAGCATTGATTCAAACCTCTTGGAGGAGCAGATAATGAGAAACCTTCGTCATCAGTTCCATGCGCAAACTTAGCCAAGTAATCAGCACTGTAGTTGGCTTCTCGATTGATGTGATTCAGGAAGCAGAGCCAGTTTCTCTGTAACAGCTCTTTACATTCCTGTAGCTCGGGTTGTAAAGTAGCTCCTGTGCAAAAAGAGCCCTTAATCATGCGGACAGCCAACAAAGAGTCTGATTCTAACTGAACGTTTTTAAAGCCCCTCTCCCACGCAGATCGTAATCCAAGTTGGATAGCTGTGACCTCTGCTCTTATTACAGTGTTCCATCCTATCTTTCTGAAAAAGCCACCCAACCAGGTGCCAGCTAAATCCCAAAACACACCTCCAACTGCTGCATATCCCTCAGTGTTATGATCTTCAGTCATGAGGACAGAAGCACCAACATTAATTTTTATACAACCTGCAGGTGGAGGCTGCCAAAACATGGACTTCACATGTAAAAGATCCTTATCTGAACATTGGCCATGAAGGTCTATATTTCGAATGAAGTTTAGTACTTCAAGGTTCCCGTGGTGGGGCCAAGAGAAATCAGACTCGAATAGAATTTTATTCCTCCAAAACCAAATGAACAAGCAAGCATAACTAAATACCACAACCCAAGGATAATTATCGATCACTAACCGTCGTGAGTGAGTAAGGTTTGATGTCAGCCACTCCGTTAAAGGCAGTGAGTTAAAGTGTTGCAACTCCCGCTCATCCATCCAGTTGGCCCAAACAGCCTGAGATAGAGGACAGTCCCTTAAGACATGAATGGTGGTTTCAATTCCAGTAAAGCAACGGGAACATGTTGAAGGAAACCAAAACAAACAAGCAGCGGAATTTAAATCATTCGGCCTCCACCAGGAGTGATTCGGAGAGTTGCCTGATTAGGGTTTCGAGATTTTACCTAACGTTTTCTCTGATTTTCTGTCGTTGGTCGAGTCACAAGCAACAACTTTTCGTTCCTGCCTCTATGGTATCCACACAAACGGATCTCACGACTCTTGAACGTCTCACGATCAGAAGCCTTAAAGAGCGTTTTTGATTCCTTATAACCGAATTGCTAGCTTCGATTAAAAGAATATTTTTGTTTTCTGTTTAATTGTGTGGCTATGTTTTAGAAAACACAAAACATCCTTTTATAGGCAGTAAATTTTACGCTAAAATTTACTGTCAAACAGAACTCTAATCCTACTTAGAATAGGATTAGTTATATCCTTAATCCAATTCAGAATAGGATTAGTTATATCCTTAATCCAATTTAGAATAGGATTAATTAAGCTCCTCATTGATCCGTTCTAAGTGTGCGACCCAATAGGTTCTCAAAACAATGGCAATGACAAAATTGTCACAGGCAATGAGCGGTATCTAGCAACACATCATTGCTACCCATGTAACGAGAATGTCAATGACTCGACATAACCTTACTCGTGATAGATGTTACCGTGTAGTCTAATCCCTTTATCCTTTGATGTCTTGATTAGACACAAGTCATGGAATGTGTCACACTTGTATAGTCTAATCAGCGTTTCTTGATTCCTGAGTAGACTAATTAAACAAATAAAATCAATATCTCATATTGACTTATTCGAGCACGGCCATGCATTTCTTAGTCTCACTCTATCAAAGGGCCCAAGACATCACTCTTGTTATATAAGAGGGATAAATCCTATCTTGATCACTCAACATCCCTCTACATAGATCAAGGCATACCCAATTACTACCTTTATAGTCCATCCTGTTACGAATGACATCTAGCAGCATTAAAGTATGCGATTCTCTATGTTGGGATCTCTGATGATCTCAAGTCAAATGATCACATACACCATCATCACTATGAGAATCGCTTATGACACTCATATAACAATCCATGTAGCGTTCTCATGGAGGGTCGATCCAGTACATAGTTCTCTAACATGTACCTATGTGATGACTTGATATCCTATATCCATGACAGTGGTCATCAGTCAACCACATACTAGTCTTATCGTATCATTGTTATCCTGGTTTACAATAATACTTGACTAGGGATATTTTAAGAATAGTGTGTTATTACTATTCTAAGGACATTATCATATAAGATTACATTACGCAGTTATAAGACAAATATAATAATGAACTATAATAAATAAAAATGTCATGATACATAAAAAAATGCCAAAGTCAATCATCTAATGAATGGTTCTAAGGGCATAATCCAACAATCTCCCACTTGCACTAAGACCATTCACTCATGTATCTAATACCTAGTGACCTAGTGTGACGATCATGTCTCTGCTGCGTCAAAGGCTTCGTCAGTGGGTCGGCGATGTTATTGTCAGTTGGTACTTTGCATATCCTCACATCTCCTCTCTCGATGATATCTCGAATGAGATGGAAGCGTCGTAGTATATGTTTGGATCGTTGGTGAGATCTAGGTTCCTTAGCTTGTGCGATGGCTCCATTGTTGTCACAATAGAGCTCAATCGGATCTATAATACTAGGAACAACTTCAAGCTCAGTAATGAACTTCCTGATCCTAACAGCCTCCTTAGCAGCTTCAGAGGCAGCTATATACTCAGCCTCTGTTGTAGAATCGGCCACTGTCGCCTGCTTTGAACTCTTCCAGCTCACAGCACCACCATTAAGGCAAAACACATAACCAGACTGCGATCTATAGTCATCTTTATCAGTTTGGAAGCTAGCATCAGTGTAACCTGTTACAAATATCAAGAATGTATCCTTAGTCTTTCTCAAGTACTTAAGAATATTTTTGACAGTGATCCAGTGACGTTCACCAGGATCAACTTGATATCTACTCGTCATGCTCAAGGTATACGAGACATCGGGACGTGTGCATAACATGGCATACATAATGGATCCAATAGCAGATGCATATGGAACTTTACTCATACGTTCTCTCTCTTCTTGTGTTGTAAGACACTATTCTTTTGAGAGAGTAATGCCATGTGTCATAGGCAAGAATCCTTTCTTGGACTCCTGCATGCTAAACCTCTTTAGCACTTTATCTATGTATGCACTTTGACTTAGGCCAATTAATTTCCTTGATCTATCTCTATAGATCTTTATACCCAGTACATAGGTAGCTTCGCCCAAGTCTTTCATTGAAAAGCAATTCCCTAACCAAGTCTTTACAGACTGAAGGGTAGGGATGTCATTCCCAATGAGTAGTATGTCATCTACATACAACACCAGGAAGACAATAGTGCTCCCATTGACCTTCTTGTAGACACAAGGTTCATCTTCGTTCTTGATGAAACCAAACTCTTTGATTGCATCATCAAAACGAAGATTCCAACTTCGAGAAGCTTGCTTTAGTCCATAAATAGAACGTTGCAGCTTACAAACCTTTCCAGCATTTTTTGGATCAACAAAACCTCAGGTTGTGTCATGTACACATCCTCGAGTAGCTTTCCATTAAGAAAAGCAGTTTTGACATCCATTTGCCAGATTTCATAATCATGGTATGCAGCTATCGCAAGCAAGATCCTAATGGATTTGATCATCGCGACTGGTGAAAAAGTTTCATCATAGTCACTACCAAGAATTTGTTTAAAACCTTTAGCAACCAATCGCCCTTTATAGGTATGAACATTTCCTTTCATGTCGGTTTTCTTCTTAAAAACTCATTTACACCCTATAGGTTTTACCCTTTCGGGTAAGTCAACCAAGGTCCAAACTTGGTTGGCATACATGGATTCCATCTCAGATCTCATGGCTTCAAGCCATTTCTCAGAGTCTGGCCCTGTAATAGCCTCTTGATAGGTAGTAGGCTCATCTTGGTCCATGAGCAATACATCACCATTCTGAGTCATTAGAAATCCATATCTCTTTGGCTCACGATGTGTTCTAACTGATCTACGCAAAGCTTGTGTCTCTTGAGCAGGCGGTTGCTCCACAACAGCTTGTGGTTCTGGTTCCACAACAACTTGTGGTGCTTGCTCAGGCTCCATCTCAACATCGGGTGCGCTATCTTGTAGCTCTTGAATTTCTTCAAGTGCTACTTTTCTCCCACTAGTTCTTCTAGAAATGAATTCTCTTTCTAGAAAGACACCTGTTCGAGCTACAAACACTTTGCGCTCAGTGGGATTGTAAAAATAATATCCTTTAGTTAGTTTAGGATATCCCACAAAATAGCACTTATCAGATTTAGGTGCAAGTTTGTTAGAGACTTAACGTCTTACATAAGCCTCACAACTCCAAATCTTCATAAAAGACATACTGGGATGTTTACCAGTCCATATCTCATATGGTATCTTTGAAACCGATTTAGATGGAACACGGTTCAGTGTAAAAGCAGCTGTTTCTAATGCATGTCCCCAGAAGGATTCTAGAAGATCTATATGACTCATCATTGATCGAACCATATCTAATAAAGTTCGGTTTCTCCTTTCAGATACACCATTCCATTGTGGTGTACCTGGAGGAGTGAGTTGTGAGACAATCCCACACTCTTTAAGATAGTCATAAAATTCTTGGCTTAAGTATTCACCACCTCGATCTGATCGAAGTGCCTTAATGCTCTTGCCAAGTTGGTTTTGTACTTCATTCTTGAATTCTTTGAACTTTTCAAAAGATTCTGACTTGTGTCTAATAAGATACACATAGCCATATCTACTGAAATCATCAGTAAATGTAATAACGTACATAAACCCACCTCTAGCCTGTGTGTTTAAAGGTCCACATACATCTGTATGTACTAAGCCCAATAAATCACTTGCCCTTTCACTATGTCCTTTGAAAGGGGCTTTAGTCATCTTACCCATCAAACAAGATTCACATGTCTCATACGATTCAAAATCAAATGAGTCCAAAATTCCATCTTTATGGAGTTTGGAAATACGATTCTCATTTATGTGTCCCAAGCGACAATGCCAGAGATATGTTGGATTTTGATCATTAGATTTAATCCTTTTAGCATTTATGTTATAAATAGGCATATCAAGATTTAGAATGTAAAGACCATTAATTAGCTGTGCACTACCATAAAAGATATCATTTAAATAAATGGAGCAACAATTGTCCTTTATTATAAATGAAAAACCCTTCTTGTCCAAACAAGAAATAGAAATAATGTTTTTAGTGATGGAAGGCACATAATAACAATCATCTAATTCTAAAACAAGCCCTGTGGGCAATGTCAAAATATAAGTTCCTACAGCTAATGCAGCAACCCTTGCTCCATTTCCCACTCGTAGGTCGACCTCGCCCTTAGTCAACGATCTACTCCTTTTGAGTTCCTGCACATTTACACAAATGTGAGAACCACATCCAGTATCTAATACCCATGATGAAGAAGTAGATAGATTAACCTCTATAACATAAATACCTGAAGTGGAAGTCTCACTTCCTCTCTTCTTCTTTAGCTCTTCCAGGTATTTGTTGCAGTTTCTCTTCCAATGTCCGGTCTCACCGCAATGGAAGCACTTCCTTTCTTTGGCAACCCCACCTTTAGGCTTCAGTGCAGTATCATTGGGCTTGAACTTGCCATTGGCTTTATTACCCTTTTTCTTGCCCTTTGCATTAGCCCTGCCCTTAGCTTTCTTAACTATTAAGACATCTTTGGGCTTGGCCTTTTTCATGTTGGATTCAGCTGTTTTCAACATGCTAAGTAACTGTGGCAGAGTCTTGTCAATTTCATTCATGTTGTAATTAACAACAAACTGACTGTAGTTGTCTGGCAACGATTGCAGAATCACATCAGTGGCCAACTCTTGGCCCAAAGGAAATCCCAATCTTTCAAGGTTTTCAATGTACCCAATCATCTTGAGCACATGAGTACCAACGGGAGTCCCCTCTGCCATCCTACACTGAAACAATGCCTTAGAGACATTGTACCTTTCTTGCCTAGCTTCCTCTTGATAAAGTTGCTTGAGATGCTCGATCATATCGAACGCATCCATTTCCTCATGTTGCTTTTGAAGCTCAGGATTCATGGAGGCAAGCATAAGGCAACTAACATCCAATGCATCATCTTGATGCTTCTTATAAGCATCTCTTTCTGCCTTTGGAGCATTAGCGGGTGGTTCCTCAGATAAGGGAATCTCAAGGACATACAACTTCTTTTCTTGCTTGAGGACTATCCTCAGGTTCCTATACCAATCCAGGAAGTTTGTCCCATTCAACTTGTCCTTCTCAAGGACAGATCGCAGTGAAAGTGTGTTATTTGTGTTTGATGCCATGATAATCTACAACAGAAATATGCAAAATATAAGTATCATGAATGCATTCATTTAATTAAATATTTATTAAATGATGCTCCCACTATTTTATCGAATCAACAACCCTCACTATTAATTCGAAAAAATTATCACATAATTTCTCTAGTGGGCCAAGATCCATATTTCACCTTATCTAGAGTTAGCTTTGGCTAATCGCCTAAGATTTGGCTATTTAGGTAGGCAACACTTACCAATTACATCTCATATAACTCTTGGATAGTTGGGTGAACAACACTTGTTCTAATTCATCTCATGAATGGAAGCCCAACTTTATGCCTCTAAATTCCCAATCCTATTGAGGAAATCTAGTTAAGTCAACCCAATTTATAGCCTTTGGATATCACTATTATCCCATCGCGTCTTACTAAGATAGATATGATATTCTGCTTTGGCAAACATAACAAAATCGATTCTAGTCTTGACGAGTGCTATTCATTGGTAGGCATCTATTATTGACTTAATTTAATTTGAAGGATTTTCTTAGTTTATTGAATAAGATCTCCCCAATTTTTACTTTTCTAAAATTATCATATGATTTTCATATCATAAACGTACAAAATAAACCATGCATCTCATTCAATTAAGCAATAAAATAAACGTGACATAGTTATAGCCCAAACTAAATGGATTTCCCAAGCCAATGAGAAACCTTAAGGGTTAACCTAAGGGTAATAGCATCTTCTCCAAGTGCCTCTTTGGTCATCCTTTGCATGGTTGTCAGCTCCATTAGTGTTGATCACCATCAACTCATACTTAGCTAAATTCTAACCCTATACTACGTTACAATTACATAGTTTAAGAGAAACCTCGAGTTACATTCGAGGTGAGTAAGATTAGAAAAGAATGTACAACTAGAATTTCAAGAACAAGGCACGACACGCAGGTCGTATTTATTAAAATTTACAACCACCAAAATACAATCATATTGGGCTAGGCTATAACTATGCACCATGCTCAAACAACAACCACCGTGTTATACAAACAAGTGTAATGCAATTTCAACTTTTAGTTTTATTAATGAGGCACATTTGAAAAGAATTATGACCTTGACTGCGGGGTTCCCAGGGGCACATTTGACATTGCCAACACCCCTTATCCGGAAGTGTCCTAATCTTATCAGGATGTTCCAGCCAGTATCTCATACTGATTATAATTTTAGTCGCATCAAAACTCTTATCTAAAAGTGTTTCAATCTTTATACACTTTCGACATTATTCTGTTTCTTCCATAACGTTTATGCAGAACAGAAACCGCCATTAATAATTCGCATCACAGATTATATCTCACATATAAGTTGAATCGAAATTGATATATATCATATATATAATTTCAACAATTCGATTTCTAGCCTCTGAATATATCATATACATTCTAATCCGTATTAATCTCATTAAAACGATTGCATGTAATCATAAACAGAAAGTAACCAGAGATCATGCTATTATCAAAAGAAATCAGGGACTCCGAATCTAGCTCGGATACCAGTGAAGGAAACCGAAACAAACAAGCAGCGGAATTTAAATCATTCGGCCTCCACCAGGATCGATTCGGAGAGTTGCCTGATTAGGGTTTCGAGATTTTACCTAACGTTTTCTTTGATTTTCTGTCGTTGGTCGAGTCACAAGCAACAACTTTTCGTTCCTGCCTCTACGGTATCCACACGAACGGATCTCACGACTCTTGAACGTCTCACGATCAGAAGCCTTAAAGAGCGTTTTTGATTCCTTATAATCGAATTGCTAGCTTCGATTAAAAGAATATTTTTTGTTTTCTGTTTAATTGTGCGGCTATGTTTTAGAAAACACAAAACATCCTTTTATAGGCACTAAATTTTACCATAAAATTTACTGTCAAATAGAACTCTAATCCTACTTAGAATAGGATTAGTTATATCCTTAATCCAATTCAGAATAGGATTAGTTATATCCTTAATCCAATTCAGAATAGGATTAATTAAGCTCCTCATTGATCCGTTCTAAGTGTGCGGCCCAATAGGTTCTCAAAACAATGGCAATGACAAAATTGTCACAGGCAATGAGCGGTATCTAGCAACACATCATTGCTACCCATGTAACGAGAATGTCAATGACTCGACATAACCTTACTCGTGATAGATGTTACCGTGTAGTCTAATCCCTTTATCCTTTGATGTCTTAATTAGACACAAGTCATGGAATGTGTCACACTTGTATAGTCTAATCAGCGTTTCTTGATTCCTGAGTAGACTAATTAAACAAATAAAATCAATATCTCATATTGACTTATTCGAGCACGGCCATGCATTTCTTAGTCTCACTCTATCAAAGGGCCCAAGACATCACTCTTGTTATATAAGAGGGATAAATCCTATCTTGATCACTCAACATCCCTCTACATAGATCAAGGCATACCCAATTACTACCTTTATAGTCCATCCTGTTACGAATGACATCTAGCAGCATTAAAGTATGCGATTCTCTATGTTGGGATCTCTGATGATCTCAAGTCAAATGATCACATACACCATCATCACTATGAGAATCGCTTATGACACTCATATAACAATTCATGTAGCGTTCTCATGGAGGGTTGATCCAGTACATAGTTCTCTAACATGTACCTATGTGATGACTTGATATCCTATATCCATGACAATGGTCATCAATCAACCACATACTAGTCTTATCGTATCATTGTTATCCTTGTTTACAATAATACTTGACTAGGGATATTTTAAGAATAGTGTGTTATTACTATTCTAAGGACATTATCATATAAGATTACATTACGCAGTTATAAGACAAATATAATAATGAACTATAATAAATAAAAATGTCATGATACATAAAAAAATGCCAAAGTCAATCATCTAATGAATGGTTCTAAGGGCATAATCCAACACATGTACTGTCTGTGATAATTCCTCTTTTGGCGCAAGCTTCACCTGTTAGGATGCTAGCGCGTGCCACTAACCATAGAAATATCTTTATTTTTGGCAAAACTTTCAGACCCCACATCACCTTCCAAGAGAAACTACAGGAAGGAACATCCAATGCCAAGCGATAAGCTGTCTTTACTGAAAAAGCTCCTCCCGCCGAAACAGACCAGTATGGTTTATCAGATTCTAAAAAAGCAGGAATGGTGGAGCCTATCTTTTCTCTGACATCAGTAGGAAGAAAAGAGAGGTTAGACCAATCCCAAGCTCCGTCCACTTCGATGAAGTCACCAAGACGAGCATCTGGCCAAATATTTAAGACACCATTCTCCCAAAGTGAGCTCAAAGGGTTATTATCAAGCCATCTATCATGCCAAAATGATATGTCTAACCCATTCCCAACAAACCATGAACAACCCTTCCTGACTAGTTCTCTACCCGCCAGAATACTACGCCAGGTATGTGATGTCCCCTGTTTCAGCTGGTAGTGTAAAAAAGATGAGTTCTTCAAATATTTGGCTTTTAATACTTCAACCCACAAGCTGTTTTCCTCTGTCAGTATCTTCCATCCCAACTTTGTCAACATGGCCCGATTCATATCTTCAGTCTTGCGTATCCCCAAACCTCTCAACTCTTTTGGGATGCAAACCTTATTCCAACTAACCAAGGATACCTTTTTTCTGTCAACAGTCGAGCCCCATAGGAATTCCCTATTCAGTCAATCAATGCTTTTTGCTGTAGCAACAGGTATTTTGGTTGTTTGCATTGCGTATGATGCAATTGTGCTAGTAACTGATTGAACCATTGTAAGTCTTCCTACCATAGAGAGTTGACTAGTTTTCTAAGATGCCAGCCGTCTAGTAACTCTATCCACCAAAAACTGGTAAGTGCTTTTCCGCATTCGTGAATTATGAATAGGCACACCCAAATACTTCCCAAAATTAGAACTGTGTCTCATACCTGTACAAGCTGTAATCCCATGCACAACTTCCTAGTCACATTCTTAGAGGTAAAGATTATGGACTTACTGACATTCACTTTTTGTCCTGAGAAAGAACAAAAGGAATTTAGACACTCCATGATAACCTGGCATTGGTTCACCGAAGCCTTCCCAAAGAGCAATAGATCATCTGCAAAGAATAAATGGGATAGAGCCGGTCCACCTCGGGACAATGTAATTGGCTTCCAAGCTCCCACTTCCACTGCACTGTTATCATGTCCGAAAATTTCTGCAGACATAGAACAAAAAGATAAGGAGAGAGGGGATCTCCTTGTCTAAGTCCACAAGATGGTTTGAAGGGTGATGTTAGTTCCCCATTCCACAATAAGTTCATCTCCGAAGAGGTAACACAAAACATGATAAGCTCTATTAAAGTATCCGGCAGCTCTAGATTAGTTAGCACCCATCTGAGAAAATTCCAATCAATCCTATCATAAGCTTTCTCCAAATCAATTTTCATAATCATCTCCCCTATTCTACCCTTTTTCCTTTTGAATGAGTGTACAGCCTCTTGCACCACCACAATGTTATCTGCAGTACTTCTACCCGGAATAAAACTACTTTGTGTGGGGGAAACAATATCAGATAGCAAAGGTCTAATACGATTGACAATAATCTTCGATATCAACTTCACCACTACATTACAGAGATTAATTGGCCGAAACTGAGAAACATATTCTGGATTCTCTACTTTGGGAATTAATACTACAAGAACCTTATTAATCTCAGCATTGTAGCTCCCTTTCTCAAAGGCCTCTCGAATAAAGTGGCAAACTGAATCCTTAACAATACTCCAGTTCTCTATGTAGAACTTCACTGGAAAGCCATCTACCCCGGATGCTTTAAATGGTGACATGGTATTAAGTGCATGAACAATCTCCATATCCTCAGGAGTATGCCCCAAACCAGCTATCGACTCCACATTCAAATGATGGTGATGGTCTATAAATAAGTGCTCATCCACTACCTCACAAGTTCCTGCCGTGTAAAGAGTTTGGTAATACTGTTTCACCAACTCCTGAAGTTCACTTTGCTCTTCGCACCAAGATCCATCCTCTCGCTTCAAAGCAATGATATGGTTTCTATTCTATCTAATCACAGTAGTAGTATGAAAAAATTTAGTGTTCTTATCCCCGAGTTGTATCCACTTTGATCGAGACTTCTAAAACCACAATAATTCCTCTTGATGAAGGACATCATTATATTCAGCTATTAATGTCTCCTCCAACTGTGATAAAAACATGTTTGGCCTAGATTCAAGAGACTTTTGAATCCCTTCAATCCGTGCCAAGAGATGCCTCTTCCTTCGAAATATATTACCAAACACACTCCGATTCCAATCCTTCAATACAGCTTGCATATTATGAAGATTCGTACACAAATGTAGCCCCTTACTCGAATTCCTTGTTAACATGCTTTGAAAATCCGAATGGTTCTGCCAAGCACATTCAAAGCGGAAAGGTCGAAGTTCTTTATTCGGCTTCCACAAGTTCTCCAGACATAACAAAATTGGACAGTGATCCCCATGTGTTCTAGGAAGATTACGAACAAAAGCTTCTTGAAATCTCATCCTCCAAATGCTATTACATAGAACCCGATCCAATTTCTTTTTTATCAAACCCCCAGCTATTCTTTTATTTGACCAGGTATACTTACAACCAGGTATACTTACAACCAGTTGCCTCCATATCTATTAAGTTTCGACTGGAAATAGCCTTCCAAAATAATCTTATTTTCCCACCTCCTTCGTATAGACCACCCTGCTTTTCAGACTGTGAAGCAACTTGGTTAAAATCTCCAATTAAGACCCACGGCTCATTGTCAAAGTCCTCAAACTGTTTCCAATAGTCCCAAAGAAGTTTACGTGAAGAAAAGACAGGGCTAGCATACACTGCAGTTAAGAACCACCTGATCCCAGAGCTATTGCGGATAGAAATAGAGATAAATTGGCTGCTTCTCTCTATTACATCAACATCTCCAATTGAGTTCTTCCACAAGATCCATATTCCTCCCGAAAAACCTGCTGCATCAACTCTAGTAAACTTATCAAAACTGAATTTATTTATAGTTTTAGCAGCACGTGAACCACTGATACGTGGCTCCACTATAATCAATAATTCAATCCCATGCCATTGCACCAATTCCTTAATGTGCCTTCTAAATCGATTATTTCCTGCACCCCTACAATTCCAAAAAATGATGGACATTAAACAAAGTTAAGAAAAAATGCGAATGCAATCATCCGCTTTAAGAGGCCAATGTGTCCTTGTCCGAAAACCGAACAACTTCACTAGACTTAAGATTAGAACCCATAGCAGAGGCATCCAAAACCCCATCCTTGTTCGAAACCCGAGCATCCTCATAAACAGAGTCATTTAAAACCATAGCAGAACTGGTGTTAAGATCAGGGAGCAACGGTTGTGTCCACGGTGGTCTGGGTTGGGGAAGCTTGTCAAGGTTGTTCGCCTTTCCAACAACTTCCTGGCCCACTGCACCCACTTCTATCATAGAATCTTCACCGCCTTGAGATATGATTGGGCTAGAGCTATTACTTGGCCCATGAATAAATTTAGTTCCCGAAGTACCCGCCTGAAAGATTAAACTCGAGCGCCAATTTTTTGCAAAATCCAAGAAATTATTACATGCAGTATTCACTGTGTTAACGTCTCCCAGAAGTTTGGAAACAATTGATTTAGGTTTAGAAACCTATGAAGTAGCCTTAACTTTAGCTTTTCCTTTTGATTTCTTGATAGTTTCAATTACCCCGCCCTTCTGCACCTCCAAAGATCTTATCTCTGACAGATTTCCTGTAGCCCCTTGCATATTATCTTTTCCAAAATTAGGTGCAGACGACTGATTCCCCATTTCTATAGACTTTCCAAAAACATCTGTCAAATCCTCACTGATGCTATTTTCCAAATTGGAAAACCTGTTTCCCGAAATTTTGTGTTCGCCTTGCATGAACTTCGCCTTGCGTTTCTTGGTCGCATCCCTGCCCTGAGCCCTTCTGTCCCGACGTTGCACCATCATCCATGGGCCAAAAGCTGCTTCCTCATGGTTAGCCTCATTGGAATCTGGTGCGTTAATCTCTTCTTGCTCCGGTTGTGGAGAAACAGTTGTGGAAGGACATTGATCTAAATTGTGGCCAAATCTTCCACATTGAAAATAGATCAAATGAAACCCCTCAAACTCCACCAACTGAATCTGATTGCCGATATAGAACTTCGATACCAATGGTTGTGTAAGATCAACTTCAACGCAGAGTCTTGCAAACTTTCCACGAATGGCACCTTCTGTATTTTTATCAATCTTCACAACCCTTCCAATGCACGATCCCATACGTAATAGAGCCTTGGATTGATAGTATTCCAAAGGCAAACCAGGAAATCGGATCCAAACTAACACCTTCGATATCTTATCTGATTGTGGATGAAAGTTGGGAGACCATTGTCTGACAGTTAAGTAATGTCCACCAATGATCCAGGGACCTCCCTCCAAAACATGCTCATAGTCTTCACGTCTTTCAAACTTGAACAAAAAATAGTCAGAACCCAAGTCTACAACCTTGTACCGTCCAGCGAATTGCCAGAGTTGTTTAATCCTTGCCATTAGTGTCTGAAAGCCAAGCATTTTACCCAACAGTTTAACGATAATGGCTTTTCTCCATGGCCTCCTCAGTTCAGACTTTTCTTCCTTGGTGAAAACAACTTGAGGATATTTGCTTTCCAAAGGGCCTTCATCATCAGAGATCTGATCTTCAAACAACATATCTTCATCTATGGAAGAATCTCTCCAATCATTCCATCCTGACGAAACGTCCTCCTTTGCACCAGTCAGCATGTCTTTATAAGAGGATTTTGTTGGTCGCTTTTCCAAAATCTCCACGTCTGGGTCAGTTGGCATCGGACATGGGGTCATCTTCTTCATTGTCATTGTTGTTTGGCAGACGTAGGCGCTTAACTTTCTTCCTGGTCCGCTTGCGCACATCATTTTCTGTAACCAGATTAGTGCCAATATCGCCAAGCTGCTGAGCGAGAGACTTCTCGGGGAACTCCATTGAACACCTTTCCCTTGATACTATTCTTTTTGTTTCCTCAACACATTTCTTTGTGACAAATTAGATATTTTGTGGCATACTATAAATTTTGGGTTTGAATCCAAGCACTCTCATCTTCAGTTATTTAATATTTTCTTGTAACAAAAAAAAACCTCCAATAGATCATACTTCATCGATCCAATAACACGTCAGCACAAATCAATAGTTGTTATTTTTAAGACATACCATATTTATTAGCTTTGAAGTTTTTTTTTTTTTTGGTTACAAAGCTTTGAAGTTTCAGATTCGGCAGAAATCATCAAATCACCCGACCATAATGTCTATACTAGTAAAATGACACCAATTCAATAAAAATGATTAAAAAGTCCTCATATAATAAAAATTTTTATTTTTTTACTTTATTTGAAATTTGATTTAAATGAACTTTTTAAACCTGTACTTTTAACTCTTTTTTACCTCAAAACTGTACTCGAAATTTTATATTTTGAAATAATTAAAAGCTTTCTCTTCTAACATTTAAATAATTACTCTACCGACATAGTTAGTGTGTCAAAAATTGGTAGATATAAAAAGATATAGATAGATTCATAAACTATTTCAGTTTGAAAATTTCACATTTTAAATTTAAATTGTTAAACTATTCTCTTGATGACGACTTTTCACTTATCTCATACAAATGTTATGTTGTTGATTTAAAACTTTTCGTCAAGCTTGAGTCATTACTCTTTTCTAAAATTATTATTATTTCATACATTATAAAGGAGTTTTGCTTTTACTGTAATCAGAAAGGAGTTTTAAAAATTCATATATTCTTTTTTATTATAAATTAATATTTATTTATTTATTTTTAAAAATAAATACTCGAGATATGTGACAATTATCTAATTTTGATTTTTTAAAAAATTATCCTTAAAAATTGCCTTAGCCCAATATATATAAATAAAAACTGATGTGACCCAAAGCTGATGTTGTGATGGGCCGGACTTGGTTATTGAAACCAACAGATCAAATTCCAAGTTAGCCCAATCCAATTAATTAACCGAAAGAAAAAATCTATACGTGGCGTAATATAATTGCTCGACTCATTTAGACACGAACTCTTCACCAGCGCACCGTAACTCAGCCTAGTTTCGCGCCACAAAGAAATATGTGCGTAGTACGCACCCCTCCCGGTCTATAAAAACCCCAGCTTTACCTTACTCTAATAATTTTTCATTTCCCTTCTAATCTCGCTCCCTCACTCTCTCTTGCTCTCGGAACTTCTTCTCTCTATCTAAGTCGCATTGTCGCCATGACGGACGGCCATCTTTTCAACAACATTTCCCTTGGCGGCCGAGGCGGCACGGTCAGCCTCCTTTCTCTCTCGATGGAACTGCCTTTTTCTTTCTCGATTAATTGTAGCTTAATTTCCTGTTTTTACTCTTTTCGATCTCGCTTTCTCTTTTGTAATCATTTGGAAACCCTAATTTCGTTCTTAGTTTTTTTTTTTCTCATGTGGCTTCACTATGTTTAGGTTCAATTTTGGAGGAATCGATTGGTTCAGGCAGTTTTTAATAGTTTTAGTGCTAGAGTGTCTTCTATTCTTGAAGCAACCCTAATTTTCACTTCTTTGTAAATTTTTTTATCTACTTAATAGGTGCTTATGTTCGATAGAATGAAATGGACCATAGCTTTTTATATGTGATTGGTTTTGTTGAAAACCCTAATTCATTGAGGTTCTGATGAATGGCTTGTTTATGATGAAAATATTATGATTTTCATTTAAGGAATTGTTGATTGACAAAATAAAATGTGGGTTCTTTATGCTGTTATTTTTCTCTGGTTACTAATCTAGAAACCCTAACTAATTTCGTAGAACAAATATTCAATGTTTTTCTTTGCATTTTAGTCTTTTTTGTGCGAAGGGGCCATTACGAAAGAAGAAAGAAACCAAAAAAACTTGTTTTTATTTACAGCTAGGCAGCCTAATTTGTTGCTATTGTCCTTCTTGAAATTTGAAACCTTAATTAGAGAAAAGAGGAAAAAAAAACTAGTGAAACAAATGAGTGCTGCCTTCTTTTGCATGTTCAGTATGAAGCTTAGGTGTTATAGTTTGTGAATTCTATTTTGCCTGGAAACTGCAGAGAAAAGCATAAATTTCTGCAATCTTGCAGTTCTGGCCATTTTGTTTGACTTACTAGTTAGGTCTTAAATATGGATTTTGGCAATTTTTCTGTTTTTTCATAACTTTGCTTAAGTTCTTTTCTGCTTACGTTACTTTTTATTAACCTTGGAAAGAAATAAAAATTTGGAATCTTACATAACTGTCAGTTCATGTGATGAAATGCAGAATCCTGGACAGCTTAAAATTTATTCAGGAGGAATTTTATGGAAGAAACAAGGAGGTGGTAAAGCAGTAGAAGTTGATAAATCCGATATCTTAGGGGTTTCATGGATGAAGGTCCCTAGGACAAACCAACTTGGTGTTAGAATCAAAGATGGTTTGTACTACAAGTTCACTGGATTCCGTGACCAGGTTAATACACAACTCTCTCCCTAATAGCTGTATATTTTCTCATTCTACATGCCTAATGGTTGTCAGTATCAGTTAAGAACTTTGGTAATTGGAAAAAATACTAGCATTATATTTATAGTTCTAGGATGGGAGTGCTATCAACTCAAGATCCTTATTTTGTTCTGTTAATTTTGCTTTGTAGGATGTTGCCAGTTTGACCAATTTTTTCCAGAATAATTGTGGATTAACACCAGAAGACAAGCAGCTTTCTGTCAGTGGTCGTAACTGGGGAGAAGTTGATTTAAATGGTTGGTGAAATCTAATTTGATTTCCTTCTGCTTGTCAACGCACTCTTAACATATATTGGTTTCTGTTCGTAGCCACTGAAGCAGATTACATGAAGTGCTTTCAAACTGTTTTGTTTCTTTTTTGTTCTACATTTGGTCAATCTTGTGTGCTTCTTATTATCTGTCTGATGATGCTTGAGACTTGAAACTTTGTTCTTAGGCTTTGAACAATTTTCCATCATTTTAAGGTTTTGCAAGCTTTTTATGCCTTAGCGGTTCAAAGTGTAGGATTTAATTGGTAGTCTTGTGAGGTATTAAGAATTTTGGTGATTTGTTTTTCCTTATTTCACATTTATATTTTTCAGTCACTGTACTGTTTTTCTATTAGTAGATAGTGGTGTGTTCTCTTTTCTTCATGCTATAACTTCATATCTTGTATGCTAGAGAGAATAAGGAGTTTATGCTTCAGTTTGCTACATTCTAGCAGCCTTTTAATTGAGATTCTAAGGTTTTCATCATTTATCTTGGTCCTTGGATCATTGATCTTTATCCTTTATGGCTAGGTTTTGGATTCTGGTATTCACCTGCTTTTTTGGTATGCCATAAACTGCTTGTTCTTGTAGTTTTTAAAGTCTCAATATTGTGTGTAGGGAATATGCTTACCTTTATGACTGGTTCGAAACAAGCCTTTGAAGTGTCATTAGCAGATGTGTCACAAACTCAGCTTCAAGGAAAAAATGATGTCATCTTGGAGTTCCATGTGGATGATACAACTGGAGCTAATGAGGTGTGTTTGTCACTATTCTGCTGATTATTTGTTAATGTTGAAAGAGGTTTTTCTCTCTCTAAATGCTTGTTACCACCTTATTTATATTAAGCTTTGCTAGTACAGGAAAGTATTACCTGCAACAAATTTGTTCTGGAGTAGGGCACACATTTGATTTTTTTTTTTCCTTCCATGACAGAAAGATTCACTGATGGAGATAAGTTTCCACATACCTAATTCTAACACCCAATTTGTTGGTGATGAAAATCGTCCACCAGCTCAGGTAAGTCTTGTCACTTCTCTGTTAAAATCATATGAGTGTGCAACTCATGATTTCTTTAGTGATGCATGTTCCAATAATTTTCTGCTAGGTTTTCCGTGAAAAAATCATGTCAGTGGCTGATGTTGGTGCTGGAGTTGAGGAAGCTGTTGTCACTTTTGAGGGCATTGCAATCCTCACACCAAGGTAGGTCTGCCCAAACATATTGAGATGGGGATGAAAAATGCACACACCTAATCACACTCATGTGTCATTTGTATATATTTGATTTTTGATTTGTTTCGTTTGTTTGTTGATAAACATCGTTTTCTCACTTGTATATGGCTGATTTAGCATGTTCTTTATATAGGGGTCGCTATAGCGTTGAACTTCATCTCTCATTCTTGCGACTTCAAGGACAGGCTAATGATTTTAAAATTCAGTATAGCAGTGTTGTTCGCCTGTTTTTGCTTCCAAAGGTTTTAATTCTTTACCCTGATATCAAGGCAGTAATGTTCATTGATAAAAGAGTGACAGCATTTTATTTATGACCTCTTAACGTATTTTTCTCCACTCTTTTGTGTATCTGGCAGTCCAACCAGCCTCATACTTTCGTTATTGTTACACTTGACCCACCAATCCGTAAAGGGCAAACTTTGTACCCCCATATTGTCTTGCAGGTATTGCTGCTTGCCTAGATTTTCTTCTTTGGTTATGCCACGAGTGTTTTTCACTTATCTTGCCCTTGTTCATTTCTTGCAGTTCGAAACTGATTATGTTGTTGAAAGCACCTTGTCCTTAAATGAGGATCTTTTGAATACAAAGTACAAGGACAAGTTGGAACCATCTTACAAGGTAATAAAATTTTCTCATATATAAGTCCATAAAGCAGTTATGCCATGGATTTACAAGCCTGTTTATCAAATTCACACCTATTATTATGCTTGATAACAGGGACTGATTCATGAAGTGTTTACCACAATAATGCGTGGTTTATCTGGTGCCAAAGTTACCAAACCAGGAAAATTCCGTAGCTGTCAAGATGGTTATGCTGTCAAGTCTTCACTGAAAGCTGAAGATGGAGTCCTGTATCCACTTGAAAAGAGCTTCTTTTTTCTACCCAAACCTCCTACACTTATTCTTCATGAGGAGGTATAAAGTCTAAACTGTCTCTACATTGATCTGTTGGTCTAAATGCAATTGATAGATATCCATTTTAAATGAAATGTTTGGTTATGTCCTTTTTGCTCAAAATGCCAGATTGACTATGTTGAATTTGAGAGGCATGCAGCTGGTGGCTCAAATATGCATTACTTCGATCTTCTCATAAGATTAAAAACCGAGCAAGAACATTTATTCCGGAATATTCAGAGAAACGAATATCATAATTTGTTTGACTTCATCAGGTCAGAGGTTCTTCCATTGGATGAATAATGTTGGTCATTTTGGCAGTTTATTAATTGTTGTCTCGCCATGCAGTATGAAGGGTTTGAAGATTATGAACCTTGGAGATGTACGAACCACAGATGGTGTGGCTGAAATTCTTCAAAACGAGGATGATGATGCAGTTGACCCACATCTTGAACGCATTAAGAATGAAGCTGGTGGGGATGAAAGTGACGAGGAGGTAAATTCTTTGTCATTATCAATTGTCTGGATTTATTTATTTGTACTTTGAATTTTATTTTGGTAGTTGTGCAACATGCATGTGGTTGTTGTTTTGTTGAAAAATGCATCGATTGCAATTTTCTATGCTTGCCATGTAATGCAAGCAAAGCAATCTTCACCTTATTTGTATCTGTTGTCTGAGCAAATGTTTACTTAGGTTTATATACTTAATCCCCAAACATGAAGAATGCGTCAAACCCATTGGTTTTAATAGTATTTATATGAAAGTATTTGTCATGTTCCATGCTCTGTGACTGCTTGCTTGTAAGATCGAGTAGCAATCAGCATAGATGTCTGCATCTGACCTTGTAGCTTCTGCCTGTACCCCCACTGATTGTCTTTCTGTCATGTTGTAAACATGGTGAATCAACGCAGGATGAGGACTTTGTTATTGACAAGGATGATGGAGGCTCTCCAACTGATGATTCAGGGGAGGAAGAATCTGATGCTAGTGAAAGTGGAGATGAGAAAGAGGCAAGTCATTTTGTACCTTCACATACTTTATTCTTTTAGGGAAATTATCTTTTGGCATCTCACATTGAAACGCTGATTACAGAAGCCTGCCAAAAAGGATCCCAGAAAGGAAGCTTCTTCTTCTAAGGCAAGTAAGAAGAAAGCTAGGGATGGACAAGATGATAAGAAGAAGAAAAAGAGGAAGAAGGATCCAAATGCACCAAAGAGGGCTATGTCTGGTTTCATGTTTTTCTCACAAGTGGAAAGGGAGGTGGGTCACATATTCTATATTTAAATTGATTGCTGGGTGAAATATTTTTCTGGCAGCCTATCAATGAAATGAGCTTGGTGAATGTGCTGATTAAGCTGGTTATGATGTTTACAGAATCTAAAGAAAAGTAATCCCGGAGCTTCATTCACGGAGGTGTCAAGAATACTTGGAGAGAAGTGGAAGAAGCTATCGAGTATGATTCTTTTTGTGAATTACTAATAATTTTTCATGCTGTTTCACGCTATCAATGACCCTTTAAGCTATAGGTGGTAACAATGAACATTTGTTTGTTTGCAGAGGAGGAGAGAGAACCATATGAAGCAAAGGCTAAAGTAGATAAAAAGCGATACGATGATGAAAAGAGAGGCTATAGCAATCCTCAACCAATGAACATAGATTCGGGAAACGAATCTGACAGTGCATAAGTTAGAAGAAGGCCGTACGCCTGTAGCGGTTTTAGAGTCGACTGAACTCATTATGGCATATTGGAATAGAAAAAGAAAAAATGGCAGCAAAAGGTTTTCGTTGGAAGTCTTGGCATTTTGTAGGATTTATGAAGCTTTATCCAGTGAAAATCCTATTATAGCTGTATGGTAAAATTCTGTTACTACAAGTTTAAGAGAAGCGGTTATTTTATTTACTCCCATTTAAAAGTAGTAAGCATCCCACGTGAACATTGATTTAGTGTTACCATTACGTGGCTAGCAAATAATTAAGAAAATTATCTACTTATTTTTTTTTCAAAAATATATGGTAGCGCTTTTTGGAATAAAATTAAATTTTATGGCAATGTTTGATATCAATTCTACAGACATTGCTTTTAGTTTTTCCAAAGAAAATTAAGATTGAAACATGAAAATTTTGTTCTTAACCTAAACTCATCTTTACGAGCTAATTTTTCTTATTTACCTCCAATTCATTGTGGTGCGAAACTTACTGCTTATTTTATAACACATCTAAGCATTGATGTAGCGTATCGCTTTGGGCGACGATCTAATAATCATTGTATGCTTTTCATTACATCCGAACTTTAATGTAGCGCATTATTGTATGAAGTTTTTATATGTGTTCATTTAATCGAAATTAAATGAATTTTAAATTAATGTAGCGCATTATTGTATGAAGTTTTTATATGTGTTCATTTAATTGATTGTTCAAATTTACTGTTAATTCTTTTTTATCTGAACTTGAGATTAATTGTATTTCTGTATAATACTCAATACAGGTGGAGTTGGAATAACACAAATATATATAAACAAAATTGTTGAAAAAAATATAATAAATGTTAGCACTACCCATTTGACAAACAGGATTTACATTAAAAAAAAAAACAAAGGTATTTTCTTTTCCCTCGTTTTTCATCGCCTTGTTTACATGTTAAAAAAAAAAAATTAAAGAATTTTTTATACTCCATTCTACCGTAGAATTGAGAATTCTTTCTAGCACTTGGCCCCAATTTTGCATTCAAGAGCCCCTGCGAAACGAGTGAGCCTTCTCACAAATGATGCGGGTTTGGCTTTTATCATCTGCATCCTGTTGTACTCCCAATGGGGAGGTGCAGGTGGCCCTGAGGTTCTGAAGAAAGCTCCGTTCATGAACAAATCTCCTTCTGATCTCCATATCCACTTCATCCATTCTGACTCTGTTGCATAGTTCCTGTTGGTTATCTGTATACAAGAGATTCACGCAATCAACAAAACAAAATCAATTAATTCCCTACTATGTTTGAAATCATTTTTTAGGTATATTTGGATTTACCTCTTTGGCCTTGGGGTCGTCTGGAGCGATGAACCTGTTGCCCTGGCTGATAATGGTGGGATGCATGCTTCCACCAATGGCATACATTTTCCAGTGAGTATAGTCATTATTCACAACATGGAAGAAACCCCATCTGCATCTAGGCATTCTTTGTATCAGTTCCTTGCCAAAATGGTTGAATGCAATTGTGACTTGCATTAGTTCATCTTTCGAGTAGCTGTCACTTGCACCCAATAGGAGCACCTGAAAAAAAAAAAAAATCAAAAGCACGGTTATTTGAAAACTGCATGAAATTGAACATGCTAGGAAAATTTGAGCCTGTTGGGTATTTTAGTTAAAATTACATCGTTATGATGGGTGAAATGGCAGTTTGAGATGGTGATGGCTGTGGAACCCTGGATTGCATCAATCAGTCCATCATGACACTCGGACATGGAAATGTGATCCAGCCAAACGTTTGTTGATCCGAAGACGGAAATCCCATCTCCATCAGCTGGTGTTCTGAAACCATAGTGATCGACGGAGTCCCTTATTAGGCCGCCACTGCTTGGAACAATGTGATGAACATGAATGTTGTGAATGATTACATCCTTCACAAATTGAACGGTGATGCCAGCTCCATAAGCAATATGAATATCTGCTCCACGACCGTCAATTGTCTTCTTGCTTTGGACAATAAGCTCCTGTGACAATTTGATGCACATATCATGAGAAAAAATGATCCACAAGGGCTCCGTCTGGATCACAGCGTGACGCAAGGTTCCTGGCTTGGGGTCTATCACATTATCATCAGAACTATCTGTCACCTCATAGAACTTCCCATTCTTTCCTCCCTGAGTTCGGTGGCCAAAACCAAGAGCGCAATTCGCAAGCTTCTGACGGTTTCTGGCCCAGTTTTTCTTGCATCGCCAGCACCTGTCAATTGGGTTCGTCGCCATGCATGGACCAGTGTACTTTTTGTGCTTGCCCCTCAAGTTTCTCCTGGTGCTGTTAGTACTATCATCATCCTCATATTCTCTGGTTTTGTTACCAGCTTTTTTAAGAGCCCTGCACCAAATTATTCAAGAAATACGATTATGCCTCTATTTAACATACGAGGAGGATCATTATGGTGTGATTACGTTTGACAATGCTTATCTTAGTATTGAGATAAAGACTCTCAAGATGATGATGATTATGCGCGAGAATATTGTTACAAAATATGAATATGAAAAGCTGCTAATTGACATAGACAATAATGAAAAGGAGAGACAAAAAGAGAATGCTATAAGATTTACTTGTTGACTTTGTAGTTCAGGTTACTGGTGACATTTTCTGGGCTCGGTTCGTAAGCTGCTAGGGTATTGTTCCAGGCCTCTTCCTCACGTTGCTTCCAAACCTCATCATATTCAGCAATATTTGCCCATAGCCCTGGAATTAGGGTGGCTAAACAAAATATAAAAACCAGCCGCAGCTTGGTTAGCTTCATCCCTTTTACCCCGATATATATATTTTTTTATATTGATCTTTTTTTGTTCTTGGTTCAGTTTGCTGGGTGATATGACAGGCCCTAGGATTACGAACCCATAAAACTCTGCACGTTTAATCCCAGCTGCACCAAGAAAATCGTGAAACCTAAAACTAGCTCTAAGATGCCAACTTGGTTGGCGAAGCCTTTGGTTATTTATATATGTGAAAGCGAAGAGCTTTGCGGGTTCCTTTAATAAACCTTCCAAGAAACTGTATAGTTCTAAAATTAGAGCGCAGAGAATGGGCAACCAGTCCTCTTACAACAGTAGAAACCACACACTTTTTTTCTCCATAAAATCAGAAGTGGTACATCCCCATGCAAGAAAATGGTAGGCTCACAAACTTAATTTGGATTCTTAATTGAATCAATCCCACCAGCCGTGCTAAGCTATCAAACATAAACCAAACTATAAGATCCCAAACGAAAAACCATGTTCTTTTTGTTATAACTTACAACTACTAACAGTTTTACCCAAAGCAATTTCATCAAGTGTGTGTGTGTGTGTGTGTGTGTATGAGACACTATCCCGAAGGGTTCCATCAGCTTGTACAACAGGTTCCAGCAGAAATTTGTTCCCTGTACACATGCTTAATACAAAAACGAAACCAAATACAATGCCCCAAAAAAAGTTCATTCCCTTTCCGCATCAATTCTCCTTCTGAATTCAAGGAGCAATTTGCTGCATCTTTTTGGAATCAACTATAACTGTTCTTGGTGGAGGAAAAGAACTTGTCAGCCATGAAGTGAAGTATGATCTTAGATATACAATATTCGGATTTGAGTTAAAGAAAATGAAAAGATTTTGTTTATTCTATAAAATACTGAGGAAACCATCCTAAGAAAACTAGCATTTCTCAGGAATGAAAGGAATGCTATATAAGCTTTACTTCAGTTTATTTGATATGTTTAGGTGATTGAAATTAAGAGAGATGAGATGCAAACATTTAAAAGTATAGAACATGGGAGGAGTCTCAAAGTTTTCTTGGTTAATATCCTGTGAGATTGTATAATTATCAACTCGCTTTTCTAAGTAATTAACTAACTGATCAAGAATAATGATAATATAAAATTCTATTCTTCAATCTGAAAAGAATAGTGTAACTTAAAGAGTCAAGATCTTTGTTTTTATTCACCAAAATGACAAATTAGTTCACTCTCCTTAAGTGCTTTGCAGTGTATATATATTTAATTTAAAGGCAATACATTGTAGTCTTACATATCCATGCATGTAGACAACAATCAGACAATTTGGCCATGAAAATGAAGTCTGGGTACCTTTCTGCTTGATGGAATTTTTCTATAAACTCTGCAGTAATGAAAAACTTCCAGTGGCTTTGCAATGTTTAACTTAAATCAGTTCTTCTCTTGGCATTCCTTTGTCCGTACATGATTTGACAAAAGAAAAGATTCAAGGCCATAAAAGATGAGCCAAGATATGGGCTTTTAATCTAACCCCTGTATATCTATCAAGTTTAATCCTAACCTTCCAAGTGCATTAGACATATGATGTAAACTCTTTATTCCCAAATTTCATGCATTCTACTCCTCATGTAAGATACTTGTTCTAATGTTGCAGATACTGGTAAGAGAAAAGAACAGCCCACCAGAATAGGGAGAAAAACTAGAAACCCCTCCATGACAGAGTTAAGTAGTGGATGGTTATGCAGATATAAAATCCAAGATAAAATTCTGTGGACAATTCTGTTAGTAAACGAGAGCTTCTATTTACAATTTATCTATTATTCCACATAAGCTATTTATTTAAAAATTCTAAATGCTAAATTCCTCTTATAATTTTTACTTCTCATAACCTTTTTTGGATAATAAACTATGCAATATACCCTCCCACACCCTAAACATGGGTGAAATACACAAAACCTCTTAGATAAAATAGAAAAGGACACAAACCCCCTTTGACAGTTAAATAAGTTAGCCAATCTGTTAAGTTAATTGATCGCCACATCAATTTTTTTTCCAGGTCAACTTATTTCCTTTTAAAATAAAAGCATTATTTATTAATAAATTAAAATTTAACTTAACGTAATCCTAAATTAAAAATAAAAACTTAAAACTTTCTAATCCTCTCTTAATTCTCAACCAGAGGCATCTTGTGTAAAAATTCAACCTTTCTCTTTCAAAAGCAAAATTTGAAAATTCATTCATTCTCTTGCTTGCTAGGATTGAAGGAGTAAATTTCTTTGGCTAGCTTTCAACATTAAGATTACGTCAGGTATTTATGTGTAACATTCCAAATCCACAGTATAACATAATATTTACTCATAAATCACACTTACTTACCGGTTGGGCTGTTTGTGATGCTTAACAACTCCTACCACTTATTAAGAATGAGTATTCTTATTCCTTATTACTAATATGGAAATAGAAATTTTGAAATTCTTTCCTTAATATATATATATATATATATATATATACACATTCCCTTCTATTTAAAATAGTACTGTACAATTTTTACTGAATATATAAAAGAAAGTAATATACCTTTGATATTGAATAACTGCTGACTCTAGCAGTTGGTAATCCTTGGAAATTAACTCTCTTAATCCAAGATCAACAATCTCTGATAACTTGGCGGGTCCATCAAACTCATAACTCATAATGCATGAAACTAGGGGCCTAAAGTCTCAAAATCAACTTTGTAGCTCAAAATACCTTTAAGGAAGCACATTTATGAATTTAAATCATTTAAATAAATAATAATTCCAAAAAAAGTATTATTCTCATTTTCGTAAAGAAAATGTAAAAATTGAAACCTGTTCGCCATGGTCAGCTCGCCCATCAAGGCTTGCCCATGGTCAACTCGCCCAACTATGGCAATTCCATGGTCAACTTGCCCATTGGTCAACTTGCCCAAACAAGTTTTATATTTTCTATTTACAAAGATATTAAAAATATTTCATTTTTCGTCGAAAAAATTTGGAAAAGTGAAACCTGTTCGCCATGGTCAGCTCGCCTATTCGGCTCGCCCATGGTCAATTCATCAGTGTGGTGAACTAGTATTCGCCTGCCACCTTAACTTTTCAAAACAAAGTTAACTTGGCTCGCCCAAAGAACTTAAAAGGGTTCGCCCAACTTGGCTCGCCTGACTTTTATTAAAACAAGGGTCGCCCGCCTCAAAGCAACATAAAGGGGTCACCTTCCATTGGCTCGCCCGCCCTTAACCGGTTTGCTCAAAAAACGAAATAGGTTTTGGCTATCTTTGTAGCTCGCCCAAATCAAAACAATTATCAACGAAATGCATGTCATAAACCAAAGCATTTTCGCAATGTTTTCATAAAATTTAACTCCACAGGACATGCATCCACAGGACATACATTCACTTCACACACATCTCCCTTACCTCGTCTGATGAAGCCTTACTTCCCGCTCGCCTTATCAATTCTCACTTCTCGACTGCAAGGTAAAATATTAATACCATTAATATTTTCTTTTCGAATTATTTCCTAAAATTATTACTATTTTTCCTTTCAATTATTTGAGACACTTAGGCGAGATTTAAGACTAGCTCGTCATTCGCCCAACAGAGCTCGCCAGTCTCTAATGAGCTTATACGTGGAAGCTCGCCCAAAATTATTCGCCATTCAATATTGGCTTATTCATGGGAGTTCGCCCAGCATGGGAGCTCGCCCAACATTCAACTCGCCATGCCTATGCATGTGAGTTCGTTTGAGTTCGCCTGACACGGCTTTTATTAAGAGGTGAGCTCGTCTAAGGTCAAATTAGCATGTGGCGACCTCTTTTTATTTCCTACTCGCCTCATTGGCGATCACTAATTTACACATGGGCGATCACAATAGTCGCCATCTCGCCTTTTTGGCGATCATCAATTTCATATATTTTGGGCAATCATAGCCCTCGCCATTTGCCCTTGCCCATTCAGGAATTGTTCTGATTATCCAAAGAGTTGGTGAACATGTTTATCGCCGACTCATACATCACTTGAGCTCGCCTCAACTTTGGGCGAGTACTCTACTATTTGGCAAGCAGTTAAGTAATTCTGATATTCAACAATATTTAACTAAAACCAGACTATATTTATGTTTATTACGTTGTAAAAGATAGAATTCTAGTATTGAATATCAAGAGAACCATAGAAATATGGAACTCACCTTAACTGAGTTGCACTTCCAGAACAGAGTGCTTTCTTGCCTCACTTAGCTTTCCTTTGCTTATTCCTCAGCTCTTCACACGCTGGATAAACAGTTCACTAACAAAGGATAAAGTTTCATGGCTCATGTATAAGAGGAATGGAAGAAACGAAATTGAGCTTGTAGTAAAATCAAAATGGGCGAGAAGGATTTTGAAGAAGATGAAGTTTGCTTCAATTGGTTTTTCCTCATGAAGTCTTCTTATATAATCACTCAAATCCCCTCAAAATCTACCACCTGTTCTTATCCCGTTTTCTTTCATCATTACCTTGTCTTATAGCTCATTAAATGGTGAAGAAAATATGGCAATGGCGTGGTGAAATTTTTCTACTGTCATTAAATGGTGAAGAAATTCAAGCCAAAACGGTACGCCAATAGCACATTCTTTCCTTACACGTTATTGACCTCTTTTACAGTTGTTGTTGAATATTCTAGCCAACCAAATTCATCCTATGTTAGACTTTAACATTCTTTTCCTCTAAGTCTTATTTCTCTTGTATTTTTATACCTTAAAATTTTGCTCTTCAATTTGCATTAGCCGTGAGATACACAATAGCAAAAGTTGACTTGAAATGCAAATTTTATTTTTGCTGCATAGTTTGGACTTGCTTTCCACCTCTTTTCATATATTCCACCAATCAATTTAATCATATAATTCCATTAAATAATTTATTTGCACTATCAACAATTTACAAATATGGTATATAGTATAATAAAATTCGGGTCTTACATTATGTTTGCTATATTTCTTTTTTTTTTAAGTTAAACAAATATTGATTGAATTTTGACAATTTATTGGAATTCACTAGATCAAAATCTCAAATATGAAGTTTATATTTTTTAACAGTTTCATTTCTTTTAAATTTCCTTTCTTTAAGATCTCTTGCTCTATTATATTTGTTAATGTTATAATTTTTTCTATTTTTATAAGAATCTTATGAATTCTTTATGTGTAAAAGTCTTCTTCATCAACCAATATTGGTTGGGATTGAGTGGTAAGGGACTCATTCCCCCTTAAGCATGACCCGGGTTCGAGTCATGCGTATAGAGCAAACTGTGTTGGGAGGGGCGTCCCACTTCCATGTGGCCTGACAGTTCCCCGACTCTGGAATAGTCGCATAAAGCGGATACCGGGAGGTCAAAGACCAAAAAAAGCCTTCTTCATCATTTTGTCAATTTTTAAGATTTATATAATTTTTAGTCCAAAAATATACAATTTTCGCAAAAAGTTTTTGATTTGGGTATGCTCTGTTGTGTTATAATTTTTCTTTCTTGGTTTGTTTGTAGGAGTAAACACAATGAATCACAATTTAATATGTCATTTTAGTGACCAAATACATGTGGAAAAGGATGTTGATCCTGATAAGTTCTCGTTGATTGAGTTATTAGCGGTGGTCACTAAGTTTATTTTTTGGCCAAACAATGGTACTAAGTTTAAAAGTGTTTCTTTCAAGACTGGAGATGGATTTTTTAATTCAAAATGATGTTGATATTATGGAAATGTTTAGGAGATATGATAGTTTTGTGAATATTCATTTATATATCTACAATGAAACAGTTAAATCTCCGGCAATAGCTTTTTTGAATAGTTGATTCTGTGGATATTCATTTGTATATTCTTTGAGAAGAAAAGTTGAATTTTAACAAAGAAACTAGAAAAGGAGATGTTGGTTTAGTGAGGATAAAGAGAGTTGGTTATTGAGGATACAGAGATTTGGGTAAATCTGTTTACGTTTTCTTTAGTGATTAAATTAAATTAAAAAATAAATTATAAAAAGTAAATAATGGTTTTATTTTAAAAAGAAATAAGTTGACTTGAAAAAAAAAGGTTGATGTGGCATTGGGATCAAATAACTTAACAGATTGACTAACTTATTTAACAGTCAAAAGGGGTTAAATATCATTTTAAAATTAAAGGGGGGTTTGTGTCTTCTTCCATTTTATCTAGGGGTTTTTGCATATTTCACCCCCCCTAAACATACTACTTATCTCTCACTTCTCTTCAATCTCATTCATCTCAATCTCTCTTCAAAATCTTCATTATTTTCAACAATTTAAAGTAAATCTCTTTAATATCTTCATTTAAATTTATTATTCTTTGATTCTATTGCATTGAAATATTGAGTAATTGAAATTTTTGGTGAAATTTGGCGTAACCCTCTACCTTTTTTTTTTTGTATTCATGATGTCATAATTGGCTTATGAAAATTTTATTCCTTGAGCCATAGTTCGATCACGAAAGCACGCTTCTGTGAACCTTCTATGGCTTACGAAAATAAGCTTTTGCGACCCTTTTGGAAGTGGACTTCTGGGAGCAATCATGTGCTCCTAAAAATTCATTTATGGGAGCACCACAAAATTCTTGAAAATTCACTTCCTAGAGTTTCAAATCCAGAGTTTTTTTGGGTTTTATTCAATTGTTCTTCAATTTATCACAAATTTGATGAGATTTGAAAGAAAAATGGTTAAGGTTGGCTGTCTAGAGTGAGAATATGAAGAAATTATGTTATCTAAGTATATGTAAGAGGGATAAAATGATAATTTTATTTAAGAGCACTTTCGTATTAAAAAATAACATTAAAATAGGTTGTATTGAATAATAGATAGATGGTAAATAGACACACTCCTAATAAACCTTGTGCTAAAATAACAGTAGCAATATAAAACCTACTATAATACTGCATCATACACTTCTTAATGGCATTTACTATAGTCAAATAAAGAATAAAAAAAAACCATATATGAAAGGCCTTCGGACAAAGATATTGACCTACTTTTGAAGAAGTTTTTAAAGGTTTTTCATTGGTCCTTTGGTATTGACTCTTCCATAAATGGACTAGATTTTCTCAATCCCATTATTAACTACGTGAGGAAAGAGACAACAGGACTTTAATGGCAAAGTAAGGTGTGTTTCAGACATTTTCACAGTATAGATGTATTCATCCAAGAAAGAAATGGGTTAGACAGACGAAGTTGGCCACATGGGCATATGCTGCTCGTTGAGATGACGACTATCACAATTAATTCTTCTTTGATCCTGATTCCTGAATTGCTTTTTGTAAGGAATTCAGGTTTCAAAGGTCAAAAGATGACCTGTTTGTGATTTTCTTTTTTTTGGTTTTTGAACCTTGCTATCCGCTTTATAAGATTATTTTGGAATCGAAAAATTATCAGGTCATATGAAAGTGGAAGACCACTCTCAACACGATTTACTCTATACGTATGACTCGAATTCGGGTCATACTTAAGGAAGAATGAGTCTTTTACCACTCAATCTCAATCAATATTGGTTGCTTGTGATTTTCTTTGATCTAACAATTTTTGGTAAGTTTGGCCTACAAGATCTTCTGTGATTTTCTCAAGATGTATCAGATTTAGCAATGAATGTTGTCCTTTTCCATTTTTCGACCACTAATAACGGCAAAAGAAAGAAAACAAACAAAAAAAAAACACTTAGGCTGATAATAAAGTTCTTTATGCTTTTATAATCACCATATCCAGCATTATCTAACAACCAAAGATTAAATAGGTTCAAACTTCGATTGCTTCATTCTTTGTACCTCTTTATGAACCAAAAAGAAAAAGATATCCAGCATTATCTAATATGTAACCATTACAAGAGGAAACAAATAATTGCAACCTGATACAAGCAGTTTAAACCCTAAAAGGTCATTTCATCCAGCTTCTTCCAGAGCAGTGATCTTCTGCCTGACTCTTTTTATATCTGACCAAGCAACCAATAGAGCATATATAAACAGTTGCATGGCCAAGGTTCTATAGAAAAACAGTCCATTCTTGAACTACCCTTGAATCACTAGTTTACCATGATTACCTCGAAAGATGTCTACCATGTTGTCGCAGCCGCTGTCCCGTTGTACTTTGCCACGATTTTGGCCTACATCTCTGTGAAATGGTTGAAGCTCTTCACACCATAGCAATGTGAAGGCATAAACAAGTTTGTAGCTAAATTCTCCATCCCACTATTGTCTTTCCAAGTGGTCCTAGAAAACAACCCCTACAAGATGAACCTGAAACTCATCCTCGCTGACTTTCTTCAAAAAGTTCTAGCCTTTCTCGTTTTGATGGCCATCACAAAGTTCAGCTCCCGAGGAGGCCTACCATCCATCATAACAGGCCTCTCTCTATCAACCTTGCCTAACACTTTGATCCTGGGGATTGCAATGTTGAGGGCCATGTATGGAGATCAATCAGCTACACTCCTGGCTCAGATAGTTGTCTTACAAAGCTTGATTTGGTTCAATTTACTGTTGTTTCTCTTAGAGCTTAACGTAACAAAAGCAGCCTCTGAGACACCACCTTCACGAGACACAGGTAGAATCTCTCTTTTTCTTTGTTTTTTTATATTTTTTTTTCAGTTAAATTTTCTTCATTCCTCTTGCATGTGTATCAATATAGCTAGAAATATAATATTGTAACATAGGATAATGCATATATACTATTTATAATGAGTTAATGACTACTAAACCATGATTTTGATGTCAATATAAAATTCTTTCTTCTATATACTATATTGTTGCTGTTATTTTTTTCTGAATTAAGGTGACCAAGAGGCTCCTGAAGAAGCACAAAGCAAAGAGGGAGGAGAAGAGGCAAAAACCACACCAAGGAAAGCCAAAGCTATGTACATTTTCTTGACAGTGGGGAAGAAACTCATGGCAAATCCTAATACTCATGCACCCTTACTAGGTCTTGTTTGGGCATGCATTCAATTCAGGTTTGAAGTTTAAGCCCAATCAACTATGGGATTTTCATCTTCATAAAGATTATTGGTAACTGATGAATTTCTTTAACTTGCACTGTAATGCTAATAAAGTAATGGGCTGAATTCTCTTGCAGGTGAACATAAAATTCCCTGCCATTATTGAAAATTCAATAGAAATATTATCAAGTGGAGGACTTGGCATGTCAATGTTCAGCTTAGGTACGATCTTGACAGTTTCAATCTTTGGTTTTGTTCAATGATTAGGCTATGTAATAAGAGATAATCCATTCTTTTTCCTCAACTCACTAAAATCCTACCCTCGTAGGAAATGATACTTGAACGATCAGGCCGAAGGCATTGGTTCGTTACTCAAACATATATACTCTTAAACATCCAACCTAAAATCAATTGGCGTACGTAGAAGGATCTAAGTTGAACATAGAAATTTAATATTTAATAGATGTGAGATGACACCACTTTAACATGTGCCAAATCATGAAAATCTTTTTAACATCAATTCTTGCTCCTGCTGTTGTCACTGTAAGGTCTATTTATGGCATGACGGCCTAGAATAATAGCATGTGGTATTCAGATGGCAGCAGTAGCCTTGGTCACGAGATTCATGGTCGGTCCTGCTCTAATGGCAGCATCCTCTACCGCCTTGGGACTTGGTCACGAGATTCATGGTTGCGTTTGGTAACATGCAAGTAAAGTGAATGCAGCGCAAAGTGATTGTTGGAAAAGTAACTTTGCAGCGTTTGGTATGTAGTTTGGTATGTAGTGTAAAGTTTTGTTTAAATTGCAGGGAAAGTAACATTGCAACATTTGGTATGCAGTTACTTTGCTGGTAATGTAATTACAAATTTCAAAAATACCCTTAAGTATAAAAAAAATTTATACATTGTAATTAATAACAAATGTAATTATCTTATTGAAATGTAAAGAATATAAAATTATAATTGTTGACATTGATCATCATTTGTAATAATAAATTTGTATACATTATTATTAATTTGTATAATTAATTTTTTTATAATTAATTGTATAATTATTTGTATAAATTTATATTCATTATTTAATAGAAATGAGGAAATGCCAAATAATTTTATTGGTTTTGGATTATAAATAAACAAATTTGCCTTCTAGCTCAAAGAATCAAAGAAAAAAACTACCAAACCATAGGTGATAATAAAACCATATTATAAATCCAAAATAAGTCATTCGTGATATGTAGCTAAAACATCCATTAAAGTCATAAACAAGCCACCTTAATAATTTACCTAGACGTCCAACAAATCATAAACATAATTCTTAATCATTGTAATCAAACCATCTATATCTAGTATCAAAATAATTCATAACTATGGACTTGCCCAAGGTACTTCAAATTTTTTAATAACATTACAGAACAAGAAAGAATGAAGTACTCATGCTCTATATATTTGTAAGACCTGATTCTACACTACTGTAGAGTCTAATTTCATAAAAGTGATAATGAAAATTAAATAAATAAGGGATATTAATTTCCATTTGAATGAAAAGCTCCTTATCATGAGATGAGAACGGAGCAATTTCGGTGAAAGAATGTATGGGCGAGAATACAGAATAACTCGCCAACGAGTGAGCGAGAAAGGATGTTCGCCAATGGGCGAGCAGATCGCCAATGGTGATGGCGAATTGGATGTATCAAGGGCGAATAGGTGAATTCGACATTCCTCTTGGATGTGACAATCGCCCAAATGGGCGAGGACTTGTAATTGCCAAGATTAAGCTGGCAAGCTGAATGGCTGGCGAACTGGTGTAGTATGGCGAGCTGAGGTCTCAAGACGAGGTGGAGACCGGGAATCAGTTTGTGTGGACAAAGGAAAATGGCTTCAAAACAATCAGCAGCCAAAATTGACTTGTAAGTGATACGGTTGAAGACAATTAATGGTGAAGATGTTAAAGTCAGTAAGGAATTAACCTTATTTGTTGAGGAAGTAAACAAAGTCTGAAGCAGAAGAAAAAGAGTGTGAAAGGGAGACTTTCACGCCACTTGTGCTTCAGTTTTCTACATGCATTAAATGCATGATAGACGTGAGGAATGATGAAAGAAACAGGATAAGAGGCAGACGGTGGCTATTGATTGGCTGAGCATGGCTATATAAGCAGAGACAATTGAGGAAAAACGAGTTAGCCAATTCCAGCTTCTTCACGAAAAACCATTTTTCTGTTTCTTCCATTTCTCTGCCATGTTTGATCTACTAAGCTTCTTCCTTAACTTGGCTAAACACATAAACCTGCTTGTAAAACCTTTCCTCGTTGATGAGCTGAAGGAATAAGCAAAAGAAGGCCAATATGAGACAGAAAACAAGCTGTTTTGGAAGTGCAGTTGGTTGAGGTGAGTTTCATATTTTCTGAGGATTTCTTGATGCTCCATGATAGATTTCTATGTTTTATGAAGTAATAAACATAGATACAGTCTTGTTTTTAGTTAGATCCTTGGAGAATATGGAAACAAGGAAAATAATGGAATAAGTGACGAGAATGGCGACTATTCTGTTCGCCAATGTTGAAAATTAGTAATCGCCAATGAGGCGAGTAGAAAATACGGAACTCGCCAAGGTAAAGGCTGTATTCAAAGGGCGAGAACGCCCAAATCTAGTAAAGTGAATTGAAGGGCGAGCTCAAATGCAGAGGCTTTGGGCGAGTAGAATTGTGGGCGAATCCCACATATAAGCGAAGGTAGGCCTGGCGAGTTAAATGCTGGGCGAACTAAAAGTGTATGGTGAGTAATGGCGGGCGATCGGCCACGTGTAAGCCATTCGGTGAATGGCGAGCTCGGTTGTGCTAGTTGGAACTCTGTTGGGCGAGTAGTCATTTGATTTATTTCAATCTCGCCCAAGTAATTGAAAAATATATAAAGAAAAATATTAATGGAATTTATATATAATTTGCAGCCGATAATTGGGAATGGCGATGGGCGAACAGAGAACAGGGCGAAGCAAAGCTTCGTTAAACCAGGTAAGGGAGATGTGTGTGAAGTGATGCATGTCCTGTGGAGTAAATTTTATGAAAACATTAAGTTAAATGTTTTGTTTTCTGACATGCATTGTTTGAGGAAAGTTATTTTGATAATTATTCTTGATACGGGCGAGCTAAAAGCCGACCCCTATACTGTTTTGGGTGAACTGATACAGGGCGGGCGAGCCCTTGTATGTTTATGACGGGTGAATTGGTATTGGCGGTAGAGCCTAGCCGTTTTATAATTTTTATACAACCGTCTCTAGTTTTCAGGGCGGGTGAACTGGTTTTAATATGGTTGGGCGAGCGGCCCTTTGTTTTAAATTAAGGGCGGGCGAACCGAAGTCAACGAGATATAGTTCTCTTTTGAAAAGCTAAGTGACGGGCGAATACGAGTTCACCGTCTTGTCGAGCTAGTCAGGGGCGAGCCGTGAAGGGCGAGCTGACCCTGGCGAACAGTTTTAAAGAGTAATTTCTTAAAGGAAATAAGTGAGACGTTTTAAATATTTTCAAAATAGAAATTTGAGACCTTTTGGCGAGTTGATTACTGGGCGAGCCACTGAGGGCGAGCCACTGAGGGTGAGCCAATGTGTTTTCGGATTTTAAAAGCACGAGGGCGGGCGAACCCTGGTTCTCCGCGTTGGACGAACTGTCATGGGCGAGCCATATCGGGCGAGTCGACCATGGCGAACAGGTTTCGCTTTTCCAAAATTTTTCAACGAAAAATGAATTGTTTTCATTATGTTTTTGGGCGAGTTGACCAATGGGTGAGTTGACCATGGACGAACTAGCCATGGCGAGTCAGTTTAACCCGTGCCTTTCTCACACGGAATTCAGTGAGATTGCGGGCTGTTTATAAAACCTTTTTGGAAAGAAAATGATGACATTATGAAATGATTCCTTAAAGGTTTTTCATGAGTTATAATTTGATTTTGAGACGTTAGGCCTCTAGTTCATGCATTACTATTGCGTGACCCACCTGGGGCGGTGGCTCGGTCGATGGACCAAAGAGTGCACCTCAGGGCGTCACAGGGCTGATGGACCCGCCAAGTCATCAGCGGTCTCGAGGTCACTTGGCAAGTAGACCCGAGGACCACTATAGATTATGGCCATAGATCTGAGATAGCCGTGAGGGGCGATGGCCTACGGGTGCACCCCAAAAGCGGCAAATTCCGTTCTCGCAAGGGGGAGGGGGAACGATGATAGCATGATTTATTTGTTGCCTAGTCTCAACTTACCAATTTCTGTCTACTGTGAGGATTTGTTGAAATCCTATATAGTGTTTACTACATTTTAAAGTAAACTGTTAGCCAGTGATTTGAATGGTGTTTTAAGAGAATTGTTTACTATATATCCACTGTCTTTTCTACTGGGTTATTGTTAAGAAAAGAATAAATGAGTTGTGATATATAGTTTTGCTTTATTTAAAGCAGCATATGTTTCCTTTACTGAGCGTATGAATCGCTCACTCCTTTGTTTTAACTCCACAGATAAGAAGTACACGGAGTTGAGAGAATTAGCTCTCAGATGGGTATAGCTATGCTTGAAGCACTGTGGCATGGCATGTTAAATGTGACAGGTACAGTCTCTTCTCTTTTACATTTCAGACATATGTATACAGTACTACCTTAGTGAAATAAAGGTTAATAGGGGATGTCAGATGTAAGGAATAATGAAAAGAAATTTCATATTCCATAATTAATAGATAAATGTTTACCGTTTATCACTGTTACTGTTGAATGTTAATGGCATCGCAGACAGCCCAACCAGTAAAGTTGTATAGAAATACGTGCAAAATGTGGTAATGGGATGTTACAATATTTTATGGTAAAAATGTATAAGCATTAACTGAGAAGAATTGTTTGTCTAATTAAAGTATAATTCGATGCCATAGAGTAGATGAAAAGTGTTTCAAAAACAGCCAAAACAATAAACTTTGAAGAATATACAAACTGATTAACAGAATCAGATATAAAAACCACTGGTTTGCAGATCTCCTTATATCATTGCATTTGAACATAGCCCCATCTTATATCCATAGTTTCGGCTACTCTTCTTTTAGGTTTCTTAATGCTAGCAAACAGATTCAACAAAAGATGTAGAATAAAGGCTCATCAATGTCCCTTTTTTGCATTTATGTTTGGCTATTTTTGTGAATAACACCTATAGCGAATTTTCCTAGTAATCCCAGATTTTAGATATTGCTCTTTCTAACTTGGACAATATTAAATCATTTTCTGTTTTCTTATTTTATGTCTGTATTCCATTTTGCCTTCAATGAAGTTCATTCTTAAGTGGCTGTTTTTATGCAATTTAACTTTGTATTCAGAACATATAAAATTACTTTAGAAAATGAATATGAAATAGAAAATGAAAAATGAAACATAAAATATGAAACAGAAATATGAAAAAGAAATCCATTGTTGCAGTAAATATGAAACAGAAAATGGAAAACAAAGAGAAATACGTGGAGAAGTTGTAGTAATCCAAGCATGAAAAAGATCAAATGGCATTAACTTATCCATGATTGCATTCACCAACACTTGAGAAGCTGCAGTTTCACCCACATTTCAAAGCACAAAAAACAGAGAAAGCACAAAATCGAAGCACTTTGCAGGAAAAACAGAGAAGATAGAAACGATGTATATAAATACTCGCAAGCAGTATTCACTCTTCAATATTGGACAACACATTAGCAGAAAAGCACACAGTAGAAGAAACCTCAAACGACAGTAGCAAAAAAGCAAAGCAGAAACCCCAGAAAATTTTTGCCCCAATTCATGAAACCCTAACACCGTTTGCAGTTTCAAACCCATAGCAGAATGAACAAGCACATTACAACAATGCAAACCCCAAATCAAAAAATGGAAGCATGGATTTCGAGGAATATCTCACCTGTGCGAGATGAGAGTGGTACGACAGAAGCGAGCTCGAGACCAGCAAGGCTTGCGAGAGGGAAAAAACATTCGAGATGGATAGAAGCGAGAGGGAAAAGGGAGACAGGTGAGCTCGAGATGGGTAGAAGCTATGGGTGATGGAGAGGAAAAATCGAAATTGAGGCAAGGGGGCGAGGGTATTTCCGGGCGAGGGTTTTGCATCCACTTTTGGTTGCAATCACTTTGCAGTCATTGGCTGCAAAGTCATTGTGCTCGCAAAGCACTTTGCAGCCGCTTTCTTCATACCAAACGCTGTAAAGACTTTGCGTTCAATTAAATTGTAGTGCAAAGTCTTTACTTTCACAATACCAAACAGGACCAATGTATTGAGAGTGGCAATTTTGCAAGTTGGTAAACTTTCATTATTCTTAGTTTCAACCTGCAATCAAGATTCAAGGGATGAGATCTAAAGAGTACACAATCTAACATTGCAGGGAGCTCTTCCTCAAGGAGTGGTTCCATTTGTTTTCGCCAAAGAGTACAATGTTCATCCGGATATATTGAGCACAAGGTAATCAACACTTCAATGCATCTTTTGTTTTCAACATTGTCGTTTCATTTGGATCCATAGAATATTGTGGTTTGGTTTGTGTTGGTTTCAGGGTGAGCTTTGGCATGCTTATTGCCTTACCTGTAGCATTGGTCTACTATCTTCTTTTAGCATTGTGAAATTCCTGGAGAATTCTGCTAAGTTATTCCAGAATCAGTAACTTCTATACTTTGACATCAGTTCTGGTAGAGATCAAAAGTTTCATATATGGATATAGATGTCCAATTCAGTTTTCTTAAAATTCTTTTATATTTTTGATTTTTTCGTGGGAAAAAGAAAAAGCTACATTCATAGAAGTAATTACATTTAGTAATAACCAAAAGCTACAATGAGAAAGAGAACAGAATTAGCAATGCTGAAATTTATCATCTGTAACTTGTTTGCAGAAGGAAGATCAGCAAGTTCATCCATGAGCATGAGCTGATAACATTAAAAATAAGCCAAAGAAATCTTTCATTTTAATTTTTTCAAGATTTGGATGGATTACTCTCATTCCCAGAAACAATAATCCAGTCTGTAAAAATACTTCAATCTGTCTGCTGTTTCAATGGTCAACTAGTCTCAATGCATGTGACTGCTAAAATCATCAGATTTTTCTTTCTTTTTTTCCTTTGTCAGTTTGCAGTATATTTCATTCAGATTTCAGAAATCAGAATATATTCTTCAAACAACGACCATTCATGTCTCAGAATGTAAGCACGCTGTAATTTATACATTTCAGTTTTAATGGTTGATTTTCTACAAGGAGAGAAACTTATAGTTACCCACTTAACATGGAAATTTTCAATTTTTTATTTCACCAATTACTGGTTCATATCCCATCAATTCATTAATTAAATATTAATATCGATTATAGATGTATTAAACGTACATGAAAAAACAATATTAATAATAAATACTATATCGAAACTCATTAATAAAAAATATTAAAAGAATAGTTAGTTATGTTATTAAAAAACTAATTTAAATTAAAGTTTTAATTCAATTGATTCTTATAATTTTATAAGATGTAATCTTTAAAACGTTTGAATTTCAAATTTTATTATCTACATTTTCTTTTTAATTCTTTAGATAGGGATTAAAAAAAAAGAGCCCATAAAATTGAGAAACTTATTAATGGGTTCAACATCTTAATTTATAAATTATTTGAAAATTAGTTTCAAATCTTTTAAATGAAATTTTTAGTCAGATCTTTAAAAAGATTTTAATCAACAATAAATAATTAATTTCTTATACTACGGTTCCAACTTTCACAGCCTTTCCCACATACATAGTTTTAGTTGTAAATATATATATAAATATATATATATATATATATATATATATATATACACACACACATGAAAAATCATTTAATACATCATTAATAAAAATTTTAAATTTCACAAGCAAATTTAATAAAGCAATACATATATTTTAAGATATATTAAAATAATTAAATATTTTAAAAAATTGAAACATATAATAATTTTTTTATTTTATTTGCAAAATTAAAAATTTTTATTGTCAAAGTATCAAATAGATCTTTGCTTCAGATTAGATCTGTTTAAGGGTCGAGCTATATGCTCAAACCCAAAAGTCTGCTCCATATTTGGTCAAGTTTCGACAAATATATGAGATGTATTTAACGGACTTGGGTAAAATTTTTAGACCCGATCAAAAGCCGGCCGAGCCCAAGCTTAACTTTTCGAAACCCAAGCTTGACCCGACTCAGCCCGAATATAAATAAAATTAAAGTTCTTTTAAAATATATTTACTAAATATATTGTAATTATATATACATAAAATATTATTAATTAATAAATATGATTACATGTATATAATATGAAAATTAACATAAAAATTGACATGTAAATTTTGACAAATCAAATTAAAATTTAAAGAGCTTAAAAAAATAAAAAAACAAAAAATGAAATATTAAATAAATAAAATAATATTCGAATGGATCAAATCGAATTCGAATTTGTAATATATAATAAAAAATAAACATGAACTAAAAATTTAGCTTAAATTTTCGAGCCAAACAACGCCTGAACTTACATATAAATTGTTATTATATACTTTAAACTTGGTCCGAACTCAACTCGAACCTGCCGATTATAAGATCTACTTAAAAATCTATGTCGCAAATGAAAAATTTGTAATTAAAAAAAAATTGAAATGGATGACTCATAAAGAAAACGAACAGATAGTAGAAAAAGAAAATTGGGGTGCGAAATTGTCATAAAGGTTATTTTCTTTTTCTATTATTATTATTTATTTATTCTAATAAATATTAGTTCATATAACCTACTTTGATCATATAAAGATTCTGATGATGATTTATTTATCCCAGTAAACTGTGATGTAATAATTGCCAATCTTGTAGTGGTTCCAAATAAAAAGATGTCATTTTCATCTATTTGCGTGCACCACTTTTTTGTGGCAACATTTTACATCATTTCCTCTTTTTTTTTTTTAATATTTTAATTTCAATAAAAAATTTGTCAGGCAAATTTTTTTAAAAAAAACAACTATAAACAACCTTAACGTCTTGAACTATTAAGACATAAATAATCCAAAAAAAGAAAAAAAAACCAAAACGTTTCTCTTCTTATTATATAAATTAAAGTTTTGGAAAACTTTTTATTTTATAAAAAATGAAATTCAAAAAATTTAAAAAAAGCACTTGAAAAGTATAGTTGAAAAAAATACAAAATAGTATCATTTTTAAATTTTATAACTGAAATTTATAAAATAATGCTTATTTTTTAAAATAAATTAAAAAATTAAAAAAAGTGAAAAATATATCATTATATAGACTATGAACTCTTAAGGAAGAATTATCTCATGTATTGACATTTTTAGATTTTACTAGTAAAATTTAATAAAATGATATATAATTCCTTAAAATATATAAAAAATAATGTTGCTTATAAAGTTAAATTTCTTTTTACAAAATAAGTAAAAATAAACTCTATCATTGTCTATTAATATTATATAACATCTTATTACCATTCAAAATTAAAAAATAAATATAAAAGAAAATGAAAAACCCATTTCTTGCTCCCCAAATATTGGGAAAAAAAATCATTTCTTGCTGATCAGGCACTCAAATTTCAAAAAAGAAAAAAGAGTTAATAAATCAAAATAACACAAAATTAGACTTTTCAATCATGAATCAACGGTGAAAACAACCAGAAATCGACTCACCTCCAACATGCAATGGCCCATCTTTTTTTTCCTTTAATAAAATAATATTTTAACCAAAACCCCAACCTCCGAAAAGAAAGGTGAATTTAGGGTTTTGGCTTCTTCTATTTATTTCTCCACCTCTGATTTTGTAAGCTTCAAGGCTATTCTTTATCTGTCATTCGCCATTTTGCCTTTACATTTCTATCCCGAAGAAGAAAAGTTATCATGGGCAAGGGTCCAGGTCTCTACACTGACATCGGCAAGAAAGCCAGAGGTATAAAAATACGATTTTTCGAACAAGAATTACGTATTTGTATGCATTTTTTAAGCTTCAAGGTGTAATTTTTAATTGTATTTTTTTTTTATTTTTGATTTTATAGATCTTCTTTACAAGGATTATCAGACTGACCAAAAGTTCACTCTGGCCACCAGCTCTCCAACTGGAGTGGTAAGGTTTTTTTAGTTGGTTCAAGTTTTATTTTTTATTTTCTGGGTTGGTTTATATATTTTCTCAGAACTATTTCTATTAAGGAATTAGTTTTTTATGCTTTGTCCTGTGAAACCCCAACTGACATTTTGGGATTGTTTTTAGATTTATTTTTTTTATTGCATTAAAATTTTGTTCTTGGGATTTTTCAGCTTTATAAAAAAAATGCATGTGTTCTTTGTTTCAGTGAACCTAAATGCTGATTTTAGTTACATTTTTATATTTTTTTCTTTTGGATTGTAAAATCTTTTTGGTATAATTGTTAGTGTAAAGTTATATTGGTTAGAGAAAAATAGTGTTAGTTTAAGCTGAACTTTAAGATATTATCATTTATCAGATTTGTTTTTCAAAGATATATATAGTAGTCAGATTTCTTAAAGTTAAGTAATTATTGTAGCTAATTTTAATGCATTTCTGCCTATTATGTTTTAAATGCTTGAAATGTTTAAAGATTTTGTTTTAGAATTTTAACATAGTTATATCACCCTTTTTACTGCTATGCATCATGGGTGGGAGATATATTATTTCTCGATCTGTTCCAAGAAACTTTATTAATTCTTTGGCATTGTGGGTGTTCCTTTATTCCTTTATTTTAGACTATTACCTCTGCTGGAACAAAGAAAGGCGATCTCTTTCTGGCTGATGTTAACACCCAGCTAAAGAATAGGAATGTCACAACTGATGTCAAAGTGGATACCAGTTCCAATGTAAGTATTTCACCTGTTCTTTTGTAAATTTGTAGTTGTTTGTGTGTTTTTTTTTTTAACGCGTATGAGTGGAGTGCTTAGTTACCGTCTTTTGGAAGTGAGATCCGATGCTCTTTTCTCTATTAGATATGCTTGGCCTTTATCAATTTTTTTTGAAGAAAATTAGTCGTTATGTCTCATCTGCACCCCTGTACATTTGAAACCTGACCTTTAACTAGGGGAATGTGCTTGATACAATTGTTTAGAACATCATGGGGCATTATGTAACTTTGAGACCTGATCTTTTTAGAGGGAATGCCATTCTGTTGAAGGATTGGTTGAGTTTGTAGTTCCTTTTGTTTCCTCTTATTTTCTTTGCTATTGAATTTATATGGTTGCTAACTTTATTCGTTGTACTAAAGTAGTGTACGTTTATCAGATCTTTACCACCATTACGGTTGATGAACCTGCACCTGGGCTGAAGGCAATCTTTAGCTTCAGAGTTCCTGATCAGAGGTCTGGCAAGGTAGGCTATTCTGTCCTTAAAGTTCAATTTGTAGCCTCAAATATTTCCTATATCTTGTTTTGGCTTTTTAAGCTGGAGAACATGTTACAACTCCTAGCATGGATACAGCTTCTGTGTTTCTTAGAATGTTTCATGATGCTGATGGACAAGCTATTATCTTTCTCTTTGTTGATTATGTACCAGGTTGAACTCCAGTATTTGCATGACTATGCTGGGATAAGCTCAAGCATTGGATTGACTGCAAACCCAATAGTTAACTTCTCAGGTGTGGTTGGGTCTAATGTTCTTGCACTTGGTACTGATCTCTCTTTTGACAGTAAGATCGGGAATTTCACCAAATACAATGCTGGATTGAGCTTCTCCAATGCAGATCTCATTGCTTCATTGGCTCTGTATGTGATGTGCTCTATTTACCTGTCTGTAGGTGAAGTGTTCTAGTATATTTCCCTTCTCGATTAATATGATTCACGTTTATTGATGCAGGAATGAAAAGGGTGACTCTCTTACTGCATCCTACTATCATATAGTGAATCCCCTGACTAACACTGCTGTTGGTGCTGAGGTGACCCATAGCTTCTCTACCAATGAGAACACCATCACTGTTGGGACACAACATGCATTGGATCCATTGACCATTGTTAAGGCACGGGTGAACAATGCTGGCAAAGCAAGCGCTCTCATCCAACACGAGTGGCGCCCAAGATCCCTCTTCACCATTTCCGGAGAGGTAGATACCAAGTCCATTGACAAGAGCGCCAAGGTTGGACTTGCTTTGGCACTCAAGCCTTGAGTTCTAAAAGCTAATTTTGGAAGAGTATGGTAGTCTTAGAAATTTGAAGCGAAGTCTGTTCACACTGGTGTTCATGGTGTTGCCATCAACTGTTTATGGCACTGGTTTTTTCGTTGTAAAAATAATGAAAAAAAATAGAGGTGGCATAGTGGCTTAAACTATGTAATTACCTCTCTGAACATTCCTTGTTTAACTGAGATGTAGTACCTTCTACTTGCAGAGGTTTGATTTAATGATTTTGCTCCGGATTTTGTGTGGTTCTCTTTTGTTTGGTTTTCTTTAGCTTGCCTTTCCATCCTACTAAGATCTGATCAGCTTGTAGTTTTTGACATAATACTGGTTGTTTTCCCCCAACTTAACCTGTTTTTGAGAGAGTTCCATGCAGTTTTTCTTGATATTGTTTTCATGAAATGTGGTAAAAAAAAAAAAAAAAAAATCTATCCCCTTCATTAATTTTACAATAGTAAAATACATTCATTTCTCTAATCAGAGGCAAGGGGACTTGAAACAAACCAGACGATCATCACTTATATGACTTCCTTGGTGTAGACATGATTTTAACATAACACCACCTTGTAAAACTTGAGACATGATTTCACTCAAACAAACCAGACGATCATCAGTTATATGACTTCCTTGGTGTAGACATGATTTTAACATAACACCACCTTGTAAAACTTAAGACATGATTTCACTCAAACAAACCGGACGATCATCAGTTATATGACTTCCTAGGTGTAGGCATGATTTTTACATAACAGCACCTAGTAAAACTTATGACATGGAAAGCTTTTACCCATGGAGGTGAGTTGCCTGAAGCAACCCATCTCGGATCTGGGTTGCAATATCTCGAACCGCACCAGGTCCATGTGGGATAAACACTGATGATGAGTGAGAGGCAGCACCAATTTCCTTCATGGTATCAAAATACTGGGTAATCAGGACCATGTCTAAAACATCCTTGGCAGTAGTCCCTGGCACATTGACTGAGAAGCCCAGCACACTGTCCCTTAGACCATCAACAATTGCCTGGCGCTGTCTGGCAATACCAACTCCTGAGAGGTACTTGGATTCTGCCTCTCCCTCTGCCCTCTTAATCTGTATAATCTTCTCAGCCTCTGCCTTCTCATTTGCTGCAACTCTCATCCTTGCAGCTGTGGAAAAATAGAATCATTCAGAAAATCATATCACCATACGAAGCAACTAGATGCCACAATAAGAGCTCTTACTCACCAGCATTGATTTCATTCATGGCCCTTTTCACATGTTCATCAGGTTCTATATCAACAATGAGAGTCTGGACAATCTCATACCCATAAGCAGACATAGCCTGTTAATCACAAAAAGCAAACTGCTCATCACTAAACATGATAGGACAGCAGGAATCGGCCAGAGATGTTAACAGAAGTAAATGATTTTACCTTTTCAAGCTCATCTTCAACAGCTTTAGCAATATCATTCTTTTGCTCAAAAGCATCATCTAAGTCCAGCTTTGGAACGCTTGCCCTGATAACTAAAGAACAAGAAAAGAACGAAGAAAATAGAACTTCAGTGTCTAGGTACCATTTGGCAACAGGGAAGTTATATAAGTTTTTACTCGTACCATCAAAAACATAGGCTTGAATTTGTGTCCTAGGGTTGGTAAGTTTGTAGAAAGCATCATTCGCCTTCTCTGCCAGGGCACGGTATTGTACAGATGCAACAACGTTGACAAAAACATTGTCCTGCAGGAACAATTTTGAATCAAAAGGAACATTGTAAACTTCATGCAAGCCAAGAGGAATAAGCTGGCCGGCCTGGAAGGAATTCTATGCTTAGTTTAACAAGAAACAAACCTTTGTCTTGGTCTCACAACGCACATCTAGCTGCTGTAACCGGAGTGTGAGATGGCCGGTAATCTGTCTCCCAAGAATCCAAGGTAAACAATGACATCCTGGCTCAAGAACTTCATCAAACTTCCCAAATCTTTCCTTGATAGCAACTGTTGATTGGTCAACTTGAACACAGCAAAACAGGTTGCCCATTCCGTCTTATTTTTTTCTTTTTTTGCTCCCCTATCTGATACTGGTCATCAGCTGCAAATTCTATGTGAGTAGAATTAGGAAAAGAGATTATGTAGTGAACGATTACATGATTCAGTCATACAGAAAAAAAGAAGCAAAGGCCCCTGCACTGCACATTCAAGCACATATGCTTGAAGCGCCGGCGTGCATGCACACACACAAAAAGAAAGAAATAGAAAAAGAGAACTTACCTCAAACTGGAGTTTGAAGGGAAAGGAAAACAAGGGGTGATATAAATAATGGCATGGATAAAACAGGATAAATCTGCTAGCCGTATTAGTCCAAACAATGTCATTCACTAAAATTGTGTCTGCAAAAAAAAAATTCATATTCCAAGATACATTGGTTTTATTTTAAAAGTCCTATTCCATGTTTCCAACCAATGAAAATAATCTGATTGTGCCTTGCTTATATAATGTCACACTCAGACCATTGCTGCCGCTAATTCTAATGCTGGATGCATAAAAGTCAAAAGAAATGGATTAATAAAATAGTATATTTAGTTGTCAATGGATGTTGAAATCTTAATATTAACCCAAGAAACAAAAATGAAGAGGGAATCAAGGTATAGAAAATGTGGCTGATGATGGTATCCTTTTGTATTTTTGGTAAGTTCTCATCATATTTTGATGTACACTTCAAACCGTTGGTTTTAACACAATCTGTTTTTATCATTTATCTCGACAGGGAAAAAGATAAAAAAAATTTCCAAGAGACCAATTAAATTTTAGTTCCAAGTTAAGAAAAATGCAACAAGATGATTAGGTTTCATAAACAAATAGGACACTAGCTTTCTTCAAACACAAGGAAGAAAGAGAGAGTTGGGTGGGAATTGCAAAGAAGATTACCTTTAATTTAAAATGTTGCTTGCAAGAGTATGCCACAATATTCTATGTTTATTAACAACAACCCATTTCATAGAATGGTGTGATATTTCATCAGATGAAGGAAACTTGTGATAGTTGTCTCAGTTTTAGGAACTAATCTATTCAATAAACTAAACCATAATTTTCATCAGGTCAATGAATCAAAGCCTATATGTTCGTCTACCGCTGCAATGCTTGAGCCTGCAGAAGCCCCTCTCGAATCTGCGATGATATGTCCTTTACTGCACCAGGTCCATGAGGGATGAAAACAGATGAAGATTTAGAAGATGCCCCAATCTCCTTAATGGTGTCAAAGTACTGAGTCACCAGCACCATTTCCAAGACATCCTTAGCTGTTGTTCCTGGAACATTCTCAGAGAAGGCAAGCACACTATGCCTTCATCCTTCGACAATTGCCTGACGCCGGCGGGCTAAGCCAACTCCTGACAAGTACTTTGACTCTGCCTCCCCTTCGGCTCGTTTGATCTGCTGTATTTTCTCTGCTTTAGCCTTTTCAGTTGCTGCCACCCTCAATCTAGCGGCCGTTCTGACAGTAAAAACACAAAAATGAAAAACAATCCATTCTCAAAACTATTGGATAGGAGCATGGATTTTTATTCCAAAACACAGCAGACCATTGATATAATTTGGAATTCAATGGTATACTATTCACTAATAAGCAAAGAAATGGCTCAACCTCCAGAATATGAATTATATTCAAAGGAGCTCCAGCATTACCTGCCTGCATTTATCTCATTCATTGCTTTCTTCACATGAACATCGGGCACTATAACCAAAACAAGTGTCCGTACTATTTCAAAACCATACTCAGGCATGGCCTGCAAAGGAAGAAAAGATTAGACAATGATCAACGCTTGTACTAATGAGAGTAATGGATCATTAGATTCATTACTGATAAGAGTAATATATTACCTTCTCAAGCTCCTCTCCCACAGTTTTTGCAATTGAAGTCCACTGTTCAAAGACGGCATCCAAGTTCAGTTTTGGCGCACTTGCCCTGATAACTGAAAATATATAATGTTAGTTGTTAGATCAACAAGTTTCCAAATTGATGTTGCCCAAAAGCTAAAACTAGTACACTGTTCTTATTCACTTGATAATTGAGTATAACTGAATTAACTTGAGCTCTATGAAAATTTAAGCCTACCATCAAAAACATAGGATTGAATTTGTCCCCTCGTGTTTGAGAGCGTATAGAAAGCATCAGATGCTTTGCTGGCCTGGACACGATATTGAACAGATGCAACAACATTGACAAAGACATTGTCCTGAAAAGGCATTATAATGAATTCAAAATGGTGCGAATTGAAGAATTCTACGTAGCAATGGAATTTCAAGAACACTGAAAACAACAAGGGAAGATGGAAAAAGCCAAGAAGTTCAGATCATGGAATTTGTTTTAATGGACAATACAACAAGCACAATCCAAATTCACTCTATAATATCTAAACTATACTAGAATGACTGTCCATAAGAGAAATAAATAAAAATTGTGACATACTAAGTTTAAACAAAGAGGCAAAAACATAGTGAAAGAACAAAACCTTAGTCTTAGTTTCACATCGAACATCGCGTTGCTGCACACGCAGTGAGAGTGCACCGGCTATTCTGTAGCCAAGACACCCTAGTACGTAGTGAAATCAAGGCTTAAACAGATGATCAAACTTTCCAAAGTGTTCCTTGACAGCCACAGTGGATTGATCCACCTGCAAGCAGCATGCCAATGATTGACCCATATTTCAATCCTGCAAATGTTTGGATTATATAAATAGTAGAGAAAAAATAGTATTATCTTTGATCAAAATTCAGTTTATGATTTTGGATTACATAAAAAGAGAAAATGTTTTCTTCCTTCATTAACTCTAACTTATCCTTATACATCCTAATGAAGAGAAAATGTATGCTAGGCTCGTATAAGTCCTAATGAACCATTAAACTTATATTTGTTCAAAAAAGTGTTTAGATTTTAGAGTAATTTGAAAATTTGAGTCTCACGCACTGATAATTTACTGTTGCACCAAAATTCTCTGCAATGGCCAACAAATATAAATTAAAAAAATGAAATATGATATTTTTAATTCGGATTGTAAAATTAATTTTTTTAATACATATTATTGCAAATCATTAAAACAATGAAATCCAATGTTGTTGATTGCATCCTTCCAAACCCATTTCTCTTTAAACAATAAAAGCTTCCTTTGACTTTCAACGAGTAAGGTTTCGTTGCATTAATTTTCAATTGATTCTTCCATAGTTGCGGCCAAAAGCCTTTTTTTGTATTGCCAACTCAATTAATGGTAAACAATACTTCATCATCAGTCCAACACGATGAGAATCCTGTCTCACTGCGCATTCAAAGAAATCTAAGTAGAAAAAAGGAGCTTTAGGCTCAACTAATTCATTCTATTACTATTTTTTTTTTCATATTGCATGATAAGATAGATAATTTGGTTAAATTTCTCAATGAAAATTTAGTTTTTGTCTTGAAATAATATGTTAAATCATGTTTTTCTACATATTTTATTATGTGAAAATAAAGCGTCTTATGCTTTGAAGTGGGAAGATAGAGCATGGTGGTAGAGTAGGTAGGTTGAAGAATGTATAATTATGATTGTGACAGCAAACAAACTTTGGACTAATGGTAGGGTTGGATGGATGGCCGAAGGGTGCCTTGTGTGAACGTGATTCCATGCCATACCATATCACTATCGTTCATGAAGATTTGCATCATGTGATTTGATTCGAATATAAGGTGGGACAACCAATTGCATTCTCCAGAAAATGACCTCCCTAATTTCTGCAATCTGCAGGATTGAGCTTGTTGAAAAATGATTTTTTTGGTTATTTTTTTGTATTTTTTTATTACAATGAAAATCTCTCACCTGCTGAAATTCAGATGAAACTCGAATTTCTGAAGTGCTAAAACTCGTACTTCAAATCTACACAACTCTAAACATTTTAAAAGTGAAAACATAATCATTTATGCGCTTAGCCTTCTTTGTTTAGAGTCATTCACATGCATCAAACCAAGTATTTTTCCATTTAGATACAGTTGAGAACAGGTTTTCAGACAGCAGAGCAGAGAACAATGTGGCAGTCAAATAATGGAGAAACAGAGTTATAAACAACACTATGTTTCTTTTGCACAGGTTTTCTTATGTTAAAAACTTAAAAAAGAGATCCATTTGTACAACAGCAACAATAAAAGAGGGTAAAAGGAAAAATGATGGCAATTGTAAGGTGAAAGAGTGGGCAGCAGCACTCTTAAATTCATCACATTCCAAAGAGAATGAAGAAAAAGATAGTTACATGATCACCTATCATCACCCTAGTTCAACCACATGATGGTTGGGACTACAAACTGCTTTCGATCTTCGCCTTCATCAGCATGCCGACATGAATATAATCCATTACCAGAGTAACTTTTGCAGTCTCCATTCTCTGATGTAACCTGGATATCCCGGACAAAGGCATAGGATAGTAATGAAAAAGAGAGATAAATGAGACAGGCTTCGTTGAGCACAATGAACTGACCAGGATGCTGTGCATCCAGTATGGCTTGCTCAGTTCTACTGGTACAATGAAACAGAGGAATATAAAACAATCCTTGTCAAACAAATGGAAGAAGCAACCCATATTCTCGGTTGATTATGCAGTCTGAAGAAGCGGACATTGGACACAGACAAAATTCTAAATATGAACATTCAGAGACTTGAACCTATGATTCTTTTGCTTTAGGCTTTGGTGATGGTTGAAGATTGTTATATGGAGAAGCTTGAGGACCGTTTGAACTGGATAAGCTCCTTATAGGTTGTCCATTCCTCACTACAAATCCTGCCTGTGTTCTGATGCCATTTTTGGCATTTAAGTTGAAGGACCTAGAACGATCGGATTGTATGGTTTGGAAGTAGTAGGAAGAGCTGGCCATATCTTTAAGGTTTGGAAGGGGCTTTAGAGTTTCAACAACTTCACTCATCCGAGGTCTGGTTTTGGGATCACGGCTAAGACACTGGGCAGCCAACTGGGCAGCTTTCTGTGCAGCTTTGATAGAAAAGTGCCCTTCAAGGCGAGGATCTAAAATTCGGAAGAACCTTCTCTTGTCTCCTAGATGCGGTCTTGCCCATTCCACAAGATTGTGCTGCCCATTTGGTCGGTTTTTGTCCATGGATCTCCGGCCAGTCAACATCTCAAGTAAAACTACTCCAAAGCTATACACATCACTCTTTGATGACAAATGTCCTAAATTAATAGCTGTATTAGATTTATGTCACCGCAGATCAAGATAAAAGAAGTTTCTCAACTCTATATGTTACAGAAAAAATACCAAATAATAAAGATACAATCTTAAAAGAAAACAAATTCTCCATAAAATGGTTAACACTGTCTGATTAATGCATATCGGAGGTGGGCTAATTCCAAAAAGCAGAGCAGTAAAGAAGTTCAAGAAAAAGAAAATTAATTCTTGAAACATCCTATTCAGAAATAAAACAGTAATTCTACCACGTACCAGTCATTACATATTCTGGTGCAGCATAGCCATATGTTCCCATAACTCGAGTAGATACATGAGTTTTGTCTCCTTCAGGACCATCTTTTGCCAATCCAAAATCCGAGAGCTTGGCATTGTAATCCTGAAATTGGTAACCTTTTTATATAAAAAGGAAAAAAAATAAAATTAGAGAGGGAACTTACTATTTTTCTGTCTTAGTTACATACCGCATCTAATAAGATATTAGATGTTTTAAAATCACGATAGATCACTGGTCTTTCTGCTTCTTCATGAAGAAAGGCAAGACCCTTTGCAGCACCAAGTGCAATTTTCATTCTAATAGACCAAGGAAGTGGCAAGGACCCTTCTGCGCAAAAATGGTTGTTACCAGAGAAAATTAAACAAGAACCATGTATGGCACAATCATAATGATAGTAATAAACCCTAGCATTGATATTTTGTTCCGGCAATAATTGGTCATTCTACTACCATATAGACAACTTCGTAGCAAATTCAGGCGATGTGGAGAAAGGACATGAATGCATAAGAATAGCTAAGAGAAGTTTCCGATGGTATGCCACTTTGGCTGTGCTGAACCCTGGCTAACACAAAATTCATGCCAGCATACAAGTTATGTTGCCAGACATTTACTTAGCTACCTCCTCAGTCCTCCACAATTTATGATTTTACGCAAAAAAAATGACAAAGGCAATTCTAACATAAGAACCTACTATAATCACAGATGGACCACTTTTACTATGGCATCGTAACAGTCAAAATCCAATTATTTAATGAATTTTTTCATTGCCAAAGTGTACAAGCTTACAAGGAGAAAACATACATGTCATAGGTATGGAATATTATGGAGGAAAACTTGAGGCACCACATTAATCTCTAAGGTAAATTTTGTACAGCTGATGGAATTACCTTCTGATAATAAACCCTGTTTCTCTGTTCAACCAAAGTTAAAGAGCACTCTAGAAATCATACATTTATTTAGCAAAAGCTATCCAATTCCAAATCCATCAAACTTTGCCTGTTATTGGCCACATATGCGTAACTGAACTATTTAAGTGTCAATACTTTGCTTAAATAATTGCATAAACCACGCTAAAGGTATCATGAAATAAAAGGCGATTACATACTTCTAAAGAGGTGGTTCTCCAAACTTCCTCGTGGCATAAACTCATATACCAGTAATCTGTGATCATCTTCAATGCAGTAGCCAACCAATTTAACCAAATTGGGATGTAGGAGGTTACCAAGATAGTCCACTTCAGCCTGACATACAAGGGAAAACATGAAATTTGAATAGAAAATATTACAAAAGAAACATTATTCTCAAAAGGACAACAAACTGGATTCAGATGTCATACCAGCCATTCTTTGTGACCCTGAAGTCCATCAATGTTTAGGGTTTTTACAGCAACGGTAAGCCCGGTACCAGGTTTTACAGGAGCAGTTCCATTCTCCTCAATCCAACCTTTGAAGACACAACCAAACCCACCCTCACCAAGAAGACTCTCCGGTCTAAAATTCCTGGTAGCTAATTTAAGGTCAATAAAAGTGAACTTCCGAAGCTGTGAAGCAACTTTCAGTTCCTCACTGAATTTAGGTGTGGATGAAGCACTTTCTGCATTACTAGTGGTTGCAGAAGACACTGGAACAACTGGTTGATCTCTGCTATTCTCTTTTGAAGGTTTGCTTTCCACTGAATTTATACAAAGACCAAGGCAGTAAACTTAATGTTCATGCAACAATTATCAAAAATAGCAACTATCAGATGCCATTTCATATAGATGCATTTATCACACACTAAATGTTTCAAAAATTGCATCCAGTGCTTCAAGGCTAACCATAAATTGTCTTTCCAAAAATAGTAAGTGGCAGAAAACTAGTTGCTTTCAACTAATTACCTCATTCAGCAAAACTTACCATGTCCAAATAGATAGGGAAGAAAACCATTTATCCATTAACATGCAAATATAGTAAATATACCCCAAGACATTTGCTAGCTTAACCAACCAAACTTAATAACATGTGAGGAAACCATTAAATGAATAACTTTTTCGGGACATTTTCTTTCTCTTTCTAAACATATTCACCCAAAAAATGACTTTTGGATCACTAAATTATATTTATATACCTTTAATTAAAATGATAAAAGAAATACAAAAACTTTTTGGTATTTAAACTCGGTAAAAATTAAAATATATATTTTTCTCTGTTTATTTACACTTTAAAGATGAGTTCTTTAACACCAAAATACTTGGCTACAATCTTCAAATTCTCTATTCTCCATTTATATCAAACAATTTTCTCCTAAATATTCTCAATAAATGATCACATCCCTTCAACATACTGAAAAAAAAATTTCTTAAGTATTCCTTTTTTTGAAGATATATATAATATATAAGATAATTTTTAAGATTAAAAAGAATTAAATAAAGGAGAAAGGAAAGAGAAGATTACCATAATGAGTACCTGTTCTTCCACTCATAGAGTTATCAACTCTTGATCTTGAAGACATGCAACTTCCCATAATCCTTAATTTAACCCAACATCCTGTTTCTTCTTCTCCTCCATCTTTCTTCTTCCTTGATGATTTTTTTTCCGCAACTTTTTCAGACTGACGACCAAAAACCATCTTTCTAAAACTGATCTAAGACCATCAAAATTCCTAAAAAAAAACTTTTTTTCAATGAACCAGAAAGCTTTTAATCATAAAATACAAAAACCCATCTTAAAACATCTCAAAAACAGGTTTTTTTTTAAAAAAAGCAATCCAATACATCAAAAAAATGGATTCTTTTGGTGACAATCACTAAGACCCAGTTTATGAAATTTAGTCAAAAGGGAGTTTTTGAGAGAGAAAGACAAAGGAGGGCTGCTCGAGAAAGAGGGAAAGCGTTCAACAAAGGGCAGTTTGGGCAGTTTGAAACAGAGACAAAGGGCAACTAGGGCAGGAGAGAGAAACAAAAAAAAAAGTGAAATTTTTTTTCATTTCCTGCAGTTGTCTAACAACAGTATCCTAAGCATATTCCAAACCAAAAAATACATATAATCATATGCTAGGAAAAGAACGTGGAAGTGGATATACTTCGAGATTTTGTTTTGTTTAATGTTTTTCTGCGTTGGGTTAGGATTATCTTACATCTTGGAAAGATTAAGACACACGAAGTTCCATTGAGACTGTGCCACGTTTCCCTGTTGGGGGGTTTATCTTTGCCTAATTAATAAAACATGTTTACTAACAGACAAAGACAACTATCACTTTCTTCGGTGTGTTTGCTGCCAAACTGAAGAGTGCTTGAATTTTTCCGTCACCACAGGCCAGTTAGTGGAATTACAAATCACAACTTAAAATGGACACCCCTTTTTATATTCTCAATATTTTTCCTTTACTACAGATTTTTTTCCAATAACATTTGCATAGGTTTCATAAAATTGTTATTCTTGATCGTCTAAAATTCACCTTTTTCCATTTTAGAACTACAACATAATTACATACTGCTAAATTGACAAGTTCAAATTCTTACCATTAAAATACCTGTTCTAAAATGTAAATCTTGTCTGTTAAAAAGGTTGGTTTTTATTCTAATACAATAACGATTTGAATAGCAATGGAATGTTGAACTTTCAAAAGGGAGGGTTATCTGATTGCTCTGTCACCCATTTGTGAAGGTGGGTTGGTGCGCCTACATCTACCACCAGTGCTACACATGGAAAAAAAAGGGAATAGCAGATTCCAAAACATGTTTTATTCTGCTGATAAGGTTGTTTAGATGGTGATTGAAAATACCATAGAAAGCAGGCCTAATGGTTTGAAGTTCACTTAAATGAGGTTGATAGGCATAGCAATTGGAAAATTGTCATATTTGTCAGCTAAAGTTTCACATGTAACTCTGGTTCATTTTCAGCAATTTGCTTTTGAGCTTGCTATTCAAGTCAATTGCATTTCTTGTAGCATATCTTTTTTTCTTTTTTTTTATTAATAAATAAAACTTATTTATTTATCAAAATGATTCTTAGTACAGCTTAATTAATTTATCATGTATCAAATTTGTCTTGATGCTAGTTATAACCCTATAATTTAATGACAGTTTTATTAAGAAAATTGAGAATTTTGGTACTACAAGTTTTAATATATTTGAGAATGATAAATAAAATAATAAAAGATGTTACCTCCCATTATAGAACTAATAATGAATTTAAAGAAAAATGCTTCAAGGGGACCACTTGAGTAGTCAAGTTGTTAGGATTAAGGAAAAATAAACAAAAATATCTAAACCCTTGATATTTCCTTCCATTCCCAATTAATCAGTAATTTGTTCTATGATTTGCGTACTGTCTTCCATTAACAAAATCACGTGAAGGAAAATCTGAGCCACTTGCCACTTTTATTGGACCAAGTCTTTTGATATGGCAGCACTGAGAAAGAAAAAGGAGGCCTACAAGCTTAATCCATGCAATGACTTATGCAAAATCTTTAATTATTTTAATCACTCAATAGACTTGTGTGTTACTAATTTTTCAAACCCCATCTGCCCATTTCTGTCTGCAGCCTAATAATGAAAGGCCAATAATCATTGACCGCTAACACAGGGCCTAATGGGCTAATGGCCATGGGTAGAGCTCCATTATTTCTTTCTGCATCACTGTGACTGAAATCTCATTTGTGAAAGTAACTTAAAATTTAAAGTATACTTTGACAACCAAGCAGAAAACACAGCTTAGTTTTGTAAATTATGCACTGCTTTTTAGCTATGAAAGATGGGTTGAGGTGACATTGGAGAAAGCTTAGAATAAAGCTTTGAAACTTTTGATTGTCTTCTCTTCTTTGCTTTTGCTGCAATCCAAGTCTTTTCCCAATCAGAAATTGAACATATTCCGTAAGCTGTCAGTAGGGTAAATCAGAGATGTTTAGATATTTTCAATTGACTCGAGTGTAAAAAAAGTTTGTTTCTGTTTTGAACATTAAGTCAGTGTTCTCATCCAAATAAATCAAGAACTCTTCAGCTGCCCGCAACTTCAACAACTTCAACATTAAAGACATCATATTCCACCAGCTGCCGCAACCAAGATTCCCCAAACCAGCGGCAACTCTTGGAGGCAAACAGGCCCAATCCTTACGGAAAATGGGGATATTTCAACCTAGATTTTATGCTTATAATTGCAACTACTAATCTTAGGATCATGAGAAACAAGCTGTTTGTCATGTCTACTGTTTGTTGGAGCAACCCAAAAATTCCACAAATTTTGCAGCATGACTTCTGTTAGCAAAGAAAAAATCAATACCCTGATCCATCTGCTTGATTTCAATGGCTTCGACAGCAGCATCATGCATAAGGATGAGCTGCTCCAGATGAAAGAAAGTTCACCTGTGTGAAACAAGCTGTCTGAGCTGCACGCCAGCTAACAACTTGTCAGGATTGGCCTGAAAGCTTGTACAAGATTCACACATATGATCTTGCTGAACACACTCAACAACATAAGATTGCACCACAATCGCTCCACGATCGCTCCGTTAATAACCTCTTTCTGTACTTTCGATCAACTTGACCTTGATTTACAATTTTTTTTCTAAAATTTAAAGAAAAACCAAGAAAGCAATAACTTGGAGCATGCTTCTAAGCGTGTTCATTGGTAGGGTCAACCAATTTCAAGTCGAAATAATCAAAATCAAAATTAACCGGATTAAGTTATTTTTGTTTCATTAATGGAATAAAAATTTTTTGTTTTCAAAATTAATCAAATCAAATTAAACAAAATATTCAAATACTAAAATTAAATTAAAAACTCTAACAACATTAAATTTCAAATATTAAAAATATTTTTTGGTTTCACATATTTTTAATTTTAATTTTGAATTTTTTTATATTTTGATTAATTCGATTAATTAACTGAATTAACCTAAAATCAAATTTTTTTTAAAATCATTTTCGTTAATCAATCAAAATACTTCAATAACCAACCGATAATCAAAATAAATTTTGGTTCAATAGACTAATTCACTTAAAATCGAAATTTAAACATCACTATATACTTTATTTGTTTTGAAATAAATTTACAGTAGAAGTTTAAAAATTCAGGGGTGATTATTTTGAATTGTAAGCGAAGAAGAAAATTGGGAATTTTGGGATGAAAAAAGTTTGAAAGTTTTGCAGAAGATGAAATATGAATTTAATTTGGATTAGAGTGGTTAAAAAGAGAAATTTATTTATTTATTTTTTGATTGGGTTGTGTTAGACATCGAGTTGTAAAACGTAAAACTAGGGTTACATTTAATATAGGAACAAGAGAAAAGATTGTTTAAAATAGTTATTTCACCTTAGTATATGTCTTTTTCATTCAAATTATATTACGTAATTATATTATTAGAAAAAGTTAACAATTTATCATACATCAAATTTGATAATTAAATATATATTTCAATAAAATTATTAGTAATTCTGATAATAAATAATTGATTTTTTCAAATAATATGATCATATAACATGATTTAAATGAAAATACTATATATTAACGTGAAAAAACAATTCGTACAATTCTTTGTTGTAGATATTATCTTATATCATAATAAATAAGATGGATTATTACTATATTAGTATGAGATTATTACTTGGAGGTGGAAAAACAAATTACTTGAATTAATTCAATTTATTTCAAGTTTAGTTCATCATGTGCAAGTTACATTAGATTCGAATCGTTTTAGACACAATTTATTTTAAATTTGACCTAAAATAAAATTAGTACAATTTCTTCTATACTTAGCTTTGAAGAGAAAACATGACAGATAATTTGATTGGGACCTCCATATTTCATGAAATAGATCTTGAAAATAATAGTTGCTAGGTTCTTTAAGCTTTTCTTTGCAGTGGTCTATTATGAAAAACGAAATTCGATACTGATGAACAGTTGCTTCAAAAAAAAAATCTTTTAAAGGTATTGAACTTTACAACAGTTCCCAAAGACTTGGAACTAAAACTAATCACAATCAATGAACTTGTTAATTGCAACTCTTGTATATGTGAGTTAATAGAAGAAAAAACAAGTAACACTATTTGATCAAGATGCTTCAAGAATCAAGCCAATTCAAGGTTCCCATGATCACATATTTGCCTGGTAGCTCCCCAGCTGATGGTGAAAGGTATGTAATTCTCTCCCTGCAATGTTTGAAGTAGAGTTAAGAATGAGAATAAGAAAAAAAAAACTGTAATAGCGTTATAAGAGCTCAAGATTCAAACCTCTGAAAATCAATGTCAGTGATGTAAATAAGCCCAGCAACATTGCTGTATTAAAAAGAAATAAATGTAAATATCATTTGATAACAAAAGATTTGGTGAGACATGCAAAAAGCAACCACAAACCTTGAAAGAATTTGGTCAGACTCCGTGGCGTATGAAACAGCAAGAACCATGAACAACAAACGCGGGCTAAAATTCACAGGTGTTACTCTTAAGGAATTAGCATCCGGATCTGCACCAATTCGCAAAGCTGATCGTGTTGCCTGTGGACCGCCAATAATTTCATAGACAAACACATCACTAAAGTTTGCCATATAAGAATGTGGGGCAAGATCATTTGCTCGGCCATAAAAGTATTCCTGGTAGAATTCACAGCTTGTATGAGAAAATGAATTTCTGGTGAAACAAACATGGAAGGAAACTATGACACAGAGAACCAATCCACTGATTATGAAAGTTTGACTTACCCTTAACCTGCAACCCCTAGCCTTCTGACGAAATTCTTGATTCCTGGATACAACGCCTCCTGACTTATGAAGTTTCACAACATCCATTTCAGGCTTTCTTTTTACTAAATCCCTGAGCATGTTGAAAAGTTTTTCCTGCGTAGTTTAGAAAGATTACTTAGTTAACAAATACAACTAGGAAACAAATAAGATCAAATATTCTTAATTCAGAAATGATTCCAGGAACAATGATAGCTCATGAATTGGACCTTATTTTAGTTTGAACTTTAAACAAGAAGGAAAAATGTAAAAACGACAAAAATGGCTGATTACCTGACCCAAAACCAAGACAACATCGACCTTGAATGTATGAATTGCATGGAGAAGCAACTGCAGGAAGATATAGAACATAAAGAATAGTCAGAACTCAGTAAGACAAACAAACGAGGAGAGTAATACTTTTTATATCAATGCATGCAAACATTTAGAGAAGGTTCAAACTTCAAACTTCATTACCTCACAGCCTGTACCTTCTATCCAACCCATGGTATTGATTACCATGCCAGCAGTTCGTAATTCAGCATTATTAGTGAATTTAGTTTCTATCATTTGAGCAAGCTTACTCATAAGTGCTTTATATAAAGCTTCATTATTACTGCAGACAGCAAGACCCATAAATATAAGTCTGTATTTTATCCAAAGGAAGTATATAAAAATCAGGAAAAAAAATTAGTTACCTAGGAGTTGTATGGCCATAATAGTAAGCAAGAGGCCTCGCACAAGGAATGCCTTCCACTGGATCAATGGGCAATTCAACTGGTGTAGTAGCGATACATCCTGGAATTGTAATAAATCCTTCGCTTACATCCAAATCCACAAAGGTAGGTTTCCAACCTAGTTTAGCTGCCCAACTAAGAAGCATCTTTGAGAAGGTGCTCTTTCCAGAATCTGGAGGCCCCACAACAATCACCCTGGGTCCCTGAACCACCAAAAAGTATCAAATTCACAAACAAACAAGTTAGGCCTCAGTGATCATATGGAGTTGCAAACAAATGTTATTAGTTTATAAAAAATGAAACTTAGAAATAACTAAATGCCAATTGAGATGGTACAAGTGATTAAAGTTCGAATATTGAGTGCAAAGTATTAAAGTTTGAATCCTCGTTATCTCTTGTTGATAGGCAATATGTAAAGTTCAAAAAATTTATAGGTAAAAATCCAATGGTTGACCTTGGAGATGGGGCCAATGCCTCTACTCCTAAAGTATTATGAACTACATATATTATTAACACAAAAAATGAAAAATAATTGAAACATGACAATAGTAGCACCATTAAAATGCAAGTGTAATCTAAGAAAGATAAAACCCTTCCAAGACAGAGCTGTCTTAAATTAAAACCAATTCTCATACTGCTTGTAGTCAGAACGGGCAAAAGAGATTCTAAATCCCTCTACTCACTGATGTCAAATTCATAAGTAATGTCATAGGTAACCAAGCTTTAGCACGGTTTCTTCTTCTGTTTAGTTTAGCATGCACATTGGCATAACTGACCATGGGTGTCTGCAAATCAACCATTGTAACAGCATCAGCAATCATTATCTATACAAGAACAAATAAAGCACGTACAAGTAAAGCACGTACCTCATCTGCGGTATAAGTTTCAGCAACACCATCCATCTCAATTGTAGCTCCAAACCAAGTGAAAACCTGTACAAGAACAAATTCGTTTCAATTCCATACGTTGCAACCAAATCATCTATGCATGAAAGATCCATTCGCTTTTTGTTTCGCCTATGTAAAGCATGAAAAGAAGGACCAACACATTGAAATGCAGCCATTGACAAAACCAAGAACGCATCAAGATAAATATTACATAACAAAGAAACGTTTTTCAAACATATATTGCGCACTTCGTTACCAAACAAGAGCAAAATTGCACACTGAAAGCCTATAACATATATATTCCTGCTCAAGATCAACTCTTTTAGTCTTTTTCTTTCACGGCATAGGAATCTTAGACTTACGGCGAAATTGAGGTGAGGAGGGAAAGTAAGCCACATCCCAGGGGCCAATTCCGACCCGAAAATCTCGGCTTGGCCGTCAAGTAGTCGGAGCTTAAGCGGCGTTTCATTATTCACCTCGATTCTCAGCTCGTTCTCTTTCTCTAACTTCACTTGCCTTATTGTCGACGCCGAGGTGGAGCTGCTGGCTGCATCGCCATGAGACATGGTTGTTGATGGAAGGAAATCCAAGTTCAGTAAGAAAGAAAACGATCAGGCAGCTTGAAGACAGCAAGAACAAGCCACGGATGATATCTGAAGAAAACAATGAAAGAACAGTAGATAGAAATAGAAAGAATTGAGAGATTGAGAGAAATGAATCTTGTATATTCCATCTGATGATTTACAGCATTGTAATTATTCCATTTATACGATGAAGTGAATGAGAAGGTACTTACAACAGAGTTACAACTGATTTTCCCGCCCTTGTAACTAACAACTGATAATGATATGAACTTCGATGGGCCTCCATCAGATATCCAACTTGAACTCAGTTCTAACTCTTACTGGTTTGGACTGCCAACTCAGCTGCCTTGTCATCTAGCTGCCAACTCATTATTATTAAGCTGAATAAACCTCCATGCAACAGTTGTTGGCAGATTAGTACCGGATTGTCGGAGCTTTTTTATTGGGGGTCTATACAGGGTTTTAATGACCCGACCTGTTTGAGTGTCGGGGTTAGCTTGACGAGTTTGGAAGGTGATATCTGATTTTTTTACGCTAACTATAATTTTGTTTTCTTGGTTGATTTATATAAATATATATATATATATATATTAATTTGGCTGTTTAATTTTATTTTCTATTCATGTAAATCATACATGTCAAATTTCAAATTAATCAAAATATTTAACTATTTGTTTTATAATAATAAAATTTCAGTTGTTAATATATATTAAAAAAATACTATTTTTTATTGAAATGATAAAAATATCGAATTGACTAAAAAATTTACATAAATGATAAAAACGAATATATTGTTAAATTTAACTATTAATTTGCAAAACAATTAATCCTACATTAATGTATACAATAATTTTGTTTTATAAATGTGTAAGCAAATTCTTCAATATATATATATATATTAATTATATTACAAAGTATATGTTATTGTCGATTTTGAAGTGTACCATGAGTGCACGAGTTGTCACAAGTAATAAAAGTGGAAGTAAAGATCATTCACTTGAAAATTGAGTTTTATGAATTATTTTGCTAAATATATACTAAAATTAGTCTACTCTAATTTTTTTTCAAATATTAATTTCAAATAATTTAATATGAATTCTACTTTAACAAGCATACTCTAAACTATTTTAACATGCCATTAAATTATTACTATCCTAAATAATTATATTTTTAACTTAATTCTAAAATATGCATTAACCCATAAAATTTTCTAAAATAATATAAAAGGAAGAATTCAACTATAATTATCCTAAGCTAATGCATGCATGCAATTTGCCATGTACAGCTATGATTCAAAATCACAATGGAACTCCCTTAAGCCACATTAAGTATCATGCAGAACCATTTCTTGCAGCCGCGGTTCGAGCTACTATGATTTTGGCCGTGTCTTCCATGCATCAACTAATGGCTCGGGGTTGTGCACCATCTTGCAAAGCTTTAATTTGGCTGCCTTCAACAGACACAGCGACGTTTTCAACCATGCAGCAGCTTGCTTTAGCTTTCGGATCTGCAGTAACTTGCTTCAACCAGCCAGCTTCAAGACGAATGGCCTAACCGAACCGCAGAAAGGCAGTAGCACCCGGGCCTTTAGCCAATACGCAGTGGTTTCTTCCCGCGCTCCTGTTCCAGACAGCAACAATTACATTCACATACCAGCAGAGTCTGCAAAGACACAAAACAGAGCAATGAAATAACCCAAGATAAAAATATATATATATATATATATATATATATATATATTAAGAGAAAATGAAAGTAATAACAGCAGCAGCAAGGATGGACGCAAGTACGGCTTAAAGCAGCCACCATAACACTGGACCATAAACTGAGAAATAGAAATGTAGCAGAAACGTTCGATCCAGTAGCAAAACAGAGACAGAAAATGAAACAGAACTAAAACTTGTAGTACAAAATAGGCCGAAGGTGCCAAGGCCTTAGCATGGCAATGGCACCAAAAGTGCCACGACCTTAGCTTGGCAATAGCACCAAAGGTGCGAGGGTCATAGCATGGCAATGGAAGCAATGGTGCCAAGGCCTTAGAATAGCAAGGGCACCGAAGGTAACAAGGCCTATGTTCGGCCATGGATCCAAAAGTGCCATGGCCTAAACTGTTGGGATTTGCCTTGAATCCTACATCGAAAGTATAGGAGAAGTTATAAGGGCTATTCTCTTATAAATAAAGTGTTAGGCTTGATTTGTAAAATATCCCAGAGAGTTATAGAGTTTGGGTTATTATAAAAAGGTGTAGTTGGGCTCTTTGGGTAGTTGGGTTGGGTTTGTAAGGAGTTTACAATTTTTCTCTTCTAAAAATTGCACGGTTGCAATTGTTTAATTGGTTATTAGATTGGTTGGATGGTTATAGGCCAAATTGGTTGGGTCAAACCACATTAAAAATTATTGTGTTTGTTTTTGCTTTCCTCTATTTTTGTCGGTGTTTGGTTTGAGAGATATTTTTTCAACAAGTGGTATCAGAGCTGAAGGTTCATGATCCTGGGAGAGGAGGAAAGCTATGGCTGAAGCTATGTCTGGAGGTATGCCTAAGTTTGAAATTCTTTATTTGATGGTAAAAGTAATTTTATGTTATGGCAAAGTACGATTCAGGATCTTCTAGTGCAACAAGGTCTAGATTTGACATTAGAAGAAAATAAGCCAGATCGAATGTCTGATAAAGATTGGGTTGGAATTCAAAAGAGGGTTGTGAGCACAATTAGATTGGCGCTTGCTCCAGAGATTAAGTATAATGTATTGACTGAGACGACACCAACTAGATTATGGAAGAAGCTGGGAGACATCTATGCATCAAAATCGCTAACGAATAGATTGTGTTTGAAGATGGATTTGTATTCTCTAAAGATGGATGAAGGTAAGAGTCTCCATGATCACTTAAATGAATTTAATAGATTAGTTTCACAATTATTGGCTATTGATTCTAAAGAGTTGAAAGAAGAAGAGAAGGCATTGCTGTTGTTATCTTTGCCCAAGTCCTATAGACCTTTAGTTCAGACTTTATTGGTAGGTAAAACTACTTTGACGTTGGATGATGTGATTGTTGTGCTGCGTGAGAATGAAAGATTTATGGGCAAAGAAGATTCTTCATTTGCGGGAGGTGTACTAGCTGCTGTGGAAGGTTCTACTCGATGGAGGACTAATGAGAGACATGGTGGATCAAGAGGGAGATCAAGATCAAGATTCAGATATTATAGTGAGGTGGAATGTTATTATTATGGAGAGAAAGGTCATATTCAAGCACTCTGCAAGACATTAAGAGAGGATATGGCTGCATTCAAGAAGGCTCAACAAAAGAGTGATGATGGAAAGAAGAATGAGACATGTGTTGTTTTGACTGATTCAGATGATGATGTATTGGCAACTTGTTTAGATGAGTCTCATACTTGTGAGAAAAGTTGGGTTTTGGATTCAGCTGCATCGATGCATATTTGCAATGATAAAGATCGGTTTGATGAATTGAAAAAGGTTGAAAGTTTAGGCAATATTGCGGTTGGGAATGGTAATCGAGTGAAGATTGAAGGTATTGGGAGTGTTCAACTCAAGCTTCATGATGGTAGTGTCAAGACTCTTCGTAATGTGAGATATGTACCCAGTTTTAGCTACAATTTGATTTCTTTGGGAGAGTTAGCTTCACATGGGTACACATATGTTGGTAACAATGATTGTTGCAAAGTATACAAGAATGGTGGTTTAGTTTTGCAAGGAAAGAGGAATGAGAAACAACTATATTTGCTTAATGATGTAAAGGATAGAGTTGTTTCCAAGAGTAAGAAGATTCAGAGACATGTTAATTTTTAAGATGTTGTTGAATAGTTTAGGGAGTTTGGGGATTCAAGTCAAGGGAGAATTTGTTGGGGTTTGCCTTGAATCCCACATCGAAAGTATAGGAGAAGTTATGAAGGCTATTCTCTTATAAATAAAATGTTAGGCTTGGTTTGTAAAATATCCCAGAGAGTTACAAAGTTTGGGCTATTATAAAAGGGTGTAGTTGGGCTCTTTAGGTAGTTGGGTTGGGTTTGTAAGGAGTTTACAATTTCTCTCTTCTAAAAATTGCACGGTTGTAATTGTTTGATTGGTTATTAGATTGGTTGGGTGGTTATAAGCCAAATTGGTTGGGACAAACCACATTAAAAAGTATTGTGTTTATTTTTGCTTTCCTCTATTTTTGTGGGTGTTTGGTTTGAGAGATATTTTTCCCAACATAAACCTGGATGGGATACCTTATTAACCATAGCCGCCTAAGCTCGACAAGGAAAAAAATAGCCCTCGTCCGAGCTACCAGACTAGTTTTGGGGATAGAATGGTAGGAGTATTTTAGGATAGAATCATGGGCATATTTTAATGATGTTCTCAAAGAATATTGGTTTGGCAAATTCAAATTTGGTAGAGTTGATGACTGTTGTGATGGTTGTTGTTAAAGCTCTTTTCATCATTGCCAACACCAATTTGGTTTCACTTCTCCAATTAATTATTGAAAGCGACTATAAAGTTGTGTTCTCATAGATAAACAAAGTTCTTGACAGCACATGAAAATATAATAATCTTCTCAATAAGCTACATAATTTTTTTATTGTGTTTGGGTACCATCTCCATTATTCATGTTTTTAGAGAAGTTAAATTTTTTGCAGACCCCCTTGCTAAACTTAGAGTTAAACTCTAATTTTGTGACATGATTGTAAATATTTGCTTTATTAATAAACTCATATTTAGTTTTGATGTCAAGCTAAAGATTATTAGGCTTTTATATTAATAAGGCTAAAGAACATTGGGCCTAATGATAGTTTCAGCCTAAGAGAAAAGAGGTCTCAGAAGGCCCATAAATGATCCACTGGGTTATTATTTAAGTTGTAGGTCTTAAAGGTAATTACGCACAAAATAACTCCTATAAATAGGTCACAGGTATCATTCTTAAACCCTAAGCTCGATTTGCCTACTAGAATGCTGCCAAAACTCTATCTGACTTAAGCATCGGAGTGTGCGCGCAAGGAAAAACCTCTGTGCCCCCTGATGGTTTTCCTTCTTGCAGAATTCTTGGGGACAACTTGACACGAAGATCGAGAATTATACGTCAGCAATCAATCATTGTTGTTTCGTGCAACAACAATCGGCGCCGTCTATGGGAAACAAACAAAAAAGCACAACTACGAAAGATGGAAAAAAGACAATCTACGGAAGACAAGCATTGGGCGAGAGAGTGGCTCACGCGACAGGCCTTGGGCGAGAGACTGGATCTCGCACCCGACAGGCTTGACGAGAAAGAGTCTCTTGCCCGCGACAAGCATTGGGCGAAAGAGCCTCCCTTAACACGTTCTCCCAGCAACCTCTGCTCCCTCATTTAATGCCCCTTCGCAACTCACAATTTGCTCCCCACTAATGAATAAAACAATTAAATAAATAATATTACTACAATATGATCAACCCTCGTTTTCTCCATTCAAAGCCTTACAGGCCATAATAAAAGAAGGTAAAAAGCTTTGCTTTATGGTCATTGTCAAGGTTGTAAGATCAACCATGTGCCTGATATCTCTGGGCAGCTGTCCAATTTCTGCACAATCCTGAAGCATTAGAGTTTGCAAAGTCCGAAGCTTGCAAATAGAATTAGAAATTTTCCTAATTTCTTCATTGCCAAGATAGGTCGAGATATTTCAGATCTTTAAATTATCAGTACCTCTTGGCAATTCCTTGAAACTAGAATTCTTTATAACCAGCGTACGCAAATATTGACACCTGGAGATATATGATTCAACAAAGATTGTCTTAAAGGAAATCTTGCAGTTTCAAACAACAATAGGTTGCTAACGATGTCCAGATAATCCAACAACCTACCACCAAAGCCTGACCTGACAACCTCTTTGCTGCGAGATGACAAATGCAGATTCGTTCATCCACGTAAGTACCCAGGAAGATTCCTCAGGCCAACCAAATCGCTCGACGCCACTGCTAATGACAAATCATGCCATGATCCTTGCATTTTAAATTTAGCATCAAAATTTTCTTCCTTAAAGTCTTTGAAAATTAATTTTAACTGTAACATCTGTAAATACTGCATGCCAATAACTTCTGGCTCTTCAACGACATTGAGGGATGTGAGAAGACCATTTGCCATCCAAAACTGAACCAATTCAAAACCATAGAATTCATAATCCTAAAAAAGAATGGACAATAAGAAATACATTGCTTCAATTGCGGAGGCAATTCTTGATCCCTTGCAAGAAAAGAGAATCAAAAGGATACGCAAAGCATTGGACTCTGACAATGTTGAACTTGTTAAACTACTTTCAACCGAGTCTGACATAACTTTAGATGAGGCTACTGCCCTCCATTATGCTGCAGCATATTGTGATCCTAAGGTTGTGTGAGGTTCTTGGCTTGCGTATGGCTGATGTGAATCTACAAAATTCTCGTGGTTACACAGTTCTTCACATAGCTGCAGTGCGTAAAGAGCCATCTGTGATAATGTCTCTTCTAGCAAAAGGGGGCATCGACTTCAGAATTGAGATCGGATGGACGGAGTACTGTTAACATCCAGAGAAGAGAGTGGCTCTCGCTACGACAGGATAGTCTACAACACATAAGCACTTTGGCGAAGTTGAGTAGGTGGGAGAGCACAACCCCAGGCAACAGACCTTAGACGAGAGAGGAGCTCCCACATGAGACCAGCCTCAGACTGGAAAGGGACCCCGCCCACCAGAAGCTTTTGGGCGAGAGAGAGGCTCTCGCAGGCTAAGAAAGGAGCTCTCGTATGAGACCAGCCTCAGACTGGAAAGGGACCCCACCCGCCAAAAGCTTTTGGGTGAGAGAGAGGCTCCTGCAGGCTACACCTTAGGTGAGAAAGTGCCAGAGAATTGGCGAGAGAGGGATCCCGCGCGCTCAGACTTGTGCGAGAGCAAACAACCTTGTTGAGAGAGGGGTTCTCGCGCAAGACAGCCGTTGGATAACCACACTTGCCATAGGCTTGGGAGAGAGAGGGATCCCACACACCACAGCCTTGGACAAAAGGGCAACCTTGGCGATAGGACACGGTGAGCATGTGCCACGCGACAAGCAACTTGACGATAGAATGCATTGATCAGGCGATAGCCCTACCTGCCACACAAACCTGGCGAAAGGTTGCAGTTGAGCACAGGCCAGGTGGCAGGCCACATTCGCGATAGAATGCCTATTCTCAAGCGATAGCCATGCCCAACTCAGGCGAACATAGACCATTTTTTTAGCAACAGAGCAACTGTTGGTGAACGACAAGCCACATGTCAAGGAATATCTTCCCATTATCGGATTAGCAGATTTTAATAAATTAAGTGCTAAGCTTATCTTTGGAGCTGACAACCCTACAATTTGAGAGAATCGGGTTACTATAGTTCAGTGTTTGTCCAGAACTAGTTCACTGAGAGTTGGAGCTGAGTTTTTGGCCAGCCATTATTATCAACGTACTATGTATATTTCGCAACCAACATAGGGAAACCACCATAAGATTTTCACTACTAGAGAATACCATATCTACATGACTTCTGATGGGAGAATTAGCATGGCGGGCTTGAGCTCCAAGACCGTCCCGCATCTCGCTGACACATTCATGCCAGACATTTCATCGATATTATCACGAGTTCCCATTATTAATGTCTGCAACAGCCAGAAAATGTGAGGTCATTGGAATAAAACTAATATATGAGAAAATAAGACTGAGAAAGCTATACAAGTTCAGTAAAAAGTCATCGACATACAAGATTAGCAAGCTCCCTTAAAGGTCGGCATTCTCCAAATGCTTTGACTAAAGTTGTAATATTCTTTTTAAGGGTCTAGCAGAGGTGCACACACAATTCTAGATGAGCTCGTCCAGGAAAAAGCTGGACGGAGAGCTCGAAACCAGCAAGCGTAAGTCTAAGGGAGCTCTATTGGGCGAGCCCCAACCAAAGACCTCAGAGAACACGTTGGAACTTCAAAGGCCAGCTAGTGTTCACCAGGTGCATAAGAACAAGATAAGTGGTGGAAACTAGGCAAGCCACAAAAGGTCAGACGAGCCAGCTGCCACCATGCGAGTATGATTATGGATCGCGAGCAAGAATACGGCCATCTTAAGACCCAGGCGAACAAGCCTTTGTCAATCGACACAGGAACTCGCCTAGGAGAGGAACTCTATGGGCGAGCCATTTTGGGTGACCAAAGCGAGAAAGGATTAGGCGACTTTGTACATCATTAGGCGTACACCTGTGGGATGAAGGAACGAGTAAGGACGTGCTCTCCCAGACAATGAGGAATACGATTTGCAAGCGAAACTTTGATGAGCCCAGCAGCAAAAGCTCCCCATGAACATAGCAAAGCTCAATTGGTGATCCGGCTGAATGCCCAGCCGAGAAGAAATCAAGATGGTGAGCTGAAATCTAGGTCCAGCCACTTCAGCGACTATGAGATCGCCCATGTGCAACTAATTTGATGATAGCGCTCGCCCGATCAAGTGCTGATGGTGATAATTCTATAATTTATAAAATTATCATGAATTTAATGATATAATTTATCTCTAAATCATTACTATTAGATTCGAATCCCTCATTTATCTGTTAAATTTCCCTCAATGATGTAGGAACTCCAATTCATAAATAAGTCAAAGATGTGAAGTACTTCAGCTCTAAATTCCATTCAAACACAAGACTTTGTTGATAAAGCTTCACGCATGGATATTTCTACTGGCTGCCAAGAAAGATAAATTGTTGCATTTATCTTTTATGAAGATAAATTATCAAGATGGACTTTTTGCTAAGGATAGAGATAATCAAGGGAGCTGATAAAAGATAAATTTTCTTTGAAGATAAAGATCGAGCCCTATCAGCCAAGATTTTGAGCTAATCATCATCCCCAGTGCCTCTATAAATAGCCAACTTCAGCACCATGAAGAGCAATCCAATCCTACTAAGGGATATAGAGTAGTTTAGTTTTATTCTCTTTGTTTTAGTTTTCAAGTTTTCATCTAAATTTCTTTTGATTTTTATTTTGAATATTTTAGAAGTTTTATTTAAATAAGATTTTTTTATTTTCACTTTCTTGCTGCTTCGATTTCAGAAATATTAGTGTTTTGATAAAAAGATTCTTTCGATCGTTTGAATAAAATTAGGGTGTGAAATTTTAGTACTTAGTAAGCAATTCACAAATTCAATCCTCGTGGGAACGATACTCTACTCATCACTTTATTACTTGCTACGGTCCATACACTTACGGTACACTCATCAGGAATTCGATAACAAGTTTTTGGCGCCATTGCCGGGGATTAAAGGATTTGTTTTGCTAATATTAATACCAAGCATACATAGTTTTAATTCAAATATTTTTTTTCTTTTTCTCCCTACTTGTTACTAATATCTTCTCTTGTTTTTCTTATGAGGTACATCGGCCTAGTGCATGAACCGTGCATGAGCTGTGCAAGAAGTGGTGAATTGGCTCCTTTTGACCCCGAAATTGAAAGGACTTTACGAAGAATCAAGAAGGAGAACCAAGAAGACCGTGTTGAAACAAATACCATGGAAGAAGCAGATACCAAGGCTCTTCGAGATTAGTAATGCCTACAGTGAATGGATTCGAGATGAGTATAAGATATCCAACCATTCAAGCAAACAATTTCGAGATCAAACCAGCCATCATCCAAATGATCCAAACTTCTGTACAGTTTGGGGGTTCAATCAATGATGATCCTAATGCTCATTTGAAACATTTTTTACAAATTTGCTCCACTTTTAAGAATAATGGTGTTTCTGATGATGCAATAAGACTGAGATTATTTTCTTTTTCTCTCAGGGACAAGGCGATGGACTAGTTGAACTCATTGGCACCTGGATCAATCACAACATGGGAGGACCTAGTCCAGAAGTTCTTGGCAAAATTTTTCCCACCAGCTAAAACAGCTAAGATGAGGAACGACATCACCACTTTCATCCAACATGATTCAGAGTCACTTTATGAAGCATGTGAGAGGAACAAAGAGCTCTTGAGAAGGTGTCCTCATCATGGGATTCCAAATTGGTTGCAAATGTAGATATTCTACAATGGGTTGATAAGCCAGACTAGAACTACTATAGACACAGCTACAGGTGGTGCATTAATGAGCAAGTCTATAGATGATGCCTACAATTTGATAGAAGACATGGCTGCAAAAAATTATCAATGGTCAGCTGAGAGGCTAACACCAAAGAGAACAGCAGGTATGTATGAGTTAGATGCACTCACCACCCTTACCTCTCAAATCTCAGCCTTGACCAAAAAGGTTGATTCTCTTGGAGTCAATCAACAACCTAACCCAATTCATTCCATTCAAAACCCTTTCGTAACTTGTGATAATTGTGGGGGTAATCACTATGGCGACAGGTGTCCTATTCGAACCGAACAAGTCCAATATGTTTCCCATCCAAATAGGAACCATAACCCATTCTCAAACACCTATAACGCTGGTTGGAGAAATCACCCAAATTTGTCTTGGAATAATAATCAAGGGCAATCATCTAACCCAAGACCTACCTATCCTCCTAGTTTCCACACTCAACCACCACCACCACTTCCACATAATCCTCTACCACAAGTTCCACCACAAGAAAAGAAGCCTTCCTTAGAAGAGATGTTCACCACTATCTTACAAAACCAAGCTGCTTCTATAAAGAACCTAGAAATTCAAGTAGGTCAGATTGCCAATGCCATTAGTAACCGTCCCCAAGGTACCTTGCCTAGCAATACTGAACCTAATCCAAGAAGGGAAGGTAAAGAGCACTGTAAATCAATCACCTTGAGGAAGAGTAAAGAAGTGGGTTACATACCTAAAGAATCAGAGGAAGATGTTAGAGTTGAAGTCCAGGCAGAAGAAGAAGATAAGCAACAAAAGAAAATTGAGCAGACTTCATCTCAATCTGGTAAGACCATTGAATCACCTCCTCCACTTATCCCTTTTCCTCAAAGATTCAAGCAAAAGAAGACAGATAGGCAATTTGCTAAGTTCCTAGAGGTATTCAAAAAGCTCCACATCAACATCCCTTTCTCTGATGCATTGGAGCAAATGCCAATTTATGCCAAGTTCATGAAGGACATCATCTCTAAGAAAAGGCAAATTGAGGATTTTGAAACTGTTGCTCTTATTGAGGAGTGCAACACCATTTTGCAAAGGAACTTACCACCTAAGCTTGAAGATCCAGGGAGTTTTACTATTCCTTGCACTATTGGTAACTTATTTTTTGATAAAGCTTTATGTGATTTAGGTGCAAGTATTAATTTAATGCCTTTTTCGACTTTCAGGAAACTTGGACTAGGAGAGACTAAACCCACCAAGATAACACTACAGTTAGTAGATCGGTCTCTCAAGTATCCAAGAGGCATTATTGAGGATGTGCTAGTTAAGGTTGACAAATTTGTCTTTCCAGCTGATTTTGTAGTGTTAGATATGGAGGAAGATCGTGAAGTCCCAATTATCCTTGGGAGGCCCTTTCTGGCAACTGGTAAGGCCCTTATCGATGTGCAAAAAGGAGAGCTCACCATGTGGGTCAATGATCAAGAGGTAACATTTAATCTTTTCTCTGCAATTAAATTCTCAAGTGAGACTGATGATTGTTTTAAAGTGAATGAAGAAGAGAGTATAGTTCAAGGAATATTCATCAATCAACAACCTATGGATGCCATAGAAGCAATTCTTGATGAAAAGAAGTCCAACTGTGCTGAGCCCAATGAGTTGGATGAATTCAGAATGCAAGCAGATGAGAGTGCTAGACTCTATAAGGAAAGAACGAGGAAGTGGCATGACAAGGAGATAGTGGAAAGACAATTTGAGCTGGGGCAACAGGTTTTACTCTATAATTCTTGTTTGAAGCTATTTCTAGGTAAGTTGAAATCAAGGTGGTCTGGACCATTCATTGTTACTCAAGTATTTCCATATGGAATTGTGGAAATAGGAGCTGAATTTTCAAAGGAACCATTTAAGGTTAGTGGTCAGAAATTGAAACATTATTGCAGAGGAGTGATTGATTGTGGAAAATCGGTTATTGATCTTAATGACCCACCTTGAAGAATGACAGACATAGTCAGGCTAATGACTATAAATCAAGCGCTTCTGGGGAGGCAACCCCAGCATTTTATTGCTTTCTTAGTTATTTCTCTTATTTCTTAGTTTAGATATTTCATTAGTTGATTTTTTTTTATTTTATAGGTGTCAGAGTCTAAGTTTGGGGGAGCGAAAAAGGAATTTGGCAAGTTTTGCAGTTTGAGCTTCATTGAAAAAAGTCAGGGGAGTATTTCTTACTCATTCCTATTTTTCATTTTTTTTCTACATTGAGGGCAATGTATGTTTCAAGTTGGGGGGAAGAGCAAAATTTTTTCGATTTTCTTTTTAAATCTTTGCAAAAATTCTGTGCTTTAAAATGGTTTTTACCTTGAAGTGATTATATGTTTGCTTGATAATTCCTCAATATTTAACCATTAATTGAGAATGTTATAGCAAAATGAAATTCATGAATATGAGCAAAGTATGTGAATGAATTCTTTAGTGAATTATCTTTTTGATTGAGATTGTTCCAAAAATTGAATGCACTACGTTTTTATCATTGAAGTCATGCATATCTAGAGAAGATTTATGTGAATAGGAATAAACAATGGTCTTTAAAGTTTGTTATTTGTCTAGAATTTGTTTTATCATCTCTCAAGGCGAAATCCTAGAACACACTTAGCTAAAGAGGTGATTTAGGCCATCTTTGGACCGTTTGAGCCTTTCAAGACTACCATGATGTATTTTATCCTTAGTCACCCAATTTGAGCTTAAAGTAGACCTTCTTTCTTGTTTTACCTACATTAATAATTAGCCTAGCCTATAAAAAAAAATTCCTATACCCCGTTATATGCATGAGGACTATGTCAAGATGTATTTAGAGCTACGCATATATGGAAGAAAGGGTGAAATTCAAAAAAAAATGTTGAAAAAAAAAAAAGAAAAAAAAGAAATTCAAAAAGAAAAAAAAAAGAGAAATCGAGTTGGGTGAATTATTTGAAAGCTCTTAAAAAGTCCGAGAAAAAAAAATGCATGATTAGGGGTTAAGCCTAAAAATCCTTTTTCTCCTACCTTTACCCTAGCCATACATTACAAGCTTATAAAGTCCTATTAATCTTTGGCTATGTGTGTCTACATTAGTGGAGAGAAGATGAGAAAAACAAACTTATGGAAGATAACTATTCTTTGAGATCTTTTGTTATGTTCATATTTGTATAAATTCATCCGGATTGCATGAACTGAAATGAAGAAACATTTACACACACACACGGAAAAATTCAATTGAATTGATACTCTCTTTTGAATGAGTTTATATATATTTAGCTAATGTTTATGGATTTTCATGGAGTTGTAATGTTTTCAAAATCTTTGGGGGAAATTAAAGGAAAATCATTCTTGCAAGTGTATTTGACCTTTAGGTACATTTCTTTGGGAATGTTATTTTGCTCGAGGACAAGCAAAATTTCAAGTTTGAGGGTGTGATAATTCTATAATTTATAGAATTATCATGAATTTAATGATATAATTTATCTCTAAATCATTACTATTAGATTCAAATCCCTCATTTATCTGTTAAATTTCCCTCTCCAATTCATAAAGAAGTCAAAGATGTGAAGTACTTCAGCTCTAAATTCCATTCAAACACAAGACTTTGTTGATAAAGCTTCATGCATGAATATTGCTACTGGTTGCCAAGAAAGATAAATTGCTGCATTTATCTTTTATGAAGATAAATTATCAAGATGGACTTTTTGCTAAGGATAGAGATAATCAAGGGAGCTGATAAAAGATAAATTTTCTTTGAAGATAAAGATCGAGCCCTATCAGCCAAGATTTTGAGCTAATCATCATCCCCATTGCCTCTATAAATAGCCAACTTTAGCACCATGAAGAGCAATCCAATCCTACTAAGGGATATAGAGTAGTTTAGTTTTATTCTATTTGTTTTAGTTTTCAAGTTTTCATCTAAATTTCTTTTGATTTTTATTTTGAAATATTTTAGAAGTTTTATTTAAATAAGATTTTTTTTATTTTCACTTTCTTGCTGCTTCGATTTCAGAAATATTAGTGTTTTGATAAAAAGATTCTTTCGATCGTTTGAATAAAATTAAGGTGTGAAATTTTAGTACTTAGTAAGCAATTCACAAATTCAATCCTCGTGGGAACGATACTCTACTCATCACTTTATTACTTGCTACGGTCTGTACACTTGCGGTACACTCATCAGGAATTCGATAATAGATGGCGAGCACATGTCAAATGTGACAAGCTTGCCACTCTGACAAAATGATAGCGATGAAAATTAGGCGAACACAGCACCCACAAGCAGGACCCCATCATAGGCTGATGAACCGAAAGGTCAAACTAAATGGGCAAAACGTGCGAGCCAAGTTTAAGTAACCAAGTAACCAAGGCTGTGAATGCCAAGACACAGTCTGTCCTAGGCATGACCACTATTGTAATGAAGCACCTATACCTCATTTGGGCGACCTATGGATTGGTGACAAGGAGTGCCGATGCTTTGTCCCAACAAAGAGTGGGAGACCAAAGGCAGAAAAGTCCTTGATGACATTGAAATCAAATGGGACAAAGGGGTAAGACAGTTAGGTTGGCCGCCCTTGCCCAAATTAGTGGCCCTTGTGATGTCACGGAAGTGCATGTTAGTGCATCAAGTAGAGACAGTGAAGGGGTGACGGTCCAGGTAGGACGCCCCATTAGTGTTGACATTGATAGCAAGAAACGAGAGCTATTTGCTGATGAGTTAGAAAAAAGCACGCGGCCAATTGCTTTGATGCAAGGTCAACGAAGTCCCTTGCACATTGTTATAGTCTTCACCGACCAAGCAAGGGACATGTGGGTGGTAACAGATTTGAGGTGTCCAAAGGAGGCACTAGCCACTGTCCCATAAGACAACAAGCCAAGGAGAGCCTAGTTCGATATAGTCAGATCGGAACAACTTGTGGTAAGCTCACGAAGGTAGATTGCTGGTTCCTGTAAGTGAAGAACCGAGGCGCAACTTAGCGCAAGATCCATGGTTGACAGTAGAACGTCCAAACACTCGCACTTTACAAACTTTACAAAGACAAAAACTTAGAACTGTACTGGCGGTAAAACGCTTGATATTATTGTTTTAATATTTGTCGCAATTATGTTGTTACTTGTTCTATTTGATTGAAAATACTACATTATGAAATGGAAGGCTAGCTATCCATATCAATTTGATTCTATGTTCTTCTAACACAATATATTAGTTGATATATGCATTACAGGAATGAAAAATGAGTGAGACGGGCAAAAAGAAGTCCCTAAGCACAAAAAGGTACGAGACGGGCAAAAATAAGTCCCTAACTGAGAAAATGCACAAGACGGGCAAAAATAAGTCCCTAAGCACAAAAGGGTGCGAGATGGGCAAAAATAAGTCCCTAAGCGAGAAAATATACAAGACGGGCGAAAATAAGTCTCTAACCACAAAAGGGTGCAAGACGGGCAAAAATAAGTCCCTAAGCGAGAAAATATACAAGACGGGCAAAAAAAGTCCCTAAGCACAAAAGGGTGCAAGACGGGCGAAAATAAGTCCCTAAGCGAGAAAATGTACAAGACAAACGAAAATAAGTCCCTAAGCACAAAAGGGTGCAAGACGGAAAATCCAAAGTCCCTAAGCACAAAAAGGTGCTAGACAAGAAAACATAAGTCCCTAAGCACAAAAAGGGTGCGAGACGGGCAAACATAAGTCCCTAAGCACAAAAGGGTGCGAGACGGGCAAATCCAAAGTCCCTAAGCACAAAAAGGTACTAGACGGGCAAACTCAAAGTCCCTAAGCACAAAAGGGTACGAGACGGGCAAACATAAGTCCCTAAGCACAAAAGGAAGCGAGACGAGCAAATTCGAAAGTCCCTAAGCGAAACATGCGCAAGACGGGCAAACCAAATACACAAGTCCTTAAGCGGAGAACATGCGAGACAAGCTCAACGCTCAAGTAAAAGTTCTTCTTTGGACACGAAAAGTCACAAAGAAAAACTTGCGGAGCACACAGTATGCAGGCTGTGAGGTATGTTATGAGGTATGTTACAATTTTGTCGGATGTACATTTAACATTATATGTTGGCAATAATGATGTTATATTCTATAAAATCCCATAGCACAAAAGGGTGCGAGACGGGCAAAAATAAGTCCCTAAGCACAAAAGGGTGTGAGACGAGTAATTCTAAAGTCCCTAAGCACAAAAGGGTGCGAGATAGGCAAATCTAATTCCCTAAGCACAAAAAAAGTGCGAGACGGGCAAATCCAAAGTCCCTAAGCGAAAAATGCGCGAGGCGGGCAACTCAAACATACAAGTCTCTAAGCGAAAGATGCGCGAGATGGGCAACACATGGGTTTGAAGCGAAAAATAAGCGAGGTAAGCCATGAATGAAATAAAAGGACTTGAAGCGAAAAGTGCGCGAGGAAAGTCTGATTATTACGTAAGATTAGTACAAGGTAAATGTGTAGTTGCCTCTGTAGATGAGTTTAAAAAATGTGTTGATCAGTTTGTAAAAGACTAAGCTCTTTCACAAAAAACTGGAGAGCACTCTAGGTTAACCTTTGCATCAAAAGGAGTATCGATACTAATAGGCACCCAGGCATGTACGTCCTGAGGTGCTATAATGTCAAGAGCTTGATCCTTAGGAAAGTTAGTCTTTGGATTATCCAAATCATCTTCGTCCAAGCCTGCGAGAACTTCGACTATCCTGGGTCAACAAAAAGGCTCTTAAAGTGCTGGTAAGATCAGATAGATCTTTATAAGTGCCTATACTCAGAAAAAGTTCCAAATCCTCAGCATCTGGATCAAGCCTCAACCAATCAGGAGCATGCAAAGTACAAATCACATTTGATGAAATCAGTTAAGAACATATGCATCCTCTTGTGGCACTTCTTGACGATGCGCCCTCATGGCCTCAACCCAGATTTGATTTTCTTCCCCTGGGCTAATAGAAGGCCTCATAGCTCTTGGTTTCGACCTGTTAAGACCTTAAAATTCGAAAAAAGGGTGGCATATTCCACTTGAGAAGCATTTAGCTCGGAGGAGAAAAACGTATCCCGGTAGTGTTCTGAAAAGGCACTTGACAAAAGGAATGATGACCCGATGTCGTTTCTGTTTCAAATAATAATGAAGTTCACTAGTTGAGCCATCAAGTGAAGAAGAAAAGACTCTTGTGATAATCCTAGAAAGAAGGTAGCAAAAGAATTTGAAAAGCTCATTCTTTATATACTTTTTTACAATATAAACCTTGCGAAAGAGTGGGGAGCAATTGATGTAGGTCAAGCTAAAGATTACTGGGCTTTTATATTAATAAGGCTAAAGAACATTGGGTCTAATGATAGTTTCAGCCTAAGAGAAAAGAGACTTCAGAAGGCCCATAAATGATCCACTGGGTTATCATTTAAGCTATGGGTCTTAAAGGTAATTACGCATAAAATAACTCCTATAAATAGGTCACAGGTATCATTCTTAAACCCTAAGCTCGATTCGCCTGCTAGAATGCTGCCAAAACTCTATCTGACTTAAGCATCGGAGTGTGCACGTAGAGAAAAACCCTTGCGCCCCCTGATGGTTTTCCTTCTTGCAAAATTCTTGAGGACAGCTTGACACAAAGATTGAGAATTATACGTCAGCAATGAATCATTGTTATTTCGTGCAACAACAAGTTTTAAAAAAAAAAAACCTTTTATCCTTGACAAGACTAGGAAACATGACTATATCATTTTAGGTGTATCTCAACTCAGCCTTAACGTGTCTGACGTTGGCATGTCTCACCAAGGACGCACGGCTAAAGACAAGTCACCCAAGCATCACCCAAGCACAAGTGAAGTCGATCGACCACTCATGTCACGTTAGGTCAAGTCAGTATATCGGTCAAACCATGTTATCCATGTCTAGGTCTTGCGAATCAAGTTAAGCCCCATAAAATTGACATGAATTTTAAGTTCAAGTCCTCCAAGATGATTATGTCAGATGAGATCACATATATTAGAAAGCCTCATTGACCAAGGAAGAGGAGGTTACCATTTACCTTATTTTCAGGCCCCTAAGCAATTTGAGGCTCTCACCTCCCTCTATCATCTCCTCCTCCTCCGTTAATCTCCTCAATACCTTTAAGTCCATTTTAAGCACAAACGCTTTTGTTGGAACCCCTGATGAAAGAATCGAACCTTCTTATTCAATTGTTTGTTGAAGAAACCTCTAACGCAACTATATAAACAAGATAAGTTTGCTTTAACTTGATATATGTGCTAGTAATTATACAAATCATTTGAGGATATTTTTCTCCACAACACTTTGATGAGCTATTTCTTATCGCCTGCATTAGCTGATCTTTAATGAAAGCCAAGAATGATAAGCTAGTTTTTTTTTTCTTCTTTTTAAGAACCAAAAATCCACAAAATAATAATTCTTTAAAACAAAAATAAACCAAGCAATAGAATGTACCTTCATCGGGAAATGTGGTGGAATGAAATTTTGATTCCAAGGGACAAAACATACTTTCAGGGAATCTAAGGTGACGTTTGGTTCGCGGAATGGAATAGAGAAGGAATAGAATATGTATTATATGGGAATAAAAAAGAGAGGGAATATGAATTATGCAGTTTGGTTCATTGGAATGGAAAATAGTAAGAAATAGTATTAATATATCTGTAATAAATTTAAAAGACTATTTTATCCCTTTATCAGAATAATTATAATTTGTAATAAAAATATTACAAATCATAACTAAATAACAAAAGAGCTATCAATAAATAATAATAATAATAATGATTAATTATTTTAAATAATTATTAATCATTACTTAATTATTAGTTAAAATATTTTAATATTAATTTATAATAATTGCTACTTTGTTTATGCTTATTAATTTATTACTATTATAATAATTAATAATTTTAATTAATTAATTATTAATTAAAAATAATCATAAATAGTTAACTGTTAATTATTTAATTCACTAATAATAATAAATTAATTAATAAAATACTTTGAATTAATCTTAAATTAATAATGAATAAATTAATATAAATTTATTATTTAATTTATCAACAATTAGTATTTATTAATAAATTTATAATAAATTAATAAATTAATGTTAATTTTTTAATATTAATAATTAATACTAAATTAATCAATATTAATTTAATTAACTAATATAACTTTATTATTAAATTAATAAATATTAATTTAACGTTAATTAGTAAATTAATATTAATTAATTTATGAATTAATTATTAATAATTGATAATAATATTAATTAATTAATAGGTATTAATGAATTTATCAATTATTATAATTAATTAATTATTAAGATAAATAAATAAATTATTAATTATTAAATAATAATTATTAATGTATAATTAATTGATTTATTAACTAATAATTATTAATATTATTTTTTGATTAATGATTAACTAATTTTAATTAATTTATTAAATGTTTAATATTATTTAATTATTAAATAATAATGATTAGTAATTATTAATTATGAATTATTAGTTAATAAAAGTAATAAAAGTATTAAGGGTATAATGGGGTTTAGAAAAATATTTGCTTTCCTTATCTTATGGAATTGCAAATCTTTAAAGAATGAGAAGAATAGCTATTCCTTATCTCATGGAATTGTTATTCCACGTAATAGATATTACAATGAACTAAACTAAGGAATTGAAAGGGCTTGTGGAATATAGGGGGAATTGTAATTTCATTCCTCCCAACCAAACATAACAATATGATTTACGAATTTAAAGGATTTATTTTATTTAATTTTATTTATAAAATAACTTAGATTTGTAGAGTGTAAGAAGGTTTGTTTTTTAATCTGGTTTCAAATTAAATTTAGAATTTGTTTTTCATACACTAATAATAAAATTGTTTAACTTCATATAAAAATGTTTTTTAATAAATTTTATATTTATTTTTTGATATTGTTTAAAAAAAATGAGCCGAAGGACCTATATATGCTAAGAATGTGTCTATGTCTTCTCCAAGATTAGGAATTGATCAATAATTAAGAAAATGTAATTATCAATATTTTTAGTTTTTAGTTTTCAACATTTTGATATTGAAATGCCCCTTTTTTTTAGTGCATGTTTGGCCTAGCTTATGGAAGAGCTTATCTACTTTATAAGCAGAAGCCAGGTGTTTGGCTTTCAAATTCTTAAAAATTTTAGCTTATGCGGGAAGCATATTTGAGCTTTTTGATGAAGCTATAAATTGAAGCTTTTTCAAAAAGTGCTACTATTAACAATATGTATTTAGTGAAATTTTCACATTTTCACTTTGTTTTTCAATAATTTACAAAATTATAAAGGAGGATTCATATTATTTTACAATAATTTATTTATTTTGTGCCATTTTTATATTTATTTCATTGTTTAATTTTAATTAACAAAATTTTTTATTTAGTTTTATTTTTTTTCACTTAAAAACTTGTGATTTAATTTAATAAAGTTTATTATTTTATTTTTTTATTTATAAAAAATATACAAAAATTCTACTAAATAGTTTTCAACATTCTACAATACTTTTATACTAGATTTGTCAAATACTAATTTAATTTCTTTTAATAGCATTTTGAAAAAAGCTTTACTCAAACAGCACTTTTTACAACAGCACTTTTTAATATTTTCAAAACAATATCTTTAATTTTTCCAATATGAAAGAGAGAAACTTATAAATTTTATTTAAAATAGGAATGTAATCAAATTGAATCGAAACAATTTAGTTTTAGGTTTAAACTCTACTCGACTTGAAAATTGATAGTTCAATTTGAGCTCAATTGAATTAAACTTTTTAATCTCAAACTCAACTCAATAGAAAGTCGAGTTGCTTGAACTCGACTCGACTCGACTCGACTCGATTCGATAATTTCAATGTATTACTTTTTAATCATATATTATAAGAATAAAATGAAAATTACTAGGATTAATTTTAAATTGTAAAACGAATGAAGATAACTGTACTTACACCAAAAAATGAAAATTAATAATAAACTGCTAATGGCTAGTTTGGATAGATAGTGAGATTGAAAATGAGATTAGTTACAGTAGCAGTGAGATTAAAATAAATGGTGAGATATATGTTTAAATGTGAAAGCAGCAGTGATTGTAAGGTGAAGTGTAATTAGAAGAGAAAATAATCATTAAAAACATTAAACAATAATTGTATATAATAAACTGTACAGTATATATTTGATATTTTGTAAATTAGATAAATAATTAAAAAATATTAAATTTATTTTTATATGGAAATAATATTTTTGTTAATAAATTAAAAATACTAAATACTTTTATATCAAAAAATATTTTTATCATTAAGTATTTAGAAGTGATTTATGTATATTTTAATCTTAGTTAATATTTAAAAATATTATTAAATAAATAATAACACATTTATATTATAGTAAATTAATATATTTAAAACAATTCATAAAAAATTTAATAATTATATATCTTAAAAATAAATAATATTTTATTTAAAATTTTATATTTTAATAATTTATTTTGCTTTATATTATTAAAAATATCAAAATAGCTATGATGAAAAAATAACTTTAAAATTTTTTAAAAAAATAATATTAAAAAAAAACCGAAATAAGTGCAGGGGGTAAAAAGAGCCACGGGCCCACTGGTGGTGTGGCATGGGGGGAGGGGTGACCCAAATGGCTTTGAGTGGCACGGACACTATTGGGACAAAAAGTGCCCCAACTGGGTCACATCTAGGCCTCATTTGATTTAAAATATATAAAAAATTTGATTAGCTTTACAACATAAGATACTTAAATTTGGTGTAATTTTTGATTGAGTAGTTCAAGTTTAAAAACAAACAAGTTATACTGAAATAACTATCAAACTGAATTTAAATAATTAACAAGTAACTTAATTCATTTATACTCTTAAACTCAAATATGATATTATGATAAAATTAAGTTAATTAAAAAAATCTTATTTGAGCTTCTTTCAATCCCATTTAATTAAAAAAAAAAGAAAATCAATGATAAATTCCTCTCAGATCCTCAAATTTTATCATAATTTAACTATAATACATTAGTTTTGAAATAAACACTTTGGTCTAAAATCACAAATAATTTTTACATATTTCAATCAATTATTAAATTTGAATTAATAATATCACATTTTCAAGTATCAATAATGAATTTAATTACTATTCATTATTTTTAAAACATTTTTAACAATTATTTTATATAAGAATTTTATTTTTAATATAACAAAAGAGCATTATAAATATTTCATGAATAACAAATATTTAAGTTAATAGATGTTTTAATATTAAATTAATAGAACAATTTTTATGTTGTCAAATTTATAAATTTGGATCAAAATATCTATTTCTCAAACCTTCAACTTGAATTTTGATAAATCTTTGAGTAACTCAATAAAATTTACCAAAAATCAACAATCTGCACATGATTGATTAAAAACTAAACTTCGTTTAATCTTAAAATGTAATTGAAATTTGATGATCTAAATTTAAACAACTTAAAATTTTGAATACCAAAAGTGAAATGACCTCGCGCTTAATTTGGCTCACCTGATAAATGACATGGTGCATTTACACTGGACACAAAAGACAAAAAAAATTTAAAAAATTAAATTACTTTTTTACCCTTAATGCTAACTGCTTTTTATTATTTTATTAAAAAGCTTATATCTTTAATAATTATTTTTTAATTTCATCGGAACAAATTACACCTTTTGTCCACACTCGCTTTCAAAGTCAAAGCTAAACCGCGTGATTGTGACCCAGAGAGAGAGATACCAATTACCGTACACTTTCATTCTCTTCATTCCTCCAACAAACTTCCATGAAAGTTCTATCAAACCGTAAAAGAAGAACAAAAAGCCAGCAAAAGAATTTGCCAACTTCCAAGCAACTTCAAATAAAGTTTTTCTATCAGTGCATCGCTTTCTAGGTGATGGAACTTCATTGCAGGAGCTTCTCCGCATCAACTTCCAAAAATCATCTTTGCAAGTTCTCAGTAATTTCTCAACATAAAAGTGTATATATATTCTGCTGCCCCGAACTCTAAAACCATCTGAATTCTCAACAATCCCAGAATTCCAACCAGCAAAATCGTATCATTTCTATCAAAAGAAAATGTCGGCAACCAATGATCAAAAAACCCAAACCACAACTCCTCCGCAAACCGATCCTGGAATCCTCATATATCTTCCAACCATAGCTTACTTCTACCTCACATTCAACAGCATCTCCACAATGTTCCAGGCCTACACTCATGGTGACTTTCCCATGGCAGCTTTCATGGTTTTTGTTTACATTGGTTATTTCTGTCTCCTGTATTGCGTAACAGAGTTCCGAGCTTTGCCTCCCCAGGAAAAGTCACCCTGGAAAGATTTCTTGAAATCTGTCATCTGGGTTTTAACCACTATTATCTTCTTGGGCTTTGCTTACCAATTCTCCACCTTTATTCACCCCGTTGCAGCCGTTTTTGTCTTTGCTATGGCGATCTCTGCCAGTGCTTTCGTCTTCTTCTTATATTTTTTCTGTGATGGTTACTACCAACAACAAAAGCAAACCGCTGGGTCTTGGTGCATAAGAATCAAAACACTTCGAAATTCTTCATCTAGTAGTAAAGTGATCAGTGACAATGAAATGAGGGGGGCTGTGCCTGGTCCAGAGAATGTCTAATAATTCCTGCAATGGGAGTTCAGAGTGTCTGAAAAGAATAAAAAAAAGAGTGATTTTTGTGTAATTGGAGATGAGGGGTATCGATACCTCTGGTGCTTTATCATCTGGGCTGTTTATTTATATAAAAAATTTATAATGAAAAAGTAGTTTTTTTTTTGAGTGGAAAACCCAGTAAAGTTAAACCATCTATCAATTTAATGAAAATTTCATTCCTTGGTTAGTATTTTTGGTTATTGGAAATAATTTTAACATGGTATACAGGTATATTTCAGAAAGCTAATACATCCTTTTTTTTTTTTGGAATTTTCAGTAAGCTAATTCTGCTTTAAAAAAAAAGCTAACACATCAAATTAAACAGCTAGCATTTGCTTTTAATTAAGAAAACTGTAAATGACTCAAACATGCTCTTTAAAACAAGTTACTAGGGCCAAGAAAATTGTTGAGACAAGTAAAAACCAAAAGTTGGGAATTGCACCTTTTCTCAGTGAACTTGTTTGTAGCAAAATCTGGGCTCCGAGGCCAATCTTTGCTTCCGATCAAAACGAGTAAAGACCGCTGCTTTTGGACTACATATGTATCCACTTTTATCTCAATCAGCATTTCTTGTGATTAATAGTAGCAGCCCTCTTTTCCTTCTCATTGATAATTACAATGATGATTATTCATTCAAGAATTTCCGCTGTCCACCGCAATTCTAAGGCACCCAGCTCTAATCAGTCTAGCAAATTGTTCGGTTTGGGTTTTCCTTTCATCTGTGGGTGTGGCTCTCCTTTCAGCTTTTCTGCAGTTTGCTTCTCGCTTTTATTAAGGCTCCAATCTCTATTGAGAAATGAAGCACAGCAAGAGGTCCCCAACAATGGAAAGCAAGGTGAAGGATATCAGAGAGCCATTTACCTCTTATGGCTGAATAAAACAACTTGGGTTTTCTTCTAGTTTTCGTATTTTTCTCAATGCAGTTTGTTTAAATTCATCATTCCATATTTTTACTTGCTAAACACAGTTTTGTTAAGACTCTGTGAATCACATAAACAGTTCATTTTCCATTGGAGGTATGAAAAATTTATGTTCCTAAGAACTTTGTAATGAAATTGCACATCATTCCTTTTCCCAACTTTCTTATTATCTCCAAACAAATGCCAGCAGCAGCAGACAAAAATAATTTAAATGTTAGAGGGAAGTTGAATTTTCGCTAACTCAAAACTTGAAATGCGGGGAATCGATCCCCTTACCTCAGGCATGCTAAACGAGCGCTTTACCACTGAGCTACATCCCGCTGAACGGATTTCGAAACACCAAAAATATAGAAAAACTGAGTCCTCTTTATTTTCTCAGTCATCGCCCATTAATGATATTGGACGGTAAAAGAAAAAAAAAAGGAACTTCCGATTTTAGTGTTTGGAAGTTTAAGCAACGAAAATGCTGAGGAAGCTGCTACTTCAGGAAACTCCCAGAGCTCGCCGATTCCTGTCTACTCAGAAAAAAACTGTTACTTTGCTCAATGGATGCTCTGCTTTCTCTTATTCTTCATCTCCACAATCCGAAATCCCTCAGGGTAATTCAATCGAACAGCTTGAAGACCAACCCACCAATTCCATTTCCATTGACCGTTCTGGACTCTACAATCGCCTAGGTGATTTTATCAACTTCTCTCTATTATTCGTATCATTACACCTTTTTTTTTACTGAATCCTTTGTTTTTATGGTGGTGCTGTTTTAGAGCATTCTCATGAACCTTCCTCGGACTCTGAACTTGTCAAGCATCTCAAAGGCATTATTAAGGTTAGTAAATTTGGTCTCTTTCATGAAATGAATTAAGGGTTTTGTTACTTTTGTAGTTGAAGTAAGATCTTCTGTTCAATGCGTTGAAAATCATCGAGATTACCTGTCAACTACTGCATTTAAATCGTCTCCTTAGAGCACTCCTAATATCCATTTTGAATACTGCAACTGTGGCTATTGCGCTTTGAACATTGGGCTTTACTGCTTTTCGATCTTGCCAGTTTCGTGGCGGGCCTATTTCTGTGGCAGAATATATGGAAGAAGTGCTAACAAATCCCAAGGCTGGGTTCTATATTAACCGGGATGTCTTCGGAGCTGAAGGTGATTTCATAACATCTCCTGAAGTAAGCCAGATGTTTGGAGAGGTAATTCAAATTTCTACTGAATTTGTGTACGTGAAGGAATATTCAAGGAGAATGTTAATTTATTTTTTCCTACTGGCATAACTTCAGATGGTTGGTGTTTGGGCTATGTGTTTATGGGAACAAATGGGACAACCAAAGAGAGTGAACCTGATTGAGCTTGGCCCTGGCCGAGGAACTCTGATGGCTGATCTTCTTCGTGTATGATAACTACTAATATTCCTCTGTTAAATTTCCTTCTAAATGTAAAATATATGCAAGTTAGTGTTTTTAAGTTTATTTTTTTTATTGGTTTTATAAGGAATCCATTGGGCCTGGTTTCAATAAATGTTGGCTTTTTCATATAGGGTGCATCAAAATTTAAAAATTTCACGGAGTCATTGCATATACACATGGTAGAATGTAGCCCAGCACTGCAAAAGCTTCAGCACCAAAGCTTGAAATGTATGGGTGAAGATGCTACCAGTGAAGGTGTTAAGAAAAGTTCTCTAAGCACACTGGCTGGTACACCGTATCGTGGCATGCTGCACTGGAACAGGTTCCATCCGGATGTATGGCACTAACTGCTAGATCTTTTTATCTCTAAAAACAAGTACATGTAAACCCTGTGGTTTATGAAAACAGTTCTGAATTATCCAATTATCCAATTTATAAACTATAGTTTATGGATTCAGTTAAACAATAATTGCTCTGTTCTTCCCTTGATTTTTTTTTTATTTGCTTGCTTATTGCAGTGCCCGTAATAATAATTGCCCATGAGTTCTATGATGCACTACCAATCCATCAATTTCAGGTTTGTCTTGCTCATTTTGATGCTAGGACTAAATGACTATCTGTTCTTTCTGTTGCTGATGCTCTCAGTCATTAAATGATTGCCCATGCTGGCTGAACCTTGGATCATCAATATGTTCCCTGGAACTTAAAGAATTGATTTATAGATTTTAATTTTTAGGCTTTGCTTTGTAGAAGGGTAAGGATAGAAAAATTGTTAATCTAGTGGTTAACTTACAAAATAGTAAAATAGTTATAAAGCCTAATTATAGGATTAACAATTGTTTTCATCTTTTCCTCTTTTCATCCTTCCTACCAAGCAAAGCCTAGAGAACTTTTATTTGGGTTTGTGTCATCATATGAAGTTTCTGCAATTATTTACAGCTTACATGATTAAACAGTGCAGTGTTCATTCTTGTCATTTAAACCATCTATTATCTTATTTTATGAAAATCATAAAACATGTCTTATTGCTGGTCATTTGAGATCATGAATAATCTCACAGTAATTTGAGCAGTATACAACATAATATGCATCTAGTCATGTAAGACGTGGACTGAGTTAATAATTTTATGCTTTGTGCTATCACTGAAAGCTAAATAATTTTGAAGTTTAAAGTTGGTTATATAGATTATCAAATTGTTTCCTAGTCTGGAATTGTTGTCTTCCTTTTAAGTGAGACAAGTTTGCAATATTGTACTGAAAGCTTTCAAACCTTAGCATGCATCATATGGCTTGTGCTATTTCATATGCATTCTCTAATTAAATAATTTCTACGCAGAGGGCTTCCAGAGGCTGGTGTGAGAAAATGATAGATGTCATGGAAGATTCATGTAAGAATTCAGCATCTATTCTAACACCATTCAGTCACTTTGCGAATTTAAAGAGTTTAGTTGCTTGATACTTTCTTATATAATGTGGTTAGGTTTCGTTTTGTGCTATCCCCGCAGCGACACCTCAACTCTGTATCTAATGAAGCGCTGCAAGTGGGCTGTGCCAAAGAACTAGAGAAGCTTAATCAAATTGAGGTTTGCCCCAAAGCAATGGACTTAACTCAGACACTCACAAAGAGAATAAGTACTGATGGAGGCGGAGCTCTTATTATTGATTATGGCCTGAATGGAGTAGTCTCGGATAGTCTGCAGGTCTTGTGCCTCACCATTGCATCAATTATGCGCTGAAAGCCTGGACAATTGACTGATCCTAGATTTTGCCACTTTAACAGTTAAAATTGCCTTTCTTTTCTGTTCCCTGCTTTTATTTCCATAACCACTAGTAAATTTGTACAGGCAATTCGAAAGCACAAGTTTGTCGACATACTAGACAACCCTGGGACTGCTGATCTCAGTGCATATGTTGATTTTGCTTCCATCAGGCACTCTGCTGAGGAAGCTTCAGGTTTGCATCCTCATTGTATTGGTTGTAACGGTTGTATTGGTATATTTCATTCTTAAAGAAAAGAGTAAAAGATTAATTTCATGATTCCAACATGTTTTCAGATGATGTGTCTGTTTATGGCCCTATTACTCAGTCCCAGTTCCTTGGTTCCCTTGGAATAAATTTCCGAGTTGAAGCCCTGCTGCAAAACTGCACATATGAACAAGCTGAATCTCTACGAACTGGATACTGGCGATTGGTGGGTGACGGTGAAGCTCCCTTTTGGGAGGGACCGGATGAACAGGTGCCTATTGGGATGGGAACGAGATACATGGCAATGGCCATTGTTAACAAGAAGCATGGTGTCCCACTTCCATTTCAATGATGTTTTAAGCAATGTTGTCTTCATAAATTTTTTTTAAGCATATGTCTGTTATCTTTTATTGTACTATTTAATAAAGCGAGATTTTCTTTTGTCTGAAACTTCATTCAAGTTCTAGCTATGATGCTAGAATGCATATTATTGTGTTAAATACTAGGAATTCTTCATTCTTCTATGTTTGATTAGCCTTTTGCCATGTGCTATAGCCTATAGCCTAGATGACATTGTAAAGAATTGCCCACAACTCAAGTGTAAAATTCTGAACAGCTCTCTATAAAGTCGCGTTGGGCTTCCATATACGGCAGGCAAAACTTGAGAGTTTCAAAATATCAACCAAAGGAAATTAAGTACTCCTTAATGGTATCCGTAATCATCATCAAAACAAAACGCTACTTAAGAGCCACTATACACAAATTAACATGAAGAGAAAAACAATAACCAAAGAGAAGAATTCAAGGAAAAATATAAAGAAAGAAAGAAACATGCACCTTGAAAAAATATACGGTTATACTTCAGATTTCAGTATCTGTTAGAAAATTTTTGAAATAAAAATGAAAGATTATTAATTAAAGGGTTATTTAATCTATTTCTTTTCTTTATATGATAAGAGAGTTTTCAGATCAATTTACGTGCATCTCGAGATTAATCTTTCTCTTAAGCTTTGCTTGGTAGAAAGTGTCACATCCCGTGATCACATTTTTCACATTTTTCTATCTAATTTATACGGTTAGGCTGTTTGTAATACTTTACTTTTCATATTCATTTAACTATTAACTATAAAATTAGTAATATCAATTACATCCCCTATCTTAATTCTTAAGAAAGTAGTACTGAAAGTAAGTCTAAATACAGAAAATAAATGATCATACCTCATATTATAAATCAAAGCTGTCGCAATGTCTCCAAATGCGTAGCTCGAATCCTCAGATGTCAGATCTCACTGTCACCGAAAATCTAAAATGTTAAAATTGGGGAGTGAGCAAACTACAGCTCAGTAAGAGAGTTATATGCAACACTTGATATTCAGCTACCTATATGCTGAAATAATTTTTCACTTTCTTTAAATCTTCCTAGAGGCTCTAGGCTCACATGTAGAAAGGATACTACAGTCGATTAGGGATCCGGATGGAGTAAGGCAGGTATTTTAGAATACCTGTCTTGTCCCGGAACCTAGAAGCAACTGTAGAGAGTAATCGTTTTCTTTTGATATTCAAATCCCAGTAAAACATTAAATATTCATATGATAAAACACTTAAGTAAATAAATAAGGAATTAATGTTCCTTTCACAAATACTCATTTCCACACTTGTAAAACACCGTATAATATTTAGTTCAACGTGTAATATATCAAAAGCTCAGTAGCTGTAGATAATTTAGTACCAGCAAAAGTTCAGTGAAAAGTACAATCATCAGTACAGTATCATGGAGACTAGGTAACACCCTAAATATATCATGCTGTAATATCATCCCAAATAGGAGAAACACATGAGATCTATGGCCATAGTCTATGAGGTCCACAGTGTGCACTGATCAAGTGTCCACTAGGATGCTGATAATAAGATTAGTATCTATTAACACTAACACGTGTCACGTGAGCATAATATGGGGCCTAACAGTCTCAAAACAGTAAACACGTGATATAAACCCCATTTATGAAATCAATTTCATTGAATATAAGTTCAATCAATCCATAAATATTCATAAGGAAAATATTTCATCTTATGAATAACAATTTATAAAATATTCATACTGGGGTAATCACTCCCGAAAATGTTCTGAATATTATAGAACAGTATAAATCACATTTTCCATACAGTGAAAACAGTTTATAAAATAATCACACTGTAAAATAAATCTCATGACTGTTTCTTTTTCACCGAAAAACATGTACGCATGCTTTTCCGTGCTTTCTATCCAAAACAGGATTTTCAAAGTTATCGGAATTCAAATCAATTATTTTTATGATTTATGGAAAAATAAAATATTTATTTTCTAAATTCAATAATCCCGTCACCATGTTTTCCTCTATAAACACGTGTAGAGACCTTCTAGTCTCAAAATACTATTTTTCATCTTTAATTAACCTTTATGGGATTTCTATAAATAATTATTTTCATAATTAAAACCATAAAGGTTATTTATGAAATCAAGTGAATATTTAAGAAATATTTATAAAATATTCACTTCAGTCCTTTTCATTTTCCATCTAGTTTCACGTGAAATATCACATATCGGGGGATTTTCGGTGATTTCATTTTCACCATTCTCGAAAACATGAATATTTTAAAATAAAATATCAGTATATTCATGTTTTATGAAAACTAATCAATTTCTCGATTTTCGCAGTTGGAAATCGTTCTTCGTGATATAAAATCATTTATTATGATTTTCAGTAATTTTCTAAGATTTTTCGGCAGTATAACGACTGCCAATGTGCTAGCCTCATGCACGGAAAATACAGTTTATATTTTCAACCGGTAAATCGCCACAATTTTCCAACCAATCATCATCAATAGCATTTATAAAAATTTAAATGCATATTTAAAACATGTGTGCCGAATATCCCTATAGGCTACACATGTCTCCATTTCCTGTCTCGAGTCGGCGACTGCCTCTCAAAGGTCGCGCCTGTGTTCACCTCTCCCGATCCGTCGTCTTGGTCATCGAGGGACATTTTCTAGAATTCAAATTCTACATTTTAGAATTTTTCATAATTTATTAAAATAAATCACTCGAAACTAATTTTCAGAATTCTTATCGAATTTTCGTAATTTCTGAGTTTCTAAGTTTTTCGAGATTTCCCGTAATTTCAGAATTCTCAAAAATTTTTCGAATTTTCGGAATTCCTTTTCTCTCTCTTTCTTCTTTTTCCTCCTTTCTTTCTTTCTTTTTTCTTTTCTTTCTTTTTCTTTTTTCTTTTCTTTTCTTTTTCTTTTTCTTTTCCTTTTTCTAGCCGGACCGGTTCAGACCGATCAGTCTCTCCTCACCTCCAGTTCTTCTCCGGCGACCGGTTCAACGGCTCCACAGCTGGTCGAGGTGGTGGCGAAGCTAGATCTGGCCTCCATTCAACCCAGATCGACGGCACGGCGGCAGATCTACTGAGTTTAGGCTCAGTTCTTCTCCCTCTTCGCCCTTCCTCCTCCTCCGTTCTCCGCCTCACCAGTGGCCTCCTACCCTTTCCTCTCCCTCCGTTGAAGCTTCGGTTGCAGTGGCAGTGGCCGAATCGGCCAGCACCACCACTTTCCATTTTTTCCTTTTCTTCCCGGCTTCGCCGGTTCTGCTTCGGTTTCCTTTCCTTTCGACATCGGCGACCTTTTCTTTCTTTTGGCCAGTGGCGTTCTCTACCTCTCTCTGGCCTCCTCTCGGCAGCGGCCGCAGTTGTTGCTGCCGTCGGCCTCTCGGTCGGGAAGGGAATCGGGACCCTTCCCGATTTTCCTTTTTGTTTCTTTTTTTTATTTTTATTATATCAATTATACATATAGTATATTATATACTATATATTATATATTATACATATAATATACACCATATATTATACATATAATATTATTATGTTATATATAGTATTGTACTATATATATTATATCAAGATATATTTATATTGTGTATTAACAACAAAATGATATCTAATATATATATATATGTCGTAATGTATCAGGCTTCGGGGGAAACCTAATAGCTAGACACAAAACTATGGAGTCGCCACCAACCATTCTAACCTAGGTGTGATTGGTCACCTTATTCAAACTAAGGATAAGGCCTGGTCTACGTTAAAAGTTCTAAGTTCGGGAGTACGGTTACGTGTGAGGAAGGATTAGCACCCTCACAACGCCCATCCTAAAATGGTACCAAGTGATCTAAGGTTATCTTAATTTTGCCTTTTACTTTAATTTCGATATAATTAAATATTGAAAAATCTTTTAAGTCTCCTCCATCAAGCTGGTTGGACAACCTAAAAGTTATTCTCACCTCAAGAGTATTCAAGTAGGACCAAACGCCTTTCTTGAAGAGGCTCCGTCGTCGGATTGTTTAGATATTTTATGCAAACCCTATTTTGACTCCTATCCAATTTCTATTAATTTTGTACTATTTATTTTATCTTATTCTATTGTTATTATTTTCTTATATAAATTATTATTTCATATATTTTTATATCTTTAAATAAACATGAATTATTTGATATTGAAAATTTTCTTAAAGACCTTCCATCAAGCTGGTAAGACCTTAAAGAAACTTTCTCACCTTAAGAATTTTTAAAGAAATTACTCAAGCGCAATTCCCTTTAAATTCCATCCTCGGAATAATTCACATTTGTTAAAATATTTTGTTTAATTTAATTTCTATTTATTTTAATTCTTTTCTAATTTTAATTCTAATTTATTAATTTGATTTTATCCTTTATTATAATGAATTTAAGTTTAATTTACTATTTTTTAATCTAATTTAATTTTTATTTTTTATAATTAAATTTATTAAATCTTGGAAATGTCCTTTAAATCTTCCATCAAGCTGGCAAGACTTAAAAGAACTCTCCTCACCTCAAGATATCTAAAAGTACTACTCAAGCGCAGTACCTTTAAAATTCCATCGTCGGAATATTTATAGTCGTATTTATTATTATTTTAAAATATTTTATTTCTAAATATATTAATTTTTATGACTCTTAATTTCTAATTTGATTATTAATTCTTTTAATTGTAATTACTCTTAATTAATTCTTATTTCAATTTTTTTTAATAAATTTGAGTTTTAAATATTGGAAATGACTTTTTAAATCTTCCATCAAGCTGGTAAGACTTAAAAAGGACCTCCTCACCTCAAGATCTCCGAGAGTATTACTCGATCGCAATCCTCTCGGAGATCCATCGTCGGATATTATATTATTTTATATTTAAAATGTTTATTATTATGTTCCTCTAAGACATTGCAATTCTAAACTACATAATCAAATTTCAACAATGTTTTAACCATACACTAAATTAAGCATATCATACAAATTCTATTCGAAGTCTTAAAATAAAAAAATAAAAAAAATAAAAATAAAGAAAAAAAAATAAACACAAATAATGATAAAAAAATACAAATAGTAAACGATAAATAAAAAAAATCGTACCAATTATATCAAATCATGTTAATTAAATTAAATCATGCTGGTTAAATTAAAACTTTACATAATCAAATCAATAAATAATAAAATAAAATAAAATAAAACAAATATGTCAATTTATATTCACAAACTACATTAATTAAATATCATGCATCAAATTAAATCTATCAAGTTAATTACTTAAATCATTTCATTGTATAATTTTGTTAATTAAATTACTGTATTAATTACAAATGTACAGAAAAATTATCAACAGAAAATAAACAAATCAATAAATAAATAAAATAAAACAAAATAACATAAAATAAATAAATAAAACAAATTTAAAAAATGGAAAATAGAAAATCCTCGGAAAATAGAAAATAAAACCTTGCGATCGGGTTGGGTCGGACGCGGGTCAGACGGGTCAACGCACGGGTCGGCACGCGGGTTAAGCACTCCAAAACGATGCCGTTTTGAAGCAGTATTTAAGCTCCTTTTCCGAGTTTTTCGGACAAAAAACCCAGCCTTCCAAAAAAAAACTCCAAAAAAACTTCTCAACTCGTGCGATTCCCGGCGGCCGGAAACTTCAAGCGGTTGCCGGAAAACACAAAAAGTCGTCGGAAAATTCAAGATTTTCCAGATTCCGGCGACTCTATCACCTTATTCGCCAGATCTCGGCTTGAAAAAATTCCAGAAATACTCCTCTCCTCTCCCTGAAACCAGATCTAGAATCCTAGTCACCAAATCTCCGCAAGCTCCCAGATCTGAAACCCCCCAAACCAAAAACCTAAAAATCCCTCTACCCTAAACAGAATCCCACTGTTATATTTTGATTCTGTTTTGTTGTTTTCTCTCTGTGTGTTTTTCTCTGTGTTTGCTGTGTTTCTGTTGTGGATCCCCCCCGCCGTTGTGTGTTTGTCTATCCTTTTATTAGTGTTAGATCTTAGTGTTTTGGAGGGTCCGAAATCGGATCTCAGATCTGATTGTGATATGGTCTTTAATGCTTGATTCTGTTTTTGGTCTTGATTTTCATGCAAATTCGAGATTTACGTGACTTGCCAATTCTTTCCTTTTTGTGTTTCCGGCGGTTAGGTTGGATTTAGGGTTAGGGTTTCATATTAAGGCTTGGGGCTCTCTTTAGGGTTTGGGGTTTCGGTGAGGGTTTCAGTGAGGGTTTGGGGTTTCAGAGAGGGTTCAGGGTTAGGGTTCGATAGGGTTTCATTTTTTTGTTTTGATTTATTTTTTATTTTTTTTATTTTTTATCAAAATAAATAAATGAATAAATAAAAACAAATAAAAAATAAAAAAAAATGAAAATAATAAAATTCATGTCCAATAAAATAAATAAATAAAATAAAATAAAAAATAAAATAACAAAAAAAAATAAGAATAAAAAGAGAAATAAAATAGAAAGAGAAATAATAATAAAATGAATAATAATGAAAAAGAAAAGAAGAGAGAAAAAAAATACAAAACACACACACAAAAAAATAAAATAAAATAAAATAAAATAAAATAAAAATAAAATAAAATAAAAAAAATAAAACATACAAATACAAATAAAAATAAAAAATAAAAAAATAGAAAGAAATAAAAAATAAAAATAAAAACAAAATAAAAATCAATTATTCAAACATGGGTTTAATTCACTTTTTATTTTTAAAATACACGTCGAGTGATTCGAGATTCACAATCCCGGACAAAATTGGTGTCTACAGTTGCCCCTTTTTGTACATTTGCTATGAAATAGTAGTTGTGCAAAAACATAGACATCCATTTTGTCTGCATCTATTTTATTATTTTTTTTCTTTCTTTTCAAAATTTTTTATTTATTTATTTTTGTTTTGTTCTCCCCCTTTTTTTTCTTTCACCTAAAGTGCTCCTTCAACTAGGAAGGCCCTGAAACTTTAAAATTTCTCATCTAAAATGCTCCTTCGACTAGGAATGCCCTGAAACTTTAAAACTTTTCTCATCTGAAAGTGCTCCTTCGACTAGGAATGCCCTGAAACTTTAAAACTTTTCTCATCTGAAAGTGCTCCTTCGACTAGGAAGGCCCTGAAACTTAAAATTTTTTCTCATCTGAAAGTGCTCCTTCGACTAGGAAGGCCCTGAAACTTTAAATTTTCTCATCTCCAAAATGCTCCTTCGACAAGGAAGGCCCTGAAACTTTAAATTTTTTCTCATCTGAAAGTGCTCCTTCGACTAGGAAGGCCCTGAAACTTTAAATTTTTTCTCATCTGAAAGTGCTCCTTCGACTAGGAAGGCCCTGAAACTTTAAATTTTCTCATCTCTTAAATGCTCCTTCGACTAGGAAGGCCCTGAAACTTTAAATTTTCTCATCTCCAAAATGCTCCTTCGACTAGGAAGGTCCTGAAACTTTAAATTTCTCATCTCCAAAATGCTCCTTCGACAAGGAAGGCCCTGAAACTTTAAATTTTTTCTCATCTGAAAGTGCTCCTTCGACTAGGAAGGCCCTGAAACTTTAAATTTTTTCTCATCTGAAAGTGCTCCTTCGACTAGGAAGGCCCTGAAACTTTAAATTTTCTCATCTCTTAAATGCTCCTTCGACTAGGAAGGCCCTGAAACTTTAAATTTTCTCATTCTTTAAAAATGTCTTTCTTTTTGAAATGAATGAGATGCATGCTAAAAATAATTTCATTATAATTGTGACAACAAAGGCTCAAAACCCCTTTTCTTTTTTCTTCTTTTTTTTTGCACCAATCTTGTCTTTAAACCAGTTAGCGACTTTCTCATATCATCATCTTCAAACTTCATTCTTCCTTTTTTTGTTTTTAAGCAGCTGGTGTATTCGACTTAGTTTACCAATCTTCTGATATTCCACTATATTTCTGTCCCTCTTCTTTCTCCTTTTAAAGCAATGCAATTATCTTTTTCTCTCATTTTTTTTTTTAAAATGTTTGCCAATCATCTATTTATTTCCATCCTAATAATATGACTAACATAATGCAAATTTCGATTTTCCCAATCAAGGTAAGAAGGTAAATGGTAGTAGATACGAGATAAGTTTGGAAGAGAGATTATTTTATTATAAACATCAAGCATATCTGAACAGAAGAATATTACAAGGAATAATTGCATTGACGAAACAATCAAATATCTCAACAATCAACATTCTGACAATTCTGATCGAATTAATTCAAATTTCTCTTTCGAAAAGCCTACTCCATCAGTTTGTCTAATATTGCAGAGCCCTTCGGACTAAACCTTTTCCTTTGATATCACAAAATTTCCGATGCTAATCTTTCCCCTACACTTAAGCTGCCTTTTCAGGTTTTCAACATAAGTGTCTCCCCCATTGATTTAAACCGCCCTTTTCGGGTTTTCGATTTAAATCCTCCTTTTTATTTCTCTTTTTCTTTTTTTTTCTTTCTTCTTTTTTTTTAGGCATAATACCTCTTCACAGCATCGGAATTGATGGGGTTTGGCAAGTCCTCACCGTCCATATTTGCCAATATTAATGCCCCACCAGAGAAAGATCTCTTTACTACATATGGTCCTTCCCAATTTGGCGCCCATTTTCCCCTCCTATCTTGTTGATTTGGGAGGATTTTCTTCAAAACCAGATCCCCTTCTCGGAATTTCCTAGGTCGGACTTTCTTATCATGTGCTTTCATCATTCTCCTTTGGTACAACTGGCCATGGCATAAAGCTACAAGCCTTTTCTCGTCAATAAGATTCAATTGCTCATAGCGCTCCCGTACCCACTCTGCCTCTTTTAATTGTGTTTCCATTAAGACCCTTAATGACGGAATCTCTACTTCAATTGGTAGCACTGCCTCCATCCCGTACACTAATGAGAATGAGGTTGCCCCAGTAGACGTGCGCATTGACGTTCTATACGCGTACAAGGCAAAAGGTAACTTTTCATGCCAATCCTTATAAGTTTCTGTCATTTTTCCCACTATTCTCTTGACATTTTTGTTCGCGGCCTCTACTGCCCCATTCATTTGTGGTCGATACGGCGCCGAATTGTGATGCTTGATTTTGAACTGTGCACAAACTTCTTCCATCATTGTGTTATTCAAATTACGAGCATTATCTGAAATAATTCTTTCTGGAAGTCCATATCGGCATATGATATCTTTCTTTATGAATCTGCATACTGCCGTTCGTGTCACACTAGCAAAAGATGCTGCTTCTACCACTTGGTAAAATAATCAATCATCACAAAAATAAACCGATGTCCATTTGAAGCTTTTGGTGTAATGGGTCCTATCACATCCATCCCCCACATAGAGAAAGGCCAAGGAGGGGCTAATACATGCAGAGCCTCCGATGGAGCATGAATCTTGTCAGCATAAATCTGACATTTGTGGCATTTTCTAGCGTAGTTAATACAGTCTTTTTCCATGGTTGACCAATAATAACCCGCTCTCATTATTTGTCTTGCCATCATATGACCATTAGCATGTGCCCCACAAGATCCTTCATGTACCTCCTCTAATATCTGTTTAGCTTCTGCAATATTCACACATCTCAAAAGCACCTGGTCTCGACTTCTTTTGTATAAGACTTCCCCGTCTAAAAAGAATCCCATAGCCATTCTCCTAATGATTCTTTTGTCATTCTCCGAAGCATGTTTTGGGTACTGTTGGTTTTTAATGTACTGTAAGATGTCATGGTACCAAGGCTTTCCATCGACTTCTTCTTCTAAACTTGCACAATGCGCTGGTGAATTCTTCAGATTCATCCTGATGGGTTGAATTTCAGCATTACTGTCCAACTTGAACATTGCAGCTAAAGTGGCTAGAGCATCTGCCATTTGATTCTCCTCTCGAGGTAGATGCTCAAACTGAATACTTTTGAACTGATCAATTAAACCGGCTATGTATTTTTGGTACTGGACCAACTTCGAATCCCTAGTTTCCCATTCACCTCGCAACTGGTAGATGACTAGAGCCGAATCTCCATACACTTCGAGCACATCAATCTTCTTTTCAATGGCGGCTTGCAAACCCATGACACATGCTTCATACTCAGCTACGTTGTTGGTACAGTTGAAGTCCAATCTTGCAGTAATCGGGTGATGATCTCCTTCTGGGGATATCAGGACCACTCCTACTCCTCGCCCAAAAGCATTGGATGCTCCATCAAAGAACATTCTCCATGATTTCTTAGCTAGCTTCTCTTCTTCTACCTGAAATACAGCCATCAAATCCTCATCTGGAAAATCGAGTTTCATAGGCACATAGTCATCGGCAACCCGGTCTGCTAAGAAATCAGCGATTACACTCCCTTTAATGGCCTTTTGAGTCACATATATAATATCATACTCAGAAAGCATGACTTGCCACCTTGCTATTCTACCAGACAAAGATGGTTTCTCGAAAATGTACTTCAAAGGATCAAGTTTGGCCACCAACCAAGTCGTGTGATATAACATGTACTGTCTGAGTCTTTGGGCTGTCCAAGCTAAAGCGCAACACATCTTTTCCAATTGAGAATACTTCACTTCGTAGTCAATGAATTTCTTACTTAGGTAATAGATGGCTTGTTCTTTCTTGCCATTCTCATCTCGTTGCCCCAGTACACATCCCATTGAACCTTCGCAAACTGTCAAGTACAAAATCAAAGGTCTATCAGGAATAGGAGGTACTAACACAGGCGGGTTTGATAAGTACTCCTTGACTTTATCGAAGGCCTTTTGACATTCTTCATTCCATTCCCCAGAGTCATGTTTACGAAGAAGCTTGAAAATTGGATCACATTTTGAAGTAAGTTGAGATATAAACCTGGATATGTAGTTTAGCCTCCCTAAGAAACCTCTTACTTCTTTGGTGGTGCGAGGAGGGGACAAGTTCTGAATGGCACGCACTTTGTCCGGATCAACTTCTATCCCCCTTTCGCTAACTACAAATCCCAATAATTTTCCAGATCTTGCCCCAAATGTACACTTGGCTGGGTTTAACTTCAACTGGTACTTCCTCAACCTTTCAAAGAGCTTCTTAAGATTAGCCACATGGTCTTCTCCTTCACGAGACTTTGCAATCATATCATCCACGTACACCTCAATCTCTTTATGCATCATGTCGTGGAAAAGACTAACCATAGCCCTTTGATATGTAGCTCCAGCGTTCTTCAATCCGAATGGCATGACTCTATAGCAAAATGTTCCCCACATTGTCACGAAAGTAGTCTTTTCCATATCTTCTCTAGCCATCTTGATTTGATTATAGCCGGAAAAGCCATCCATAAATGAAAATATGGAATGTCTCGCTGTATTGTCCACAAGGGTGTCAATGTGAGGAAGTGGAAAATTGTCTTTAGGGCTAGCTCTGTTCAAATCCCGATAATCCACGCACATCCGCACCTTTCCATCCTTCTTAGGCACAGGGACAATATTAGCTACCCACTCCGGGTATTTGGCCACTTCAAGAAAACCTGCATCAAATTGCTTTTTAACTTCCTCTTTGATCTTCAACAACATTTCCGGCTTCATGCGTCTTAACTTTTGTTGTACCGGTTTGCACTCTGGTTTCAAAGGCAATCTATGCTCCACAATATCAGTATCAAGGCCAGGCATATCTTGGTAAGACCAAGCAAAACATCTACATATTCACGAAGTAACTCCTTAAGACCCTTTCTTTCATCTGATGCTAGCGATGTTCCGATTTTGACCTCTTTCTTATCTTTTTCATCTCCCAAATTAATTATTTCAACAACTTCCTGATGAGGTTCAATTGGTTTCCTATCTTCTTCCATCGATCTCAACAAGTCACGGGGTAAAGGGTAGTCCGTAAAGACATCTTCATCATCAGATTCACCAAATTGAGCAGGGTTTTCAAAATCAATTTCTGAATTATTGACATTATTATCATCTTGTTTATTGTTTTGATACCTGAAAATAGATGAAATGGGAAATTATAGGTATTTTCAGTGTTGGCATGCTAGAAAGAAAGAAGAAAGAAAAAAAAATGATTGGGAAAATAGGAATGCATAATGCTAATCATTTATTGAAATGGAAAATAACAAAGTTGGCCCATACATAAAAATTTATTTGGGTGCTTTTGGGCTGAAGCACTAAAAATCCAACTTGCATTATTCAAAACATATTCAAAATAAAAGAAAAAGACAATTGCATTATTACTTTTCAAAGGAAATCTCTGGGAACTCCAAAATCGTCCAATTCTTCAACTCAGCTCCTGGAGGGGTCACATGCACAAACCGTCCAGCTACATTCTCCTCTGATATCTTCTCATCTACCATGTGAATGGACAAATCAGAGAGATCCCCCTCAAGCTGCATCGCCAATTTCCCTCTTCATCACCAGTCTGATATCCACCACAATAGAAGGTGTCATAAAGGTAAGGAATGACCAATTTCTCAGTTTCAAATTCGTCCCCTTTCAACTGTGCTATTCGCCTCTCTTTCTTTTCTTCCATCTTCTTTGCTTTATCTTTCCAAGTTGGTTTGTATCCTAACCCGAACCTGTCCTTGCTTTCCAAAATTGTGATGGCCTTTCTAATCCCTTGGTGGTTTCTTCCCAATCCGACTCCTGGATACCAACCTTTGCCCATGGTTTGCTTCACCACCATCTCTGTAGCTGCTGACAGGTGAGGAGCATATAATTTCGAACCTTCTCCTATGTAGGTTGCATTAACAAACTCAAAAGCTCGATATGAACATTCCCATGCATTCTCTGTTGTCTCAACATACGGAGTGCTTGGAGATTGAGTGACAAAGATGTCTTCCTCTCCCGAAACTGAGATTTGTTGATTCCCCACGAAAAACTTCACCTTTTGATGGAGAGTGGAAGGGACAGCTCCTGTCGTGTGTATCCAAGGCCTTCCTAGCAAAAGAGTATATGAAGGCGTAATATCCATGACTTGGAATTGTATATTGAAAATACATGGACCAATCTCCACAGGTATCTCTATATCGCCCAACACTTCTCGACGGACTCCATCAAATGCCTTGACAATCATGTTGCTTTTCCGCATATACGATGAATCCACTGGTAACCTTAGCAAAGTGCACATAGGCATCACATTGAGAGCCGATCCATTATCAATGAGAACCCTGCCAATTGTGTGGCTCTTACACCTGACTGTGATGTGAAGAGCCTTGGTGCTTCCCCTCCCTTCCGCAGGAATCTCATCATCACTGAAAGATATATAATTTGAAGCCACCAAATTACCGACTAAATTGTCCATTTTGTCCATGGATATATCAGGAGGTACATATGATTGATTCAACACCTTTAATAAAGCATTCCTGTGAGACTCAGAATTCAGGAGAAGTGATAAAAGTGAAACCTTTGCCGGTGTTTTGTTCAACTGCTCGACAATATTGTATTCACTATGCTTAATCAAGCTCAAAAACTCATCGGCATCTTCTTTCGTAATAGACTCTTGACATCTTGTCTCTTGAACCTCTATCGGGTTAGCCCTACCCCCTTCCACAATTCCTACCTTCTCTTTTCTAGCTTTAGCTAACATTTCAGGACTATAGCAACGCCCACTTCGTGTCATTCCCCCAACTCCAGTGATATTCGCTGTTTCGAGACTTTTAGGGGACATATGCTCTCTTTCTCCATTCATTACTATATCATAGCCATATCTCCAAGGTACCGCCTTGTTGTCTTTGTATGGAAACGGATAGGAGCTTTGATTGTGATCCCACTAGCTTGGCTTGATTTTTCCTCAAGGCGGATTTTCAGAGGCTTTGACTTTAGGTCGTCATCAATCACACTAATCTCATTCCCTTTTCCTCTTCCTTCCCAAAATTCAATTTGATATGAGTCCATCAACTCCTGCAATCTGTAACGAAAAGCTTCACAGGACTGAATTGAATGACCTACTGCACCATTGTGGTATGGACAAACCAGATTGGGATCATACGAATCTATATAGGTCTCCAAAATCAAGGTTTCTGGTTGCAACATGTCTGCCTTCACTAATACATCAAAGACCTGACTTAACGGAGTCTTTATTTCTGCAACAGCTCTTTTAATGTAATCCTTCTTTTCATTGCTTAACATGTTCACTGCTGCTCCACCATGGTCTGGTAAAGGATTCCCATTCACAACTTGTTCTGCTTTCGGCTCCTCAAAACTCAACTGCCCAGCCTTCATCAAGCCCTGCACTTTATACTTCAATCCCAAGCAATTTTCTATAGAGTGACCCACATTGTCATTGTGGTAAGCACACTTTGCGTTTGGATCATACCATTTGGGATACGGGGGTTTTAGGGGTTCAAGGTATACGGGGGCAATAAGACGGTTTTGCACCAGTTTAGGATATAACTCCGCATAGGTTATGGGGATTGGGGTGATAGGGGGTCTTTCTTGATTGAAGCGTGGCCTTCCAGGGTTGTTCATTAGGTTTGTAGGTTGAGTAAAGGGTTGGGTTGGTCTCAGGGTTGGCGAGCGAAAAATGGGCTGAGTATTTGTTGGTGGGTTTAGTTGATATGGGTAGGGTGAAACATAATTGATAGCATGAGGATAAGATTGGTATTGGTTGGATGGGCGTTGGTGAATATAACCTCCTGCAGAGATAACCTGGACATCTCCTTCCTTTTTCTTAGGAAACCCTCCTTTCCTGGCCTCTACACCCTCAATCTTGCCATTTTTAATAGCATTTTCTATTGCCTCTCCTGAAAGCACCATGTCAGAAAAGTTCTTACTGACATTTCCTATCATCCTCTCATAATAAGGAGCTTTGAGAGTGTTTAAAAATAACATCGTTAACTCCTTTTCTGTCAATGGAGGTTGAACTTCAGCAGCTGCATCTCTCCACCTCTGAGCGTATTCTCTAAAATTCTCGTTTGTTTTCTTCTCCATGCTTTGGAGAGAGAGGCGATCAGGAGCCATATCACTTACGTGACGATATTGGGCTAGAAATGCCCTAGCAAGGTCTTTCCACGAATGTATACGACTCCTGTCCAACTGAACATACCACCTTGCAGCAGATCCTGTAAGGCTATCTTGAAAACAGTGAATGAGCAACTTTTCATTACGAGCATATCCTGCCATCTTTCTGCAAAACATCGTAACATGGGTTGTCGGGCATTTAGTTCCATCATATTTCTCGAAGTCCGGAACCTTGAACTTTGCGGGCAACACCAAATCGGGAACTAGGCTCAACTCTTCTGCATCAACATTCCCAAAGGAGTCGTTTCCTTCGATGGCTTTCAACCTTTCCTCCAACATGTCACATTTCTGTTGTATCCCTACAGCTAGATTGTCAACTGCTTCTCTCTTCAACTTCTCTTGTTCAACAGGATCGTCCAAGTTTGGGACGAAAATAGGGTCGACAGGACTAGACCCTATACCAGGTTGATTTTGGCCTATAGCATGGCCTTGTCCTCCCATTGAGGTGTTGCCTGAGCATAAACCTTTGGAGGCATTTGGGCTTGATGGGTGAACCCTGGAGGGTATGGTGGGTCATCACTAGGATATTCCTCCGCTGTTAGGTCTTGCACAACTCCTTTCCCCTTAGCCATACTCATCATCAACTCCATCATCTTGGTCATCTGCTCTCGAGTTTCCTCTTGAGCTTTGACAATCTCTTGTTGCACTCTTTCCATCCTGTCAATCCGTGCTAATTGCTCATTTTCCATTGCTTTAGTTCGTGCACGAGTTCGGTATGGATGATTTGGAAGGGCTATTTTTGTACCTTTGTTATCACAATTAGATAAAACTATTTTTATCAAATGCTTATGAAGGAAAAGCAAAAGTAAGAAAAATTTTCGTGAGAAATTTATTGCATAACAAAAATTGTCTCATAACAAAAACTTATAAAAACCTGTCTCATAACAATTTTGAACAAAGTTAAAGACCCATTACATCCATAAAGAACATCTAAGGTGTCCACCTAAGTCCCTTCAACAAACTGTAGTGACCTTGGATCTCATCCAGCAGTAGTAGCAGATTCTCCCCATGCTCGGTAAGTGGGCTGACTCCGAGCTTCAAATCCCTTATTCTGTCTTCCATGTCTCTTGCTCTGTGAGCCATGACATTAATCTGTTCAATCATGGAAACCAGAAGATGTGAATCACGAGCTCTCCTCAAGGTAGCATACTTCTCCTTTAGGTCATTCAACTCATTAACAACCTTTTGTAGGATCTGCAAGTATTCTTGGGATCGATTGAGGGCACCTTGCGAACTCATCTGCTCGCTTATGACCTTGCCTTCAAGTTCTTCACATTCAGTCCCCTTCTTTTGTATCTCAGCTTTGAGTTGTTCATTCTCTTCCCGCAAACGTTTGTTTTCAGACCTTGAGAGCTGCTCCTTCAAGTATCTGATTTCATCTATCAACTTATACTTCTCTTGATGGACCCTTGTATATGCTTGTTCCCTTCTCCCCAGCTTCTCCTCTGTTTCACATTTGAGTTTCTTAATTTCTCTTTCTAAGTCCCTTTTTTCTTCCTCTAATTTCCTCTTGGCAATCTCCAAGTCTATCATGGGATCTCGAGGTATAGGCTCTTCACTTTTGTCGAGACCTTCTTCGGGTGGAAGCCTAACATCCTTGCCTCGTCTCGCATGCCATACCGAGTATTCGGGAGGGTCCTTCTCTGGGAATATTCCTTTCTCAATCCTGAGAGTTGCCTTCCAAGCCTTGACATCGTCTTCTATTTTCCTTACAAACCCTTCTTCTGCATATGTATACTCGTGCTGACTGAGCCCTTGAGTCATTGGGATGAATTGCTCATATCCCAATTGTCTTCGTACCATAAGAGGTGCATAGGAGATAGTACCCCATATACCCAAAAGGAACCCATGGTTTATCACACAAGCATATAACATAGATCTTCGTGGCATCCAAGGTGCCCTCCAAACAACATCCTTTTTCTTGGTCTTGCGCAATGATGAAACCCATTCTCTTTTGTCTTCGGTGCAGGCCAAGTCTTCTCACAGAATTCTTTTATCGGGACTGTATTGAGATAAGCTTCTCGGAATTTTTCTTCATTACCTCCGAGGTGACTTTTCATCCAAATGTATAACAATGGTGTACATCCGATGAAACGTCCTTCTCCCTTGCGGCGGCAGAAATTTAAAGACCTAAAAGTCTCTGACAAGATAACTGGAGCCACATTCACCTCATGATCAAGCTGCTCAACAAAATCCACTATTGTAACCTCAATGTGTCCTAAGAATTTAGGGAACATGGCCATACCATACACAGCTAATGCCATTATGCTCATGTGTTGTTCTTTCGTTAACGGCTTCTGAAGACAACTTCGTAGAAGACTCCATGGCACATAAGTGGTATCTCCTTTCTGCCTTGTGTGATGATCAATTTCTTGAACACTATGGCCAGTCATGGAGGACAATTTCTTACGATATCCTGATTTCCTTTTCTTCCAATAGATTTTGTTGGGATTTTCTAACTCACACGGAGCAAGAATGAATACTCCTCTACGGTTGGCATCAAATCGGCCTCATTGAAGACAAAACATCTATAGGACGGGTCCCAAAATTGCACCATGGCCCTTATCAAATCCAAGTCCACTTCCACTAATAATAGTAGCATCAAGTCCCCATACTTTTTCTGAAATTCTGTCTTCCTCTCTTCATCCCATGCCTTCCAAATTCCTAGCAACTCGGTGTAGTCATTTTGTCTTAGGTCTAAATGAATCCTCTCTGGCAGAGTAGAAACAAAACCAACAGGTAGGCAATCACCATTCTCACGTTGGGCCTTTTCGGATCGTTCCTTCACTATGTGGGCTGGCTCCCCTTGCGATAATTTCTCCATGGATGCAAATGGATCTTAATCTGTAACAATTTGTTATGAGACAGAAAAAAGAGAAAAATGCAAGAAATGAGAATATGCATTATGTTTTTTTTTGTATTTTATTATTATTTTTTTTATATTTTTCTTGTATGAGATGATGGTCGTTCTTTGTGTCTTAATATAGGTTTCAATTCTAAAGCTCTAGCTTACGAGTGGGCATCATAAGTTCACTATATGCTTGGTTTGGATAGGTAGGATACTAAAGGTTCCCAGACTGTTCCCCACTATCGTCCACGTGGACTAGTAAGGCACCCCAATCCTCACCCATTATAGGCTTTAAACGGAAAGGGTTCAACCTGAGTGGGAGTATTTCACTGGCCTATGTGGAGGTTACCACCTCACGAAGGCAAAGCTACTTTACTTCCTCCTAAAAAGGTAAGCCCGGGTCGAAGGCTAATGCATGCACATGCAAGTGGTGTGTGTATTTAAATGTCTTATGAAACTTAAAGTTTTTAGGCAAGATTTTGATAACCTTAACTTCCTAATGGCCTGACTCTCTAAGTCCCCAGTGGAGTCGCCAAACTGTCGTAACGTATCAGGCTTCGGGGGAAACCTAATAGCTAGACACAAAACTATGGAGTCGCCACCAACATTCTAACCTAGGTGTGATTGGTCACCTATTCAAACTAAGGATAAGGCTGGTCTACGTTAAAGTTCTAAGTTCGGGAGTACGGTTACGTGTGAGGAAGGATTAGCACCCTCACAACGCCCATCCTAAAATGGTACCAAGTGATCTAAGGTTATCTTAATTTTGCCTTTTACTTTAATTTCGATATAATTAAATATTGAAAAATCTTTTAAGTCTCCTCCATCAAGCTGGTTGGACAACTTAAAAGTTATTCTCACCTCAAGAGTATTCAAGTAGGACCAATCGCCTTTCTTGAAGAGGCTCCGTCGTCGGATTGTTTAATATTTTATGCAAACCCTATTTTGACTCCTATCCAATTTCTATTATTTTTTACTATTTATTTTATCTTATTCTATTTATTATTTTCTTATATAAATTATTATTTCATATATTTTATATCTTTAAATAAACATGAATTATTTGATATTGAAGATTTTCTTAAAGACCTTCCATCAAGCTGGTAAGACCTTAAAGAAACTTTCTCACCTTAGGAATTTTTAAAGAAATTACTCAAGCGCAATTCCTTTAAATTCCATCCTCGGAATAATTCACATTTATTAAAATATTTAATTTAATTTAATTTCTATTTATTTTAATTCTTTTCTAATTTTAATTCTAATTTATTAATTTGATCTTTATTCTTTATTATAATAATTAATTTAATTTACTATTTTTTAATCTAATTTTTTTTTTTTTTATAATTTAAATTTATTAAATCTTGGAAATGTCCTTTAAATCTTCCATCAAGCTGGCAAGACTTAAAAGAACTCTCCTCACCTCAAGATATCTAAAAGTACTACTCAAGCGCAGTACCTTTAAAATTCCATCGTCGGAATATTTATAGTCGTATTTATTATTATTTTAAAATATTTTATTTCTAAATATATTAATTTTTATGACTCTTAATTTCTAATTTGATTATTAATTCTTTTAATTGTAATTAATCTTAATTAATTCTTATTTCAATTTTTTTAATAAATTTGAGTTTTAAATATCGGAAATGACTTTTTAAATCTTCCATCAAGCTGGTAAGACTTAAAAAGGACCTCCTCACCTCAAGATCTCCGAGAGTATTACTCGATCGCAATCCTCTCGGAGATCCATCGTCGGATATTATATTATTTTATATTTAAAATGTTTATTATTATGTTCCTCTAAGACATTGCAATTCTAAACTACATAATCAAATTTCGACAATGTTTTAACCATACACTAAATTAAGCATATCATACAAATTCTATTCGAAGTCTTAAAATAAAAAAATAAAAAAAAATAAAAATAAAGAAAAAAAATAAACACAAATAATGATAAAAAAATACAAATAGTAAACGATAAATAAAAAAAATCGTACCAATTATATCAAATCATGTTAATTAAATTAAATCATGCTGGTTAAATTAAAACTTTACATAATCAAATCAATAAATAATAAAATAAAATAAAATAAAACAAATATGTCAATTTATATTCACAAACTACATTAATTAAATATCATGCATCAAATTAAATCTATCAAGTTAATTACTTAAATCATTTCATTGTATAATTTTGTTAATTAAATTACTGTATTAATTACAAATGTACAGAAAAATTATCAACAGAAAATAAACAAATCAATAAATAAATAAAATAAAACAAAATAACATAAAATAAATAAATAAAACAAATTTAAAAAATGGAAAATAGAAAATCCTCGGAAAATAGAAAATAAAACCTTGCGATCGGGTTGGGTCGGACGCGGGTCGGACGGGTCAACGCGCGGGTCGGCAAGCGGGTTAAGCACTCCAAAACGATGCCGTTTTGAAGCAGTATTTAAGCTCCTTTTCTAAGTTTTTCGGACAAAAAACCCAGCCTTCCAAAAAAAAAACTCCAAAAAAACTCTCTCAACCCGTGCGATTCCCGGCGGCCGGAAACTTCAAGCGGTTGCCGGAAAACACAAAAAGTGGCCGGAAAATTCAAGATTTTCCAGATTCCGGCGACTCTACCACCTTATTCGCCAGATCTCGGCTTGAAAAAATTCCAGAAATACTCCTCTCCTCTCCCTGAAACCAGATCTAGAATCCTAGTCACCAAATCTCCGCAAGCTCCCAGATCTGAAACCCCCCAAACCAAAAACCTAAAAATCCCTCTACCCTAAACAGAATCCCACTGTTATATTTTGATTCTATTTTGTTGTTTTCTCTCTGTGTGTTTTTCTCTGTGTTTGCTGTGTTTCTGTTGTGGATCCCCCCGCCGTTGTGTGTTTGTCTATCCTTTTATTAGTGTTAGATCTTAGTGTTTTGGAGGGTCCGAAATCGGATCTCAGATCTGATTGTGATATGGTCTTTAATGCTTGATCCTGTTTTTGGTCTTGATTTTCATGCAGATTCGAGATTTACGTGACTTGCCAATTCTTTCCTTTTTGTGTTTCCGGCGGCTAGGTTGGATTTAGGGTTAGGGTTTCATATTAGGGCTTGGGTCTCTCTTTAGGGTTTGGGGTTTCGGTGAGGGTTCAGGGTTAGGGTTCGGTAGGGTTTCATTTTTTTGTTTTGATTTATTTTTTATTTTTTAAATTATTTTTTTATTTTTTATCAAAATAAATAAATGAATAAATAAAAAAAATAAAAAATAAAAAATAAAAAATAAAAAATAAAAAAATGAAAATAATAAAATTCATGTCCAATAAAATAAATAAATAAAATAAAAAATAAAATAAAATAACAAATAAAAATAAGAATAAAAAGAGAAATAAAATAGAAAGAGAAATAATAATAAAATGAATAATAATGAAAAAGAAAAGAAGAGAGAGAAAAAAAATAAAAATACAAAACACACACACACAAAAAAATAAAATAAAATAAAATAAAATAAAATAAAATAAAATAAAAAATAAAAAATAAAAAATAAAAAATAAAAAATACAAATACAAATAAAAATAAAAAAATAAAAAGAAATAAAAAATAAAAATAAAAACAAAATAAAAATCAATTATTCAAACATGGGTTTAATTCACTTTTTATTTTTAAAATACACGTCGAGTGATTCGAGATTCACAATCCCGGACAAAATTGGTGTCTACAATATATATATATATATATATTATATATATATATTTGTATACTTTAATTTAAATACCATTTATATATATCTTGATATAAATGTAGGAAATACAATATATATTGTATTTACTATATATATATATATATATATATTCAAACTTTAATGTAAATTAATATTTACATTTTTCATATATGTATATATTTATATATACATAAAATGTTATACTTGTATACATATGTACTATTTAAATTTATACTATAGTATATATACATATATATACCAATGTATATTAATATATACTATAAGCATTTAAATACATATGTATTTGTATTAAAATACATTTATATAATATATAATTATACAAATATATTTCATAATCCTTTCTCATTTTCTCATTTAATTTGGATTTCAATTTATCCAAATTAAATTTCCTCTCTTCATTATTTTCCATAATTCCAACCTTATTTTTATTTCCAATTTAATTTTCCTTCACACGAATTTCCTAATTCGTCACTTCCTCAATTCACGGAATTTTTACTAATATTCCGATCTCATAATTATATTTATTTATTTCAACTTATCTATTTTCTTTAATATTAATTTCTATTATTAATAATTTCCACTAAATAGAAAATTTTACGGTTATCACAGAAAGAATGGAAAGGGGTGAAGAAGGAAAATTTGATAATATAATTGTTAAGTTTCATAACTACTTTCCTATTTTGTAACTTAACCATTAGATTAGCAAATTTTTCATCCTCACCCCTTTACATCCTTCCTACCAAACAAAGCTTTAGTGATATTAAAAGCACACCGGTCACATCAACTTGATGCATTTAAAAAAATTAATTTAAAAATAAGGTCTGATGGTTTAAGAAATGAAACATGTAATGCCAGTGAAGATGAATTTTGTGATAGTGTTCGGAGCTCAGGTAATAATAAAAGTGATAGATTAGATGTAGTGCTGATCATGAACACTAAAAATTGAAAGGCAAAATTACCTTGCTGCATTAGCTTCTGGGCAGAAGTTCTATGATTTTCTTCTTTATTTCCTTTTATTCCTGTGGAGTTCTAGTCCAGAACAGTTTATTACGGAAAACTTGAGAGCCAAGACATAAAGGGTAAGTGTTACAGGAGATTTTGTAATTGAATATAAACCCCTTTAACTATTATGGAATTGCATTTGACCCCTTAAACTTTCAATTTCACAAATATATATATATATATATATATATATATATATACACACGATGCTTTGACAGTGTATAGTCTTTATATACTGTCAATGTATTAGAGTTGACACTTCATCAATAAATCTTTATTAGCAAATAGAAAAAAAATTATTTGTATTTATTTTTAAAGGTTTGACATTTTTTTAATTTACTTATTGATGAAGTGTCAACCTTTTATGTATTGATAGTGTATAGAAATTATACACTATCAGTGCATCATATCTAAACTCTATATATATGAGAAAATATGTTGGTGGAGTTAATTAATATATATATATGATAAAAAATTAATTAAAAAACTAAGGCATGTCTCATTCTCCTAATTTGTGGAATTAAAACTTTTCATTGTCCTTGTAAAATTTGATATGCATGAACTAAGTGAATAGAAAATAAAATTTTAATTTTTAATATATATTTAAGGAAGTATACTTTTTTGAATCAAAGAAAAGATACATTTTTGTTCATTGAGAAGTTTAAGAGGAGAATTGAACATTGAAACTGATTTTTTTAAAGAATGGTAACAACAATTAGGTTAAACTTTGATTATTATACTAAAATACATATTATTCTCAAAGAAAGATTGATTTAAAAATTTACGTGCCTAATAAATATAAGTAAATTATTAAATTAATAATTGATTTGTAAAAAAATTATAAAAATAACGTAAAACATTTTATGTTGATATAATTTGATCCCGCCTCATGTATGTATGTGTGGGAGAGACTTTTGAGGTCAAATTGCAGACGCATCATGCAATATTGGGCAGCTGGAAGAGTAATTGAGTTGGTATTTACTAATTAGCCAAAATTCTGATGAAGAAAAGATGTTACTTGATGTGCCGGTTCTAAACTTTGAATATAACAATGGTCTATCTACTAGACTTATGCACTCTGTAACTGAATGCTCCTATAGTTTCACTTAAATAAAATTTATCCTGCCTGTTTTGTTAAAAAAAAAAAAAAGAATTACTTGATGTGATAATACATAAAATATGCAAGGTGTTTGTGAACCACATATTCTTTCAAGTATGGTCTAATCTTCTGTCTTGTAATGTCTTCATCAAACCGAACCAAACCCAAAACCCTTTCATAAAAATATATATAGAGATCTTTCATTCTTCGTAACATTGTTTGAAACAAATATATATATATATATATATATGAGGAGGGATCCACTTTCACATGTGTAAAACAAATTTAGTTTTACACACTTTCATATCTTTTTATATGATTTATAATTTTTTAATCTGACCGTTGAATTTATGTTCTATTCACATAGATCATGCATGTCAAATTTCAAATTAATCGAATACATCTAACTATATAATTTGTAAAATAAAATTTTAACTGTTGATATATATTGAAAAAAATACTATTCTTGATAAAAATGATAAAAATAGCAGATTGATTCAAAAATTTACATACATAATAAATATGAGTAGATTGTTAAATCCAACTGTTAGTTTGCAAAAATATTAATTCTATATGAAGATATGAAAGTGTGTAAAACAAACTTGTTTTACACATGTGTAAGTGAATCTCTCCTATAATATATATATATATATATAATAGCAGATTGATTCAAAAATTTACATACATAATAAATATGAGTAGATTGTTAAATCCAACTGTTAGTTTGCAAAAATATTAATTCTATATGAAGATATGAAAGTGTGTAAAACAAACTTGTTTTACACATGTGTAAGTGAATCTCTCCTCTATATATATATATATATATATATATATATATATATATATATATATGCTCCTTGACATTAAGTGATATCTGTTTTTGTTTTTGCGGTGAGAAAATTTTGGATCAATTTTAAGAGTGCATCATCCATGACGGTACATTTAAATAAATTAATTTCTTTAAATGTTAATTTGAAAACTTGAATCTTGAATTTGACTTAAAAGCTTTCGCATTGATTGATTAATGCCACTATGCCTGGACAATTTTGCACCTCTCTTTTCTCTAGTGGGTATTAGTTTTCTTGTAGGATATATACCAAAAGCAATTCCACCAAGACACTGATGTTATTGATCAAGAAAATTATTTATTATCATTAATTTGACTGGATAGTTAAATTTGTATTTCTCCACACACTGACATGAAACAATTGAGATTCTAGTAAAGACAAAATTAGAATTTAATAAATTTGTCTCGGATTGCGGAATTTAATAAATTTGTGATGATTCCCAAACTGAAGAACAAACAGCACAGTTCATAAAAAGAGTGATAATTATTGAAATGAAAGCCCCAGAAGCAGTTCTATGTTCCCAACAAAAGAAGATTTTAAGAAAACTCACTTTTATAGTAAAGCAGAAGTACAGTAGATCTTAAGATTTTACTTTGTAGAAAGAATAAAAAGAGGTGCAGGTAAAAAATTTAATAATTTAATTATTAAATTTTATAATTATTTTTTTTAATTTATAGTTTAATTATTAAATTAATAAATTTTTTATCTTTTTTTATTTTTATTTTTCTTATCAAGCAAAGTTTAAAGATCAAAGCCATGCATGCATGCATTGACAAGAGAGCTTTAGGTTTCATCAGAGCTCAGCATTAATTTTGTGATGTTCAGAAATCCCAGGTTCCAAACTGGGTTATTTTTGTTATTATTTTGATATTGGAATATTACTAGGATTCAGTCTTTGTTCTTTGAACAAAAAAAAATCATGTATTAATCATTAAATCAAAAGATTGATCTGTTCAATACGATTATGTATAACTTTTTATAAAAATTAGTACATAAAACCAAAATTGAATACGGAAACTGCAGATTGCAATCAAAGAAAAAGTTAAAAAGAGAAGAATAGAGGGTCCCAATTGTTAATGATACTAATTGTCCCATTCTCATGTTGAAGGTCCCTACTATAAAGACTTTTAGCATTACTTCTTTTACCAAGTTTTGATTGAAAATACTTTGGGTAGATCTGCTTATAGCAAACTTTTTCCTATATAGTAAGCTAGTTATGTGATAAGATCATAAGATAATGTTTTTATCCTCTCTAATGATTTTTTTCCACTCTCTGTTATTGCTTTTAAATTTAAAATATTATGTTAAAGATTTCGAATTTGAATATAAAAATGCATAAAATAAAATTTATGAGATAAAAAATTATATTTTTTTATTGGAAAAAATTATATTTTATTGTATAATCCAACATCACATGTATACATAATTATTACTTGTGACTTTCCCAAGCATGATATTTAGGCATGTGCTTAATTTACAAGTCATGTGGCCTAAGTGATTAGTCTTCATCCTTTCCGCCCATTATAGCGAGGCACCAAATTAATAAACAGGCATGGCAGTCATCAACCAGAAATTGTCTGCCAAAAAAAAAAAAGAAAAGAAATTGGCTGAATTATCTCTCTCTCAACCCCTCCCTCCTGTTCAAGTATAATTAATATATATAATGCAGGAAAATTTAGCAAATTAAGGCTATACGGCAAGTTGGCATGCCTCTAGACTTTAAAACTCTTCCACTTTTGTCACATTGAACTGTCAATTGAAGATTAGTCATTGACAAGCAATAACTAGACAGGGGACTCCCTGTAATTATGTGGGGACTCTGGGGAGGGTGATTTTTCAGAGATTCTTCTTCCAAACAAATCAATGTTTCGTACGTTGCTTTAATATTTAGATCAGCTTTATTAGCCTCTCGTTTCTCCTTGTACTCTTTGTAATACTTCTCAAAGAGAAAACCCAAGGGATAGGTTGCAATCTTTGCTTTGAATATCCATGGAGAACAAGAAGGATAAAACTACTAAATCATGTGATGATGATCATAAGCCTGAAGCCATCAACTATAGAGGAATTAAAGCCATGCCTTTCATCATTGGTAAGATTTTCAAATTAAGTTAAATTTTGCATGTTTCATTCAAGCTAATGTAGTTCTCGGTTTGTTATGAAACATGCTACAAAATTGCAGGAAATGAGACATTCGAGAAGATTGGCACCATGGGAACTATATCAAACTTGCTGGTGTATCTTACGAGTGTGTTCAACATGAAGAGCGTCACTGCTGCGACGCTTATCAATATCTTCCAGGGCACCTCAAACATGGCTCCTTTGCTTGGTGCTTTCCTCTCTGATACCTACTTCGGACGTTACAAGACGCTGGCCTTCGCTTCCGTAGCTTCTTTCTTGGTACGTTACTTTCATTACTGTTGCCTCTTACCAGGTCAAGAATACGTGTATTCACTACCAGTTCAAGTTTGCAGAGCAATCGGCTCGTTTCCAAGCTGAAAATTCGGTAAAAGGAAAGGGAAAAGTGATTAATTAATCTTTTGTTTGGTTTTGTTTTCATCATTTTCATATGTTATTTAAAAAAAAATATTAAGGTTAACGATAAGAACGTTTTGAGAATATTATTGTTTGGGAACTTCCGGTGACATCTTGATAGGAGTTATAAACGAATTAAATTTCTTATGAGTTACTTAAATTTGACTCGCTCATTATTGGAGTTTGACTCGTTTATTTTTAAATCAAACTCGAGCCACTTGATTAACGAGTCAAGCTAAATTGATGAGGTGTTAACCTCTGATGCATTGACAGTGTATAAAAACTATACACTGTTAGTATATCATATACAAATCTTTTTTAATATTTTATTAATAATTAGATTTATATATGATGCACTGACAATGTATAGTTTTTATACACTGTCGATGCACCAGAGGTTGACACCTCATCAATAGGCCTTTATATGCAAATATAAATAATTTTTTTTAAATTGCCCATAAGGACCTATTGATGAGGTGTCAACTTCTGATGCATTGACATTGTATAAAAAATATATACTGTCAGTGTATCATATACAAACTTTTAATAATTTACTAATTTACTCTCATAACGTATAATTAAAATTTGATAAATCAATCTTATCAAGTTAAATTTAAGTCATGCTCAAATACTTCGAGTATTGTATCAAGTTAAATTTTAGTTTTAAAAATCAAATTTAGTTAAGTTTGAATTGAATTCTAAATTTTAAATTAAATCAAATTCGAATATTATTCTGAACCATCTCGACAAATAATTCGATGGTTTTTTTGTCCTTTTGATCTCAAAGTTCTAGACCGACCGTGGAGCTCTTTTTTTTCTATATATAATAAATGCTCTTTTCTTTTGAATGTCCCCATGACAGCTGGAGTCTTTAATCATAGTTCATCAGATTATTGTCCTTTTCTGTTAGATCATTCGATTTGAGAAAACTTTTTGTTTTACACTTTCTGTGTTTTTCTTTCAAGGGAATGGCTGTTCTAACATTAACGGCTGCAATTTACAAATTACACCCTCCAAAATGTTCAACATCAGACATTGGCACGTGTGTTGGACCAACAGCCTGTCAATTAGCCGTCCTATTTAGTGCTTTTGGCTTCTTAGTCATTGGAGCTGGAGGCATCAGGCCTTGTAACTTGGCCTTCGGAGCAGACCAGTTTAATCCTGCCACCGAGTCCGGTCAAAAGGGTATCAACAGTTTTTTCAATTGGTACTACTTCACCTTCACATTTGCTGTGATGGTATCTGTAACTGTCATTGTCTACATTCAATCAAGCGTGAGTTGGGCAATCGGGCTAGGAATCCCTGCAGCCTTAATGTTCTTTTCATGTGTCGTTTTCTTCATGGGATCAAGAATCTATGTCAAAGTGAAACCTGAAGGTAGCCCTTTAACCGGTGTGGCACAAGTTCTAGTGGTTGCCATAAAGAAGCGACAGTTGAAGCTGCCTGATGAACCCAGCGTTTCACTTTTCAACTATATTCCAGACAATTCTATCAACTCCAAGCTTCCCCACACTGCTCAATTCAGGTGAAAAACTCAATTTGTTGGTGATGATTATGTTCTTGAATGAATATGATTTATTAATTCTAGCCAGAAAGGCCTTCTAATAGTAATATTTAACTGTATGATGGTGACACCAGATTTCTTGACAAGTCGGCAATCATGACTCCTGAGGACCAAATAAATTCTGATGGGTCGGCAGTCAACCAATGGAAACTTTGTAACATCCAGCAAGTGGAAGAAGTGAAATGTTTGGTGAGAGTGATCCCTGTATGGGCATCCTCCATTATTTTCCTTACTGCACTTATCCAACAAAACACCTATGTAGTTTTCCAAGCACTTCAGTCTGACAGAAGGCTTGGCAATGGAGGCTTCAAGGTGCCTGCTGCCTCTTACACGATCTTTTCAATGGTAAGCCTTACATTGATGATTCCAATATATGACCGTCTGATGGTTCCTACTCTTCGAAAACTCACTGGAAAACAAGGTGGGATAACACCGCTACAAAGAATGGGAGTTGGGATTGTTTTCTCACTCGTCACGATGCTTGTTTCTGGTTTAGTTGAGGAGCACAGACGGAATATTGCTCTTACAAGACCAACGCTTGGAATTGCACCAAAAGGAGGTGCAATATCATCGATGTCTGCTTTGTGGCTAGTTCCTCAGCTATTTCTCATTGGAATATGCGAGGGTTTCAATTGCATTGGTCAGATTGAGTTTTACTATAAGCAATTCCCTGAAAACATGAGAAGCTTTGCTGGTTCTTTCTTCTTCTTGGGGTTTGCAGTCTCTAGTTACCTAAGTGGCTTTCTTGTTTCCATAGTGCACCAAATCACTGCAGGAACAAAAGCTGGAGACTGGTTACCTGAAGACCTTAACAAAGGGAAATTGGATTACTTCTATTACTTTGTTGGTGCTTTGGGGTTCATTAACTTTGTTTTCTTCCTAGTCTGTGCTAAGTGGTACAGATATAAAGCCGATGATGAAGCCATTGAACTCAGTGACTCTGGCAAAAAGCAGACTGAAAAGCTTATTGTTTGATGAGACAATAATTTAATACTAGGTTTTGTTGATAGCTAGTGGTAAGAAATAAGCAGAGGAAGGTACAATATTAAATGATGTCCTGCTGCAGTGTAATATCCCTGTTGTATTCTGAATTATACCAGCAATCCAAGAATTAATGTTAACTTCTTTGACAGAGCAGAATCTGACATTTGCTACATTATTTTCATCTTCCTTGAAACTGACATTACAGAAAACTGGATTTTTAATGATATTTTTATATCATTTAACGATGTTTATAAACACAGCTAAACCACTTACAACACTTCGGAAAAACGCCGCTAAAAATGCGTCTGTATACGCTCAGAAAGAGATTATACATAATTGAATGCTTGATTTAACAGAATTAGAAGCCTATCTCCTGGTCTTTTTTTACATTTAAGGGAATTTTCATCGCCTCTTTAATTGGAGTTTTACGTAAGAGAACATCTTAATCCTTAGAATTTAAATTTTCACTTAATACACAAATATACCTTCAACATTTTACACAAAACTCTCAATATTTTATGGAATGCAAATCAGTCCATAAACTTTTATTTTTTATAAATAAACCCCAAACTTATCAAAATAATGCAATCAAATTTAAATTTGTTAATGATATTAACTGCTATTTACATATCCTACATGACAACTAATATGAATAACTTTACGAGTTGCCATATAACATGCCACGTGCGCAATGCAAATAAAAGTTAGTATCATTTATTAAATTTCGATTTAATTGTATAATTTTGAAAAATTGAAAATTTATTTAAAAAATAAAAATTTATAGATTAATTTATATGCAATAACATTAAGAGCTTAGATATATTTTATGTAAAAAGCTAAAGGGTATCCTTAACTATTATTCCTTAAATTTTTTAACCTTTAAAAGTTTCATACTAATTTTTTTTAAAGAAAAAAGTTTCAACATACTAATATCCTTTTAAATAGTTTTTATCCTTCAAAAGTTTCAAACTAATTAAACATTAAAATTGAGTTATTTTACATACATTAAGGCTTAAAAAACTTTTTATAACTTCATAACTTAGAAATAAGAGGTAAGACTTATTGAAATATGTCAATCAATCAAATATGATTTTTGTTCTTTAAAAAACGAAACACATTTTTTTATGTTTTGTTTATTGATATAAATTTTTATCAAATTCTAAGTTGTACCATTTTATTATCTTTAAAAGTTACCCTAAACAATATCCACAATAAAAATAAATGGATTATCTTGAAGCTTATTTGCATAAAAGTTTTTGTGCTATTGGATTTTTGTAATACCCAAGCCAAGCCCACCTTAGAGAGAAAAATAAATAAATAAATAAACAAAAGCCCAATAACAATAGAGGGCACCGGCCTTAGTTTCTTAGGTTTAGAATATAATGTAACAAAGCTTTAAGGAGTGAGTTAAAAACAAAAGAAAGGGTGGCGTGAAAGCTTTCTAGAGACCGAAGAAAAACAAAAAAGATTGGAAAAAAAACATACAAGAGGAGTAAAGAGGCAGTGGCGCAGCGCCGAAAAGAATATTGAAAAGGAAAAGAAATTGCAAACGTCGAAGGCAGCCAAGAAAGGAAAAAAAAAATAAAGAGGCAATTGGAAGAGTGGTGAAGCACTATTGGCGCCGAGAGAAAGAAATAGAGAGAATTGAAAGGGCTGTGCTACCAAGCTTTAAAAAAAAATTATTAGAAAGGGAGATTGGAGTTGCTGTTAGTGTAAGTGCAAGAAGATGTATAACTCCTCTTTAATTTTTTTTATGGTTATGTTATGTTGTAAGAGATTGATCTTCGAGGAAAATAAAAAAATTTAGAATTTGGGAAAAAAATCTATATTTTAAAAAAGTATAGATATTTTTAGTTTTTGTAAAATAACGTAACTCACGTCAAATTCATAATATATTGAGTTATGATCTTAACATTTCTTGTAGAGTAAAAAAACTCCACGACGATATATAGAATAATTATCCATAAAAAAACTATTTAAGAATGGATTCTTATCTTATTCACTGTCAATAAAACTTTTTAATTCCACAAATGATGTTAGGATGATGACACGTGTCTTTTAAAAAATTAAAAAATTAAAAATAAATAAAATAAGACATATATCGTCATCTTAATTCTACTTATGAAATTAAAAAACTCTATTGATGATGAATAGGATTTTTTAAGAATTTGCTGAAAAGGTTGAGAAACTTAATTGTAAAATAAAAATTATAGAATAATTGATGATCTTAAAGTTACCCAATATATAAAGATGTCCAAACTCCAAATAAAAATCATTTATCGACCTTTATAAATGCCACTAAACCACTTACAACACTTCGCAAAAACGCAGCTAAAAATGCGGCTGTATACGCTCAAAAAGAGATTATACATAATTGAATGCTTAATTTGACAGAGCTAGAAGCCTATCTCTTGGTCAGTTTTTACATGTAAGGTAATTTTCGTTGCCTCTTTAATTGGAGTTTTATGTAAGAGAACATCTTAATCCTTAGAATTTAAATTTTTACTTAATACACAAATATACAGTTAACATTTTACACAAAACTCTTAATATTTTATAGTATGTAAATCAGTCTATAAATTTTTATTTTCTATAAATAAACCCAAATTTATCAAAATAATGCAATTAAATTCAAATTTGTTAATGATATTAATTACCATTTATACATCCTATGTGACAACTGATATGGATAACTTTACAAGTTACCATATGACATGCCAAGTGTGCAATACAAACAAAAGTTAGTATCATTTATTAAATTTAGATTTAATTGCATAATTTTGAAAAATTAAAGATTTATTTAAAAAATAAAAATTTATAAACTGATTTATATGCAATAACATTAAAAGCTTAGATATATTTTATGTAAAAAGTTAAAGGGTATCCTTAACTATTGTTCCTTAAATTTTTATCCTTTAAAAGTTTCATACTAATTTTTTTTAAAGCAAAAAGTTTTAACATACTAATATCCTCTTAAAAAGTAAAATGTTTTTATCCTTCAAAAGTTTCATACTAATTAAACATTAAAAATGAGTTATTTTCATACATTAAGGCTTAAAAAACTTTTTATAACTTCATAGCTTAGAAATAGGAGGTAAGACTTATTGAAATATGTCAATCAATCAAATGTGATTTTTGTTCTTTCAAAAACGAAATACATTTTTTTATTTTTTGTTTATTGATATAAATTTTTATCAAATTCTAAGTTGTACCATTTTATTATCTTTAAAAGTTACCCAAAACAATATCCACGATAAAAATAAATGGATTATCTTGAAGCTTATTTGCATTAAAGTTTTTGTGCTATTGGATTTTTATTCAATTCAAATAATATCCAGAATAAAAGTAATTATGTAGAGAAATCTGTATTAAAAGTTTTTGCATTATTCATAATGAGAAATTAGTTATATTTATTATGAAGAATTATCCATAAAAGTTTTTGCATTATTAGATTTTATTTTCTCATTTTCAAAATTATAATTGATAAAATTACATTAATATAAAATGAACCAACCAAATCATATAAAATCGTTTTTTTTTTTTTTGAGCTAGCATCAACCACAAAAGTATGAGTAGAGATTAATCTTATAGCTAATGTAATATGAGAATATTTCGTGATTTAAAAAAGATTCAAAAATATATATAAAAAATAACTTATTTAACAAAAGTATTATTAAGGTTTAAAAATTTGTTTATATGGCATAAATAAAAAAGGATAATTATTCCATTGATCACTGGTGGAATTTTTTTTACTTCACAAATGATGTTAGGATCATAACACATGTTCTATTTTATTTATTTTTTATTTTAAAAATATTTTTATAAGACATGTGTCATGATCCTAGCATCGTTTGTGGAGTAAAAAAAACTCCACCCATGATGTATATAGAAGAATTATCCATAAAAAATTATTTAAGAATGGATTCTTATCTTATCCACCTTTAGTGAAATTTTTTAATTTCACAAATGATGTTAGGATAATGATATGTGTCTTTTAAAAATTAAAAAAAAATAAAATAAATAAAATAAGACATATATCATTATTTTAATTCTACTTATGAAATTAAAAAATTTTACCGAAGGTGAATAGGATAATAATTTTTTAAAAGTTTACTGAAAAGGTTGAGAAACTTAATTGTAAAATAAAAATTATTGAATAATTGATGATCTTAAAATTACCCAATATACAAAGATGTCCAAACTCCAAAGAGTCCTTGCAACCTAAACCGTTGGCTTTGCAAAGAAAAACGATAAAACCGAAACTTCCCTGTTCCAGCCGCCTCCTACTGTACCTTGTCCTTGTCCTCACTATTTTTAATTCTTTGCTTTGAGAGAAGAAAAGGAAAAAGAAAATAAAAGAAGAAAAAAAGAAATGGGTTCATTCTTTTCAAGCTTGTTAGGCTATTCCGATTCACCATCCGAAGATTCATCTTCATCTGAGCCTTCAAGGGTCTTAACCTTCCATTCATCGCCCAGATGGCAGCTTCACTTCAACTCTGTCAAAGAAACCCCAAAGCTTGTACTTTTCTCTCAACTCCAAATCCAAAATTTTTTTTTCCTGAATTTTTATTTTTTGTGTTTCAATTTTGTTTTGATTATTATATGAAAGATCTGAATCTGGGTTTTTTTTTATTGAAAAAAAATGAGAGCAGCTGGTTATAGATTTCTCAGCTTCCTGGTGTGGGCCATGCAAGTTCATGGAACCTGTTTTGAAGGACATGGCTGCAAAGTTTACTGAAGTTGAGTTTGTAAAAATTGATGTTGATGAGCTGCCTGTATGTATTTTATCCTTTTCTTTACATATAAGTTCCGAGTAATTTAGTATACAGGATTTTAATAATCTCTCTTTTTCTATAGATACAGGATGATGCAAAAGATATGATAAATCTGAAATTCTCTGATAACTTGTTAGAAACTTAAAATGCTTCTGCTACAATATCATTGTGTACTGAGGCACCCTTAAAGTAGTTGGGTTGGGACAAGAAATTTGATCATATAGTCTGTGAACCTGTAATGTAATTTGAATGGATATACATTTTCTGAGAGGTTGTAGAGGATTTTATTGATTCAATTCCCCTGGTTTTTATTGTTGATTCTTTTTTCTTTATTGGTTGTTGGTGGGTATTTTTAGGATGTGGCCCAGCAATTTGGAGTGCAAGCAATGCCAACTTTCGTGTTGCTGAAGAAAGGGAAGGAAGTGGATAGGGTTGTTGGAGCGCAAAAGAATGAGCTTGAGAAGAAGGTCGATAAGCATAAGACTCTCCAAGCTGCTACTTGAACATTCAGTTTGTATATTTCCATTAATAAATGTCAAATGGGGTTTCCTGAATTTGACAATGGTAAACAATGTTTCAACTCTTTTTTCTTGAACAAGGATTGATTTACATATGTGGTTGATATCAATGACTAGATGCTTTCTTTTCCATTCATTTCTTTGTGGGTTTCTCTGTTTCCTCGTATTGCTTTTGGTAGCTGCAAATTCAGTTTCTCAAATTTGAAGTTTGGTGATAGAATTTTAGGTTTTTGCCCCAAAATCTTTACTAAAGCTAGTAGAGTGACTATGATAGAATTTGGATGTATTTAAAGCTTGGCCACTGTATGAATACTTACCCTGAGATCAGGCATCTTAATATCAGGAAGAAGTTTTTCTTGAAGGGGTCTTAAAGGAGAGGAATTAACCGATTTGAGGCTTCCAGAGCAACTTTCTCTATGTTTTATTCATTTTCTCCTCTGATAGGATGAGAGGCAGGCAACATTAAAGTGAAATTGGATGAAAAGGTGGTAGATAGAACAGTGACCAGAATAGCATTGAAGCCATAGCAAAAAAGTGTCTTTCAGGAAGATGATGGATCTAAGCATATAGAAAGCAGTTTGTACATTAGGATGACAAATTACAAGTCCTTATTACTCCTGGCAGTATTGGTAATTGCAGCAGTATATGTACAACATATAGGAGCAAAATATTTGATGTCTTCTCAGACAGTGTATGCTTGCGGAATTGTGTCTATGTCAAGACCCTTCATTCTAACTACTGATTCAACATGGCCTTTCAGTGTAGTCAGTTCTCTGAACCTGTAATAGAAAATGTAAATGGTTAGCATTCATCAAACATTACCATCCATTACCTCCCCAGCAACAACATATTCAGAAACGCATTTAGTTTTTCTATATCCACGCCTTACTCTACTCCAACAAGGAAAACCAATGCTGATCGCAAAGTTCAGTGTTAGCTTATTGTTAATGGATGCATACCTGGCAATTTCAGCTCGCCTTCTTGCCTCTTCAGCCATTTGATTAAGCTCTGAGTAACTGGTGCGGTCGCTGAACATCTTGGTATCTGGCGCCTGCAGCCCATGGAGGGTTCTCTGAGCATGTGCCCATTTCAATTCACGTTCTTCCTTGCCAAAGTCTTTCTTCCTCGTGAAAGCAATCTGCAAAACAACCAAACAAATGAAACATCCAGCAAGTTGCTCTGCGCAACAGCAAAAATTGTTCCAGCAATTGAGCTTATACCCTTTGTTCAATGACAAGATCCCAAGCCTTTCCGCTCAGGGCATATCGGATGAAGAACTTGATGAAGTCCAGTGGAAAATAGAAGATGAGGTTGTAAAGCCAAATCACGCCTGCCCAACCCCATCCAATTCCTTCAATCTCAGCAAAGCTCCAGTTTGCGTAAACAGCTATCAGCGTAGCAATCTGTTTATGAAAGAAAACTGACAATCAGGAAAAGTTCTTGTTTCTCAACATGGTTCATGAATGGCAGCAGAAAATCCAGCAGATTACTAACCAGCTGTGCAACAACAAAAGCTGTTACGAGTAAAAGGCCAGGACGCTCGAGGAAAGACCAACTTCTTGCTCTCGTTACAAATATGAGAGCCTGACTGATAATGCTCACTTGCAGATATATCGCCGAAGCAAGCTTTCTAATGTCGTCATTATTGTCCTTTTCCTGAAGGCTTGAAACGCCAAATGTGCGCTGAAAAAACATATCATACTAAGCAAAAGCGAATAGTAGAAAGTCATAATTTAGTTTGGTCAGTTTCCTGTGATTATCATCTTACAGGAAAGAAGTTTGTCTTGTATGCCGCCCAAAAGAAAATGACTGTCATCATGGCTAAGTAACCACCAAGAATGATTCCAGTAGCAAAGATTTCCGCCAACTTCCAGCTGTCTGGCTGAGGAGATGGCTTTACCCTATCCTTGGATATTGTCATAATGGTACCTGGCACACCAATGATTTTAAAGCAAATCAACAGCAAGAAAATCTAACATTCCAATTCATTCAAGCATGCTAAATAGAATCATAGACGCAGTTTCAGCACATGAAGACAAGCAATACAAACCATCGTTAAGGATAGCAATAATCAGCACCATGAAGGGAGGGAAATCGAACTGCCATATCAAGGCCAGTAGCATGAAACCGAGCTGTCAAGCAAGAGGTCAAATGATCGTGCAGTATCACGTCAGAATCAAGCTATTTGAGAGGAAGCCCTTCGTACCATAACAATTATACCAAACAAAATTGCCAGAATGCAATATTTCAAGGCCAATACCAAAACTTACCACAATACGGATTGTAATGGAAACTGCATATATCTGCAAAGATGAAAGAAATCAAATGACTCAATTAAACAACCATGTTAATTTCTGCTAATCATGAAAAAAAAAAAAAACCCATAACCGGTTAAGTTCATGATCAATGGAGTGGCATGAGGGTTGAGTAAACAGGCCAGGCCAAGTGAAACTTAATCATTTACGTCGAGTTAGTAGATCTGACTAAACTTAAGAGAAGTGCCTGAATTCACGCCAAATTTTCCCATCACATCTCGTGGCATTGTCTAGACTCACCGTGTAATTTTTCATCCTCTGGAATATTGCCCGACTTGTTAGTACAGCACTAATAATAACACTAAGACCAGGTTCTGTCAAGACAATGTCCGAAGCACTACGAGCTGCATCAGTTGCATCAGCCACAGCTATGCCAATATCAGCCTTCTTAAGAGCAGGAGCATCATTAACCCCATCACCTGTCATTCCACATATATGTTTCCTGGCTTGCAATCGCTTCACGATCTCATACTTGTGCTCTGCACCACCAATTAAATGAAATCATATAAACAACAACTATAGAAGGAATCATATGCTAACTGCATCCAAGCATTAAATCCGTCACTGAACACAGGCATCATTGCCAGCGGTATCAAGCCATTTCAACAGCGGCACTACAGCTTTAAGTGTGTGTTTGAGTTTTTGAACATGTATTGGGGATTTTTTTCAAGGCAATTTTCAAGATGGAAATGGCAAAAAGTGAAAATACCAGGGAAAACACCAGCAAAACCGTCAGCTTTCTCAATCAACTCATCAACTGGCAAAGCAGCAATAGACTCATCTTTGTTTTGTCCTAGCAAGGCTGATGAAGGATACATGTTGGTTCCCATTCCAAGACGGCGTCCTGTTTCTTTCCCTATTGCCAGTTGATCGCCTAATGGTTATTAGAAAGATCAAGAAGACGAAGCATCGATCAGTACAAGAAGAAATATTCAATCGGCTTATCCAAAAGATAAAAAAGAAATACTCAAATGAACACAAATGCATTTACTAAGTATATTGATATAGTTTGATGCTGTATCAATACAAGGACTTGCACCTGTGATCATTTTCACGTTCACTCCAAGATTCAATGCCCTTCGTATCGTGTCTGCACTGTCATGTCTTGGTGGATCAAACAAAGGCATTAAGCCAATAAATTGCCATGGACCGCCTGGGCTCTCCTTTCTTCCATCAGGAACTTCCTGCACATTGATTGATAAATATAGTATAAACATTACCAACTTCATTGTAAAATGTAACAGGAATAAAATAACTTTATTTTAGGACAAAGAAACAAGTCTACATGATATGTATACCTGATATGCTACTGCAAGTGATCGTAACCCACGTTCTGCAAACTTATCAATCACTGCATGAACTCTACGTTCCAACTCTGATTTATTGGGTACAAGATTCAAAATCTAAAATAAACAACGGGAATGAATTACTCAAACTCATCATAGAACACTCAAATTATGTAAAGTATTGCTGATGACCCTACCTGTTCGGGTGCACCTTTGCTGACCCGGTGCATTCTACCTTGATTGTCAATATATGTCAGAGCTGTTCTCTTATCAGTTGGATTAAATGGAAGGAAGTGGACTTCTTGAATACCAGCTCGTGCCTAGGCAGGAGCAAAGAAACCAAATTAAAAGTAAAAAAGGATCAAAATCATAAGATTTTATTATGTTATCGTTGTTGCCCTCTCTCTAGTATAAGCAGCAGAAATCAGAATTTCAAGAGGCATACCTCCTTTGGATCAGCCAGCATCCCTACTATAGCAGCATCTATGGCATCCTGGTTTTCCACCCGGGATGCACGAGCTGCCATCAGAACAACAGTATCTGGGTCTACTCCTTTTGCAAAGATCTATTCAGTAACATCCACATAAGTGTTGGACCGGGCAATAAAATCAGCATGCTAGAAGTAAAAGAATGAAGAAACCGTCAACCAAGTGACTAACCTCAATAAGATTTTTGTCAACTGACAACTTGTTCAACGTCAAAGTTCCAGTTTTGTCACTGCAGAGAACATCCATGCCTGCCATTTCTTCTATTGCTGTCATTCTCTTTGTGATAGCTCCCTGCAATGACATGTATACATCAGCATGATTAAGCAATGATCATGTAAGATAACAGACTCACAAGACCACTTAGATCAAACCTGAAGAGATAAGCGATGGGACCCAATTGCCATTGTAACAGATAGAACTGTGGGCATGGCAATAGGAATTCCTCCAATAAGAAGTACAAGCAAATTGTCAATCCCTGGACGATATTTACGGTGTTGAATTGGATACATGACAACGATTTCTGTTATCATCCCCACCGCAATGGAACATATACAGAAATTTCCAATGGCAGTCAAAACCTGTTAAACAAAGGCAGAAAAAGCATTTCACAAATATGACAAATAAAGAAGAATACCGGAAATTAAAGTAGAAAGAAGTCATTGTTTTGTTGCAGCTCTTTACCTTTTGAAAGTGACCCTGTTGATTTGTAGAATCAACGAGGTGAGCAGCCTTGCCAAAGAAGGTATGAACGCCAGTGGCAATCACCACTGCTTCAATTTCTCCTTGTTTGCATGTAGAACCCGAGTAAATACTGTCACCAGGGCCTTTAGTTACCGGAAGAGACTCACCTGTTAACGCAGACTGCATTGCCAAAATGAGAATATTAAGAAAAATAGTAATCAATTGATTCAGCTCCAATTCTTCCAATAGAACAATGAATCAATTAAGTTTGCAAAAGAACCTGATCAATTTTCAGTGGATCACCGTCAAGGAGACGAGCATCTGCAGGAATAATGTCACCAAGTTTGATACTGACTATATCACCGGGAACAAGAATAGAAGCATCCTCCTCAGTCCATTTCCCATCTCGAATGACCTGAAATGATTCATTGTACGTCATTTCAAAGCATTCTGAAAAAACCCTGGAAAGCTTGTTTATCCATACCTTAGCTTTAGGAGCAAGACGAGCCATGAGAGCTGCAGCTGCATTGCCAGCATTGTTCTCTTCAATGAAACTTATTGTTGAATTAATGAAAAGAAGTGTTATAATCCCAACAAAATCTTGCCAGTCAGGAGGTTTCCCCTGTAAAAGCACGAGGAGTTGAGGACAATGTTAAGTTCCACTTCCGCCACCGTTATTAATTCATTTCCCAAAAAAAAAATCAAAAAAGAAAAAGAAAAACAAGATGACAATATCATTCAGGGAAGTCTTTAATGCATGAATTATATATTATTTGTGAGGGTTTTTTTTTTTTTTTTCCAGGAAGAAAACCAACTTAAATTACATAACAGTCAGAAAAATATATATATATATATATACTCACTCCTCCATTAGCAAGAGCTATGGCCATGATGGCTGCAGCTTCCATAACCCATGAGAGAGGATTCCACATAAACCCCAAGAACTTCAAAATTTTACTCTCCTGCAAAAAACACAAAATATATATTATTTCTATTCTTCAACTTGAAAATGTTAATCTATAGAAAATTTCAGGAAGAACTAAAATTTGTCTAACAAGCTCCAATAACTCACACCATAAAACTTAGTAATCAGTTCTATAAAATTAGTCCTTTTCCTCACACAAAACTCTAAAAGATTTTGATTTAAAAGGAATTATAAATATAAGATCTTTAAAAAAAAAATAATTGTACCTGTTTTTCCTCAAGCTTATTGTATCCAAAAATAGTAAGTCTTTGCTCAGCAGCTTCTGTGGTTAGACCATCTTTGTTACATCTCAAAGTCTGAAAAACCTCTTCAAGTGGCACATTTTCCTACGCTCAAAAGGTTCAAATTCATAATAATCAAAACAAAAAAAAAATCCAGAAATTAAAAACCTCCAAAGAGAAAAAAAAAACTAAAAACAAACTCAAATTAACCAAAACAAAACAGAGTAATTTCCTCTGTTATAGCTAATTATAATACCAAATCAACAGCTTCCTTCAGCACAGCCTCCAAAATTTCATCCTTGTTAGCCATATCGATCTATATTGTCCTTTCTAAACTTTGAAAATGAAATACTTTAACATCAAGAGACTAAAATTTGTAGAATTAATAGAATACAAAGAGAATCAGAATTCAGAAGACAAAAACAGAGGATAGAAACAGAGTACTATGTCTTTTCCTCTGTGGCTCTGTTTCTTCTGTCCTTCTCAGAGTTTGGTTAATTTTTTTTTCTCTCACCAGAATCTAAAAAATGGCAGCTTATTTAAGGGTAGGATAGATGCACGGTGGGGATAATTTGATAAACAGGAACGAAGTTAGATCGTGTACTTGGCGGGTACACTCTGTTTCCACCTTTTCTTTTTTTTTTTTTTCATTTTTTGGTATAATTCTTTCTTTCAATTTTTAACAGAAGAAAATGTAGATAATTTGGAAGAAGGAAACTGAGAGAAATACATTATTTGTTTTAACCTGGGTACTTCTTTTGACCATTTTCTCCCTCATTTTACTTTTTTTTTAAATTTTTTAAAAAGAAATCATTATTTTTTTGTATTTATAATAAGGAAAATTATCTCTTGCACTTTTTTTTTCGAACAAAAACAAAATTATCTTTGCACTTTTAGTAAAATTTTTAAATTTCATTAATATATTAATAGAAAAACGCATATTTTTTAATATATATAATAAAAAAAACATTTGATAGTCTTTAATTTTGTTTGTGAAATTAAAAGAAAATCAATATAAAGAACAAACTCTTTTCAATAATGCAATTTTATAATATAAAACCAACGGTCCACTTGAAGGCAGAATACTTGCTATAGTTTAGGATTGAAACTATTTGGAATAATACATGTAATATTAACACTGAAATTATTATATGGATTGCAATGTCTAATAGGTGTGCTCCTTCAATTACATTCTCTTTTCTTTTTTTTTCAGAGAAGGAACACACCACTAACACCAAAACGCGTTGGTTTGGGTTAGCGTGGAATTCCTTATAAACACACACACACCACACAGCAAGCGATGTGGGACGGTGAAAACCCACACACACATATGCATTTACACATACACACGCATGCAGTCAAGCAAAGCTTAGTCACACAACACACACACATCGCACACTTAGCAATATACATGCTTTTTTGTTCAGAGAAGGAACACACCACTAACACCAAAACGCGTTGGTTTGGGTTAACGTGAAATTCCTTATAAACACACACACACCACACAGCAAGCGATGTGGGACGGTGAAAACCCACCCACACATATGCATTTACACACACACGCTTTTTTAAGATTAAGAAATTACATTTTTTAAATGAATTTTATGGATATTTTCCAATTTCATCACATTTTATGGATATTTTAAAATTTCCAAACCCACTAGTCTAGACTCTAGATACCTAAATGGTTAGGTGAAAGCATAGCAAATAGAAAAGAAAATTGCCTTTAATAAATTATAGAGCTGATTTCTTGGACAAATTTGAGAGAATACAATGTTTTGTCAGAGTGCATCCGGTAAAATTGTACTCTTTCCATTTTTTTTTCCTTAATTTTAGATACCTAATGGTTAGGTATCTGTTCGGAAAAGAAAAAAATGCTTTCACGTTTACCAAAATATAGAGCTTTTTGTTATTCTGGATAAATTTGAATTATATAATATTTTGCAAGAATCCATCTTTCCAGGAATAAATCTAAATAAAATCCGAGAATATTTTAATAGTAGTATTTAAAAAGATATAACAAATCTAGATACAAGTACAACACAAAAGATTTTAAGAAATCTCGAAACACAAGTTTGATGCTTCCAAAATACGGCACCGGTCATGTTTTTTATTTTCTTTTTTCGTTCTTTTCTTATAAGATGATTGAAACTTGAAAGTGAGAATTCCAAATTTTTTTAAGAAAAAACTAAAACATCTTTTTCAACTCTTAATTAGACTATTTCTATTTGTTTTGTTTTCTATTGCACACGACATCCATTTGAAAATTGGGCAAGAGAATTTCAACTCAATCATAGATATGTGCAAGCCAATAATATGAAACTTGTCCAAGTTACCATAATTTGAGGAGAGGCCTAGATGGCTGAATTTTCAACCCCTTTGCTCCATTTTTGGCATTTTATTTTTGTAATCATTATAATTTTCGGTCTGGTGGTAGGAATTGGACTTAGTTAACAGTCCAACTATCCAAGTATGCAACATTTGGAATTTTATTAATTAAAAAAGAAATTTTTTTGGTTTAAAATAATCTTAAAGCCATTGAAGTTTGGTATAAACCTACCTAGAGTGCATTATTAATTAGAAGACATGAATATGAGAACATCTATAGGTTTTAATATTATAGGTTTCCCCCCCTCCCTTTACTAGAACTTGATTTAATGTGATTCCTTAGCTACGAAAATGAATATAGGAAAAAATGACCAATGTGTAATAATTAGTTTCTTCGTATACATTAAATGCTCATGCCTATTGAAAATTGAATAAGCCTATAATAAAGAGAGTAGATCTCTCCTTATTATGGTTGTATGAATCCTTAAAAAGTAAGGGCTGGAGACATTAATTGAAAGATGATTGAGTTTATAACCTGATAATCAGTCATGGACTAGTTTAAATAAAATATATTGTCAAACACAACTTTTTTTTTGAGTAGTACATTTATTAGAAGTTACAATCACAATCAGCATATTACATTCCATGAACAAGTATCTATGAAAGTCACATTACTCAAACTAGGTAAACTAGTAAATAACTATAACAAACTAAACAAACTAGTAAATAACTAGACTAACTCAAGCTCACATTTGGTGAGATTCAAACCTAGGACCTCAAAGTCTCAGGACCTCCTCCTTGCCACTAAACCAAGGCCTCATTGGCTGCAAAACACAACTTAAATCAATTTGTCATTTAGGTTTAATTCAAATAGTTGAAAGGGTTAAAATTTTAAATGCCAACAATAATGGTTTTTTTTTATAAGGAGGTATAAGGGAGAAGGAAATTCAAACCTTTGATCTAATCATTTTAAAGAGAGGTAACAGGCTAGACTTGTTCATGAGCAAAGCTACCATTCAAACCTGAAGGTCCACTTGATTTTTGGGTGAATTTGGACAAAAATACTAAGCTCTTTTTTTTTATAGACTAAGCTCATTAAATAAGCTTGGACTAACAAATAAGGCTTGATTAAAAAATCAACTTGGCCTTGGTCTTGCCTTTAAAAACTTAGGCCTTGCCGGGCTCATATTTTGTTAGTAATATTTAAAGGAAAAAACTTTTACATATTTGTTAATTATTAATTAAGTTTATTCATTTAAAATGTTACCGATAAATAATTTTATAATTGTAATTTTATAAAATATGGCACATATACCTTAATCATGAAAAATAACATCATAAAAATTTTGAATATTTATTCAAGTAATATATTTCATACAATGGTTCAAGAGGGTCAGATTAAACAGAGTAAAGACTAAATATACAAAATGTAAATTCAATTCAAACAAAGAAGAAGATCAAAACATGGTGATGCTAGATGGGGTGGCGATACTTAAACGAGATCATTTTAGATATTGGGGATCGATAGTGCAGATGGATGTAGAGATTGATGGTAATGTGACCTATAAGATACAAGCTGATTGAAGCAAGTGAATAAATGTGATAGGTGTGTTGTGTGATAAAGAAATTCCTATATAGTTGAAATGTAAGTTTTATAAGACAAACCAATATTGTTCTATGTTACTGAATGTTGGGAAACTAAAAGATTATATACATAGAAGATGAGTGTAGTAGAAATGTGCATGCTACAATAAATGTGAAGATATACAAAAAAATAAAATGAGAAATGAGGATATTCATAAAAAGATTAGAGTAGCACATATTGAAGACAATATGTTGAAAGTCATTTTATGTTGGTTTGGATACATACAATGTATATTGTGGATGCTCCAGTTAAGAGGGTGGAGACTATGAATGATGTAAAAAAGGTCAAGACTAGATGAAAACTGAAAAAGACTTAGAAGAAAGTCATCCAAAAAGATGTGACAGAATGATAGTTGAAAGAATACATTGCTTGAGATAGAAATGAGTGGAGAAAGAGAATTTATATTGACGACTTAGCGTGAGTTCATCTATTGGTTCATATAACTTATCCAATATTGAGATAAATGCTCTAATTATGATAATTATGATGATGATGTTTAAGTAATATATTTAAACTTTGTTACGTGAGAGTTATAAAAAATAAAAATTTTACAACATAAAGATTAAATTGAAGAAAAGGTTTAAACAAAAAATTAACAAACGTTGACAGGTTTCGATTTTTTTATTGTTTGTAAAAAGGGGTTGGAAGAAATATTAGGCTTGAAATTCAAGCCGAATTGAGCTTGAACTCTCATGAAATTCCATAATATGGTGCTTAGACCCAATCTGAATTCAATCCTACTCATAAACAAGTCAATACTAGGCCAAATCATGATTGTTTTTCTTTTGCATTAAAAAAAAAATTAAAGAGCTAATATGTTTGTTTTAAACGATGGATTCAGTAATTCATTCATAAACTTTTTGTTAAAAAAAATGTTTGAATCCTTACTTTTCCATGTAAAAAAATATAAGTTTTTGTCATTTCTTTGGGCATAGTAACAAATAATCTAAATGTGGCACCATTACTTATGAGCTTCATTCATGAATATAAAATAAAAAATTGTTTGATATCGATTTTATTTTTTATATTTAATACTTTTAAAAGACAACAACAAAAAACATGATTGGTATAGTTTTTATTGAAAAAAAAAAAAATAAAAATTTTCAAAATTATTGAAAACAAAAATTTATTATTTTCAATGGAAAACATGTTTTTGTTTTTGGCATCGTTCATAAGTAAGCAACCCGTGTCTATGTATTAATATAATATTATTATTTTCAAAATAAAAACTCTAAAATAAAATCAATTAATTTTAAATAGAAATAATATTAAAATATTAATATAAAATAATATTTAATGAAAAATAAATAGTTGAATTTAATATATTTATTTGAATATAGAAATTAAATAAAAATAACTAAATATAAATTATATGAAAAATAAAATACCATAATATTATTTAACTTAAATTAGTATAACATTATTTAATATTTTACATATTTTTTAAATAATAGGCATTTAATGCAATTCTAATTAAAGGTGTAAACGAATAAAATGTTCGACAAACTATTCGTGAATATATTCGGTTTATGTTCGTTTATTATTCTTAACGAACGATTATAGACGGAGATATGGTTGTTTGCTTATGTTTGTAAACAAGCTTATTTGATATTCGTTTAAAACTCGTTCGTTTAATAAATTATTTATTGTTCGATAATAATAAAATTTTAAATTACATATTTACTTATAGATTATTTTAATATGTAATTATTAAAATAACATATTTGTGTAGGATTTTTTAGTTTGATATCATATATATTAGGGTGAATACAATTTGTTTGTATAAAATTTTTTTGTTTAGTATTCACGAACACGTTCATTTAATGTTCACAAACACGTATTTGTGAACATGTTCGTTTAATCTTCATGAATATATGTTCGTGAACATGTTCGTTAATGTTCATGAACAAAGCTTAACAAATATCAACACAAACACGAACAGTGTTAAAAAATAAACAAATGAATACAAATATAGTAACGTTCGTTCATGTTCAATTCGTTTACATCCCTAATTCTAATATGCTAATAATTGATATTATCAAACACTATTATCTAATATAGTAAATATTAAATTATTAAAAAAATATGTATTATTTTTTAATTAAATTTAAAATATATTATTTAATAATTTAATATTATTAAAGGTAAATTAAATATATTATTGAATCTAATTTGTAATTTATTATTTCATTTTATTATTTGATGTATAATTTAGAATTGTATTAAATTGTATTTTTATCTAGTAAAAGTTAATATTAATTCATTTTATAATATTACTTTTTAATATTAATTGAATTATTATTTAACTATAATATTACCTAAATTATATGAATTTTTGGCATGATTAATGATGATATTTAATATTAGAATAATAATATTATTTAATATATTAGATAAACAATATTATTTAAATAGTATAATTTTATTTAATAAATAGATTATTGTTTTATTTAATTATTAAAATTTTATTTTTAAATGAAATTATTCCAAAATAAATTAATCATTTGTTTGCATTACATAACAACATTAACCAAATATGTTTTACCTTTTCAAAATTTTAAAAATAAAATAAAATTTTAAAACAGATAATAGAAAAAAAAATCCCGACCACTATATTTTTGTTGTCAGAGATGTTTTCGAACATATTGTTGAGATTGAGGAGAAAAAAAAATTTCGACCCCGATCGCGTAACATTGAAAAGTTCTTTGGATTCTATTTTGAAAGAGAAAAAAGAAATTAAAATAATGAATCGAATAAAATAATCACAAGAAAATAACAAAGGAAGAGTCCCGTTGAATTCAACTAATTTGGCAATCAAAAAGTCACAATAGTAAGTGTGGAAGTCTGCCATTTTTTCCTTTCTTCAATAGCATTTTCTCTTACACCATTGTTGACTTTTTTAAATGTGATTTCATCTTTTTGAAATGCGTGATATTTCCAAGTATATAATTATCACCATTGGTTGGTTACGTATGCTTTGATTAAATATATATATAAATATATATGTACCAAAAAAGAAAATGGATTCAAGTGATGAGAGATTTTTTTTTAATTTTTGAATTTGAATCTATTGAAAATTTAGAAAAAATAATTATTTTGACTCAATTTAAATAAATAATTTGCTTAAACGTACCAAAAAAAGAGTTGTTGGGTTTAGAGTGGCGGAACTTAAAGGAGATTCACTTGATGACATATCTAGAGCACACTCAAGTCTCGACAGAGTGCTCTACAAATTTCTTATCTCGAACCTTTAAGTGTATCAAAAGCAAAGGAAATGAAGCAGCACATATAATGACCAAGGATGGGTTAGAATAGAATACAATCAACAAGTAGTTTTGTTTAAATGAATTTTTTATTGTTAAAGAGTATTTGGATCAATTTACACATAATACGCAACTAATACTTTACGAAAAATTTTAAGTACGCACGTTTATATCGATCTGGTGTGTTAAAAAAATTAATTTTTTTGAGTACTGATTTCAAACTCCAAATGGGACTTATAAAACAATATTTACTTGCCGTTTAAATGAGGTTATATTAAAAGACTTTTGCTTTACGAATTAATAATATTATCGTTTAAAAGATATTATGTTAAGAAACTTATGCTTTACGAATTAATAATAATACGAGCAATTTCACTAAAAAAAAAAGTTGCTAAGCTTTTAATATCTCCAAGGAAGACTCTACTTTTTGTTTAAATGAGTTGGGGGACACGTTTTTAGGTCACGTTTCTCATTCTCAACAACTCGTCTAACCGTCAAAGTGGAAACAGTTGTTTAATACTTAACAAATAAGATTAATTTGAAATAAAATCTCCAGGCAGGCAGCCTCTTATTGGGATTGTCAAACTGCCTGACTGTCAAACTGGTCTAACCGTCAAAGTGGAAGTAGTTGTTTAATACTTGACAAATAATATTAAATTAAAATAAAAACTCCTGGCAGCCTCTTGTTGGGACTTGGGATCGTTGACTGCCTGACTGATGGATTTTGTTAGGATCAACGATTAGGATTACCATAAAATTTACTGGACGCTGATTTGGGTTTTCATATTTCAGTGCTGCAACTACACACACTGGAGCAAAAATTTCAGCAAGACCCTCGGTGGTAGAGGTATTTATTGGGCCGGGTTGACCCGACTCGTTCCGCAACCGGATCGGGTCAATCCGGTCCAATATCCGAACCGGTACAGTATCGGTTCGGAACCGGTCTTGCCCGATATGGTACCGGGCTGTGTTGGTTTTAAAATTTTAGGATCGGGCCCGTTAAGGGCCCGGCTCATAATCGGATCGGTTCGAATCGGTCCGGTTAAAAAAAATAAAAAGAAAATACTTTTTTTTTAATTTTTTTTATTTTTTAATTATAATTAAAAAAATTTTAACCCTAAACAAAATAAATTAATATTTTAAAAATATATTAAATAAATGAATAAATATTAAGTAAATGATATTTCAAATATAATAAATTGTTTTAAATTCAAAATGAATATAATAAATGAATATAAATAAAGATATGCAAAATGAATATAATAATAATATTCATAATATCATTATTTGTATTTTGAATCAAATATCATTTTATCATAATATTATATTCATAATATAACTTTAATTTATTATAACAATAATTTTATTAGATAATTTTATAATAGTTTATTTTTATATTATTGTTACATTAATTAAATAAATTATAATATAACTTTATAATAAATTATTGTTAAATTAAACTATTAACATTATTTATTATAAAAATAAATTTATTAGATTAAATTATTAAGATATATTAATATATATTAAAATAAATTAATATAAATTTTTATAAATAAAAATTTTAAAAAGCAAAAAAAAATGGACCGAACTGGTTTAAACCCGTTCGGTCCGGTTTTGAGGCGAACCGGTCCAACAAACCGGGCCGGTTCGCCTTTTATAACAGATAGAACCGGCCCGAACCGGACCGGTTTAATACCGGTTCGGACCGATTCTCTTTTGGTTAGGGCCGGAACCGGTGAAAACCGGCCCGGTCCGGCCCGTAACCAACTCTACTCGATGGTTCTCTTTCTCTATCGTGATTTTTATCATTTTAATTTTCTTTTTTTTTCATTTTATTGCTTTCTTATTTTTGTCTTTTTTTCATTTCGTAATTTATTGTTATTTTTATTTAAAATGTCTTTAGTTGTAGTATTTTTATATAAAATAATTTACCATTATTTATTAAAAAATTTTAAAATTTTTAAATAGTAAAAACATTAAAATATACATTATCAATGTATCAAATATAAATTTTTTTTGTTGTTCTGAATTTGAATTTGATAAAAAATTGAAAAAAATAGCTTTTTTATGAATTCGTTAAATTTGATGTAAATAAATCTTGTTAAACAAAATCGGAAAAAATATATTAGACAAAACTAAAAATTTTTTATCGCGTTGGAAAGATATATGAAACAAAATGACAGCATTCTGTAATTGTCAACCAAACCATTGTAAATCATATTTATATATTTCTTTCAGCCACATTGCTCAAATTGCACAAATTTAAAATAAAACAAAAGCAATTTAAAGCCAACAATTTTTTTGATCTAGTGGTTAGAAAAAATTTTATGCATTCTGTAATATTTAGATTTGAAAGCAACCTTATTTTCTACCCAAACAAAAAAAAAGAGAGAGAAATTAAGTAAAAAAGGTTGAAAAATGAAAAGATCCTTGAGTATCTGCCAAATGCCTTCACTATAGTAATTTCTCCTTTGGATGCCAAAGTAGCATTAGAAAATGCTCGACAAAGGGAAATTATTTGGCATTAAAGATCAAGAAAAAGTGAGAAAAAAAAAAGGGAGACATTCGAATAAAGAAAAAGCTCTTATAATAATAGAGCACAACTTTTTCTTAAAATAGTCATTTTTTTTTGTTGAGAAACATCTTTTTTTCAACAAATTCCATCTCAAGAAAAAAACTAGAATGAAGTAGTTGTAGCAAAATTACGAGTCATAGAAATTAGGACGTAACTAGTAAATTAACCTTTGTTAACCTTTGGTTACGTAGCATTGCTTTAATATAAGACAAATCAAATTTAATAAAAATTTTTTTAAAAAAAAGATAGAAACCATGTTTCATAATTATTTTTTTTATAGTTTATACATCTATAATAAATTAATTTCATCTTTTATGCTTGAAATATTATAAATGATTTTGACAATTAAAACAATTATTTTTTATGATGCCAAAAAAAGGTTGATAGGCTTTTTATGAATTTTCAGTTTTATTTTTTTAGATCAACCCATGAAATAAAAAGATTCAATGGATTTTTTCCGGTAAGACTTGCTCTAACACTCAACTCAATATGAGTTAGAGAATATTTTAGTCTTTAGAGAACAAGAAAGTCAGAATATTCAAAAGATTGTGTGCGCCTTTGGCTTACCATGAGATCCTTTTTATGGTGATCATCCCCACACTTTTGTTTCATGGGACTTAATGTTCGTGTGCTAAGTAGGCAGTTATGGAGACGATGAGAGGTTCTTGAATTTTCATGCGTTAAGTGGGTGACTATACCTAAGTTTGGCCAAAAAAAATGTCATTGGGGTACTAACATAATGCCCCTTGATGAATGTTGACGTAAAGTGATCAGAGTTTGCCCTAAACCTTTATCTTAGCATTTTAGGGTTGAAATTGCTAGCAAGGAGTTAACCCAAATATTGGTGCCTAATGTTGTTGGCTCAATGAGACTCAAAATTATGGCACTCAATACCACTAGTGAAGAGAAGTCCAAGGTGTTGGTGTCTAAAGAAGAAGGTGAGCTAATGTTCAAGAAATTGGTGCTTAGCCACGTATAAACAGATGTATCAGAGATTGACGTTCAAGGTATGGGTAAGCAAATGTCCAAGAGATTGGCACTCGGGCCATAGGCGAGTAGATGTCAAAGTGACTAATGCTCAAGCCACAGGCCATGGTGCCAATATTCAAAAAATTGTCCCATGAGGTCGTGGGTGAGCCAATGCCCAAGAGACTGGCGCATAAGACTGTGGGCAAGTGGATGCCCGAGAGAATAGCACACGAGGCCATGGGTGAGCATGCCTAAAAGATTGGCGCCTAAGGCCATAGGCAAGCAGGTGCCCAGTGTCACGTCCCACGCGCTTGTCCAAGGCCTGATGAATGGGTTAAAGGTGATTATTGGGCCGGGTTGGCCCGACCCGGTTCGCAACCGGATCGGGTCAATCCGGCCCAAAATCCGAACCGGTACTTTTATTTTTTAATTTTAATTTTTTAGAACCGGGCCCGGTAAGGGCCCGGCCCGATAAGGGCCCGGATCAAACTGGACTGGTTCAAACCGGTCTGGTTAAAAAAATTAAAAAAAATAAAATATTTTTTACTGCAGTTGCACTGTCATTTTGATGCCTTGATTTGGCTGTTGCCCAACTTTTTTTTTAATTTTTAATTTTAATTAAATAAATAAAAAAAAGCTTTGCTCCTAGCCCCTACACTGCAGTTGCACTGCGCAGAGCAGAGGCAAGTCTTGCCTCTGCTCTGTGTTGGATGGGCAACGACCATCAGTCCTTTTTTTTTTTATTCTAATTTTTTTCTATAAATACCTCTATAATCTTCTATTTTCATTTACATTTCTTTTATATTTTCTCTCAAATCTACTATCTATATTCATCTACTCTTATTCTCTTCACTCACATACTCTCTCAATATTCACTCAACCTCTCTCAAATTCACTTAAATTCCCTTATTCCAAATTTATAATATCGTCATTTCCTTTCTAAATTTCATTTTTCTTTTTATTTTATAATTTTACAAATTTTACTTTTAATTTTCAAATTCTAATATATTATATATATATTCCTTATTCCAATTTATAATATCATCATTTTCTTTATAAACTTCATTTTTCTTTTTATTTTATAATTTTACAAATTTTACTTTTAATTTTCAAGTTTCAATTTTCAAATTCCAATATATTATATATATCATACATCTATTTTTTTAATTTTTAACATATATTTATTTTCAAAAAAAAAATAAAAATGTCAAATTTCTTTCGTCGTTCATGCTCTATTTCTCGACCTTTTGGTTCTACTGAAATTCCTAATTTGGGTGACGAATCATTTAATGAAATCGAACCCGATATTCATCCGGAGGAGGAGCTTCCTTTGGCGGCGCCATCGATTGGTCGTGGACATGGAGGTCATGCTCAAACACAATCATTAGCTGCCACCACTGCTGCTACATCATCAAGGCCGAAGTTTAGTCGAAAAAAAACGAGCAGGGTATGGGAGTATTTCGATATTGTAGCAAAAGAAGGTGAGACGAATAAATATTGTGCTATCTGTAAATTGTGCCAAGGCGTTTACTCTTATAAGTCCGGTGGAGGTGCTGGCGGTACAGGTACGTATAAAAGACATTTAATTACTGCACATAAAATTAATCCTGATGCCGAAGAAGATGAAATTTTAGAAGGTAAACAATCTCAAATTAATACACGTGATGGTGGAAAAAATTTTATTTTTGATAATGTTCAAGCTAGACGTGGTTTAGTTAGATTTGTAATTAGGACTGAACAACCATTCACAATTTGTGAAAAATCAGGATATTTAGAATTTGTTTGTAACTATTTACAACCCGCATATAAATCTATTTCTAGACATACATTAAAAAGAGATTGCATGGATATGTTTAAAGAATATAGACAAGCTTTAATTGATAAACTTAGTAATATTTCATCTAGGGTTAGTTTAACTAGTGATATATGGACTAGTACTAATGGTATAAGTTATCTTGTTATAACTTGTCATTGGATAGATGAAAATTGGTCCATGCAAAAACGAATTTTATCTTTAGATGTAATAGAAGAAGCACATAATTCATATACTATTCATAAATATATTACTAAAGTTTGTAAATTATATGGACTAGAAAATAATAAAGTTTTTGCTATTACTTTTGATAATGCTTCGAGTAATACTGCAGCTATTCCTCATTTAATTAAAAGTTTAAACCCTGTTATGCAAGGCATATTTTTTCATGCAAGATGTGCATGTCATATTATAAATTTATGTATTCAAAGTGGTTTTAGTTCTAGTGGTACTGGTACTGGCATAGGTCCAATTGATAAAATTAAAATTTTAGCAAAATGGATTCGCACACCAAGTAATAAACATGAATGGAAGCAAATTTGTATAACAAATAATATACCTGTTAAAGTATTTCCACTTCCCGTGGAAACAAGATGGAATTCACTTCATCGTTTGCTTTCTTCTATTTTATCTTATAAAGAACTTGTTACTCCTTTTTATAACAATTATACAAGTAGCACACATTTAGTACTTTTTGAAGAAGATTGGACTTTTATTGAATATTGTGTTGATTTATTATCTACTTTTAAAGATGCAACCGAAAGATTTTTAACTCAATTTTATCCAACTACACCGTATTTTGTTCCTATTATCTACACAATGTTTGACAAATTTGTAAAATTTAGGAATCATGAAACTTTAAGTTCTTTTGTATATGATATGGAGGAAAAATTTTAAAAATATTGGGAAATAATTCCTCCTATTTATTGTATTGCAACTTTACTAGATCCTAGTCAAGGTGAGGTAAATATAGAATTTTTTTTTGTTATAAAGAATTTCTTGGTCTTGATTCTATTGAGGATCAAAAGTCCTCAATTAACAATCTTTTTCGAGAATTGTTTAATGTTTATGAAACAGAAAGGGAGCAATTCAACTTTAATCGAGAAGAAGAAGATTCGTACGAAGAAACCGAAAGTAGCAAAAAAGGAAAAGGAATTTTAAACGCAATTAAGGAAGCAGCAAAGAAGAGAATGAAGCTAAAAGGAAAAGCGAGCGGATCGGGATCAACAACTCGACGAAGTTCTAGCTTCAATGAGCTAGGATTTTTCTTAAGTCAAGATTTTTCTGTATATGAAAACTTTGATCTTCTCCAATGGTGGAAAGAAAACCAAAAACAATTTCCAGTTTTAGCTTCCATGGCCCGAGATGTTTTTGCGGTGCAAGTTTATTCTGTTGCTTCGGAATCCGCATTCTCGACGTGTGGAAAAATTATTGGAGACCATCAAACCACTCTTAATTCGGATTCATTGTGCATGTTGACATGCCTTAAAGATTGGTTTGATGCGGAATCGCGCAATGTCGAACTTGGAATGGCCAATGAATTTGCTGATAATAATTCAGAAGAGGAGGAAGAAATTTCCAAGGCAATCCGTATAAATTATGAAGAGTAGAGAATAATCTTTTTTTTGTAAATTGTATGTAAAATTGTAAATAAGTTTAGTCATAGTGAATATTTTTATGGACTACGGTCCCGTGGTTTTTACCCTTCTAACTTTTGAAGGGGTTTTCCACGTAAAAAATCTTTGGTCTCCTACTCTCTCCTTTTTCTCCTTTATTATTATTATTATTATTATTATTATTATTATTATTATTATTATTATTATTATTATTACATACCAAATTAATTAATGTTATACTTATCTATGTTTAAAATAAATAAATATTTAAAATACAAAATGAATTAATATTTTAAAAATATATTAAATAAATGAATAAATAAATGAATGAATGAATATTAAGTAAATGATATTTCAAATATAATAAATTATTTTAAATGCAAAATGAATATAATAAATGAATATAAATAAAGATATGCAAAATGAATATAATAATAATATTCATAATATCATTATTTGTATTTTGAATCAAATATCATTTTATCATAATATTATATTCATAATATAACTTTAATTTATTATAACAATAATTTTATTAGATAATTTTATAATAGTTTATTTTTACATTACTGTTACATTAATTAAATAAATTATAATATAACTTTATAATAAATTATTGTTAAATTAAACTATTAACATTATTTATTATAAAAATAAATTTATTAGATTAAATTATTAAAATATATTAATATATATTAAAATAAATTAATATAAATTTTTAAAAATAAAAATTTTAAAAAGCAAAAAAAAAATGTAAACCGGTTCGGTCTGGTTTTGAGGCGAATCGGTCCAACGAACCGGGCCGGTTCACCTCTTATAATAGATAGAACCGGTTCGGTTCGGACCGGTTCTCTTTTGGTTAGGGCCAAAACCGGTGAAAACCGGCCCGGTCCGGCCCGTAACCAGCTCTAGAATGGGTGCAGGTCGATTCAAGTCCCAACTGAGGGGTTAAGAGGTTGGCAAACCGATCTGAGGTAGCCCAGGGTGGTGGGCGTGACTCTGATGTAGGCCAGAGGGTGTGTGTGGCGGTCAACACACAGGTACGCAAGACAGACACTGGTCGGGCAAGCTAGATGGGCAGATGAGGCCCTAGGCGTTGGCGTTGGCGTCTGCAGAGGAGTGCGCACAGGGCCGATTAGCGTGCAGACGAGCAAGGCAAATGTGAGGGAGAAGCTTGGAGAGGCTCCCGAAGCTTCCAGAAGTCTTTAAGTGCTGGGTTAGGCCAGGCAGGCCAAGTGCGCACCCAAGCGTGGAAGGATCTAAAAGATGTGCTAGATCAGGTTAAGCCTCAAGCGCTAAAGGTTCTAGATGAGGCTAGGTAGGACTTGCGGGTGGAACAGTGACCGAAGGATCGAGAACACTTGGGAGAGACCCAGAGGGCCCCAGGTGCGCGCCCAGGCGCGAGCCCTAGGCAGCAAGGTCTGGGACCTTCCAAACCTAGTGCGCGCACCAACAGGCCCCAGTCCAGCTCAGCTCCAAAATGTTCCTATAGACCTATCTAGCTGTCCACTGACCTGGAAGAGTCCAGCACCAACCCAACAGCCAGCCACTTGGCCTGACCACCACCACAAGTTTGTAGGAGGGCTTGTCTATATAAAGGGGTGCTCTCCCCCACATTTGTACACAAGAGAGAGATAGAAAAGAGTATACTAAGAGAGTGTCATTATGGGTGAGGAGTGAGCTAGCTGAGAGATAGGTTGAGACACTAGACCTCCTCTACATGGGTAGAGTTGAGTCTCTTGTGAGTCTCCTAAGCAAGGATAGGGTGTGCCAGCTTAGTGTAGAGACCAAGGTTGTGTCTCCCTCTTGTAAAAGCTCCTGTACATAGTTTTGTTGAGTGTGATACAAGTATACAGTTCCCCCACACCAGTGTGTGTGTCTGCTTAAGTGTGCTTGTAGTTTCCGTTGTGCCAAGCACTCTGAGTTGTCGGTTAAGTGGTGCACACCACTCTAACCCCGGGAAGGCTGACTTAGGGGCGTATGGACGTAAGTTTCCAGGTAAGGCTACATGATTGCTCCGCTTAAGACCTGAATGCATGACAGTTGGTATCAGAGCCTGCGTTCACCAAGTTGCGATTGGCGTGCGGTTATTGATTCTGCCTGCATGAGTGTGCACGGTGTCAGTAGTGCCTAGTGCTATTCGAGACACCAGTCCAAGCCGAGTCAGCAAAGTGAGCAAACATTGTGAGTGCCCTGAACTGAGCAAGGATGTTGAGTTTAGACATGTGCCCGCACACTGAAAGGCAGGAGGCCCGTGAGACTTGAACCGGGAAGGGGAAGAAAGGTAGCAGCTCCCAAGAAATGGTCTCTGCCTTCGACGAGCAGCTAGCTAAGGTTGAGCTGGCCGTGGCAGACATTGAGGACAAGCTCAAGGATCGCCTCATCGATTTCTACTATGAGGGGAAGTAGTTAGGACTTGAGGTGCGGGAAAAGCTCACGGAGATCGAGTGGCTCACCCATAAGAATGAGGCCCTTAAAGCGATGGTGGAATCATTACGAGTTGAGCTAAAGCAGCAGCGCAATAAAGTCAGTGCATGCGAAAGTGCCATAGGAGGTGGCCTGCTTGCATTTGCTACCCGAATTAGGTCGGATGTCCCGAAGCCTAAGGAGTTCAAGGGTACGAGGTCGGCTAAAGACATCGACAACTTCTTGTGGGGTATGGAGCAGTATTTCTGAGCTGTTGGCATCGAGGAGGATGCTACCAAGGTGAGTACTGCCTCTATGTACTTGGTAAATATTGCCTTATTGTGGTGGCGTCATAGGTGTGACAACACAAGGTGTGGTAGTGCTGCCATTGGAATATGGGATGAGTTCTAACGGAAGTTTAGGCAGCAGTTTTATCCTGAGTGCGTAACTAAAAAGGCAAGGTTGAAGCTAAGGCGGTTGATGTAGCGCGGTGAAGTTCCGGAGTATGTGAGAAAGTTCTCTAAACTGATGCTGCAAATACTGAACCTTGGGGAAGATGAGGTGTTCTTCTCCTTCATGGATGGATTCCAGCCATGGACAAGACAAGAGCTGAAGAGGATGGGTGTTCAAATGCTCTCGAGGGGGATGACAACCGTGGAGCCCCTGGTTGATTTCATTAAGTCTGAGTAGTCCAACCTAGGAGGAAAGGCTTGAGTGGGGAAGACCAGTCAATGATGAAAGAGTGTGCAAGTCCAATGCTTCCAAACCCAAAAGGAAGGGTTAAGGAGGGGAAGATCGGGACGCGAGTGGCAAGGGGATGCCATATATGACTGAGCAGAAGTCCTCAAGGGGTGAGGACCGACCACGAAAGCCGTTAGAGTGCTTCTTGTGCATGGGACCTCATAGAGCACGGGAGTACTCGACAAAGGAGATGCTTGTAGCGATCGTGAGGGGAAGCGAGCAATCGAAGGGAGAACCAGGGGTGGTTCGTCGACTTGGTGCCATTTAGTCGGACGAGGAACCGGGGTGGTTCAAAGACTAGGTGCCATACAAGCATGTGATCGGGTGCGCGACAGTCAGTCAGGAGATGAGGGTGATGTCCCTAGTCGAAGTGTGCAGTCAGACCCCCCCAACGTGAACTGCAGCAAAAGGCACGGAAGGTTGGGAAGATGCGTCGGCACCGCTTGAGGAGACGAAGCAGATGTGTGTGGATGGAGAAACGACACTCCGCTAGCAACGAGGGTGTTGCTAGAACATGTGGGGGAGAGTGTCATGTCCCGCGCACTTGTTCGAGGCCTGATGGACGAGTGCAGGCCGATTCTGGTCCCAACCGAGGGGTTGAGAGGCTGGTAGACCGATCTGAGGTAGCCCAGGGTGGTAGGCATGACTCTGATGTAGGCTGGAGGGTGTGTGCAACGGTCATCACACAGGTGCGCAAGACGGACGTTGGTCGGGCAAGCCAGATGGGTAGACGAGGCCCTAGGCATTAGTGTCGGCAAAGGAGTGAGCACATGGCTGGTTGGTGTGCAGATGAGCCAGGCAAATGCGAGGGAGAAGCTTGGAGAGGCTCTCGAAGCATCCAAAAGTCTCTAAACGCTAGGCCAGGCTAGGTGAGCCAGGTGCATGCCCAAGCGCGGAAGGATCTGGAAGGTGTACGAGACCAGGTTGAGCCCCAGGCGCAGAAGGTTCTAGATGAGGCAAGGCAGGACTGGTGGGTGGAACAGTGGCTGAAGGATCTAAAACACTCGGGAGAGACCCAGGGGGCCCCGGGCATGTGCCCAGGCGCAGGCCTTGAGCGGCAAGGTCTGGAACCTTCTAGACTCGGTGCGCACACCAACAGGCCCCAGTCCAACTTAGCTCTAGAATTTCCCACCGACCTAGCCAACTATCCACTGACTTGGAAGAGTCCAGAAGCAGCCCAACAGTCAGCCACTCGGCCTAACCACCACCACATGTTTGTAGGAGGGCTTGTCTATATAAAGGGTTCCCACCGACCTAGCCAACTGTCCACTGACTTGGAAGAGTCCAGAAGCAGCCCAACAGTCAGCCACTCGGCCTAACCACCACCACATGTTTGTAGGAGGGCTTGTCTATATAAAGGGGTGCCCTCCCCCACATTTGTACATAAGAGAGAGATAGAAAAGAGCATACTAAGAGAGTCTCATTGTTGGTGAGGAGAGAGGTAGCTAAGAGATAGGTTGAGACACTAGAGCTCCTCTAAGAGGGTAGAGTTGAGTCCTTTATGAGTCTCCTAAGCAAGGCTAGGGTGTGCCAACTTAGTGTAGAGACCAAGGTTGTGTCTCCCTCTTGTAAAAGCTCCCGCACATAGTATTGTTGAGTGTAACACAAGTGTATAGTTCCTCCACACTAGTGTGTGTGTGTCTGCTTAAGTGTGCTTGTAATTTCCTCTGTGCAAGCACTCTGAGTTGTCGGTTAAGTGGTGCACACCACTCTAACCACAGGAAGGTTGACTTAGGGGTGTGTGGATGTAAGTTTCTCGCCTAAGGCCGCACGATTGCTCGGCTTAAGACCCGAGTGCGTGACACTAGACACACTAATGCCTAAGGCTATAGCTCTTGCTTGCCTATGGCCTCATGTGCTAATCTTTTTGGCATCAGCTCCCTACGACCTTATGCGCTAGTTTATTGGGCATCAGCTCGCCCTCAACCTTGTGCACTAGTTTATTGGACATTGGTTTACTCAAAAACTCAAGTGCTAGCCTCTTGGGCATTGACTTGCTCATGGCCTTGTGTGCTAATCTCTTAGGCATCAGCTCGCCCATGGCTTCATGTGCTAGGCTCTTGGACATCGACTTGCCATGTCCTTAGACACCAACACCTCGAATTTTTCTTCACTCGAGATGCGAGCAATGAAAAGTCTATGAGAATCCTATATGGCAAATGTTGATCACTTTATAATCGCCGTTCACTAGAAAGACATTATGTTTGATACACCAAAATACGTGGATCCCAAACATGCAAAAGGTATAACCAACCATAGAGCTGCTTAATGGGCCGGATTAGCCCGACCCGATTCGTAATCGGATAGGTTAATCCGGCCCATAATCCGAACCAGTACTGTACCGGTTCGGAACCGGCCTAGCCCGGTACGTTATCGGGCTGGGCCGGTTTTAGATTATTAGGACTGGGCCCGATCCAGGTCCAGAACCGAACCGGTTTCGGTTGAACCGGTTCGGTTAAAAAAAAAAAAAGGCTGCCACTGCAAGTCACAGAATGTGACTTGCCTATTTGATGGGTGGCCGTTGCCCATCATTCTTTTTTTTTTTTAATTTTTTTAAAATTTTTTTATTCTAATTTTTTTCTATAAATACTTCTTCTATCTTCTATTTTTCTTTACATTTCTTCTATATTTTCTCTCAAATCTACCTACTATCTATATTCATCTACTCTTATTCTCTTCACTCACATATTCTCTCAATATTCACTCAAATTCCCTTATTCCAAATTTATAATCTCATCATTTTCTTTCTAAATTTCATTTTTCTTTTTATTTTATAATTTTGCAAATTTTACTTTTAATTTTCAAATTCTAATATATTATATATATCTTTTATTCCAAATTTATAATCTCATCATTTTCTTTCTAAATTTCATTTTTCTTTTTATTTTATAATTTTGCAAATTTTACTTTTAATTTTCAAGTTTCAATTTCCAAATTCCAATATATTATATATATCATACATCTATTTTTTTTAATTCTTAACATATATTTATTTTCAAAAAAATATTAAAATGTCAAATTTCTTTCGTCGTTCATGTTCTATTTCTCGACCTTTTGGTTCCACTGAAATTCGTAATTTGGGTGACGAACCATTTAATGAAATCGAACCCGATATTCATCCGGAGGAGGAGCTTCCTTTGGCGGCGCCATTGGTTGGTCGTGATCAACGTGGAGATCATGCTCAAACACAATCATCAGCTGCCACCACTGCTGCTACATCATCAAGGCTGAAGTTTAGTAAAAAAAAAACGAGCAGAGTATGGGAGTATTTCGATATTGTAGCAAAAGAAGGTGAGACGAATAAATATTGTACTATTTGTAAATTGTGCCAAGGCGTTTACTCTTATAAGTCCAGTGGAGGTGCTGGCGGTACAGGTACGTATAAAAGACATTTAATTACTGCACATAAAATTAATCCTGATGCCGAAGAAAATGAAATTTTAGAAGGTAAACAATCTCAAATTAATACACGTGATGGTGGAAAAAATTTTATTTTTGATAATGTTCAAGCTAGACGTGGTTTAGTTAGATTTGTAATTAGGACTGAACAACCATTCACAATTTGTGAAAAAACAGGATATTTAGAATTTGTTTGTAACTATTTACAACCCGCATATAAATCTATTTCTAGACATACATTAAAAAGAGATTGCATAGATATGTTTAAAGAATATAGACAAGCTTTAATTGATACACTTAGTAATATTTCATCTAGGGTTAGTTTAACTAGTGATATATGGACTAGTACTAATGGTATAAGTTATCTTGTTATAACTTGCCATTGGATAGATGAAGATTGATCCATGCAAAAACGAATTTTATCTTTAGATGTAATAGAAGAAGCACATAATTCATATACTATTCATAAATATATTACTAAAGTTTGTAAATTATATGGACTAGAAAATAATAAAGTTTTTGCTATTACTTTTGATAATGCTTCGAGTAATACTGCAACTATTCCTCATTTAATTAAAAGTTTAAACCCTGTTATGCAAGGCATATTTTTTCATGCAAGATGTGCATGTCATATTATAAATTTATGTGTTCAAAGTGGTTTTAGTTCTAATGGTACTAGTATTTTGTTCCTATTATCTACACAATGTTTGACAAATTTGTAAAATTTAGGAATCATGAAATTTTAAGTTCTTTTGTATATGATATGGAGGAAAAATTTAATAACTATTGGGAAATAATTCCTCCTATTTATTGTATTGCAACTTTACTATATCCTAATCAAGGTGAGGTAAATATAGAAATTTTTTTTGATTGTTATAAAGAATTTCTTGGCCTTGATTCTATTGAGGATCAAAAGTCCTCAATTAACAATCTTTTTCAAGAATTGTTTAATGTTTATGAAACAGAAAGGGAGCAATTCAACTTTAATCGAGGAGAAGAAGATTCATACGAAGAAACCGAAAGTAGCAAAAAAGGAAAAGGAATTTTAAACGCAATTAAGGAAGCAGCAAAGAAGAGAATGAAGCTAAAAGGAAAAGCGAGCGGATCGGGATCGGGATCAACAACTCGAAGAAGTTCTAGCTTCAATGAGCTAGGATTTTTCTTAAGTCAAGATTTTTCTGTAGATGAAAACTTTGATCTTCTCCAATGGTGGAAAGAAAACCAAAAACAATTTTCAGTTTTAGCTTCCATGACTCGAGATGTTTTTGCGGTGCAAGTTTCTTCTGTTGCTTCGGAATCCTCATTCTCGACGTGTGGAAGAATTATTGGAAACCATCGAACCACTCTTAATCCGGATTCATTGTGCATGTTAACATGTCTTAAAGATTGGTTTGATGTGGAATCGCGCAATGTCGAACTTGAAATGGTCAATGAATTCGCTGATAATAATTCAGAAGAGGAGGAAGAAATTTCCAAGGCAATCCGTATGAGTAGAGAATAATCTTTTTTTTTGTAAATTGTATGTAAAATTGTAAATAAGTTTAGTCATAGTGAATATTTTTATGGACTACGGTCCCGTGATTTTTACCCTTCTAACTTTTGAAGGGGTTTTCCATGTAAAAAATCTTTGGTCTCCTACTCTCTCCTTTTTCTCCTTTGTTGTTGTTGTTGTTGTTGTTGTTGTTATTATTATTATTATTATTATTACATATCAAATTAATTAATGTTATACTTATCTATGTTTAAAATAAATAAATATTTAAAATACAAAATGAATTAATATTTTAAAAACATATTAAATAAATGAATAAATAAATAAATGAATAAAAATTAAGTAAATGATATTTCAAATATAATAAATTATTTTAAATGCAAAATGAATATAATAAATGAACATAAATAAAGATATGCAAAATGACATTGCAAAATGAATATAATAATAATATTCATAATATCATTATTTGTATTTTGAATCAAATATCATTTTATCATAATAACTTTATTATAATATTATATTCATAATATAACTTTATTTTATTATAACAATAATTTTATTAGATAATTTTATAGTAGTTTATTTTTACATTATTATTACATTAATTAAATAAATTATAATATAACTTTATAATAAATTATTGTTAAATTAAATTATTAACATTATTTAGTATAAAAATAAATTTATTAGATTAAATTATTAAAATATATTAATATATATTAAAATAAATTAAAATAAATGTTAAAAAATAAAAATTTTAAATGAAAAAAATGGACCGAACCGGTCCAACGAACTGAGCCGGTTCGCCTCTTTAATAATATAGAACAGGTCCGAACCGGACCTATTTTCTACCAGTTCAGACCGATTCTTCTCTGGTTAGGGTCGGAACCGGCCCGTAACCAGCTTTAACCAACCACAAACAACCATGATTCCCACTACGAAGGAACCTACTCGCTAAGATGCAAAAAGTATAAGGACCTCTTGGCAGGAACATCCTGCCATCTCCATATAACATCTCACTTAGCATATGTATATTAAGTCCTATAAAACAAAGGTGCGAGGATCATGTAAAAAGAAATCTGATCTTCTAAATACTCTTTCTCGTTTTTTAAGCCAAAAATATTCTCAAACTCATACTGTCATTCTGATGTAGGCATCAGAGTAAATCCGATTAAAAAACTCAGTAGACCTTTTTATTTTGCAAATTAATCCAAGAATATAAGACTAGAAGTTCATCCAAAAGCCTGTCAACCTTTTTCTTACATCAACAATATTCAATCTTAAAAAGGACCATTGTCGTACAAGAAAAAAGCTTATAGTATATTTTACAGGATTATTAGATTTTTTTCTCTCTTATTTTTTAAATTTTTTTATTTTTTTATCAATTCAATCACGAACACTGAAAACCTTTTAACTCTTCGACAATCCAAAATTTTTTTTCTTTATTTTTTTTAGATAAGTTGCATTTAAATAAACGATATGTAGTTAATTTTATATGTAAATTAGATTTTGTATAAGAGTTTATATTTGACAATGATATTAGATCAATATAAATCATTTATATAATAATAGGGTAATTATTTAATATACTACTAATAAAGTTTTTTTACTTGACAAGTAAACTTAGTATTATGAAACATATTTTATTTTTTTAAGTGTATTGGATATTAATCTATAATAATAATATTATAAATTTTGTTGCTTTTTTCTTTACTTCACAAAATCGAAATTCAATTAAATAAAAAAAAGTCACGTCTCTTTCTTTGAATTTTTTTTCTCTCTCCCCGGAAACAATAAAATATAACTGCAAAAGAAAAAACATGGTTTATATCAAACGAAAACATAACATCAGAATGCATTCATTAAACTTAAAAAAAATATTGAAAAAAAAAAGGACGGCACGTTGAGACGTGTCCGCAATTAATTTTAGATTAAAAATGTAGAAAATTATGTGGCTTGTGTAAATGTCTGTAATCAATTTAAGAGAATGATATGGAAAAAAAAATGGTTGTGGAATCCAAAAATGGACCCATAACACGTAATGGAAGTCATCAAGTGACCCACTTCGTATCGAGAGGATAAGATTTTGATGATTAATAATGAGGATGACGTGGATAACGCTAAATATGATGTTTACTAGCAAGCAATTGTGGGTCATATATTCATAATATATTAGATGGCTGTAACCAAAAAATTATATATTAGATAGTTTATTGTCTTATCAATACATTTTCATTCGAAATTATAATAAATATACTGATAAATATGAAAATTACTTTATTTAAATTAAGTAAATCGATAAATATTTATAATTAGCTAAACTGGTAAATAATTGATTAATTCAACTCACTGTGACTACTCAGTGAAACTCAAAATTAAGACCTTAATTCAAAGTTTCAAGACCTTCTCTTTGCCCTAAGCCAAAGCCTCATTGCAATAATATAGTTTACTTAATTCAAATTATTTATTAGTTTACTTAATTTGAGAAAAATAATTGTTATAATTATCATTCAAAAAATATAATATGTTGATTATTATTATAACTTTTAATGATAATATACTACTTAAAAAAAGGTGAGGATAGAAGTGATTATAAGAACTGAAATATGAATTTTAGACTTATTGGAAATAGGCTTGACAATCCTATACGCAATACGATGATATAATACGAAAACGATTAGAATAAAAAAACGAATGTGACACAGACTAAAATTTGATAAAAATCGTATAGAGATATGACAAAAGCTAAAAATAAGTATGTTTTACATGCTAGCACAAATTTTAATGTGAAATTTTTGTGTTTTACAATATACAAATACGAATTATATACAAGAATTATCAGATCTAATTAAAAGTCATCTTTTAAAGGATTGCATGAATGAATTAAATTAAATTTCGAGTTGGATGTATACGGCTATATGCCTTTAAAATTGTTTAAAGATGAAATTAAATCTAAACAAAAACTAAAGATGTCTTTGAACGCATTAGCGTATATATATAAATATAATACTGAGCTAGGTGTTGGTGTCTACAAATTGATTTTTTTTTTTAAGATGCTTAAAGTAACTGAACTTGACGTTGAATGAAATTACATTCACGTTGCTTGTTTATACATTATTCAGTATGCAGAAGAAATGTTTATTTACAGTGATTTTACATTCAAATCCCTTCACCATTTCACCGACCTACCTAGGCTAAAGAAGAGTTCTCAAGTTCGACTCCTACTAAACACATTTTTAAGGAGCAGTGAAGAGCCTTAACTGTGACTAAACTCCGAACAGGATTAATTCAAACTGTTAAAATAGATGAAGATATCTGTGATCTACACCCAAAAAAAAAGTTAGATGATTTTAGGTGGTGAATAGATTAGATTGAATTAAGAGCCCCCCACCTTTAAATCGTGGTAATCACCAACCACCTTTTGTTATTTATTGATTAATAGTACATAGCAGATGAAAAACATTTGGAACATTTATATCACAGCCTTTGAGATTTTATAATCTTTTATTATGTTTCATAATTTCTTTTATTACTTTTTTTTGGTTGCTTTTGAAAACAAAAAATAAGAGAAATAAAAATCAAATACGGAACCGAGCAATCTTTTTAGGTAGACGGCTTTTCTGAGGCTTTACGGAAAGGGAAAAGATAGTGACCAAGAAAATTCTCTCTTTTTATTAAGTTTTAAATTTTCGCAAATGAAAGGAGGGAGGGAGTTGGTATATATTATTTTAGGATATATTTAAAAAAAATAAGAATTAATCAAAAAATATAATATAAAATAAAAGTACAATATAAAAAATCTATCGATAATATCAAAATAATAATCTTATTTTTAATTAACTATATTATAGTCAATATTACATTTTTAATTAATTATCCATTTACTTTTTACCTATTAATATATTTGTTTTACAATATTTAAAAAGACAAAAAGCAAACTTTTTTTAACACTCTGGTAATAAATAAAAAGGAAAAGAAAAAATTAAAAAAAAAACTACTTTCAGTTTCTTTTTTGTTTGGTGAGAGAAATAAAATATAAAAAAATAAATGAATTTGCGCATTTTACTCCATTTTAAATTCAGTCACACTCATTAAAGTTAAATTAATCGTTTTATTTACAACTTCACCTTTAACATCTTTTATCTTTTTTCATTTATTTTTTATCTTTCACGCTAAAAACAATAAAAGAAAAATAATTTTCCTCTTTTTTTTTTCCTTCCAACTTTTTTATTCCTAGCAAATATAATGAAAAAGAAAAAAAAAAACAAAAGAATGAAGAGAAAGTAATTCTCCATAAGCTTAAGAGAAAAAGAAAAGAATTTTCGTACTTTCTTACCCTAAATTTTATTACTTATGGATGCGATGTTAAATAGCCATCTGCACAGATTAGGGAATCCATCGTACAAAAGAAGTGTCATTTTCAATTTTTAACTTTATCAAATTCATGAGCACGTCAATGTTAAACTACAAATTGGCATCCATATCACTTTTTTTAATGCATTGGATTTCATGGAATCAAAAAGCTGACAAGAAAATACCAATTCTAAAAGATGTCTATAGTAACTATAATATTCGCCATCTTAAAAAGCTCAATCATTCATGATAAAGATAAGCATTGACTCCCAAAATGAAGTTTTCCTTTCTCTTTCTCTTTCGCACCATTAAAAGAAAATAAAGAACCTTGTGGGAGTTATGCAGACTATTGGTGAAGGGGCCATTTGTATGCATACATTACATGCATATTATATGGTAAAAAGAAGTAAGATTTGATTCTTTATTTTCTTTTTATCATTTCTGCAAAATTGCATTAATGAGAGAAATTTAATACAAGTTGAAACATTTTTCCAACAACATTATTCTGTCGTTGAAGGTGGTCAGTGAAGAAAACATTACTCAAGAAAGGAGGTCAAAACCTGTATGCATCTATGACATAACAAAGACAAAAGAATGGGACAAAGTTAAAATGGAAACGGAGATCGAACTTGTTACTTTCCACTGGTATGAGCATTCTTATGGAAAGGCCAGAGATTTACCAGACGCTCAAGCACCGATGCACTTTTGGAGAAGTAACCTGAAAATCCGGCAGGGGTGGATGGAGGAGGGAAGTCTTCTGCTGGCATTGCAAATGGGCGAATCATCGTTTCCATTTTCTCTAATGTGAGATAAGATCCCACTTCTTGCAGCCTTTCTGGACCCATTATTGGCAGTGTATGCTCCTGGTGCAGTGAAGCAGCCTTGCTGTCGTTCATCTGTTGGAAAAGAAAGGATCAATTCTTCGATAAACTTGTACTAATTAAATCTTAAGATTCATTTCTGTAAACTGAATCAAGACATATTTCCAAATTGCAAGGCAACAAATTCAATTTGGAACAAATCAATGCTGATAACATGATCCATACATCCTACCATTATGCATGAACCAATTTTTGCCCAAGATCACAAATAACTGAAGAATGGATCTAAATCATATATTCAAAAAACAATCAGGTCCAATCAAAATCCATTATCAGCTCTCAATGAAAAGAATCCTAAAGAATTAATGAGCATTATTATTATATTATTGTAGTTTCATGTACACAACAAGAGGTACAAAAAATGTGGTAACCACAAAAAATTTTTGGCAGATATTTTTATAGATTAACGTTTGCAATATGATGCTTAATATTAACTTCAAGTTTTAATCATTCTTTGATTAGGGCTTTTCTTGGTATATTTGACAGTATTACCTCCAATGGGGATAAATCTGCACCACGACTAAATGTCAGCTCGATACGGAACCTTCTTGGGTCTTCTAAAGCTACCTGTAATTTTAATTCCAGACATAACATAAGCTTAGGATGAAAACACCTTAGATTTTAAAGGTCAAGGACTCAAGGCCAAAGCCACCAGTTTACAATTGCTGGATCTGGCAGCATTGGCTTAACGAATTGACCATGTACATTCTGAGGAAAGACCTACAATTAATCATGTCGAAGTTCCTATCCTCAGTCGCATTCTTCAATAAAAGAAATAGGCACCTACCTCTGTGTTCTCAAACATCCTTATCACAATGTAACTCATGTAGTCAAGCTCCTTCGTATTATACAATCGCTCCAAAGCATTCTGGCAAAAAAGACTAGCTTCACCCTGAAGAGATTCATCCAGGTTACAGTAACGAAGTACGTTCATGAGGGAATGGATATGAGATTCCTGTCAGACAGATTGATGCCAAATTAGTCTACCAAAATCATTGTAAGTAAATACATAGCAAATCAGTTACTCTGTAAATTTGGAATGTTGTGCATGTCAAGGTTGATGAGTAATGCCAAATGATAAATAACAGAAAACCTAGTTGAATGATAGAAAGAGAAAAGTTAGCTTAGTTCTTTTATGATTTGCACTTACTGATGTGAAGTAAAGGCGTGTTCGCACATGGCGCTCAGGTGTCTTAACATTTGCATACCTGAGTGAAAATGGGTAAAATGTAAGATGATAAACTAAATATAAAGAATAAAGCATGGTATAGCTTTAAATACCAACTTTGGGTCCAAACGGTATTTGGTCTCTTTATCATCATCATCATCTTGATCGATTGACATTTCACTTGTGGTGCTAGACCTTCTTGTTTCATCAGCCTTGATGAAAAGCTTTGGTGGAGAATCTTTATCATCCTTTTCACTCTTGGTTGATTTTGAGCATTTTTCTTGGTTGCTCTTTAACTCAGCAACATTAAGGGCTTCTTCACGAGTATTTCTCAGATCAATCAATATTTTACCCAACAAACGACGTGCAATCTAAAGGAACAGATTAAAAATTAGGATCATCCTTAATCACGCATCATACTGAAAGCACTTAATTTGCATTAATGAAAGATGCAAACGCACATTGTTGAAGGGGGAACCAATAGCCATACAAAGACATTTTAACCTTAAGGAATTAAGTGTTGCATCTACATATAATTTTTTTAGGCTTGACTTCGATATAGTTCTGTCATTCAGTAAACATAATGTGTCTTTGATTAAAAGCCTTTCTAATTCAATGAGACATGCAGCACGGAATCACCTTTGAACCAATTTTTAGCTTTTGCTTTGGATTAATTCCATATTCATTAGGGATGACACCATCTGCAAGAAGCTGCAACATAATACACAAATTACTGAAGACGATTAGGACAAAAAGTAATATAGTGGTAAATAAGCACGTGGTTTAATAAGCTTAATCCATTTCCCCACAAACCCACCAATATAAACCTGTAACTTTTTATATAAAGACATTCACTCACAGGGAGAAGCAAATTTAAAAAGCAATAAATATAGTAGGTACCTGGGCAACTTTGAAGAGCTCATCCAAACATTCCAGACGAAGATGAGCATTATGCAGAAGATCATATCTATCATAGAGTAGGTCAACCAAAAAATACATAAGCATTGATAAAGAAAAGAAGCATTTAAACTTTTAAGGTCCGAGTTTATATTATGAATGTTTTTAAATATTATAATCAAGACAATTTGATTGATGCATTATTTCACCTAACAATCTCTCCTTAAAAAAAGCAACTGTTCAATCACAACCCATGGTGAGCTAAAACCCCCAGTCCCTCAACCAGCCTACACCATCATCATTTATGGATCACTTTCCAAAATTTAGATAGCTGTTCACTTCAATTTGAAGTGTGTGGTGTTCAAATGCAACAAAAATCATAAAAAGATCTCCTTGAAATAAAAGAATGGACAATTTTCAATTTTGTTAAACAATTCAAAGGAATAAATCGAAGAATAAATAAGGAAATTCAGTTTTGAGAAAGAAAATGCGGAGGCAAAGATAAGTTATTAGACCAGGAATAAAAGATATTTCCACACAAATGCCATCCTAACTATAAAATTTATTGTGCATAGAGTACCTACTTTCTAAAAATATTTTGCTAATAGAATGAAATAGTTACTCACTTGCAAGAGTCATAAACATCAGGAATTTGAGTTATATCAAACCGTCTGCAAGAAAGTCCAATGTTAGTGAAGCCAATACTTTATAAGAACACTATCATAACTCTAAATCACAGCGCGTGTGTGCACATACACACAAAAAAAAACCCACAAAAAATGCTAAAATAACATGTTGAATAATAAATACACTTTCAAGATACTAAAAGGAAAATTTGGAATAGCTTAAAAATGGTTAATGCCCTCCGTACAATTCACATGAAATGAAATATAACAGAACTGGAAGAATATTCAGACACCTGAAGCACATGTATGATGAAGAAAAAATGGTAGATACTTACTCTTTACGTTCATTATACAAATCTCTTTCAAGTTTTCTCCACCGAGCATACATCAAGAGGAATCCCTCACTACCACAAGGCAATCCAGCAGCAATACGATCAATGTCAATATTTGTCTTACCAAGAGCCTTTGCTTGGTCATATGGGGGAATCACATCATATGGGCTTGTCTCGGTAAGATTCTCATCTTCATCCTTGGCAAGTTGTCTGACTTGTTCAGTAACCTTCTTAGTCAAAGTTACCTGTATATAAGAGGTACAATTTAAAAAAGGGCAAAAATGGCCATACTTAAAATTTTGTAAACTCCTCTTCCCCCCCCCCACCCCCTTCCTTCAAATGACTTACAAATGAGGCTAGAACTGGTAACAAAGGGAGTAAAGGAGCCACTACAATGTTGCACATTTACTTGACATGAAGAAATTACCAGTTTGGGAAGGAGTTCAGAAGCATTAGAAGGCAATCCAGCTCCATCAGTCATCCAAGGACAGTCAGATGTTCCATTGCTATGAATTGTCCTTACACCAGAAGTTATAATTTCATTCAGCCTAGCCTGCAAAATGCAGAGAGAAATTCTAAAGCAGTAATCAAAAAGATTCGTTGATTGTTACACCTGAAAGAATAGTTTTACCACCTTGCATGATCAATCATGTGTATCCTTATGCAGTGTTCTAGGGGTAAGAGCAGGGTAGTAACTTATGGACCCCATAAAGGGAGAACAAGGTACTTAAAGTCTTATGTTTAACTATACAGAATACAATGTTGTAGAAGGTGATAACTAATGATCACACAAACAAATAACATGTCCACTTAATCATAAATCCATTATTATGCACACACCTAGAGCTTAAGTGTTAAGGTTGTTCTTGAACATTATATCATAGTCACTTTAATAAAGTGATTTACAGTTTCAATAATAGCCGCTTATTGTATTGAATCAAATTTCAAGACGAGGTGCATTATGGGTATTTGCTTTTACCCAGTCTGATGGACTTGCACAGGAATTACTGAAGGAAAGTATGAAACCTAAAATTGGACCTTCAGCTTCTCACCTAACAGCTTAAAACGTTTTCAGTGAAGTGATTCTTTCTACAGATTCTTAAACTCAATTCGGCAAGATATGCATAAAGACATAACATACATGACCATCAGTAGAACAATAATTTAGGGGTCAACTTCAACCAATCCCAGTTACATTCCTCACTTTAAATTGAGCGAACCTATAAAAGCTTGCTCATGTTTCTTTCAGAAAAGTCATGCTCCTTTTAATAGGCATTAAGAAAAAGAATGAGATATGTAATGCTTGTAAAGTCTGCTCTCCCCACCTCTGAAACTCCATAAACATGAAATTTCCCACGCTTGCTCTTATTATTGAATCTTTAATTCCTCTACTTACTGAGAAAGTTTATATCTTGGTCTTCACATTAAAAGAAAGATGTATTGAATTATTCATTAGTTCTCAATTTGACATTAACATTTTAGTAAAAAAAAAAAATGATAGATTGATGCAAGGTTAAAGTTTTAATGTGGATTCATGAGGAAACTTAATTGATTCTACAGATTATATCCAGCTTATTCAAGATCATAAAGAAGCTTATTCTTAAATAATCAACTTATGCAACAGAGTACTTTCTGTAACCAAAACTTTAAAATGCAAATCAATGGATTGAGAAATCAAATCAATTACCAAGCCAAGAATTCTAATTTGCCAAGTTGTCATATGACACTGGCAAAAATAGGGCTAATTATATTCAATATCTTCCATATATGGAACTTCGATTCCTATAATTTGTATAGTTTCTGTTTTATGTGTGATCGCTAAAGTTTAGGAGATTTTGTTTACTTTTTGCATTTCTAAAATTAGGGGAGTAGGATTTGGTAAAATCAGTACTTTCCACTGTTTTCAACTTTGTATATACTCTAATGAATCAATGAATGAAATGAGTTTTTTTCCTCTCAATTTGAGACATGATATCAGAGCCCTAGGTGTTTCTTAGACCATCTTCACCACCACCACAATACCCACTATTCAATCACCACAATATGTTGACACTGCCACTTATACCAAAGCCACTTCTTGGAGCATTGACGAAGCACCAGTGATCCCAACACCTAGTGAGCTGCAAAAGATCAATACTACCTACCGTTTCAACAGAAGGCATTATCTGAAGTGGTCACAACTAGTCTGCACAATCCTTACTCAACCATCTCCTAGGAAAGGGGCCGAAGGAGATGGACTGAATTTATGTTACGTGGGATGAGCAGAACTCTATGATTATGGCATGGCTTTGGAAATCAATGACTCCTAAAATAAGTGATATCTGTATGTTCTTACACATGATGAAAGATGTCTAGGATTCAATTTGACAAACTTACTCAAGCTAAAGATGCAGCACAGATTTACGAATTGAAGATCAAGACAACATCAGCCAACCAAGGGAGTAAGACATTTATAGAGTACGCTAACCTTCTAAAGAAATTATTGTCAGAGATGGAGCATTATCAGGTTATAGAGATGAAAAACAGTGACGATGCAGCAACTTTGAAAGCTTCATCGAGAAAAATCGGATCCACAAATTTCTGGCAAGTCTTGATGCTGAGTTTGATCAGGTTAGAGTCCAAAGTTTAGGCAAAGATAATTTACATTTAACAAAGTTGTTTCAATTATCTTAGCCGAAGAAAGTAGATGAGGTTGTAATGTTGGAACCAAAATCGATTGAAGCATCGGCTATGTCGACCAATAAAGGAAACCAGGGATCAAAAGGCAAAAACCCAAATGGCGAAAATGATCATCTTCTCTCCACAACCCAAGCCTTCTTGTTAAAATTATTACGGGGAAGCGATTCTTATAGCCACGTATATTATAAACCAATTAACCCACTTAAGTGTTAAACTCCAAAAGCCCCATGGAAGTCTTATCTCAATTTTATTCAAATCTTAGTACAACAAATCATCTTGTCCCTAGAATATTTGGGTATGTCTCATTTGTTCATACCATAATGAAACAGAGGGCAGTTGGATCCAAGAGCTCTTAATATCATCTTCGTCAAGTACTCCTTAACTCAAAAAGGTTACAAATGTTATCACCCTCCTAGCAAAAAATTCTTTGTTTCTGCAGATGTCACCTTTACTGAAACAGGATCTTATTCCACTCACCCTTATCTTCAGAGGGAGATGACAATTGTGGAAGATAAGGATTTTTTCCTTCTTGATCTGCCTATGATGATCGAGTCTCTCCCAGACACTTTCATCACTGACCCTGAAAACCATCTGCTGTCGAGTCTAAAAATCAACCTGCTGAGTCTTCTCCACCATCAAAAACCAAGCCTCTCCCATTATTAACACTGAACCTTTCCCACAACATGAATGAAAAAACAGATGGATGCAATGAGACTAGTACTAACTAGCAGTTCTCTCAAGTGTACTCAAGAAAGAAAGATTCAACTCCAGAACCGATGCAAGTTCTGACGTCAAACTCCTATTTTAGAAATGAGGTAACATGTCCTAACACTTCTATTTCTCCCACTGATTTTTCATCCAATACTGATTTACCCATTGCACCTAAAAAAGGAAGAGAATGTGCAAAACACCGACGGTATTGTATCTCACATTTTGTATCTTTCAAAAAATGTTCTCCAGATCACAAAACCTTCTTCACAAACCTCAACACTATGTCTATCCCCACAACAATATCTAAAGCTTAACTAGTGACAATTGGAAAAATGCTATGAATGTGGAAATGCAGGTCTTGGAGAATAACAACACTTGGGAGATAGTGGACCTACCAGGAGGAAAAAGACCAATTGGATGCAAATGGGTATTAACCATGAAGTAGAAAGCAAATGACTCTCTTGAAAGGTATAAAGTAAGATTGGTAGCCAAAAGATATACATAGACATATCGAATTGATTATCAAGGGACATTTGCTCCCGTTGCAAAGATGATTACTGTGAGAAATCTACCATCTCTTGTTGTCAATTACGATTGTTCTTTACATCAATTTGATGTAAAAAAAAATGCCGTCTTGCATGATGGCTTAAAAGAAGAAATATATATATATATATATGTGGAAAAGTCAACTATATTAAATGTGTAAATATCTATATCCCTAGAATTAAGGTTAGACAATTCCTCAATTATGGGGATTAGATTTAGACTGATTTAGTTTCCTATTTTACTGCTTAACAGTAGCTGTATATAATCCTTAGAAGTTGTATTATTCAAGTAAGATTCAGAAATAAAAGTATTCTGAAATTCCACATGGTATCAAGAGCTTTAGGTTTTTTCTTGGAAATCAGTCACTTTTTCAGCCTTCATTGCTGATTTTTCTACAGTTTCTTCTTCAGCCTTCATTGCTGATTTTTTTTACCTTAGGCCTTCATAGCCACTTTCTCATCAAGAACTTTTCTTTCTTGCCAAACCCTAAATCACCATATTTTTCCAAGAGCCGCTGCTGTTTTTTACCACCATGTCAGGTTCTACTACTCCTCATACCAGTAGTTTGATCAAGAACTCTGCATTGGTCACTGCAGAAGCTAATGTTGGTGGACCAAATGTCCTTGATTTGCGTAAGATTGATGACAAGCCTCGAGTGTGGTGTGACCATTGCAACAAACCACGCCATACTCGAGAAACTTGTTGGCACATCCATGGAAAACCAACAAATTGGAAGCCGAAGCAGAAGCAGTCACAACCCTCTGCCAATGAAGCAAATATGGGTTCCTTCAGCAAAGAGCAGTTCGATCAACTCCTGAAACTACTAAAGTCCAATCCGACATCTGGTACATCTAATAGTTCATTGGCTCATTCAGGTAGAAATCCATTAGCCCTATCCAGTGTCTTTAATTCTGCTCCATGGATCATTGATTCAGGAGCATCTGATCATATGACTAACCTGTCGAATCTATTTAGTTCATACACTCCCTGTTCTGGTAATGAAAAAATAAGAATAGCAGATGGTAGCTTTTCACCTATTGCAGGCAAGGGTTCTATTAAACTTTCTGAAAGTATTGATCTTAAATCTGTACTTCATGTTCCTAAACTTGCTTGTAATCTTTTATCTGTCAGTAAACTTTCAAAGGATTCCAACTGTCGTGTTATCTTTTTTGACTCTCTTTGTCAATTTCAGGACCAAAACTCAGGGAAGATGATTGGCAGTGCTAGAGAAATAAATGGGCTCTACTATTTCAGTGAGGATTTCCTAGGTAATAAAAAAGCTCAAGGGCTTAGTAGTACCAGTTCAAATTCTGTTTCTGATAAAATAATGCAATGGCATCTTAGGTTAGGACATCCTAGTTTCCCTTATTTAAAACATTTATTTCCTAATTTGTTTAAAGGAGTGGATTGCTCTATTTTTCAATGTGAAAGTTGTCTTTTATCTAAAGATCATCGAGTTAAATATATTTCAAAACCTTATAGTCCATCAAAACCATTTTACTTGTTTCATACTGATGTTTGGGGACCTTCAAAGGTTACCACCTTGTCTGGAAAAAGGTGGTTCGTAACTTTTATCGATGATCACACTAGATTGTGTTGGGTTTACTTACTAAGCAAAAAATCTGATGTAGAAAAACTTTTCAAAGATTTTTATTGCATGATTGAAACCCAATTCAAAACAAAAATTTGCATCCTTCGAACAGATAATGGAACTGAGTACTTTAATGAATGTTTGGGAAATTTTTTAAAAGAAAAAGGTATTTTACACCAATCTACATGTCGAGACACACCCCAGCAAAATGGAATAGCTGAAAGGAAAAATAGGCATTTACTTGAGGTAGCTAGAGCTATCATGTTTTCTATGAACATTCCAAAATACCTCTGGGGAGATGCTGTGTTGACTGCATCTTACTTAATCAATAGGATGCCAACTCGTGTCTTACATTTTGAAACACCTTTGAATACTCTCAAAAAATACTTCCCAACATTTCGTTTATACTCTGAGTTACCTTTAAAAATTTTTGGATGCACTTGCTTTGTTTATATTCCCCAAATTTTTCGATCCAAATTGGATCCTAAAGCTGAAAAATGTGTTTTCATTGGCTATGCGCCAAATAAAAAAGGGTATAAGTGTTTTAATCCTTTGACAAAGAAAATTCACATTACTATGGATGTCACTTTTCTAGAAAATCAACCCTATTTCAGCAAAAATCTTCTTCAGGGGGAGAATAAAGAAGAAGAAGATAATTTTTGGAAATTCTCTACACCACTACCAAGCCTCATTGAGTCACCAATTCAGTCTATTAAACAATTTAAGGAAATGGACGTTAAAAATAATGAAAACAAGGACTCTCTTAGTCAACAGGTGCCAAGTATTGAAGAATCTGAAACAGGGGGAGAATTACTTCAAACAGATTCACATAATCCAAATATTGAGCTTCAGGTTTATACCAGGAGAAAATCTCATAAAAATATTACTGATCCAATTATTTCTCTAGCACCTGTTCAGCAGGAATCTCTGAGGGATGGTCCTCCTCCTCAAACTCAGGTTAATCCTAAAATTGCTCCTTTAGTTTCTTCCCTTGAGTCTCCAAATATTGATTTTTCTGATCTAGATGTCCCAATTGCTAACAGAAAAGGAGTAAGATCATGTACCAATCACCCTATTGCAAAATATTTGTCGTATCAAAAGTTGTCAAATAACCACAAAGCATTCCTTTCAAATATTTCTAACTTGCATGTACCAAGATCTATTCAGGATGCCCTAGGTGATCCGGATTGGAAGTTAGCGGTGAAGGAAGAGATGGACGCTCTTGAAAAGAATGGGACTTGGGAGATTGTGGAGCTACCAAGAGGCAAGACAACTGTAGGATGTAAATGGGTCTTCACTGTGAAGTGTAAGGCAGATGGGAGCATAGAGAGGTACAAGGCAAGACTTGTTGCCAAGGGGTTCACTCAAACTTATGGCATTGACTACCAAGAGACCTTCGCTCCAGTTGCGAAAATAAACTCAATCCGGGTACTTCTCTCTTTAGCAGTTAATTTCAATTGGTCTCTACAGCAACTTGATGTAAAAAATGCCTTTCTTAATGGAGATTTAGAGGAAAAAGTGTTTATGGACCTCCCACCTGGATTTGAGAAAAACCTCGGAACCAACAAGGTGTGCAAATTGAAAAAATCCTTGTATGGTCTTAAACAATCACCAAGAGCATGGTTTGAAAGGTTTGGAAATGTAATGAAGAGCTATGGTTATATTCAGAGTCAAGCTGACCACACAATGTTCTTCAAGCACTCTAGAAATGGTAAACTAGCTATTTTAATTGTGTATGTGGATGATATAATAATAACTGGTGATGATAGTGCAGAAATTGGAGAACTTAAGAGAAGGCTTGCACATGACTTTGAGATAAAGGATTTGGGAGCCTTAAAGTACTTCCTTGGCATGGAATTTGCAAGATCAAAGGAGGGTATCTTTGTTAGCCAACGTAAGTATGTCCTAGACTTGCTTAGTGAGACAGGAATGCTTGGTTGCAAGATAGCTGAAACCCCAATAGAGCCCAACTTGAAACTTCAGCCTGCTGAAACCAAAGACGTGGTGGATAGAGAGAAATACCAAAGACTTGTGGGTAGACTCATCTATTTAGCACATACACGACCTGATATAGCTTTTGCAGTAAGTGTGGTAAGTCAGTTTATGCATTCACCCAGCTCAGAACACTTTGAAGCTGCCTACAGAATCCTAAGGTACCTAAAGGGAACGCCTGGAAAGGGATTGCTTTTCAAAAACCATGGACACCTACAAGTAGAAGCCTATACCGACGCAGACTGGGCAGGAAGTATTACAGATAGGAGGTCAACTTCAGGCTATTGCACGTTTGTGGGAGGAAACCTTGTCACTTGGAGAAGCAAGAAACATAATGTAGTAGCCAGAAGTAGTGCCGAGGCTGAGTTTCGTTCAATAGCCCATGGGATTTGTGAGGTAATGTGGATTAAAAGACTACTTGAAGACTTGAAGGTTTCTAATCCCTCACCGATAAAGCTCTATTGTGATAATAAAGCTGCAATCTCTATTTCTCACAATCCAGTGCTCCATGATAGAACGAAACATGTAGAAGTGGATAAGCATTTTATCAAAGAGAAGCTTGACAATGGAATAATTTGCATGTCATATATACCAACAAGTGACCAAGTTGCTGATGTTCTTACAAAGGGATTGCACAGGAAGCAGTTTGAAAATCTAGTGAGCAAGCTTGCCATGGAAGATATCTTCAAGCCAGCTTGAGGGGGAGTGTGGAAAAGTCAACTATATTAAATGTGTAAATATCTATATCCCTAGAATTAAGGTTAGACAATTCCTCAATTATGGGGATTAGATTTAGACTGATTTAGTTTCCTATTTTACTGCTTAACAGTAGCTGTATATAATCCTTAGAAGTTGTATTATTCAAGTAAGATTCAGAAATAAAAGTATTCTGAAATTCCACAATATATATATATACACATATATACACACACATGGGGGTTCCGCTAGGTTATAACAAGAATATTGCTTCTAACAAGGTGTGCAAATTAAAAAAGGCACTGTATGGCCTAAAGGTTTGGAAGATTTACAAGAGCAATTGTAGGCATAGGATAAAAACAGAGTCAAAGGGATCATACACTGTTCATCAAACACTCGAGCTCAGAGGGAGTTATTGCACTCATTGTGCATGTTGATGACATTATGGTGACAGGAAATTATTAGGAAGAGAGACAGGGACAGAGACAACTTCTAGTAAAAGAGTTTGAGATAAAAGAACTAGGGAACTTGAAATACTTCTTGGGCATTGAGGTAGCATGGTCAAGGAAGGGATTTTCATGTCACAACAGAAGTACATCACCAATCTTTTGAAGGACACAAAGAAGTTGGAGTGCAAGCCATCTAGTACACCAACAGACCCTAATCACAAACTTAGAGGGGTTAAAGATAACATGGCTATTGACAAGGAAATGTTCAAAGATTGGTTGGCAAACTCATCTACCTATCTCACACATGGCTTGACATAACCTACGCGGTGAGTGTGGTGAGTCAATTTATGCATAACCATAAGGAAGTGCACCTTCAGGCTATCTACAAGATCTTGCACTATCTAAAGGGGTATCCATGAAAGGGAATTATATTTAGAAAAAGTGACAGACTTAAACTTGAAGCCTACACTGATGCAAACCATGCTCGCTCTATGGTTGACAGAAGATCTTGCATCGGATGTGTACATTTGTTGGAGGAAACCTTGTCACCTAGAGGACCAAGAAGCAGAACGTGGTAGCTAGATCAAGCACACAATCCGAGTTCCGAGCAATGGCACAAGGAGTATGCAAGTTGCTATGGCTGAAAATCATCCTAGAAGACTTGAAAGTTGAGTGGGAAGGACCTATGAGACTCTATTGTGACAAGAAGTCTGTGATTAATATTGCTCAAAACCCTGTATAGCATGTTAGGACTAAACACATCAAAGTGGATAGACATTTTATCAAAGAAAAGCTTGACAGTGGTCTTATTTTCACACCCAATGTTACATCCATTTCTCAACTGGCCGATGTACTTACAAAAAGGCTCAACAATCCCTTGTTCCAAACAATAGTTTCCAAGCTGGAAATGGACAATGTCTATTCACCAGCCTGAGAGGGAGTGTCAAAAATAGGGCTAATTATATTCGACATCTTCCCTATGTGGAAAACTGATTCCTATCATTTGTATAGTTTCTGTTTTATGTTCGATAGATAAAGTTTAGGACATTTTGTTTATTTTTTGGTAGTTCCAAAATTAGGGGAATAGGATTTGGGAAAATCAGTACTTTCCATTGATTTCATCTTTGTATATATTCTATTGAATCAATGAATAAAATGAGGTTTTTTTCCTCTCAATTTGTGACAGATACAAAAGCATCTTGTGAAATTAAGAGCAAGAGAAGATACCTTGGCTTCTTCCATCTCACTGCTGGCATTGTCAAGTCCATCCAACATAGAGGAGTCCTTGCTAACAAGGGAGACCTTGAAAATATATAATCAATTCAGTCGTGCAAATTCAACATCAAAAAGCAGAATGCACTTGTTAAGGAAATATTACAAACCAGGATTGGTGTTAGCTGCCCTTCAAGGTCAAGCAGGCCTTTAGCAAAAGCAGCTGCAGACATCTGTTAAATAATTTAATATACAAACCTATTAATGATGCCAAACAGCAATGACAACAGGTATTTAGCAACTGAATTCAGAATTGATGCACAAACAGGAAAGATCGGCACAATTTGAGAATAATAAGAAGATCAGATAATATATAATCATTTATTTGCTACTTAAGAGACTTACCTGTACACGGCCCTCATCAGAACTGTAAATTTTCAGATCATGGCGATATGTACTATGAAGGCGAAGCAGACCAGTACCTTCACCTGTAATTTATAAAAATTCATCAAGAAAAAGCAGCATATTTCTGAATTCATCAATATTTTATCTACCTGACACAAAGCATAAATCTCAAGAGAGTCAACATAAATAAATCAGCACATTCCTTCCATACAGGCTGCAGACAATGATTAACAGTCAATGATAAAAGGGTTTATTGTTCTGACCTGGATACATATTATTTCGGAAATATCTACCAAGTTCTTCTGCCTGCATGGAAATGAGAGACAAAAATTATCAAAGAGAAGAAAAAGGAGAACAAACAAATGAACAAACGGTTGTTTGATTAAATTTTTATTCCTCTGCACAAAATGGTTTTCTTTCCTTCCAACCTTAGATATCTTAAAATGAAGGTCCACTTTAAATTGAATAAACCCTTCTCACTTTTTTACTTTTCAATACTATCCTCATTCCTCACTTTAAATTTATATTCAGATTCATATATTTTTATTAATTTTATGGGATAGTTTGACTTCTCAAGTGAAAAGTGACTCTCTTTATAAACTACAAAATAATAGAATAAGAAGAAATTGAACTAGTAATATAGGAAGACATGCATGCGAGGTTCATAATTATTACCTGCTTCCTTCCAGCATGTGTAAGGACACCCCCATATTTAAGAACCATCAGTGCTTCGACAGGCCGTTCTTCTTCACCTTCACCATTACTTTTAGGAACTTTAACCCACTTAAGAGGCTTTAATTGAACCTTTCTATAAATACCAGAAAAATGTCCCCCCTGGAAGCCAAAGCAATTATTATGTGCCCATATTAACAATTAAAAAAAGGAATATATGTATGTATGTATGTAAAGCAATGATGCATTTATGGTAAAGGAGGAATGAGGAATCATGAACTTCTACATCCATGACACTGAGGTCTGCTAACTAGAACAATAAAATGAATGTACTAGAGCTAGTAGACTGAAAGAGCAAGTAATTTCAACATAGATAACCTCCTCAAGTACTGCTTTAACTTGACGAAGCTTTTCAGCATGCTCGAGATCTTCTGCTTCACTATCACTTCCACGGCCTGGTCTATATCAGATAAATAATCAATGTTAAAACCATTATAGATCTTTAGCTAAACTTAAAAGTTCATCTGATTATGCAATTTTCTTATAAACAAACCACATGGAAATATTACTTCAGGTACCATACAACCCTCCCTACTCCCCCCCACCCCTCTCGCCCAATGAAAAAAGGCCTTCAAAGTTACTGTTAACATACCAGACGGCAGCTAAATTGATTTCCCTTTTTTTTTTTGTTTCAGCCCTCAAAATCATGTCTTTCCCCTTTTAAACAAATCAACAAGCTCATTTAATGCAACCCCAATTCCAGTCCTACTAAATTTGTTGCAACTCCTCTTGCTCTTTTGTAACAAATCATTGTAACAAACTTTTGTTTTCATTCCTTTTGATGTCTTGAGTTGTAGGGGAGGAATATTTGAAAGCGTTTTTGCTAGATCAGAAAAATTATGCAATATGAAGAGCTACCTGGATCGTGGTACTAGCATTCTTGTAGCATCCAACAGATCTTGCAATTGAACTGCACTTTTAAGTTTTGTCTGAAAAGGTGAAAAGAAACAAAAACATTCTTAGACAACAGAACTTATCTCTGGAATAAAAATAAGAAGTGAAATAATCACCTCAGATCTGGGTCGTCCCCCATTGTACTTTAGCATCAAGTTTAAAAGTTTTTCCTCAGTAACCTTCAATTTCACCTTTTGCTTAGGAGTTCTATCACCACTGCCCATTGAGGATAGTTTAGTATTGAAAAGCAGAGAATTTTGACAAACCAAGGAAAAATGGCATGGAAAATGTAGTAACATACTGGCGAATAACCGCAATAACACAACGTAGCTCCTCAGACTGGCCAAATGTGCCAATGATTCCACTTCCTTGACGAGTAAGTCCCTCAGAAGGCTGGACTGGTTCATTTACTTTCCATGGTAAAGTTGGTGGTATTGCCGAGGAAAGATGAGGTGCTTTTGCATCTATAAACATCTTCCTCAGCACACAAGCAGTATCATCATAATACCTGTATTACAAAAAAAAAAAAAAAAACTTTAAGTGTTTTCAAAAAAAAAAAAAACAAGAGAATATGACAGTAGTAAGTTTAGAACAGGTAAAAATGAACACATCAATTCAAACAACGAACCAGTTGATATAAATTAACTACAAGAATGTTCAATTGAAACATACATCTAAGAATTTCCATCAGATATAAGATAAGGAGAGAAAGACTTTAGAAAAAAAAAATTGTTACTTTCCTAGAAAATGCTTTCCCAAAATGCCTGATTGACTTACCGTAGTTACCTTTTCACGCCTTGAATATCTACTTTAGATCAATAGTGTAATCTAGCTCAAATCTAACATATGTAGCAGCATTTATTTTTAAAAAATCCAAATAATTAATGAGTATGTTAAATATCAATAGGCCAAGTTTAGCATTGAAGTTGAAAGTGGCTTTTGTATTCAAAAGCCGTTTTTGATCCAACCTCAATGCCAAACAACAAAAAAAAATGTGACTTTTTGATTTAGAACTTGAATTGCAAACGCAAATCAAAAAGCTCTTAAAGGGGTGTCTTTGCGGTTCAACCACAATTTTTGTGGGTATAATGATTTTATTATCCCATATCTCTAAACTTTTAGTTTCTATGCATATTGGACATTTCAATTCACCACAACATTTTCTCATAGCAATGCCAAACACTTGAAAATTGAAAATTTTTAAACCATACCTTACTCACCACACTTTGAAACACATTTTTTCCAACCTAAACTTTTTCCAACCACAACAGCAATGCTAAATTAGGATTTAGTTTCATTGACTGATAAATATTACCTAACTTCCATTGGAAACACAACAAAGAACACAGAGAACAGACAAAGAGAAGAAGAAAACACAGCAGCAAGATGAAGCTCTTAAAAGACATGATTACATTCAGGGCCTATGCAAACATATGATTTTTTTTTCTTCCCCCTCTTTCTGTCCATGATACATGACGTAAAGATAATTAACTTAAATAATGGAGAGCACATACAAAACAAAATCTATTTCACATTCCATTCAAGACAACAGATAGCATAGTTAAATGAAAAGTAATCTATATGAGCAACACCATGGATGATCACAACGCTAATGAGAAGCTAATTAGCATTACTTGTGAGAGTTTTTCACAAAACTCCATCCATTCACATCACAAACATATGAACGCCCCTCGGAACGCAAAAGATCAAATCCACAAACCTGAAAGAAAACAAACTGGTTATTAAAATAGACATGAAATATAAACCCATTAAAAATGGAGAAAAATAAATCATGATATAGATTAAGCATTTCTGTTAATATAAGGGAAGAACATAATTCTTAATAAACCCTGTCTTTCTATGTTTAATTAATAAGAAAAGGCGGTGACAGGTGCAGTTATCGCTGTAGCATCATCTAGACATCCTCCAAAAAATGTATATGTTTTTTTCTACAATTGCATGAAACAATTCTTCATAAACCCAATTGACTGTAACTTCAAAATGTAAACAAATGTTTTATTCCCATTATACAATACTTTAGTTGGAAACAGAACTCCAAAAAGAAAAAGAAATCAACGAGCTAAAATTTTATGGTAAAATATATGACAAAGCAATAAGTGCAAATACTCTCTCAAGAAGCTAATATCAGCTAATGATCAAACTTTTCCCCAAAGGGCACACTCTCAATGCAAAAAGAATTAATATGAGCCCATTATTCTAGCAAAAATTCATGTGTCAAAGGGTCATGAGAGAATGATAAGACAAAAAGACAAAGTGGCACAAAAATGAAAACAAATAAAGTAGTTTCCAGTAGATATAGCAGAAATATATGGCCAGAAATCCATAATGGTCAAACACTAAGGCATTTGTTACAGAAGAAATTCACTTGGCGTACCGCTTGCCTAAATGCAATGCAAACTTCTCTTGCCATTTGCTTCTCATTAGGCGTGAGCAACACAGGATATCTGACCTGTCAAATTAGGTAACAAAGATATGCTTAAAACACAAGATATTCCAACCTCGAACTCTAAGTCTGTTAGCACTGAATCAGTTATGGTAGCAGAAAAAGATAGCTTATTATGTAATGCTATATGTTCAACACATCAATAATAATTAATCAACCATTCCATAACTTTTCACTGTGCATTTAATAGCAAGTGATCAACAACAAATGCAAGCAAAAGATTCAAACCAATAACAGAGGCAAGATACAATCAAATTAGAAGCTTTTACATATGAGATCTTGCACATCTTTTACATATAATGTTCTCCTAAACTATCGATTTAGCCATGTATTGGCCCTGCTTTACCATGCAGCACAGGTAAGGGCAATGATTTAAGTCATTGCACGTGATTAAAACAGCTCAAGCAATATGTGCATCATAAAGCATGACTTAGTTTATGATTACCTTCTTTAGTTTCTAAAAGTTTCAACTGATGACCAGACCTTACTTTCTTTCACATAATACAACTCAACTGACACATTCTCCTGACAATTTGAGTCAAACTAAACAAAAGTAGTTTCATCATCCACTTCAACTCTCAAACATCATAAACACTACTCCAAATAGGTTTGACTTGAAACTACACCCTAGCTGTCCACAGACAAAAAATTCTTCCATGTACATGCCAGAACACTGAAAAACTAAGGGACAAAGGTTGCTTGGCAATCAAGCATTGACAACGAAACAAGTGACTGACAAGAATTGTAAGGATCAAATATTGGGATTCTGAACACGTACACATCAAAGAGAAGTAAATAACATGCTTTCGATAATATATTTACCAAATACTTACTTCTTTGCCATCAGGATTTCTCATAACAACACCATCAACAACAGGAGACTTCCTAGCCTCAGCATGTGCATATTCAGGGCCAACTGTATAGACCTATATTCATTCGACAGGATGATCAGACAAAGTTGAAGAGAGAGAGAGAGAAAGAACAGCAGAGAAAGCAGCAACAGTATTGGCTAATGCTTAAGAGTTAACCAAAACCTAAAAAAAAAAAAAGGGGGGGGGGGGGGGGGGGGGGGGGGGTGGCAGCAAGAACATAGAGGTCTGCAAATAGAATAACTTTTTTTTCTCTGTACAAATATCAATGCCTTATTATGCAACATTTAATACCTGAACTAATAGTATTATTATTAAAATTCATAGAAGCAGGAAATGTGAGGCCACTCCTAAATCCTAATACACTATTTCCTTCCCCTCTCCTATTCCAACACAGATAAATTAGAGAGTGTGCTATTGAGTGCAAAAAGTTTTGCAAAAACAAAAGAATTGAGTTTCAAATAATTACAAAATTAAAGAATAATAAATTAACTAAAAACTTGTATGCCAAAATGCACAACCTTGACATCTGTTCCTCCAGTCGGCATAAACTCCTCATATATGTAAGAACTTTCACGTCTTATTCTTCTAACCTCAGGATGGAACTCGCTTGATCTGTTTCCAACCTAAAAAAGAAAAACCATACCACATTACAGTTCACATTTACTAGAGAGAATATCAAAACAATCATGGGACAGCAATAAGGCATATTTGCTGCTGAATTTAAAAAGAAAATGAGAATGAGAAAACAGCAGTTTGCACCTTAAATCAGGTAAAACTTTTACAGCATTTGCCAAATAACCCAAGAAATCCATACCAGAGCTGAAAAAATTACAAAAATGTTGTAGCCAAAAGTTCAAGATAGGTATTCAAACCTTCCTAAATAATTCCTTCATGCCTCCACCAGCTGAGCTAGGGTAATATATCATTATACTATGATTATCCCCTTAAAAAAAAGAATAAAACAAAGTTGTTAGCCTACATGCAAACTGGAAAAAGGGTCAGCCAATCAAGCCAGAGCTCCAGTTATTGCTTTTACAATTATGAAGTATCAAAGAACAAGAAACCTTCCCAAGCGTCATGAGTAGGTTTCAAGATGGGTGGTTTAAATGTGCATAAATTTTGAAAAACAGAACATATTAAAATGAAAGATAATCTTCAACTTGGACTAGAAAAGTTTATAGAATTCTAGATGCATATGTTGCATAAGCTGGATGGTTTTAATTCAACTCCAACCATAAACTCAATACAAAGACAATCTCATATTTTATATAAATTCTTTTTTTTTTAAGTAAGATAGCTTTACACCAACAACCTCTTGATTGAGTGATTGAGGACAAATTGCGGCATATTGTAAGACGTGGGTTCGAATCTAAGCAATCCCACCCCATCCCCAATTATTAAATATTTCCCTTGTAACAAAGAAAGAAGAAGTGTCAAGAATACTATTTGAAAGTCAATTGGTTTAATTAATTTGTTATTTTAGGAAATCTGTAACTATGTGTATCCCTAGCATTAAGGTTATAAATTCTATTAATTAGAATAATATCTAGGATTATGAGTGCTATACTTTCCTATTTAGTTAGAGTTCTTTGTATATAAATAGGATACCTATGTACTGTTTTATTTTTTAAGTTTTTCAATACAATACTTTGATTCTCTACAGGGTATCAAAAGCTCTAGGTTTTTTCTTGGAAATCAGTCACTTTTTTCAGCCTTCATTGCTGATTTTTCTGCAGTTTCTTTTTCAGCCTTCATTGCTGATTTTTTTGCCTTAGGCCTTCATAGCCATTTTCTCATCCAGCCTTCATCACCAAAATTTGTTTCTGTTCATCTCTATAGGCTCGGTTCTGGTTCTCTTGTTCCAGCCTTCACTGGTTTTTTGCTCTGTTTTCTAAAGACAAAACAGAGTATTTCATGTGTTCTTTTTTTACCAGCCTTCATAGCTGGATTTTTCCTCTATTCTTCATCATTGGTGGTTTCTCTTTGTTGCTTGGCCTTCATTGCTGATTTATCCCTGATTCTCACCAGTCCTTCAGCAAGTTTTGATTTGTGAAAGATGTCAAAAGTTGCAGAAACAACCACTGCAGCACCAAAGGAGTTGGGCAGTCTCAACAAAGAAGAGATTGAAAAGCTGAGAAATCTCCTAAGTATCCTCGAAAAACCTTCAGGTACCTATTCATTGATACATTCAAGTAAACTTCCAATCTCTCACGCTTTAAATGCCTCAGATAGAACCTTTAAACATTTGCGGAGTATTGATTCAGGAACCACGGATCATACGACTCATTCCCCTCAAAACTTCAGTTCATATTCACCTTGTTCCAACAGTAGGAAAATTGCTACTGCCGATGGCTCCTTGGCCACGGTAGCTGGGGTAGGAGAAATAAAAATCAGTCCTAACCTTACTTTGAAAAATGTCCTACATGTTCCCAAATTGTCCACCAATCTTTTATCAATATCCAAGCTTTCTCATGACATGAATTGCAAAGTAACTTTTTTTCCATCTTATTGTCTATTTCAAGACCAGGGCTCGGGAATGATGATTGGACGTGCTAAGGAGAAGGACGGATTATATTATCTTGAGGAATTCGAGAAATCAAAAGTTGGTAAGTGGAACCAGCCCCTAACCTACCTTTCTGGACAAAACCTCACCAATAAAGACACAATTTGGCTTCACCATTTTCGGCTCGGACATCCTTCTTTTTCAACCCTTGAAATTATGTTCCCTTCTTTGTTCAAAGGACTAGTTGATAAGCAATTTCATTGTGATGCATGTGAACTTGCAAAACACAGACGTGCTACCTTTCCCACCAATAATAAAAGAAGTCTTTTTCCTTTTGAGTTGATTCATAGTAATATATGGGGTCCATCTACAATTCCAAATAATTCTCGGGCACGTTGGTTTGTTTCATTTATTGATGATTGTACAAAAGTTACCTGGATATTTCTGCTTAAATCAAAATCTGATGTGAGTGATATCCTCCCAAACTTCTTTTCCACAATAAAAAACCAATTTGGGGTCCAAATCAAAAGGTTTAGGTCAGATAATGCAAAAGATTATTTCAACCAAACACTTTCCCCATATTTTCAACAACAAGGTATTATTCATGAGTCATCCTGTGTCTCTACTCCACAAAAAAATGGAGTTGCAGAAAGGAAAAATGGCCATCTCCTAAACACTACCCGAGCATTATTATTTCAGAAAAATGTGCCAAAATACTTTTGGGGAGATGCAGTTCTTACAGCCACACATGCTATAAACAGGTTACCATCCCAAGTGTTAAACTTTAAGAGTCCCATGGAGGTATTGTCTCACTTTTATCCAAGTCTCAGTACAACAAACCATCTTGTTCCTAGAGTATTTGGGTGTGTCTCATTTGTTCATGTCCACAACCAAAATAGAGGAAAGTTAGACCCTAGAGCTATCAAGTGTGTCTTTGTGGGATACTCTACAAGTGCTATCACCCACCTACTAAAAAACTCCTAATCTCAACAGATGTTACCTTTAATGAAACACAACCATATTTCACTCAACCTTATCTTCAGAGGGAGACAACATTTGTGGAAAATAAGGATCAAGACTTCTTTCTCCTTGACTTGCCGTCATCATCTTCTAAATTCCAACTCGAGACCAAGACCTCCGCTGAAGTTACAATTAAGCAACCTGAGCCTCCTCCTTCACAAACCCAAAATGAGCCCTCCTTACAACCTAGTTCACAAGCAGATGGGGGAAAGGCCACTACTAACAATCGGTTCTCACAGGTTTAGTCAAGAAGGAAAAGTCTAGCTCCTGAACCAAGGCCGGACCAATCATCAGACTCAAATCTTGGAAATGAGGTAATATCTTCTAGCTCTACTCCTCAAAGTGATTCCTTATCTGACATTGATTTGCCTATAGCCCTTAGGAAAGGAACTAGAGAGTGCACAAAACATCCATTATACCCAATATCCCATTTTGTGTCCTTTGAAAAATGCTCTCCATCTCACAGAAGTTTCCTTACAAACATAAACACAATATCCATTCCCAAAACATTATCAGAGGCTTTAAATTGTGAAAATTGGAAGAATGCTATGAATGTTGAAATGCAGGCCCTGGAGAAGAACAATACTTAGGAGATTGTGGAGCTACCAAGAGGAAAGAAACTAGTGGGATGTAAGTGGGTCTTTACAGTTAAGTATAAAGTAGATGGAAAGCTTGAGAGTTACAAAGCTAGGCTGGTGGCTAAAGGATACACACAGACATATGGGATAGATTACCAAGAAACCTTTGCTCCGGTTGCCAAGATGAACACGGTGAGAATTCTTCTATCTCTAGCAGTTAACTTTGATTGGCCCTTACAACAGTTTGATGTAAAAAATGCATTCTTGCACGGAGATCTTGAAGAGGAAATCTACATGGAAATACCCCCTGGATTCAATAGAAACATGGCTACAAATAAGGTTTGCAAGCTCAAGGCACTATATGGCCTAAAACAGTCACCAAGAGCCTGGTTGGGAGATTTGCCAAGGTAATGCATTCCATGGAGTACAAGCAGAGCCAAAGGGATCACACCCAATTCATAAAACACTCAGGTTCAAAGGGAGTTACTGCTCTCATTGTCTATGTTGATGATATCATAGCGACGGGAAATAATGAAAAGGAAAGGCAGAACTTGGGAAGATGTTTGGCAAAGGAGTTCGAGATTAAGGAACTAGGAAACTTGAAATATTTTTTGGGCATTGAAGTGGCACGGTCGAAACAAGGGATCTTTATATCCCAACAAAAGTATGTCCTTGATCTCTTGAGAGTCATAGGAAACTTGGCGTGCAAACCATCCAGCACACCAGTTGATCCTAATCATAAACTTGGAGAAGCAGAGGGAGACAGTGCTACAGACAAAGAATCATATCAAAGTTTGGTTGGTAGACTAATCTACCTATCCCACACACGACTTGATATTGCCTATGCAGCTAGTGTGGTAAGCCAATTTATGCACAACCCTAAGGTACTCCATTTGCATGTAGTTCACAGAATATTGCACTATCTCAAGGGAACTCCAGGAAAGGGGATTTTATTCAAAAAAGGTGATAAGCTCACTTTGAGGGCCTACACCGACGCTGACTATGCAAGCTCAGTGATTGATAGAAGATCCACCACGGGTTACTGCACCTTTTTGGGAGGAAACTCAGTTACTTGAAGGAGCAAAAAGCAGAATGTTGTGGCAAGATCAAGTGCAGAGTCAGAATTTCGAGCAATGGCGCAAGGTGTATCTAAACTACTATGGTTGAAGATCATTTTGGAAGATCTAAGACTCAAGTGGGATGGCCCTATGAAGCTCTACTGTGACAACAAATTTGCAATTAGCATTGCACAAAATCCTGTGCAGCATGACCGAACAAAACATATTGAAGTTGACAGACACTTCATTAAGGAGAAGCTTGACAGTGGTCTCATTTGCACACCCTATGTACCAAGTGAATCACAGCTAGCAGATGTCCTAACCAAGGGACTTAACAATCCACTCTTCCACAAGATTGTAACCAAGCTGGGAATGGACAATGTCTATTCACCAGCTTGAGAGAGAGTGTCAAGAATACTATTTGAAAGTCAATTGGTTTAATTAATTTGTTATTTTAGGAAATCTGTAACTATGTGTATCCCTAGCATTAAGGTTATAAATTCTATTAATTAGAAAATATCTAGGATTATGAGTGATATACTTTCCTATGTAGTCAGAGTTCTTTGTATATAAATAGGATACTGTACTGTTTTATTTTTTAATTTTTTCAATACAATACTTTGATTCACTACAAGAAGAAGGTAAAATAGTTTTACATTAAAAAAATAAAAAAAGCCTGAACTTCATATTCTACTGTTGAAATATTTGAAGATTTAGAATTATTCTGTTTCCTTATTTATTTGAGTAGTGTTATTTTTCCTGATTTGTTTCCTATTTTAGTCTCCCTATTATATGGGATTCTATGTTTTTAGTTTCCTAAAATTGTAGGATCTTCAGAAACCTCCATTTAAATCCCTGTACATACTCATTATGTGAATTGAAGAATTACATATTCCTTCAGAAAATATTTTTCATGGCATCAGAGCCTGAAATCTTTGTCAGAAATTCATCTTAAAATCTCACTGGAATGGATACCAGAAAACAAGTCATTCAACACCCAGTAGTCATGTCTACAGCAAGTGGCGGAACTTCTGAAAGCAAAGGAAATATGGTTTCAGCTGATAACAAACCAGCACAGGGTTATTCTGTTGAACCATCTTTGTTCAGCAAGAAACAACTGGAATTACTGCAAAAATTATTCGGTCAGCCCCAGTCAACCCCCACAAATCTAGCTATTGGAACTGCATGGTCATCGCACAAAGGTAATTTCTTAAGTGCTTTCAATGCAAAGAAACAGGAATCAAGTCCATGGATTGTTGACTCAGGAGCTTCAGACCATATGACGGGTAATCCCACACTTTTCACTACATTTAAACCTTGTCATGAGAACTGGACAGTAAAGATTGCAGATGGATCAGTTTCAAAGGTGGTTGGAATCGGTTCTGTGGTGGTCACAAAGGACTTGACTATTGATTCAGTTTTATTAGTTCCTAATCTCAATTGCAACTTATTATCAGTTAGCAAATTGACCAAAGATTTGAAGTGTCATATCAAATTTGACAAATCTATGTGTTTCTTTCAGGACTTGGATTCTGGGAAGATAATTGGCAATGCTAGGATGTGTTCAGGTATCTATCTCATTCAACCAGACAATTCTCCCTGGGGACAAGTTCACAAAGCTGATTGTTTTACCACTTCAAGTCAGTCTATTCCATGTTCTTTTTCTTCTTCTATCAACAATGAAAGTGCTATCATGTTATGGCACTATAGGTTAGGACACCCCAATTTTATTTATCTCCAGAAACTTTTTCCTTCTTTGTTTATTAATAAAAATCCAAGTATGTTCCAATGTGAAGTTTGTCAGTTTTCAAAGCATGTTCGAAATTCATACCCCAATCAACCATACAAAAGTTCTCATCCTTTCTCTATGGTACATAGTGACATTTGGGGTCCTTCTAGAACAAAAAATATTACAGGTTCACGTTGGTTCATAACATTTATTGATGACCATACTAGACTCACTTGGGTGTTCCTAATGAAAGAAAAATCAGAAGCTTGTAAAATTTTTCAAAACTTCAACAACATGATCCAGACCCAATTCCAAACCAAAATCCAAATCTTAAGGACTGACAATGCAAAAGAGTATTTCAATTCTATTCTTGGTGATTTTTTATCAAATCAGGGGATAATTCATCAAAGTTCTTGTGTTGACACACCCCAACAGAATGGCATAGCAGAAAGGAAAAACAGACACTTGCTTGATGTTGCTCGATCACTCATGTTCACCTCAAATGTTCCAAAACACTTCTGGGGGGAAGCAATACTCACAGCAGCATACCTTATTAACAGAATGCCCTCAAGAACCCTTAAGTTCCAGTCACCTTGCAATGTCCTTCTCCAAAATTATCCTCACACAAGGGTAATACATTCTCTTCCTTTCAAAGTGTTTGGTTGTACATCTTTTGTTCATGTGCATCAACATTCCCAAGGCAAATTAGATCCTAGAGCCATCAAATGCATCTTCCTAGGATACTCTCCGAATCAGAAAGGATACAAATCCTACTCTCCAATCACCCAAAAATTTTATTTTAGCATGGATGTCACCTTCTTTGAACAAAAACCATTTTATTCCAAATCTGCCATTCTGGGGGAGAGTGAATTTATGAGGGAATGTCATCTTTGGGATGTTGAAAACACAAGAACCACACTAAATTTATCTCCTGATAATAATCCAATCAGTCTAGAAACCCTAAATCCAATCAGTCCAGAGATCCTAAATCCAAGCCAAGAAATTACATCGCAATCTGAAGGACAAAATCTGCAACAATTCGAGAAGCCTAACCCAGAAATTCTACCACAATCTGAGATCCAACAATCAGCTAATCCAAAGGAACTTCGTGTCTACTCAAGGAGAAAAGCTGGCCATGGAGAGATAGAAACAAGTGCACCTCTACAGCAGACCCAAGAATCAAACCCAAATTCAATGCCCAGTACAGGTAACACTGAAACTGAATTTCTACATGGTGATGTTTCTATCGATGATTTGGATCAACCTATAGCCTTGAGGAAGGGTGTGAGATCATGCACTAAACATCCTTTGCACAATTACATCTCTTACAAGGGATTGTCCCCTACCTTCCATGCATTTGTTTCCAATCTTGATAATGTGCAGATTCCAAAGGATGTACATGAAGCCCTAAAAAGCCCAAATTGGAAGAAAGCGGTATGGGAAGAACTTCATGCACTTCAAAAGAATGGAACATGGGAGTTGACAAGTCTTCCAAGTGGAAAGAATCCAGTGGGATGTAAATGGATCTTTACCATAAAATACAAGGAAGATGGGAGCATAGACAGGTACAAAGCTCGGCTAGTTGCAAGAGGCTTTACTCAGTCATATGGGATTGATTACCAAGAGACATTTGCCCCTGTTGCAAAACTAAACACTGTTCGGGTTTTATTGTCACTCTCTGCTAACCTTGATTGGCCATTATATCAGCTAGATGTCAAAAATGCCTTTCTGAATGGTGATCTTGAAGAAGAGGTGTACATGGTGATTCCTCCAGGATTTGAGGATATGACTTCAGGCAATAAAGTGTGTAGATTGAAGAAGTCACTATACGGACTCAAGCAATCCCCACGGGCCTGGTTTGATCGGTTCATGAAGGCAGTCAAGAGGTATGGTTATTATCAATGTCAAGCTGACCACACTCTATTTGTGAAGCATTCTCCTCAGGATAAAATTGTCATTCTTATTGTTTATGTTGACGACATTATTGTGACTGGAAATGATGTTGAAGAAATGACTAGTCTCAAACAACGGCTGGCTAAAGAGTTTGAGATCAAGGATCTTGGGAACCTTAGATACTTCCTGGGTATCGAAGTGGCTAGATCAAAGAAAGGCATTTCAGTCTCACAACGGAAATATGTCCTAGATCTTCTTGAGGAAACTGGAATGCTTGGAAGCAAACCTGCTCCAATGGATTCTTCAACCAAACTTGGAGCAAAGAAAGATTGTGGACCAGTCGATAAAGAAAGGTACCAAAGGCTAGTTGGTAAACTTATATACTTGTCCCATACTCGACCAGATATTGGGTTTGCTGTTAGTGTGGTTAGTCAATTCATGAACAAGCCAAATGAAGAACACATGGAAGCAGTGTACCGAATCCTCAAATACCTCAAGTTCTCTCCAGGCAAGGGATTGTTCTTTAAAAGATCTCCATTAAGAGAAGTTGAAGTATTCTGTGATGCAGATTGGGCAGGCTCTATTAGCGATCGGAGATCTACTTCTGGATATTGTACTTATGTTTGGGGTAACCTAGTTACTTGGAGGAGCAAGAAGCAAAGTGTAGTATCTAGAAGCAGCGCAGAGGCTGAATTCCGAGCAATGGCTCATGGTATTTGTGAAGGGATATGGTTAAGAAGGCTTCTTAGTGAACTTCACATCACTAGTGAAGAACCTATGAAGATATATTGTGATAATCAATCCACCATAAGCATTGCAAGGAATCCTGTACATCACGACAGGATGAAACATGTTGAGATTGATCGACACTTCATTAAAGAGAAGATTGAATCAGGAATCATAGAAGTGCAGTACACACCTACAAGTCTCCAAGTTGCTGATATTCTCACCAAAGCCTTACCAAGAAGGGTCTTTGATTCATTAAACTCCAAGCTTGGCATGATTGATATCTTCAGCCCAGCTTGAGGGGGAGTGTTGAAATATTTGAAGATTTAGAATTATTCTGTTTCCTTATTTATTTGAGTAGTGTTATTTTTCCTGATTTGTTTCCTATTTTAGTCTCCCTATTATATGGGATTCTATGTTTTTAGTTTCCTAAAATTGTAGGATCTTCAGAAACCTCCATTTAAATCCCTGTACATACTCATTATGTGAATTGAAGAATTACATATTCCTTCAGAAAATATTTTTCATCTACAAATCAATTCAGTCAGTAAATCAGTATATTACCCTCTCTAGAGAGAGACTAAACAGGCAACCATAATAAGGACATCAAGAAAACCATTCTCTACATGCATTGCACACAAGTAACTTTATTGATCCTTGCTGCATACCATACAAATGCAGAAAGAACATATTTAAATTAATGAATAATTGATGAAATGTCCAATACTTGATCATTTTCATGACAAAAAACAAAAGATGCTTTAACATACTCTTTGCATGCTAAGTTCAAGCTTTATGGAAACAAGAAGAATGACATAAGGAACCATATCAAATCCATTTTCCAGATATTGGTGAGAAGCAAACAGATGCAGCAAGATAGAAGTAAATATAAGAACCAAACTCACCATCAACAGGCTTCTCCACAAATGGCTTCCAAAAACGATTTCCATGGACCTCAACATAATCTTCTTCCTCGATAAAATAGTCCAGCTCTTGGTACGGTACTTCTCTATTTACAAGGGCATATCTTGGAACAGGGATTCCATACATTTCAAGCCGCTTGAATCCCAAAATAAATAGGTTAATCTTTGTCAATCAACCGTTATTTAAAAATACATTTCAACCATTTATATAATTAGTTCTCACTTCTTAGCTAAGCTCAAATGATATATTTTTCTCAAAGAACAGAAGCTTTTACCAATTAGAGTATGGTACCAGCCTTAATCTCAATGTAAATCAATTCCAAACATTAAGATATTACAAAGGGGACAGGAGAATCAAGCCCCTATTAAGGCCTCCTCTCTCAACATCCCAAAGGAAACAGGTCAAGGGCTATATAGAAGTAACAGACATGAAAACAATATTAACTGGCCCGAAATCCCTAGGTGAAGTGGAAAGTGGTCTTGATTCTCCTAACTTGATAATGGATCAAAACCTCAATGCCAAGATGGAAGTTTAGGATGTATACCTCATATACCTTCCGTCGATCATGAAGAAGGTGTTGTGGGTCCAACTCATTCACAAGAAACGGTCTGAATCATAGAGCAGAAACAATTGCAAAGCATATTTAATCACAGCTTGCTCGGTATAGAAGAAAAGCAAACTGTTCTTATTCAATGAATTAGAATATGTCAAAAAAGAAAAACTAGAATTATATATATATTGTAGGAAATCAAAGTATTGTATTGAAAAGACTTAAGATAAAACTGTACATAGGTACCCTATTTATATACAAAGAACTTCTAACTAAATAGGAAAGTATATCACTCATAATCCTAGATATTATTCTAATTAATAGAATCTATAATCGAGTGATTCTCTAACCTTAATGCTAGGGATACACATATATACTAATTTCCTAAAATAACAAATTAATTAAAACAGCAGTTGACTTTCCAATAATATTCTTGACACTCCCTCTCAAGCTGGTGAATAAACATTGTCCATTCCCAGCTTGGTTACAATCTTGTGGAAGAGTGGATTGTTAAGTCTCTTGGTTAGAACATCTGCTAGCTGTGATTCGCTTGGTACATAGGGTGTGCAAATGAGACCACTGTCAAGCTTCTCCTTAATGAAATGTCTGTCAACTTCAATATGTTTTGTCCTGTCATGCTGCACAGGATTGTGTGCGATGCTAATTGCAGATTTGTTATCACAGTAGAGCTTCATAGGGCCATCCCACTTGAGTCTTAGATCTTCCAAAATGATCTTCAACCATAGTAGCTCACATACACCTTGTGCCATTGCCCGAAATTCTGATTCTGCACTTGATCTTGCCACAACATTCTGCTTTTTGCTCCTCCAAGTAACTAAGTTTCCTCCCAAAAAGGTGCAGTAACCCGTGGTGGATCTTCTATCAACCACTGAGCTTGCGTAGTCAGCGTCGGTGTAGGCCTCCAAAGTGAGCTTATCACCTTTTTTGAACAAAATTCCCTTTCCTGGAGTTCCCTTGAGATAGTGCAATATTCTATGAACTGCATGCAAATGGAGTTCCTTAGGGTTGTGCATAAATTGGCTCACCACACTAACTGCATAGGCAATATCAGGCCATGTGTGGGATAGGTAGATTAGTCTACCAACCAGTCTCTGATATGATTCTTTGTCTGTAGCATTGTCTCCCTCTACTTCCCCAAGTTTATGATTAGGATCAATTGGTGTGCTGGATGGTTTGCACGCCAACTTTCCCGTGTCTTTCAAGAGATCAAAGACATACTTTTGTTGGGATATAAAGATCCCTTGTTTTGACCTTGCCACTTCAATGCCCAGAAAATATTTCAAGTTTCCTAATTCCTTAATCTCGAACTCCTTTGCCAAACATCTTCCCAAGTTCTGCCTTTCCTTTTCATTATTTCCCGTCACTATGATATCATCAACATAGACAATGAGAGCAGTAACGCCCTCTGAACCTGAGTGTTTTATGAATAGGGTGTGATCCCCTTGGCTCTGCTTGTACCCCATGGAATGCATTACCTTGGCAAATCTCCCAAACCAAGCTCTTGGTGACTGTTTTAGGCCATATAGTGCCTTCTTGAGCTTGCAAACCTTATTTGCAGCCATGTTTCTATTGAATCCAGGGGGTATTTCCATGTAGATTTCCTCTTCAAGATCTCCGTGCAAAAATGCATTTTTTACATCAAACTGTTGTAAAGGCCAATCAAAGTTAACTGCTAGAGACAAAAGAATTCTCACCGTATTCATCTTGGCAACCGGAGCAAAGGTTTCTTGGTAATCTATCCCATATGTCTGTGTGTATCCTTTAGCCACCAACCTAGCTTTGTACCTCTCAAGTGTTCCATCTGCTTTATACTTAACTGTAAAGACCCACTTACATCCCACTGCTTTCTTTCCTCTTGGTAGCTCCACAATCTCCCAAGTATTGTTCTTCTCCAGGGCCTGCATTTCAACATTCATAGCATTCTTCCAATTTTCACAATTTAAAGCCTCTGATAATGTTTTGGGAATAGATATTGTGTTTATGTTTGTAAGGAAACTTCGGTGAGATGGAGAGCATTTTTCAAAGGACACAAAATGGGATATTGGGTATAATGGATGTTTTGTGCATTCTCTAGTTCCTTTCCTAAGGGCTATAGGTAAATCAATGTTAGATAAGGAATCACTTTGAGGAGTAGAGCTAGAAGATATTACCTCATTTCTAGGATTTGAGTTTGATGATTGGTCCGGCCTTGGTTCAGGAGCTAGACTTTTCCTTCTTGAGTAAACCTGTGAGAACCGATTGTTAGTAGTGGCCTTTCCCCCATCTGCTTGTGAACTAGGTTGTAAGGAGGGCTCATTTTGGGTTTGTGAAGGAGGAGGCTCAGGTTGCTTAATTGTAACTTCAGCGGAGGTCTTGGTCTCGGGTTGGAATTTAGAAGATGATGACGGCAAGTCAAGGAGAAAGAAGTCTTGATCCTTATCTTCCACAAATGTTGTCTCCCTCTGAAGATAGGGCTGGGTGAAATATGGTTCTGTTTCAATGAAGGTAACATCTGCTGAGATTAGGAGTTTTTTAGTAGGTGGGTGATAGCACTTGTATCCTTTCTGTGTTGAAGAGTATCCCACAAAGACACACTTGATAGCTCTAGGGTCTAACTTTCCTCTATTTTGGCTATGGACATGAACAAATGAGACACACCCAAATACTCTAGGAACAAGATGGTTTGTTGTACGAAGACTTGGATAAAAGTGAGACAATACCTCCATGGGACTCTTGAAGTTTAACACTCGGAATGGTAACCTGTTTATGACATGTGTGGCTGTAAGAACTGCTTCCCCCCAAAGGTATTTTGGCACATTTTTTTTGAAATAATAATGCTCGGGTAGTGTTTAGGAGATGGCCATTTTTCCTTTCTGCAACTCCATTTTGTTGTGGAGTAGAGACACAGGATGACTCATGAATAATACCTTTTTGTTGAAAATATGGGGAAAGTGTTTGGTTGAAATAATCTTTTGCATTATCTGACCTAAACCTTTTGATTTGGACCCCAAATTGGTTTTTTATCATGGAAAAGAAGTTTGGGAGGATATCACTCACATCAGATTTTGATTTAAGCAGAAATATCCAGGTAACTCTTGTACAATCATCAATATATGAAACAAACCAACGTGCCCTAGAAATATTTGGAATTGTAGTTGGACCCCATATATCACTATGAATCAACTCAAAAGGAAAAAGGCTTCTTTTGTTATTGGTGGGAAAGGTAGCACGTCTGTGTTTTGCAAGTTCACATGCATCACAATGAAACTGCTTATCAACTAGTCCTTTGAACAAAGAAGGGAACATAATTTCAAGGGTTGAAAAAGAAGGATGTCCGAGCCTAAAATGGTGAAGCCAAATTGTGTCTTTATTGGTGAGGTTTTGTCCAGAAAGGTAGGTTAGGGGCTGGTTCCACTTACCAACTTTCGATTTCTCTAATTCCTCAAGATAGTATAATCCGTCCTTCTCCTTAGCACGTCCAATCATCATTCCCGAGCCCTGGTCTTGAAATAGACAATAAGATGGAAAAAAAGTTACTTTGCAATTCATGTCATGAGAAAGCTTGGATATTGATAAAAGATTGGTGGACAATTTGGGAACATGTAGGACATTTTTCAAAGTAAGGTTAGGACTGATTTTTATTTCTCCTACCCCAGCTACCGTGGCCAAGGAGCCATCGGCAGTAGCAATTTTCCTACTACTAGAACAAGGTGAATATGAACTAAAGTTTTGAAAGGAATGAGTCATATGATCTGTGGTTCCTGAATCAATAATCCACAAATGTTTAAAGGTTCTATCTGAGGCATTTAAAGCGTGAGAGGTTGGAAGTTTACCTGAATGTATCAATGAATAGGTACCTGAAGGTTTTTCGAGGATACTTAGGAGATTTCTCAGCTTTTCAATCTCTTCTTTGTTGAGACTGCCCAACTCCTTTGGTGCTGCAGTGGTTGTTTCTGCAACTTTTGACATCTTTCACAAATCAAAACTTGCTGAAGGATAGGTGAGAATCAGGGATAAATCGGCAATGAAGGCCAAGCAACAAAGAGAAACCACCAATGATGAAGAACAGAGGAAAAATTCAGCTATGAAGGCTGATAAAAAAGAACACATGAAATACTCTGTTTTGTCTTTAGAAAACAGAGCAAAGACAACAGTGATGAAGGCTGGAACAATAGAACCAGAACCGAGCCTATAAAGATGAACAAAAACAAATTTTCGTGATGAAGGCTGGATGAGAAAATGGCTATGAAGGCCTAAGGCAAAAAAATCAGCAATGAAGGCTGAAGAAGAAACTGTAGAAAATTAGCAATGAAGGCTGAAGAAGAAACTGCAGAAAATCAGCAATGAAGGCTGAAAAAGTGACTGATTTCCAAGAAAAAAAAAACCTAAAGCTCTTGATACCATGTAGGAAATCAAAGTATTGTATTGAAAAGACTTAAGATAAAACTGTACATAGGTACCCTATTTATATACAAAGAACTTCTAACTAAATAGGAAAGTATATCACTCATAATCCTAGATATTATTCTAATTAATAGAATCTATAATCGAGTGATTCTCTAACCTTAATGCTAGGGATACACATATATACTAATTTCCTAAAATAACAAATTAATTAAAACAGCAGTTGACTTTCCAATAATATTCTTGACATATATATATATATATATATATATATAATAAGAAAATTAGAAACTGTGACAAAAATCAACTAGCTACAATCTTCAAAAGATTGATTCTGCTGAATAAATATATTTGAGATGGAATAACTCGATGAAAACACCAGTTAGACGGATGGCTTGACATAAGTTAAATTCACTATATAAGAGTCTAAAGTTAATGGAGGTCTTGACCCTAAGGCCTAAACATAATTAATAAAACAGCAGCACAGAGGCGCTTCCCACTGCAGTCATGCGTCATCCAAAATTTAGACTTCTCCAACCTAAATTAGAGAGAAATTAATTGAATCATCCACCTTGAACATGATTATCATGAAATTTCCAAACGGTACATTCAGTGCTCTTTAGCATTCACTAATACTCCATCTTCATAGAGACCTAATACTTCTCCATATTGATGGATTGGTGTAGCAATCTTTGCATGCTGATGTTTTGATAATTTAGACCCAAGATCCAATCAGAATTACTATAAATAATTACTTTTCTTATTTTCATTATAGATTCTCATTTAAGATCTATATTGAATTCTGAAAGAAAATACCAGGGATTTGGCCATAATCTGCACTGAGTGAATTCTTCTCTAACTTTTCAAGAGTAATTTGGCCAATATTTAGCACATTACTTGTTAAGAAGATGGGCTTAATTAACGGCACAAATAGCTATAAAGTATCCCCAGAAGGTTTATTCCCAAAGGTAAAGTATGACAGTCAAAAGTTTTTGAAACCATTATGTTGAGTTTTCAATGTTAAAAATTAAAATAAAAAAATCATATTAAAATCTAAAATTAGGTAAAAATTTCCTGCAACTTGGAAAAAGATGATTACCTACTTTGAACATGCACGTAGAATACATACATACAAATAAACAAATATATATATTTATACATATAAAAGAACTTACTTCCTTAAAGCAGCATATGCTTGAGCCTTTTCAAGGGGATATCCAGAAGAATGGAATGCAATCAAACAATCACAGATTGGCCAACTGAAATAAGAAAAATTATAACAAATTACACAATTTAATGAAAAGGAACTCTCAACCCAATCAGGGGAGAGAAACAACATGAATCTCAACAATAAGAGTTTGAAATCAAGAAGTACAGTGTACATATAGCTGTCTCTATGTCACATACTCTAACTTAATTCCCTCCCACAAATCATAGAATCCTTTAACAAAAGAGAGAGAGATCAGATAAGAAGCTACTGATCTTAAGTCACAATCGCTCAGTTCAGACTCTACCTTTTGAAGAGCACAGTACATCAATAGGGAGAGAAAACAGCCAAAAGAAAGACTTGAAATTTCCAAAATAAATGCTACCATTCCATTTACTTCTTTCAACAGGATATTTAATTTGTCAATCTGGGGAACTCCTCCACACCTCTTCTTTGTTTTTCCCTCTTTTTTATCATGAATAACATTCATTCATAGTTTGAATGTAATTTTCACAGAAATTTAAAAAATAAGAAATGAAAAGGACATCAGTGATACCAATTATAACCAATATTATCAACAATATCATAACGTAAATCAGAGACACTGTGTTTCAACTAATTAACCAAAAATGTACCTTTCTATTGGTTCTTCAAGAATAACCTTATCGCCAAAATGTATAATCTACAAAAAAAAAAAGGACACATTGCAATGCAAGCTATCCATCTGAATAAAACAACATAACATTTAACAAAGGCGCTTTCGCGCACATATACACAAACAAACTCCTACGTAGGATTAGTAACACAAATACAGAATTTACATGAAAAGTACATTTTTCATTCCTATAAATCATGATTATCCGCACGAATCTCTCGCTAAATAATTCATATTTCATCAAATTTAACTCAAAAAGAAAATAATAATAATAATTTAGATTAAATTTAAAAAATATATATATCTGATCTACCTCAAATTCGCCAAAAGCCTTAAGCCTGTCTAGAATTTGTCCCATTGGAGCTGAAAACACCTAAAAAAATTAAAAACTAAAAATTTAAGCATTAAAACATAGCAATAAACACTACATTTAGATTAATATATAAAGCATACATTTCTCTTAATGTGTTTTCATTAAAAAATATATAATTATCATATGTTTGGTAAAAACATGAGCAAACAAAAGAGACAAAACCTCGCTTCCGCATTTCACCTTCTTTTCCATGACGCAAACTCCAACTGTTATCTTCTTATATCCTCTCCCTCCTTCTTCTTCTTCTTCTCCTCCTCCTCCTCCCATCTCTTATCGTCCTTTTTCTATCACTCTCTCAGAAAACAAAAATAATCTCAACGAACAAAAAAGAAATAGAAAACACCGCAGCGGAAAACACTTCAGCTTCCAATCACCGCCACAACACCAACCGGAGGTGGAACTTTTTCCAGATATGCGTATTCTTATACTAAATACGTATACGAAATATGTATACTAGATCTAGAAGAAGCGAAAACAGAGAAAGCGATTCAGCAAAGAAGAAAGAGAGCAAGGTGGCAGCTAGAATTACGGAGAGGAAGACTGGAGAAGGAAACGGAACGCTCTAAGAGCCAAACAAAAATGAAAAGCAGAGGATTTTTATTTTATTTAAATTAAAAATGAGTTATATTTTTGTATTTACTGTTCATTGAGGATGTTTGGGGACAAGAGATTTTGGATTCTGGAATATGCAAGTGGATGCAGATTTTGCTTCTGTGGAGGACGACGCGACGTGTAAAGTTTCAGCTTTGATGGAGAGTTTCGTTCGGGGTTTTTTTGGAATAAAAAATTATAAAACGTGACTTTGACAAATTTTGTAGCGGTCCATGTCATTTTCCAAGACTTAATATAATTCAAAATATACTATTTTTTTTAATTGACAAAAATTATTATCTCTTTAAAGGGATGGAGGAACCAATGTTTTAATAATCAAATTGATTGTTAAATTCATTAAAAATTTTGATTTCAGTTAAAGCACAATACATCAAAAGTTTTAAGTCTAAGAAGTGATAATTTAGCCTATGACGACCGTCAATTCAAAGTTACATTTGCTTAAAATTACATTTTATCGAGTCATTAAAGCTTTAATTTTTTATTATAATCAGATATATAAATTTTTTGATAAAAATCCATTTAACTTAATATAATTTATAAATTGATAAATTTGAATATTAATAGTTTAATTATTTTTGTAATCAAATAAACCACCAAGATTTAACATAATTGTTAATACTTTTTTTTAGGAGATAATAAGTCCAAAGTTTGAATTATTTTCTCCTTTTTATCTCTTTATAAACAAAAAATAAAAATAGTCGAATAAATTAATAATTTCAAATTCAATCAAACTAAAATGATTGTCCAATTCAATTTGATGGCACTTTATAATATATGAACTTTAAAAAATAATTTAATATTTGAATTTGGTATGCACAAAATGAAATAATTTTCATTTAAATTAAGACTTAATTTGCATTCTAATATTTAAGAAATTATTTCCAATAAATTGAAGGTTACTATATAATGAGTTTCTAGCCAATAACTTTTTAATCGAGTGGTCAAGGATGACTTGTAACATATTATAAATTTTGAGTTCGAATATAATCACCCTCTCCAGTTATTTAATATTTTATTTGTAACAAAAAATATATATTAAGTTTCTAAAAGTCTTAAGTCAATCTCTTTTTAATTTTAATATTAAACTAAATAGAAATATTAATTATTAATTCTAATCATAATCATAATCATGTAAAACGAAATTATTATCGGTAGCAATAATAATAATAATAATACTGTTAACAAAATTAAACACAAATTAACATGTAATCTGACATAGAGAGATATATATGGGAATTATTTTTGTCATGTTTGAAAGAATATTATTATTGTTATTTTTATTTATATTCTCATCAATCATCATGAAGTCTGAGATTTTGAAGGTTGACCAAATGTTTGTTTTTGACTCAAAACATTTTTAGTAATTCAACGTGAAAGGTAATCATGGAGAACATAATGAACCTAACATGTTTCGTTCTTTTTTAAGTTATCTAATTGGACTACATAAAAAAGGGCAAAATAAATTGATTGAAATTTGTGGTTGACGGGCGGACCCCGGTTTTGTTCTTCTTGGATGAAAATGTTTACTTTGATCAGCCTTTTTTTTTTACAGAGAACTCACAATTTGAAGATTAAAACAAATTGCAGGCGTTAAAATTTAATTTTTAAATCCATTAAAAGTTACTTAGGAAAGGGATTGCATGAATTATGATAATTTACATATTTATTTTGTGTCAAACATGTATAAAACACGAAAATTATAATATTACAATTAGACATGTTCAAAGATTAAGTTACTCGCTCAAATTAGAAGATTCGTCCGAAAATTAGTTAAATTTGGACAAAAAAAATGAGATGCATTTAACGAATTTGGACAAAAAAATTTTAACAGACTAGGCTCAAGCTTGATTTTTCGAAGCCCAAGCCTTGCCCAACTCGGCTAGAATATAAATAAAAATAATTTTATAAAAAATATATTTACTAAATATGTTGTAATTATAGATACATAAAATATTATTGAATAATAAATATAATTATATATTTAATATAGAAATTGATGCAAATTTTGACAAATCAAAATAAACTTTAAAGGGACTAAAAGAATAAAAAATAAATAAACAAAAATTAAAATAATAAAAAATAAATAAAATAAAATTCAAGGGGGGTTGAGCCTGGCTTAGGCTTGCAATATAAAATAAAAAAAAAACCTAGACTAAAAGTTAGGCCCAAATTTTCGAGTCTAACCGAATTTAGACCTGTATATAAATCATTATTATATGATTTAGGCCCAACCCAAACCCGACCCAAGCCTACCTATGAACACCCGTAATTGTAATTCGTATTAACAAATGAAAGATTAAATTTTTGTTACACTATGTGTAATTTTTATTAAAATTTTTAATTTGTATTATTTTCATTTTTTTCTTATTATCTTTGTTTTTATTTAAATTTAACAAATTTACAAATATACTAAGTCTCAAATTTTTTTTCCATTGGTTTGTGAAAGAAAGATTCAACCAAAAAAAATAGTAATATTTTAGCAATGATAAATGCGAGGATATTTTGTCTCCAGAAAATATTTCGACTATTAAAATTTTAAATATTAACTTGAAATGAGTAGGATGATAATGGTACTTTTAAGAGAGTAAAAAACCTATCTCCTATCAATAATGCACCATTTACATGTTGTTGTCATCATCATATTAGAAGTTTTATCATAATATTAAAGTAGGTTATATGAATAATATATAAACTCATACTAAATTGTTTGTATATATGGACCCATACTAAGTTATTGTATACTACACGAATTCTTTTTTTTTTTGCTCATTTTTATCCAAGAACATGATTTACCTGTAAAAAAAAATACAAAAAATATTTCAAAACTTATTTTGCTGGAACTTGTCTCCCATTAATACTAATTATATTTAAACCCCTATGTAAAATTTTAAAAATAGAATAGAGTTATAAAAGTTATCTTGAAATCCATGTTGAATAATGTATTAATTTTTTTAGTCGAAATCCCTCGGATGGCTACTTTGGGTCTTCACTAATCCGAAGTTAAGTTATTGTCGAATCCTAAATTGGGAGAGCTCTCCCAACATTGTTTTTTACATTCACAAAACTCGAACTCGAGACCTAATATATTAAAATTTTGATGCATATATAAAATACACAAATTAAAATATAATTTGAAATCATATTCTAATTATAAAAAATTTAAATATAACAAATCTTAAATATTAAATAAATAAATTAAAGCCACAATCTTAATGAAAGTAATTCTTATTATATTAGCCATTAATAGATTATTAATAATTGCTTCATATTTGGAACTGGTATATTTTTAAAATTTGAATTTAAATGATTCCAAATTAATGTTATAAAATTAATTATTTTTTTAGTAGAAATTTTTTTTAGGATTTTGAAAAATGTTTTTATTTATAATAGTCTCAAATATAAAAGGTAGGTAAGGCAAAATTAAAATTAAAAATAATTTATTATTTGAATTTTTAAAACTCAAATCAATTTAAAATAATTAAATACAATATTTAAGATAATTCGTGTTTCAAAAGAATAGATAATTTGTATAGATATTTTCTTTTTTACTAAAGAAAATGATTGAACAAATAAATAAACAAAATGATTTTACAAATGACCAAATTTTTTCATGTGGGATGCTTGAAGTAATAAACAAACAAAATAGAGTCAATATAAAAAAAAATGAAACGTAATTGTTAAATAGAACAAAAATTTGAAAAAAAAAATAGAATGAAAACAAAAAAAATGGAAATTTAATTCAATGCTAAAATATATAGACTTAATTATCCAATTTTAAGTTTTTGAAAAAATATTTAAAACTTTAAGATAATTCTGATTAAAATAACATAATAAATAATAAAAGAAAAATCAAATTATGAGATAAATCTTATTTAATTTAAATGAAGATTAAATTTTAAATATTTTAAAATTAAATAATTAATTGAATAGAATTATCTTATAGAAAATTAAAATTAAAATTAATTTATTATCTTACATGACAAAAAGTTAAATTATCCACCTAAAATATTTTCTTTTTGACCAAAATTTTTTTATATATTTATATAAGAGTATATAAGATGTGTTTCAGTATATTTAAATTTATTATTTATATTGGATCTTAGATCATGCGGTTAGTAACCCAGAAGGGCACATGCTGGAAGATGACCTCAGAAGATTCTCTGTTTCAGTCTGTTCTCCAAGTTTTGTTGTCATCTGTAATTCTATGTAATTACTGGCGGTGCTGAATTTTTTCTATTGAAGATATCAGAGCACACTACAGCTCCTGACCTGCAATTTCTGACAAGAAACCAAATATGGCCATCACATTGCTGAATTTATAGGGTAAGAAAGAAAACATTAAAATAATATCTTGGGGAAGTGGTACTTCCAAAATGAATCAGTGCACAAATGTAACCAGTCAAACAAGAAAGTAATTGTTAAAAGAAGATGCCAATGATGCATTTTCCATGCATATGAGCAAGAAATTGCAACTTTGCCTGATAACAACTTCGAGAAATACTAATTTCCGCGGCTGGCTCCCCTCCCTTTGCAATAAGGAATGACTGCCACCATCTTGATAAAATTCAATGGTAGGCCGAACAAGAATCTGCAGGTGGATTCTTAGAAGGTTACACTGATGTATTACTGTGTGGATTTGCAATGTGAACACACTGTTGCCATATTGTCTACAAGGTGTCAGGGTCCCCAGGGAAGAGTAACCTCAGTGTAGCATGTATTTGAGAATGGAGTGGATGCGATGCGTCACCAGAAACAAATTCGGTTGTTCTACCATTGACCTCTATCATACTGCATCCTGGTGCTTTCTTGAGCCCTCTATCACCAATCATCCTACGGATCCTTTGACCATCTTCACTTTTCTGAGCACCAAAGTAAATGTTAGATAACTGCACAAGAGCTGCATCTTCTTCATCCACATCACAATCTTCCAGCTCTAGAAGCTCTTTAACAGAAAGCTCAGCAAGCTCAACATTGTTATGAATCCGACAACTATTCAACAAAGCACCCCAGACCGAAGCAAGTGGTTTCATAGGCATTCTTCTTATGAGTTTTAGAGCTTCATCAAATCTACCTACCCTGCAAAGTGAGTCCACCACACAGCTATAATGTTCATGTTTAGGAACGATCCTATATTGACCTTCCATGTTGTTCAACAAAAGTAAACCTTCTTCAGCCAACCCTGCATGCGTGCACGCGGTTAAAACCCCAAGAAGAACAACCCCATCAGGTCTAATTCCATCAGTTTGCATCCTTTCCAAACAATGAATAGCTTTCCTTGCATGACCATGAACAGCAAAACCTCCGATCATAGCTGCCCATGAAAATACATTCCTTTTACTCATTCCTTCAAAAACCTCTACGGCCAAGTCTAAACATCCACACTTTGCATACATATCAACAAGTGCAGTTCCAATAAACACATCAAATTCCAAACACTTTTCCCTTTTCTTAACATACTCGTGAATCCATTTCCCTTCCCAACGACTCCCACTTTGTGCACAAGCTGTCAAAGCTGTAGTCAAACAAAACGCATCAGGCTCGACTCCAAAAACCAACATTTCGTTAAACACACTCAAAGCTCGAGTCCCTAGACGGCACCGTGTTAACCCACTCATAAGCACATTCCACTTAACAACATCGACATAAGAAATTTCATCAAACACTTTCCTAGCATCATCCCACAGCCTGGCTTCAACATAAAGCCTAATAACCCCAGTTTGGACATAAGAATCTGATGAAAACATTCCATTCTTAAATACCCAGTTCTGAATTTGCTTCCCTGAAAGCAAAGAACTAGTTTTTGCACAAGAAACAAGAATAAAGTTAAAGGTTTGGCAATTGGGTCTAAAAGTTTCTTTCTTCAAAAGGAGGTTGAAGTAATGGAAGGAAGACTGAGGGTGGGGGCTGTTAGAGTGGGCTTTAATGAGAGTGTTGTAAATAAATAAGTTGGATTCTTGGAGTAGGTTGAAGAGGCGGGAAGAATAATCCAGGTTAGTTGAAAGGGAGGTAAGGGAGGTTATCAGCTTGCTGATGATGTAGGGGTTTTCGTGGAGGCCTTGGGTGATTAGAAGCCCGTGGATTGGCTTGAGTTGAGATGTTTTGCGGCAGCGTTGTAAGAGGGTTAAGCATCGGCTCCAGGTTATGGTGGTGGTGGTGCAATGGTGGTAGCTCATGAGAAAGGGGAAAGGAGGAATTTTGCGGATTTTGAATGTTGGGTGGCGCCTACGGGTCCGGTGGAAAGCCTGAAAGAGTGTTTAGCAGAACATATTCATTTACGAATAAAAATTTTAAGATTAATTTGAAACAACAATTTTTGTGTTAAATTAAATGAAGTTTAAACTGTACAAGTAAATGTTGACTTTGCCAATAAATCGATATCCCTCGTATTTACAGTACTATATACTGCATCTTTTAACTCAGTCAGCTTGCCCTAGCGTCGGCCGCAGCATTTGGAGAAGAAAGTTCTTATAAAATCTTTTATCTCCTTTCCTGCCAAGTGCCAACTATTTTGAAAGGTGAGCAGAGGAGGCTGGCTTCAAGTTCCCATGATCAAAGGTCTGTCTTAGTGCAATCAAATTTTAAGTTTCAGTTACGAGGGTGTGAAATTATTTGAAAGTTTAAAATTTTCTTTCAAATCATATACATAATTATAGAATACAGACAAACCTAATAAATATTGATGCAAACGATTATGTGTATACTCCATTTTTAGTTAAAAAAAATAATGAATTACAAGACAAATTAATGGAAGATGAAGAAGTAGACTTAAGAGCTCAAATTAATATTCGAATATCAAAAGATTTCGATCAAAAGAAAAAGTGGATTTATAGACCCTTACAAGACAAATTAGTGGAAGATGAATTAGTGACAATTAGTTTAAAAGTTTGTGAAGAACATACATTTGAAAATTAAACTAGAAAAGTATTAGTATTTTTTTTGTAATCACAGGTATTCTTATCGATTTTAACGGTCTGAGACTAATTCTGTTTAGTGATAGTTTTTAATATATATTTTAGAATACAAGTAAACTTAATAAGCGTATTGATGTGGATGTTTACATTGATTCTTTATTTTAATGACACGTAAGTCACATAATACTGATATGGATTAATCTTTTTTTAGTTAGAAAAAATAATGTATCACATAAGGTTGGTAATTAAAATTATGCATCCTTCCACTGAAGACAATTCAGTAGACAATGAATAGGTGAGCAGTTAGTTGAAGAGTTTGTGTAGAATATACATTTTGAAAATTAAATTAGAAAAATAACCGAATGGTTGCTAGGTTCCTTTTATTTGATCGATTAATTCTATTTTTCTTATAACCGAATCAAAATAATCAAACAGATTATTAGCTAACATTTAGTTATAATTTATTCTCTATTCGAGACCATGCGTTTGAGAATTATCCAAAGCTAAAATAGCCTGGTTAAGTGAAAAAAACAGAGGTTTTAACCTGGTTTTCTCAAGGAACCAAGATTAATGTTTTGAATCAGGATTGGTTATCATACCGAACAATTTGGAACAATAGAAATGCTAGTGATAAAAGGCGACAAATGGAACCGCAGTCAATTTTGCTGAGAATCACCTATAGAAATTCCAGCAAGCCCAACAAAGGATACACGATTGCAATTTAAGCAAGGTACACAAGTTGGGAAGCACCGCAAGATGGCATAGTCAAAGTTAATTTTGATGTGGTTATATAGTTTTAATAATTTAAAATATGATACAATAATATGATATATAAATGAAACAAATAAAAAAATATGAATATGACAGATTAAAATTTGATAAAAATCATTTATGAATATGACAAAAGTTAAAAAAAAAAAAGCTTCCAGATGTGCGAATAATGGTCAACAGTGACGTAGCCACATGAAGTTGAGTGGGGTCAATTGATCCCACTCAACTTTTAAAAAATACATAAATTAATACATACGCATATATTTAACTAAAAAAAATATAAATTTTTTAAATCGACACCACTAAATTTTGTTAAAATTAGTTATTAAAGGGGTGAAAAAATAAATTTCGTTTTCCCTTATACATTTATTTTAATTAAAAAAATTTAATATTTTTCTTTCATTGCCAATACAAATTTAACTTGTGAGATTTAAAAATTCTTTAGCAATTAGCTTGTATTTCTATTTTTTTTACTAACATATTTTTAGTCTTATTTTTATTTTGATTTATTACTTGTTTCTTATTGAAATTCTCTCTTCGCTTTGTTATGATTGCACTTTTCGATTGTAACTTTTTTTTTAATTAACTCTATAATGCATAATATATGAGTTTGGTTCAATTTATAAATGATTGGTTTGCTGATCTTTATGCTGTAATTCATCTACATGTAATTAGTTATTCAATAGTAAAAATATAATCTCAATACAAAGGAAAAAAATTATATTATGATTATCAGGTCGGGTAGAGTTTGAGATTGAAATGATGAATTAAATTCAAGCGCGATCCGATTTTTTATCAAACCTTAATTTTTTAGTACAAGCTAGTTTAACGAGTTTAATATTTTTCTCTAAACTTATCTAAAATTTGCTAGAGAAAGGCTAGGGGAGAGAGGGCTTTAGGCTTGGATGAATAGTCCGACTCTTGAATGAGTGTGTATTGATACCAGTGACACAAATTCCTAGCTACGCCACCGGTAGTCAAAGAGAAAGATGAAGAAAAAGAGATTTTCAACCTGCACTTTTGAAGAATGAGGTGCATACTTTTTGTTTATTTTGACTTTTTTTTTTTAATACTTTGATGGTTGGGGATGAAACATGACGCAATTTTTTCTTAACACTCGGTTAAAATCCAAGAAGTTGATAACTACTTTGACATTCTCTTAAATTATAAGTCATCCAAAGTTCTATTTTATTAAATTAAAAAAATCATATATTTAGTGAATTCTTGTGCCTGGAAACGTTCACATTAAACACTTGGTTCTTATACTTTTAAGAATGCAATCTTCTAAGAACTCTTTTACACCTCGGAGGTATCTTGTTTGGAAAATTTAATTCGTTTCCAAAGTATCCGTGTTCATAAACAGGGTCTGATTTACGCCCACACGTTGAAAGCAAGCCTAACTCACCCATTGACCCAATTCCAATTGTCAAAATTTAAAGATGATAATGCGGGGACTGGATTGAGTGGAAGCCCAGTTTTGGCTAAATAACGAGTCCAAACCTTTTTAAACTTCTGACCCACCACTTCCGAAATCGGGTCTCCTAATTCGGATGATGACTTCATCTTCTTCCTCCATGCAGATACAAGGCATAGCTGCATTATCTTCCTCTTCTTTGCCATTTCTACCCCTTCGCAAACCTCAAATTTACCCCACCATACCCTTCTCAGTGATAACTGGAAACCATTTCACCATCCGGGCACTTTCTTCTTCTTCTTCTTCTTCTTCTTCTTCTTCGTCACTGACCAAAGACATATGGAGACGATCAAAAACGACTTCGTTTTCCCGCTCAAAACCGCTCCAAAACCCTACCTTTTTAGACCACAGTGTCGACATGGAAGAGCTTTTGGCTTCAATATCCGAAACCCAGAACGAAAAAGATCTTTTTGCCCTTTTATCCCCATATAAAACCCGGCAACTTTCAATCCGTTTCATGGTATCCCTCCTTTCCCGCGAAACGGACTGGCAAAGATCGTTAGCTTTACTTGACTGGATAAACGAGGAAGCTCTTTACTCGCCTTCACTCTTCGCTTACAATGTTGTCATACGAAACGTGGTAAAAGCTAAACAATGGGCAGTTGCCCATGGCCTGTTTGAAGAAATGCGTGATAAAGGGTTAACACCCGACAGGTTTACTTATTCGACGTTGATAACGTATTTTGGGAAAGAAGGCATGTTTGATTCGGCTTTATCTTGGCTTCAAAAGATGGAAAATGATGGTGTTTCGGGTGATCTTGTTTTGTATAGTAATTTGATTGAGTTATCAAGGAAGTTACGTGATTATTCCAAAGCCATTTCGATTTTTAATAAGTTGAAGAGGTCAGGGATCGTGCCTGATCTTGTTTGTTACAATTCGATGATTAATGTGTTTGGGAAGGCTAAGTTGTTTCGGGAAGCAAGGTTGCTAATTAAGGAAATGAGGGATGTTGGAGTTATGCCGGATACAGTTAGTTATTCAACTATATTGAGTATGTTTGTTGAGAATTCTAAGTTTGTAGAGGCGCTATCGGTGTTTGCCGATATGAATGAAGTGAAATGTCCACTTGATCTTACTACCTGTAATATTATGATTGACGTTTATGGTCAGCTTGATATGGCGAGGGAGGCGGACAGGTTGTTTTGGAGCATGAGGAAGATGGGGATTGATCCAAATGTTGTTAGTTATAATACCCTTTTGAAGGTTTATGGTGACGCTGAGCTTTTCGGGGAAGCAATTCATTTTTTCAGGCTGATGCAGAGGAAGAATATTGAGCAGAATGTTGTTACATATAATACGCTGATTAAGATTTATGGGAAGTCTCTTGAGCATGAAAAGGCAAATAATCTTCTGCAAGAAATGCAAAATAGAGGGATTGAACCTAATGCCATTACGTATTCAACCATAATATCGATATGGGGTAAGGCAGGGAAGTTGGATAGGGCTGCAATGTTATTTCAAAAGTTGAGGAGCTCTGGGGTTGAAATTGATCAGGTGCTTTATCAAACAATGATTGTGGCTTATGAAAGAGCTGGTTTGGTTGCTCATTCTAAGCGCTTGCTTCATGAGCTTAAGCAACCGGACAATCTCCCTAGGGGTACTGCAATTACGATTCTTGCTCGTGCTGGTCGGATTGAAGAAGCTACATGGGTTTTTCGGCAGGCATGTGATGGTGGTGAGGTAAAGGATATATCTGTGTTCGGATTGATGATTGATCTTTATTCACGGAACAAGAAGCATGCAAATGTCATCGAGGTGTTTGAGAAGATGAGGAGTGCTGGGTATTTTCCTGATTCTAATGTGATTGCTCTAGTGCTAAATGCCTATGGGAAGTTGCGAGAGTTTGACAAAGCAGATGCTGTATACAAGGAGATGCAGGAAGAAGGATGTGTTTTTCCTGATGAAGTTCACTTCCAAATGTTGAGTCTTTACGGTGCCAGAAAGGACTTTAAGATGATAGAATCACTCTTTGAAAAGCTTGACTCTGATCCTAACATCAATAAAAAGGAGCTGCATCTTGTTGTTGCCAGCATTTATGAAAGAGCAAACAGATTAAATGACGCATCACAAATCATGAACAGAATGAGTGAAAAAGGAATTTTGAAGTCATGATCCTTTCCTAATCAACCCTTATACAGTAAATCTCTCAACTATTGTTTGTAAATTACATTTTCTTGAGCTTAATCAGCTGATGATGTTGTGCTTGTATTGTATTCTCATTACTTTCTGATGCAATGAATACCTTGGTAATCTTGTTTGTTTACCACAGTTTTTTCTTTTAGATCTGAACTTGCCTCTTTGTCCAAGCAACCAAACTCAGGTTAGAGAAAAGCAATTTCTTAGTATTTGGATGTCAACTATGCCGTTGTCACTGACAAATGTTTCTTGAGTTGCGAACAGAGATGTAATTGACCCCAATTGATACGGTAAGAAGTTTGATTCAAAATTCAAGATTCAAAATTTGGTCTGAATTCAATCAGATTTTATCTTTTAGTTCGAGTTTCATTCGAAATAAAAATTGCATTAATCAATTTATTTGATTAGGTTCGTTTATTAAATAAAAGATAAATTTAATTTTTATACACGACTATAAATTCAATAATTTATATTTAAACTTGAACTTGAATTAAGATTTTTTATAACATTAAAAGTAAAATCGTAAATTAATTATTAAAATAATAATATAAAGTAGAAAAACTTAACTAGTTGGCAATTTACTTGAGTATTGCGATACTCGAATCTAATTTGCTTGATAACTCAAGCTATTCAAGTTCAAGCTTGATAATAATCAAGTTGAATTCAATTTTGTTGAAATCAAACTTGAGAAACCCAAAGGTTGTGACTCAGTTAGCAATGCAGGTTGAGTTTGTGGGAAGAGCTCTCGGGTTCGATTCGCATTAAACAATCTTTGGGGAGGGGTGAAGAACCTTAACTGTGACTAAACCCCGAACAGGATTAATCTTAGACCGTTAAAATGGATGAAGATACCTCTGGTTTATACAAAAAAAAAATCAAACTTGAGTAATTTACTAATACAAATATCTCATTTACACTGTCACTTAAAAATGACTTTTCATTAATTAATTTTTGCCACAAAAATATATCTCTAAATTCTCCAATAAATCTTTTCAATAATTAATTAGAGCAAAAATAAAAAGATAGAAAACATATATTTTTTCTTTACATTGATGTGCATCAAGGCATGGTAGAAAAGATGAAAAAATGTAAAATAAAATTATATTTATTTTCCATCTATTGCTTGGTAAAGTAAAAAATAAAAAATTAAAAGAAAGAAATTGAAATTATATTATACTATTAATTAATTAAAATAACAAAATAAAATTTAGAAAATAAAACATAATTTTGTAAAAACACATACTTAATCTACATCTCTCATATTTTTTCTCCACTATCTTTTTTTATTTGGAAAAACTTGGCTTTGTTAATGAGAAAGGTAAATAACAATCTTTCCCATTTGACAAAAAAAAAAAAAACAATTTTTCCTATTTTCTTTCTATTTTTTCATGTATCCCTGTCCATCCTTTTAGTTTTCCACTGTACCAAACAAATCTTAAAGGTCCTAAACAGGGCCAGAATAAGAATATCATGTCAGCTATGCTAGCTCAGCAGCACATGACTGCCATGGAATCAACAAAGCCAGACAAGTATTGCCCAATTTCAGCTAGGCCTTGTAATTTTGCCTCAGCCTCAGTTGATCCCATTGCTTATTTCTTTCTCTGTTGCTAATGCTAGAGCTTATTTCTTACTTATTGGGAGAAGTGTACCCATTAATGAAATATAAGTCAAATGCTAAAAACTAACCCGTGCATTGGTTGCTTTCCCTTCTCTTTTTCTCTCAGATCTATTCCTAGAAGATTGAATTATATGATTTCAAAGCTACAAATGGCCATGTGGTGAATGCATGGCCTAAGGCAAGTGGCTGGCATGGATAAATAATTGAAATTGACTTGCAATCAATGCCTTCCACTATCTTAGGTGCACATATCTAGCATCATCTGATATGAATATATACTATTTCTGCAGCTGATTTCATGACTGTCACGTAATCTAGAATTTCAGCAGAAACTTGATTACACAAAAAGGAACCCGTAGCTCTTATTCAACTAGCTGGGTCTTTATTAATTAAAGTTTGCATCCCCAGTTTCTTAACTTGTTTATAGCTATTCATATATTTATGCTTGCGGGAGACTTTGAACTTTGAATCCATCAAACACTTTAGCTCAACAGCTACTTTTAATTAGTGCGTTTAATCTCAAATTAAGAAGGAAAGTATATGAACCATATGTGAAAGAATTCCTGCAATTATCTCTGAAACAAAACAATCTTGGTCCATTTTATTTAATCATGGGGATCAATATTATACAAAACATGTACTTGTAACAAATAGTAGATTTGATTCCAAGCTTGTAGAAAATTTTCTCAAATTTTCTCTGCATAACTTTAGTATCGCTAGATTTTCTGTCTTGACATTAGAGTTGGACTGTAATATTCGACCTCCTTAAATGAGTAGTGCAAACTAAGTATGGCTTATTGGCTTTCTTCAGAACAGTTGTACAAATTCATTGGTACCCAAGATATCATTAACTAAAATTTTATCAAGTCAACCATTAAAATCCGTTTCACTAATTGAGAGAGGAAAGTTGGCAAATAATTGAAGACAGATGATATCCCAAAATAATTGATATAATTTCAATTAGATACTTTATTAGAATTGTCTTTTTTTTTGTTCATTATTAGAACTAGGTAACGCCTGCTCATTGATGCGGGAAAATCAATCTAAAGTTTAAACATGAGAAGATTAACATTGTTGTAACATTTGAAAAGTACCAGCTGAAAAGCTCACCAAGAGTTTGCATGGCACATTAAAAAGTACAGATAAAGAGTTCATATGCATATTCATGTTAAACAAACTGAATTGAGCATAAGACATAATAAGCAAACTACTCTGATATGATTGTCCATAACAAACTTTTTACGTCCACCGAAAAACAAGTTGTTCTACCTTGTTTGAATGTATCGAACCTGCCATTAAAAAAGAAGCTAACATAGTATAAACCTTATTTAGGAATTCATTAGCATCAGCTTAATCTAAATGAGTTAGCTTCCCCACTATTCTTTGCAACATGATATTTTTCTCCCGCATGCATATAAATTGTTATTATTAAAAGTGGTATCTTATCCTTAAAAACTAATGGAAAACTAAAATGTATTAAGAAAAAAACGATTACAGAAATAATAACATAAGAGACAAATGAAAGAAAATAGCATTGGTGTAAAAGAGAAGGGAGATACTTGGTGAAAATCTCCCTGTGAACCTGGAAGACGTTGATGACCATACCACCAATGGTGGAGAGCTTCTTGTGACTGAAATGGCACTTGAAGTGCTTGGCCTCTGGTGCTACACCAGGATCTTCTCGTCATCGAATTCTCTATCATAATAATAGCAAGCAGCAAAAGGCAGTGGGTCAGAAGAGAAAGAAGAGGGAATTTAAGGTTTTAATAATTGATAAAAATGGATAGAAAAGAGTCAAAACATGGTAGCTGAGCAATCAATCAACCTACCAAACCGAAAAAACCCTAATTATTGCAGAAGAAAAAAAAATCAACCATGTTTGTTTGAAAATTAAATTAAATGACTAAATTCTGCACAAGATCCTAATTGTGGAAGATTCAATAGGAAAAATCCTCAAAATCCTTTTTTGAACCATCAACAAATTTAATTATTTTTTCTTACTTGAGAAATCTAGGGAGATAAAGTTACACAAAGACAATGATTTATAGGAAGCACCATGAAGAATATAGCAAAAAATTTAGAAAAGGAATTGGGAAGAAAAGCAACACAACCAATACCAAGCACATTACATACCTATAATCAATGTAGGGGTATTAAATACCCTAATTGGATTTCATTATATGTTTTAATCAGTATATAAATCTATTTCGGAGTTGCAGCGATTTAACTTACTGCTTATGCAAGCAGTTGATACTGTCCCCCATTCTGTGCATCCTAATTATAGAGCTAGAATTGCATTTTTAGGTTCATATTGCAGCTATCAAATTTAAAATCCTTTTATTAAAAGTAGTTCTCAAATCTTTTTTATTATTTTTTCTTTAGAATGATTTATTGGATGTAGTGTTCTAGAGGTAACCTATGCTTGAAATGCCATATACCAAATGAAGGGAAATGTCAAGTGAGCAAGAAGTGACATTTTCTTGAAGCAAATGCCTATTAGTTGCTTTTCTATGTATAGAACCTAACCTAACTTGAAAGCTTATACGTTAAAAAAAGGTAAATATAACCAAGACCAACCAATCCAAAAAGGGGAGGGAAAAAAAAAGTCCCATATCTGCACCTTTTTTTTTTGGAAGAAAACCATCTTAACTCAAATCTCTTTTTTCATTAAATGGTAAGGAAAGTATATTTCCAGTTCACAAAGTGCAATTAGTTGGGATGCTAAACATCTATAGCATTGTATAATGAAGTTTTAAAAACACAACAAAAGAAAAGGGAAAAAATAGTTAAACCAATTGCCTTTCAAGCAAGCTCTCTAAACTAATTAGGTTCATAGCTTAATTTACATGGTCCATGATAGATTTTTGAGTTGTCTAGAAGATTCTCTACCTTCCACAAATCCGAGAAGTAAAATCCAAAACACTTCAATAGTGAGAGAGAGTGAGAGAGGTCTGATCCTCCCAAGGTGTGTTTAATTACTGCACCTTAATTTATTTCTATGCTTAAGAATTCTTATGAATTTTTTATTCTTTCTATTAATAAGTTTAATTCTTGAGGAAAAATAACTGATATACTTCTAGTATTACATTTTCAACTTGAATTGTTCCATATCCAAGAATTAAAATGCTCAAAGAAAACTACCCATTAATCTACACAATATTACAGAAAAAGTTGATTAAGACAATACATAAATCATCAAAAAAATCACCACAATATTGTAAAAAACATACAAATGCATAGCATTGAAACAAAAACTCAATAATGAAACGCTTCTCCTACCATCAATTGCTTCCTTAATCTCAATGAAAGACCTTAACTTAGCCAATTCTACAACAATGCAAAATAAATATGTTTGTGAAAGAAACTTCACTAAATCACAATTCTAAGCAGATTAGTTTAAACGTTTGGAGGTAAAATAATTGTTCTGGCACTCTCATTTAAAGTTCAAGAAAAGGATAGAGATGATTTTGTCAGACACAAGGGCCTATCATACATCCTAGACTTTCAATATCATGTAAGAAATGCGGTGTGTAATGAACACCATAACAGAAGGGCAGATGGGCTTTAACCTTAAAAACAACCCTTCTACATCAGCCCATTCTTCCCAACAAATGCAAAAAACAAAATATGATGCTATGTTATATATGCCAAGTACAAACTCAAAACAAATTGACAGTTTACGATTGAAAAAAATAAAATCAAAACCAACCTCAATATAAGATACAGCAGCCTTTGAGAGCTTCTCATTAGTCTCAGCAATGAATGTCCTAGAAAACGACTACCATTCAAACAAAGAACCTCCACATGCATCAATAGCTAGATATCCATGTTTTAAATCAACAGTAGCATCAATGAAATATTAAATTTTCTTAAGTAAATGGAGTGCAATTAGGGTGTGAAGATGATAATCTATGAAACAAATACAAAAATATGTTTAAAACTTAATTTTTCACAAACTCTAACCCAAGTCATCCCAACAGCAAAACTTCTTGACCAAGTGATTTAACAAAATCACACAATTTTCTAGCTATGACAGCAGATTCAAAGGAAAAAACTTTATTATGCATAATAAGAAAAGGCAACCACCCCAAATTACAATGGAATTTGATCTGTTAGAATGCATAGAAAAGAGCAAACATCAATTTTCATAAGAGCACCTATAACGTTCAACAAACTTAGCAGCATTAATATTCAAATCAAAACAGAATGAAATTATTAACAGAGGGTTTAATTCAGTTAATGAATTAGTTATGAAATCATTTTAGTTGATAAAAGGAAAAGGCATTTAAAATGAGTTTAAATTTTTGATCAAATTGGCTTGAAAATGTTAAATACCTGAATGGATTAAAATTTTAACCAAAGCTTAAGAAATATTTTAAAGAAATAGGCCTCACATTCTAATAAAAGGAAAAGCCAAGGAAACCCCAAACCAGTGAATAACATTGAATACAGAATGATAAATAAGTAAATAATTATAAATTAATCAATAAATTAAATAATTTAAACAACTCAAAATCAAGCTCAAACTTTAGCTCTACTGATTTAAGCTTTCTAAAAATCAAATTTAAAAATTTTAAATCCAAAAAAAAGTAAATAGGATGAAAAAATTTAGAACTTCACCCACACAAACAAATTTCGTGAAAACAATCAATGAAACCTGTCTTCCTACAATCAAAGACACAAAAGAAAAGCAATTAATTTTAAATTCCATAATTAGCAAGCATGAATTTAATATAAAGGTTGTTCTACATGGTTCAAGCTGACGGCCAACTTACCCAAGCCTCGTCCACGCAGAAATTCTGTAAGCTTTGAGTCGATTTTTTTTTCATTTTTTTCCAATAATACTTTATTGCTAATAGAGTATGAGGTGGCGTAGGAAGTTCTTTCAGGACCCATTTTGGATGGAAAAAAAAAAGAGGAAAAAAGAAAAGAAAGTAGAATAAGCACTTAGGTTAACGAAGCTTGTAATAAAAAGAGAAAGAAATCTAAAGAGAAGAAAAAGAATGTACCTTCCACTTCTTTTTGTTAAATCTATAGTTCTGTACTTAACCTCTGAGGAAAAGATAAATTTCAAATTTTAAATAAACCCACCACCGTCGTAGAAAAACAATTCATAGAAAACAGTAGTGACAGAGAAAGGGCTTGGAAGGGTGAGTTGGATCCAAGATTTAAATCAAAAAAAAAAAAGAAAGAAAAAGTTTGAATCAATAAAAGAAAAACAGAGAATAAAAGATCATAAATATAAAAGAACAAATACCGTATTAGAACGAGATAAAGATTCGTTGCTTTTTATCTTAAAAAAAATTTGTGCTTTTACCCGAAACTTGAATCAAATATCGAAGAAAAATGAACACAAGAAAGTCGAAGAGATAAAGACAGATTGAAATTTCACCGAAATCATAATTTGGGATTTAAAATTTTTTGGGTGTTGGTGAGAAATGACAGATGGAAGAAGAGAGAAGGGGTTCTCAAAGTAATTTTGATGCTCAAAAATATTGCTAGCAAAGGAGAAAGTAGAAAATGAGGGATCGTTTCAGAGATGAAGAGTTTTGGAATCCAAAATTAAATTTTTAAGTTGTCCGATTCTGACAATAACATCAATTACATTTAACCAAGAGAAATGGGGGAAAAGTGATACAAGACCACAAAGGAAAAGCAAACGTTGAAAAAAAAAAGGCATGAAAACCAAAGTGGCCAGGCGAGGCAGTGACGGGACCCACAGCAGGAAGCCTATTTGCACAATAAAACAAAGAGACGTGGCGACTGAAGAAGAGAAGAACGTGGTTGCATCAGGTGTCGAGAAATGCATGCACTTTAATAGCATAGATAGATTCCCACGAAGAGCATATCTGAGCATATTTCCAAACAAAACTAATTACTGAAAAGGCTAGCTACATCATTAACATTATTACTTTAATAGAAGCTTCAAGGAAGAAAAACAGAACACCCTGTTCTTCTTTTCTAACAAAGATAAAAACGGAGTCAATTTCTTGCTTCATTTCCCATTAATTAACGTGGAACACATTGTTCATGCAGGAGGAGAATAATTTGCTTTTGCATAAAAATACAGCGAGATGTGTTCACTTTAAAGACGATATGAGAAGTCAATAAATCACTAGTTTGTGCTAGCCAATGACTAAAGACTTAAAAGGCACGCACACACATTGCACACTTTTGCCAGGATTCTTTAAATACCTTAAGCTTAGGATTTAGGGCTGCAATCCTGGACTAAATAGCTATGGCATCCTATTCTTTCACTTTTGTGGCCATATTATTTTCACTCTACATAAATGTCAGGAGCAATGAAATTGCTAGAGCAACAAACAAGGACTCAGAGTCTTCGGTAGCAGAGGCAAAAGCCTTGATGGAGACAGGTTGGTGGAGTTACCACAGCAAGAAAGATGCTGACCATTGTAGATGGCCTGGTGTGAGATGTAACGCAGTTGGAAGTGTCACCAAGATTGATCTTAGTGGCCAAGGTCTCAATGGCAGTATACCACCTCAGATAGGTGCCCTTTCAAATCTCAAGTATCTCAACCTGTCCATGACTGGTCTTAGAGGTAAGTTACCTCTTTCACTTAGAAACCTCACTCAGTTGTTGGTGCTTGACATTTCTTATAATGAAATTCATTCCATTTCCCCTGCAATAGAGGGCATGAAAAATCTTGCTTCTTTAAATTTGACAAGGAACCTCATCATGCAAATGCCTTCAGCTATAGGTCTTTTGACCAATCTCACCCACTTAAATATGGACTCCAATACATTATACAACATCTCCCACCAAATATGGAACCTGGAAAAGTTGAAGACTCTCCACCTCAGTCATTGCAGACTCAGTGGTCCTATCCCACCAAATATTCTGAAGCTAAAGAGTTTGGTTACTCTAGATCTAGCAAGCAACATGTTTGTTGGTCCAATCCCTTCTTTTGTAAGCAATTTAACCAATCTGGCAACCTTGAATTTTCAAGAAAACCAACTTAATGGATCCATTCCTAAAGAAATTGGGAGACTAACCAATTTGGTTACTCTAGATCTGTCCTCCAATTTGCTTTCGGGACCCATCCCTTTGTCTTTGGGTAATTTATCCAATTTAGAATATTTAGATCTTTGGGGAAATCAAATAAATGGTTCCATCCCTTCGTCTTTGGGTAATTTATCCAATTTGGAATATTTAGATCTTTGGGGAAATCAAATAAATAGTTTCATCCCTCCGTTTCTAGGTATGTTATCCCGTTTAACTACTTTGTTCCTAGCTTCAAATCATTTTAAGGGTTTCATCCCTTCATCTCTTGGAAGATTAAAAAATCTAACTATATTGGATTTCTCTGGTAACAAGCTCACTGGTCCCATCCCTTCATCTCTTGGGAGATTAAAAAATTTAACATCATTGTATCTCTTTGATAACAAGCTCACTGGTCCCATCCCTTCATCTCTGTGTCTTTTGACTAATTTGGGAATCTTGCACCTTTCTCAAAATCTTTTAAATGGTTCCATCCCTTCTGAAATTGGAAATTTGAAGAATCTAAAATATTTATTTCTAGATTCTAACAACATTTCCTATTCTGTCCCTTCATCTCTACTTCATTTAGCCAATTTGAGTTATCTGTCCCTTGCTTCAAATCTTTTGGAAGGTTCCATACCCCATGAAATCGGAAATTTAAAAGCTTTGATTTACTTGGATCTCTCCCAGAACAGACTGAGTGGACCTATTCCAACTCAAATTGGTAATTGCTCAAATTTACGACAATTGAATTTAGCAAAAAACCGTTTGAGTGGAAGGATTCCCCTGCAAATTTCTGACCTATCACTATACTCCCTTGATCTAAGCCATAACAACATTTCTGAAGAGATGCCTTCTCAACTCGGTAACCTTTCTAGTCTTGTAGATATTGATCTTAGTCATAACTTCATTGGAGGAGTTATTCCATACCAGTTTGAGAGTTTAACTCAGCTACGCTTCTTAGATCTGAGTCAAAACAGTCTCACGGGCTTGATTCCCAACTTTTCATTTTATTTGGAAAATCTTAATTTGTCATTTAACTCGTTGAGAGGTCCAATTCCAAGGGAGTTGTTCCATCTTCCACCTGAGTCATTTAGAGGCAATAAGGATTTATGCGGTAACATTACAGGCTTCCCACCTTGCCCTTCATCTTCATCTCCAACTGTAAAAGGGAAAAGAAAAACCCAAGTGACACACAATCTAAAAATCATTATCCTTGTTCCAACTTTATTTCTTGTCTCAACTTTGGCATTGGTGATGCTGGTCCTTCTTCGACATAGAGCTAAAAGTTTCAGACCTGATCAAAGTGCAACAAAAAATGGAGATTTATTCTCAGTGTGGAACTATGATGGAAGAATTGCGTATGAAGACATCATTAAATCTACTGAGGATTTTGACATCAAATATTGCATTGGAACTGGAGGCTATGGCAGTGTATACAAAGCATGCTTACCTAGTGGTAGAGTGGTTGCTTTGAAAAAGCTTCACCATTTTGAAGCTGAGAAGCCAGCATTCATCAAGAGTTTTACAAATGAGGTGAAGTTGCTGACAGAAATACGACATAGAAATATTGTGAAGCTTCATGGATTTTGCCTACACAAGCAATGCATGTTTTTGATTTATGCATACATGGAAAGAGGAAGCTTGTTTGGTGTTCTAAGAGATGATGTTGAAGCTGTGGAATTGGATTGGATTAAAAGAGTTAATGTCATCAAATCTGTAGCACATGCTCTAGCTTACTTGCATCATGATTGCTCACCTCCAATAGTTCATCGTGACATATCAAGCAACAATGTTCTCTTGGACTCAAATTTGGAGGCTGTCGTTTCCGACTTTGGGAATGCTAGACTCTTGGATCCTGATACATCAAATCAGAGCATACTTGCCGGTACTTATGGCTATATAGCTCCAGGTTCATACTTAATCCTTCTTCTTTTTTATTTTATTTGCAACTAAGATTTTGAAACTTACTGGCTAAAGTAGCATAGCTAAAATATCTTATTTAACATTCAACTGAATTTCCAAAAGCAAATTAACCAAGTGTTTTGTCAGAACTCAGAACTCCCAAAAACTTTATGCAAAATGATTTCTGGTAGATTGAAATCAATCAAGCTAAAATATCCACTTTCTTGTTTTTCAATTAACTTTGATGCTTATATTTTCCTGGTGCAGAGTTTGCATATACAATTGTTGTAAGTGAAAAATGTGATGTTTATAGCTTTGGAGTATTGGCATTGGAAATACTAATGGGAAAGCATCCCGGGGAGCTCTTGTCATCACTATCATCAGCTTCTTCCCGAAATCTGATGCTCAGTGATATATTAGACCCTCGTCTTTTACCTCCAAGGAAGAAAATGATCAGAATGGATATCACTCTTTCTTGTAGCCTAGCTTTTGCAGGCTTAAGCCTCAACCCAAAGTCCCGACCAACAATGAAAGTTGTGTCTCAGGAGTTTCTTTCTCACCGAAGACCATTCATGAAGCCCTTTGAAGCAGTCTCTTTTTCAGAACTTCTGAATAGTAAAATGTATATGGAAAGTAATTAAGGAGAAACTCAGTTCAAATTTCCTTTTTATACCAATCCAGGCGAGTTTCTTATTGTTTCATCAATCATCAGAATTTAGATTTCCTTTACAGTGTCTGATATTTGTTCAGCCCTTAGCTTGCCCTCTGGTTTTCATGTTAAATGTTGGTCCCCATGGGCATGACTTGTAAATTTGATTTGTGTTGTATGCCAGATTTATCCACAATTTTACTCTACCATGGAGTTTTCAAATTAAAATCAATCCGAATAATCAGTGAACCGAATAATTGGCTACATATTATGGCTCGAATGGAATCCCAAGTGCTGCTGCACAGAATATCCAAGTTATATTCATATTGATGAATTGCCTTATATAGCATGCTTCGGATTTTTGCTGTGTTTGTTGATTCAGGTTTTATGGCTTATATCAAATTTTTCCCCTTTCATTTTTCATCTTAGTGCCAATGAACTCGGCTATATTGTACAGCATCCCAACGCAAAGGTGTGAAATCCCCAAATTCCATGTAATTCCTCCATGTTTGTAAAGTATTTTAAATTGATATGGTTAAATAAATATGAAGTTTGATGTATAAATGATGTATAAATGATGTATGAATGATGTATGGAATATGGAAGAAATAATAAAGTTGAATGTCAATAAGTCAAATGATTTAATGTTGATATATGAAAATATTAAGGGTATGAGACAAGAAACAAAATCAGAATTTTGATTGGAGTTAAATGACTGAGTCATAGGAAGAGAAGAGAAGGAGAATTAATTGATGGTCAATGGGTCAAATGGTCAAGGATAATCATGGCTGAGATTGATGATGGGATAAGAAGCAATTAATGCATGTAGCATGACTCATCATCCCTCCCATCACCCCACGACAGCAACTCTTCCAGCGCCCTCCATCGTGTCCTCCAAGTTTCCAAGTTTTCCTTCCATAGTTACCTTGACAAACCCCTCATCCATCCATCGATTCATTTAGTTTATTGAATGAAAAATGATCCTTGTCACTAGACTAAGTGATATCCAAAGTTTGGTAGATTCAATCCAAGTATTGGAGGAGATCTCAAAGTTTGAGATTTTGGTCTCCAGTGAAGGTAAGAGAAGAAGATGATTTAGTCAATTTCGTTTTGGAGTTGTACTGAGTTGATATGATATGTGTATGGTGATAATTTAAAGGTTTAATTTGATTTGATGTTACAGCTTTGAAGAAGTGAAAAGCTAGGGTTGGATACACCAAGTGATTTCATGTTCTCGAAGAAATTGAGGTAAGGAATTTATGTAACGGACATAAGGCGGCTATGTCCACATGTTTTATGATGTTTTTATGTGGTTTGGAGAGAAACATCAGCTGATTTCATGCAGGAAAAGATGCATATTCGGTTTCTACTCCTAGTGCCAATTAGGCTAGGAGCAGCCGACTGCCTTAAAGGGAAGTCGACTGCCTAGAGACAATCAAAACGTTGTTTTTCGAAAACCGAGAAAAGCAGCCGACTGCTATACATACCAGTCGACTGTTATTTACCTTGTAAGCATTCTGTTTCAAACCAGTTGACTGCTATAAGGAACATTCGATTGCTATTTGCTAAATTGCATTCTGTTTGAAAACTAGCTGACTGCCCTATGAGACCAGTCGATTGCTAATTTTCCAAAAGCATTCTATTTCGAAAACAGTCGACTGCTATATGACCAGTCGACTGCTATTTGGTAAGAAGCATTCTGTTTGAAAACCAGTCGATTGCTATTTGGACCAATCGACTGCCTTTATATGTTTTCAAAGATGAATGTAGACACCAATTTTGTCCGGGATTATGAATCTCAAATAACTCGACGTGTATTTTAAAAATAAAAAGTGAATTAAACCCATGTTTGAATAATTGATTTTTATTTTATTTTGTTTTTATTTTTATTTTTTATTTCTTTTTATTTTTTTTTATTTTTTTATTTCTTTTTATTTTTTTTATTTTTTTATTTTTTTATTTTTTTATTTTTTATTTTTTATTTTATTTTATTTTTATTTTTATTTTTATTTGTATTTTTATTTGTATTTTTTTTTATTTTTATTTTATTTTATTTTATTTTTATTTTATTTTATTTTATTTTATTTTTTTGTGTGTGTGTGTGTTTTGTATTTTTTTCTTTTTTTTTCTTTTTTTTCTCTTCTTTTCTTTTTCATTATTATTCATTTTATTATTATTTCTCTTTCTATTTTATTTCTCTTTTTATTCTTATTTTTATTTGTTATTTTTTATTTTATTTAATTTATTTTTTTATTTATTTTATTTTATTTTATTTTATTTATTTTATTTTATTTTATTTTTTTTGTTTTTTTATTTATTTTATTATTATATTTTATTCTTTTTTTTATTTTTATTATTCATTTATTTATTTTGATAAAAAATAAAAAATAAAAAAAATAAAAAATAAAACAAAACAAAAAATGAAATCCCAAACCCTCTGAAACCCCAAACCCAAAACCAAACCCCACGAAACCCTTAACCCAAACCCTCTGAAACCCCAAACCCAAAACCAAACCCCTACGAAACCCTTAACCCAAACCCTGACCTAAACCTCAAGCCCCAAACAGAATCCCAAACCCTAAACAAAACCTAAATCCCAAACTGAACCCTAACCCTAACCCTAACCCTAACCCTAAATGCCACAAGATCATCAGAAACACAAAAGGAAAGAATTGGCAAGTCAAATTGGTCTCAGATCTGCTGGGAAATCAAGATTAAAAGGGAATTTAAAATCGGACATTAAGGGCAGAATCACAATGAGATTTGAGATTCGATTTCTAAACTCCCAAAAATATACAGATCTAGATTTTATAAAAAGCACACAGACAGAGACAAAGGAAAGGAGGACAACGACACATCGGAGGGAGCCAGCAGTAACCACAACACAGCCAAAAATCAACAATAGCCATAGATCCACAGTGAGGAAAAACACACACACACCGACAGCCACAGATCTGGAAAAGGAAAATACACAATAGCTGACAAACACACACAGAGACAACCAAGCAACCAGAACCAAAAGAGACAACAACCAAAAACACAGAGAGCGGTGTGTGGAAGTGGAGGAAGTTAGGCAGTTAGGGTTTCGATTTTTTGTATTCAGATCTGGGGGCTTTGAGTTTGATTTAGTAATCAGGATCCCTAGATCCAGTTTTAGGGAGGGGAGAGAGGAAGATTTTTGGAGAGTTTTTCTGGTGACCTACGGTGGTGTACGGCGGAGGGAGCCATCGGAAATCGCCTAGGGGGTAGAAGGTCTGAAGGTTTTTTTGGCTGGAAAGAGGAAATTTGACCAAAAAAATCGGAAAAGACGATTAAATAGCATGCTCCAAACGACGTCGTTTTGGGGTAGCTAGGATCCGCGCTTCGACCCGCTGGACCCGCGTGCCGACCCATAGTTGACCCGACCCGATCGCAGGTTTCTTTTTTTTTTTTTTATTTTTCCTCTTTTTTTTTTTGATAATTTTACTTTTTTTTATTTATTTTTATTTGTTATTTTTTTTATTTTTTTATTATTTATTTTGTTTATTTATTTTGATGATTTTTATATTTGTAATTAATGCAATAATTTAACTAAAAATATAAAATGATGTAAATAATAAATTTGATTAACCTCAGTAATGAATTAATAGATTTAATTTGATGTATGGATAGTGTAATTTAATAAGTATGGATAAGATTTAATTAATGTAATGTAGCTTATGTATTTAAATTGATATAAGTTGTTTTTTATTGGTTTGGTGGTATAAGTTTCAATGATTTAATTTAGTTATCATGATTTTGATATAATTGGCATGATTTGTTTTTTTATATTTATCTATTATTTATTATTTTTCTTTTCTTTTCTTTTTCTTCCTTTTTTTTATTTTTATTTTTAGTTATTTATTTTATTTTCACTTTTATTTTATTTAAAGGTTTCAAATAAAATTTATACGACATGCTTAGTTTGATGTATGGTTAAATTATTGTTAAGATTCATCTAGGTAGTTTAGAATTACAATACTTTAAGAGAATATAATAATGAACATTTTAAGATAAGATAATATAACAACAAATATTCCGACGATGGAATCCGAGGGGATTGCGATTGAGTAATATTTTCGGAGATCTTGAGGTGAGGAGGTCCTTTTTAAGTCTTACCAGCTTGATGGAAGATTAAAAAGTTATTTCCTATTTTTAAAATTCAAATTTATAAAAAATTGAAACAAGAATTAATTAAAATTAATTACAATTAAATGAATTAATAATTAAATTAGAAATTAAGATTCATACAAATTAGTATAATTAGAAATAAAATAGGATAAAATAATACAACAAATATTCCGACGACGGAACTCCGAGGGATTGCGATCGAGTAATATTCTCGGAAATCTTGAGGTGAGGAGTCCTTTTTAAGTCTTACCAGCTTGATGGAAGATTTAAAAAGTTATTTCCGATATTTAAAACTCAAATTTATTAAAAAATTGAAATAAGAATTAATTAAAGTTAATTACGAACAAAAGAATTAGTAATCAAATTAGGAATTAAAAGTCATAAAAATTTAATGTAGAATAAAATAATACAACTACAAATATTCCGACGATGGAATTTTAAAAGGACTGCGCTGGAGTAGTACTTTTAGATATCTTGAGGTGAGGATGTTTCTTTTAGGTCTTACCAGCTTGATGGAAGATCTAAGGGGATATTTCCAATATTTAATAAATCAATCTAATTATGAAATATAAAAATTAAACTAAAAAAAGTAAATTAAAATTAAGTTCATTATAATAAAGAATAAAGATCAAATTAATAAATTAGAATTAAAATTAGAAAATAATTAAAATAAATAGAAATTAAATTAAATTAAATATTTTAATAAATGTGAATTATTCCAAGGATGGAATTTAAAAGGAATTGCGCTCGAGTAATTTTTTTAAAAATTCCTAAGGTGAGAAAGTTTCTTTAAGGTCTTACCAGCTTGATGGAAGGTCTTTAAGAAAATCTTCAATATCAAATAATTCATGTTTATTTAAAGATAAAAAAATATATATGAAATAATAATTATATAAGAAAACAATAACAATAGAATAAAATAAGATAAGATAATAAATAGAAATTGGATAGGAGTCAAAATAGGGTTTGCATAAAATATTTAATCAATCCGACGACGGAGCCTCTTCAAGAAAGGCGATTGGTCCTACTTGAATACTCTTGAGGTGAGAATAACTTTTAAGTTGTCCAACCAGCTTGATGGAGGAGACTTAAAAGATTTTTCAATATTTAATTATATCGAAATTAAAGTAAAAGGCAAAATTAAGATAACCTTAGATCACTTGGTACCATTTTAGGATGGGCGTTGTGAGGGTGCTAATCCTTCCTCACACGTAACCGTACTCCCGAACTTAGAACTCTAACGTAGACCAAGCCTTATCCTTAGTTTGAATAGGTGACCAATCACACCTAGGTTAGAATGATTGGTGGCGACTCCATAGTTTTGTGTCTAGCTATTAGGTTTCCCGAAACTTGATACGTTATGACAGTTTGGCGACTCCACTGGGGACATTAGAGAGTCAAGCCATTAGGAAGTCTAAGGTTATCAAAATTTTGTCTAAAGCTTTAAATTTCATAAGACATTTAAATACACACACTTCACTTGCATGTGCATACATTAGCCTTCGACCCGGGCTTACCTTTTTTAAGAGGAAGTAAAGTAGCTTTGCCTTCGTGAGGTGGTAACCTCCACATAGGCCAGTGAAATACTCCCACTCAGGTTGAACCCTTTCCGTTCGAAGCCTATAATGGGTGAGGATTGGGGTGCCTTACTAGTCCACGTGGACGATAGTGGGGAACAGTCTGGGAACCTTTAGTAACCTATCTATCCAAACCAAGCATATAGTGAACTTATGATACCCATTTGTAAGCTAGAGCTTTAGAATTGAAACCTATATTAGGACACAAAGAATAATTATACAAGAAAAACATAAAAAAATAAATAATAATAATATAATACAAAAATAAAAAAAAAACATAATGCATTCTCATTTCTTGCATTTTTCTTTTTTTCTGTCTCATAACAAATTGTTACAGGTTAAGATCCATTTGCATCCATGGAGAAATTATCGCAAGAGGAGCCAGCCCACATAGTGAAGGAACGATCCGAAAAGGCCCAACGTGAGAATGGTGATTGCCTACCTGTTGGTTTTGTTTCTACTCTGCCAGAGAGGATTCATTTAGACCTAAGACAAAATGACTACACCGAGTTGCTAGGAATTTGGAAGGCATGGGATGAAGAGAGGAAGACAGAATTTCAGAAAAAGTATGGGGACTTGATGCTACTATTATTAGTGGAAGTGGACTTGGATTTGATAAGGGCCATGGTGCAATTTTGGGACCCGTCCTATAGATGTTTTGTCTTCAATGAGGCCGATTTGATGCCAACCGTAGAGGAGTATTCATTCTTGCTCCGTCGTGAGTTAGAAAATCCCAACAAAATCTATTGGAAGAAAAGGAAATCAGGATATCGTAAGAAATTGTCCTCCATGACTGGCCATAGTATTCAAGAAATTGATCATCACACAAGGCAGAAAGGAGATACCACTTATGTGCCATGGAGTCTTCTACGAAGTTGTCTTCAGAAGCCGTTAACGAAAGAACAACACATGAGCATAATGGCATTAGCTGTGTATGGTATGGCCATGTTCCCTAAATTCTTAGGACACATTGAGGTTACAATAGTGGATTTTGTTGAGCAGCTTGATCATGAGGTGAATGTGGCTCCAGTTATCTTGTCAGAGACTTTTAGGTCTTTAAATTTCTGCCGCCGCAAGGGAGAAGGACGTTTCATCGGATGTACTCCATTGTTATACATTTGGATGAAAAGTCACCTCGGAGGTAATGAAGAAAAATTCCGAGAAGCTTATCTCAATACAGTCCCGATAAAAGAATTCTGTGAGAAGACTTGGCCTGCACCGAAGACAAAAAGAGAATGGGTTTCATCATTGCGCAAGACCAAGAAAAAGGATGTTGTTTGGAGGGCACCTTGGATGCCACGAAGATCTATGTTATATGCTTGTGGTGATAAACCATGGGTTCCTCTTTTGGGTATATGGGGTACTATCTCCTATGCACCTCTTATGGTACGAAGACAATTGGGATATGAGCAATTCATCCCAATGACTCAAGGGCTCAGTCAGCACGAGTATACATATGCAGAAGAAGGGTTTGTAAGGAAAATAGAAGACGATGTCAAGGCTTGGAAGGCAACTCTCAGGATTGAGAAAGGAATATTCCCAGAGAAGGACCCTCCCGAATACTCGGTATGGCATGCGAGACGAGGCAAGGATGTTAGGCTTCCACCCGAAGAAGGTCTCGACAAAAGTGAAGAGCCTATACCTCGAGATCCCATGATAGACTTGGAGATTGCCAAGAGGAAATTAGAGGAAGAAAAAAGGGACTTAGAAAGAGAAATTAAGAAACTCAAATGTGAAACAGAGGAGAAGCTGGGGAGAAGGGAACAAGCATATACAAGGGTCCATCAAGAGAAGTATAAGTTGATAGATGAAATCAGATACTTGAAGGAGCAGCTCTCAAGGTCTGAAAACAAACGTTTGCGGGAAGAGAATGAACAACTCAAAGCTGAGATACAAAAGAAGGGGACTGAATGTGAAGAACTTAAAGGCAAGGTCATAAGCGAGCAGATGAGTTCGCAAGGTGCCCTCAATCGATCCCAAGAATACTTGCAGATCCTACAAAAGGTTGTCAATGAGTTGAATGACCTAAAGGAGAAGTATGCTACCTTGAGGAGAGCTCGTGATTCACATCTTCTGGTTTCCATGATTGAACAGATTAATGTCATGGCTCACAGAGCAAGAGACATGGAAGACAGAATAAGGGATTTGAAGCTCGGAGTCAGCCCACTTACCGAGCATGGGGAGAATCTGCTACTACTGCTGGATGAGATCCAAGGTCACTACAGTTTGTTGAAGGGACTTAGGTGGACACCTTAGATGTTCTTTATGGATGTAATGGGTCTTTAACTTTGTTCAACAATTGTTATGAGACAGGTTTTTATAAGACAATTTTTGTTATGCAATAAATTTCTCACGAAAATTTTTCTTACTTTTGCTTTTCCTTCATAAGCATTTGATAAAAATAGTTTTATTTAATTGTGACAACAAGGTACAAAAATAGCCCTTCCAAATCATCCATACCAAACTCGTGCACGAACTAGAGCAATGGAGAGCGAACAATTAGCACGGATTGATAGGATGGAGAAAGTGCAACAAGAGATTGTCAAGGCTCAAGAGGAAACTCGAGAGCAAATGACCAAGATGATGGAATTGATGATGAGTATGGCTAAGGGGAAGGGAGTTGTGCAAGACCTAGCAACAAAAGAAGAATGTTCTAGTGATGATCCACCATACCCTCAAGGGTTCACCCATCAAGCCCAAATGTCTCCAAAGGTTTATGCTCACGCAACACCTTCAATGGGAGGACAAGGCCATGCTATAGGCCAAAATCAACCTGGTATAGGGTCTAGTCCTGTCGACCCTATTTTCGTCCCAAACTTGGACGATCCTGTTGAACAAGAGAAGTTGAAGAGAGAAGCAGTTGACAATCTAGCTGTAGGGATACAACAGAAATGTGACATGTTGGAGGAAAGGTTGAAAGCCATCGAAGGAAACGACTCCTTTGGGAATGTTGATGCAGAAGAGTTGAGCCTAGTTCCCGATTTGGTGTTGCCCGCAAAGTTCAAGGTTCCGGACTTCGAGAAATATGATGGAACTAAATGCCCGACAACCCATGTTACGATGTTCTGCAGAAAGATGGCAGGATATGCTCGTAATGAAAAGTTGCTCATTCACTGTTTTCAAGATAGCCTTACAGGATCTGCTGCAAGGTGGTATGTTCAGTTGGACAGGAGTCGTATACATTCGTGGAAAGACCTTGCTAGGGCATTTCTAGCCCAATATCGTCACGTAAGTGATATGGCTCCTGATCGCCTCTCTCTCCAAAGCATGGAGAAGAAAACAAACGAGAATTTTAGAGAATACGCTCAGAGGTGGAGAGATGCAGCTGCTGAAGTTCAACCTCCATTGACAGAAAAGGAGTTAACGATGTTATTTTTAAACACTCTCAAAGCTCCTTATTATGAGAGGATGATAGGAAATGTCAGTAAGAACTTTTCTGACATGGTGCTTTCAGGAGAGGCAATAGAAAATGCTATTAAAAATGGCAAGATTGAGGGTGTAGAGGCCAGGAAAGGAGGGTTTCCTAAGAAAAAGGAAGGAGATGTCCAGGCTATCTCTGCAGGAGGTTTTATTCACCAACGCCCATCCAACCAATACCAATCTTATCCTCATGCTATCAATTATGTTTCACCCTACCCATATCAACTAAACCCACCAACAAATACTCAGCCCATTTTTCGCTCGCCAACCCTGAGACCAACCCAACCTTTTACTCAACCTACAAACCTAATGAACAACCCTGGAAGGCCACGCTTCAATCAAGAAAGACCCCCTATCACCCCAATCCCCATAACCTATGCGGAGTTATATCCTAAACTGGTGCAAAACCGTCTTATTGCCCCCGTATACCTTGAACCCCTAAAACCCCCGTATCCCAAATGGTATGATCCAAACGCAAAGTGTGCTTACCACAATGACAATGTGGGTCACTCTATAGAAAATTGCTTGGGATTGAAGTATAAAGTGCAGGGCTTGATGAAGGCTGGGCAGTTGAGTTTTGAGGAGCCGAAAGCAGAACAAGTTGTGAATGGGAATCCTTTGCCAGACCATGGTGGAGCAGCAGTGAACATGTTAAGCAATGAAAAGAAGGATTACATTAAAAGAGCTGTTGCAGAAATAAAGACTCCGTTAAGTCAGGTCTTTGATGTATTAGTGAAGGCAGACATGTTGCAACCAGAAACGTGATTTTGGAGACCTATATAGATTCGTATGATCCCAATCTGGTTTGTCCATACCACAATGGTGCAGTAGGTCATTCAATTCAGTCCTGTGAAGCTTTTCGTTACAGATTGCAAGAGTTGATGGACTCATATCAAATTGAATTTTGGGAAGGAAGAGGAAAAGGGAATGAGATTAGTGTGATTGATGACGACCTAAAGTCAAAGCCTCTGAAAATCCGCCTTGAGGAAAAATCAAGCCAAGCTAGTGGGATCACAATCAAAGCTCCTATTCCGTTTCCATACAAAGACAACAAGGCGGTACCTTGGAGATATGGCTATGATATAGTAATGAATGGAGAAAGAGAGCATATGTCCCCTAAAAGTCTCGAAACAGCGAATATCACTGGAGTTGGGGGAATGACACGAAGTGGGCGTTGCTATAGTCCTGAAATGTTAGCTAAAGCTAGAAAAGAGAAGGCAGGAATTGTGGAAGGGGATAGGGTTAACCCGATAGAGGTTCAAGAGACAAGATGTCAAGAGTCTATTACGAAAGAAGATGCTGATGAGTTTTTGAGCTTGATTAAGCATAGTGAATACAATATTGTCGAGCAGTTGAACAAAACACCAGCAAAGGTTTCACTCTTATCACTTCTCCTGAATTCTGAGTCTCACAGGAATGCTTTATTAAAGGTGTTGAATCAATCATATGTACCTCCTGATATATCCATGGACAAAATGGACAATTTAGTCGGTAATTTGGTGGCTTCAAATTATATATCTTTCAGTGATGATGAGATTCCTGCGGAAGGGAGGGGAAGCACCAAGGCTCTTCACATCACAGTCAGGTGTAAGAGCCACACAATTGGCAGGGTTCTCATTGATAATGGATCGGCTCTTAATGTGATGCCTATGTGCACTTTGCTAAGGTTACCAGTGGATTCATCGTATATGCGGAAAAGCAACATGATTGTCAAGGCATTTGATGGAGTCCGTCGAGAAGTGTCGGGCGATATAGAGATACCTGTGGAGATTGGTCCGTGTATTTTCAACATACAATTCCAAGTCATGGATATTACGCCTTCATATACTCTTTTGCTAGGAAGGCCTTGGATACACACGACAGGAGCTGTCCCTTCCACTCTCCATCAAAAGGTGAAGTTTTTCGTGGGGAATCAACAAATCTCAGTTTCGGGAGAGGAAGACATCTTTGTCACTCAATCTCCAAGCACTCCGTATGTTGAGACAACAGAGAATGCATGGGAATGTTCATATCGAGCTTTTGAGTTTGTTAATGCAACCTACATAGGAGAAGGTTCGAAATTATATGCTCCTCACCTGTCAGCAGCTACAGAGATGGTGGTGAAGCAAACCATGGGCAAAGGTTGGTATCCAGGAGTCGGATTGGGAAGAAACCACCAAGGGATTAGAAAGGCCATCACAATTTTGGAAAGCAAGGACAGGTTCGGGTTAGGATACAAACCAACTTGGAAAGACAAAGCAAAGAAGATAGAAGAAAAGAAAGAGAGGCGAATAGCACAGTTGAAAGGGGACGAATTTGAAACTGAGAAATTGGTCATTCCTTACCTTTATGACACCTTCTATTGTGGTGGATATCAGACTGGTGATGAAGGAGGGAAATTGGCGATGCAGCTTGAGGGGGATCTCTCTGATTTGTCCATTCACATGGTAGATGAGAAGATATCAGAGGAGAATGTAGCTGGACGGTTTGTGCATGTGACCCCTCCAGGAGCTGAGTTGAAGAATTGGACGATTTTGGAGTTCCCAGAGATTTCTTTGAAAAGTAATAATGCAATTGTCTTTTTCTTTTATGTTTTGAATAATGCAAGTTGGATTTTCAGTGCTTCAGCCCAAAAGCACCTAAATAAATTTTTATGTATGGGCCAACTTTGTTATTTTCCATTTCAATAAATGATTAGCGTTATGCATTCCTATTTTCCCAATCATTTTTTTTTCTCTATCTTTCTCTAGCATGCCAACACTGAAAATACCTATAATTTCCCATTTCATCTATTTTCAGGTATCAAAACAATAAACAAGATGATAATAATGTCAATAATTCAGAAATTGATTTTGAAAACCCTGCTCAATTTGGTGAATCTGATGATGAAGATGTCTTTACGGACTACCCTTTATCCCGTGACTTGTTGAGATCGATGGAAGAAGATAGGAAACCAATTGAACCTCATCAGGAAGTTGTTGAAATAATTAATTTGGGAGATGAAAAAGATAAGAAAGAGGTCAAAATCGGAACATCACTAGCATCAGATGAAAGAAAGGGTCTTAAGGAGTTACTTCGTGAATATGTAGATGTGTTTGCTTGGTCTTACCAAGATATGCCTGGCCTTGATACTGATATTGTGGAGCATAGATTGCCTTTGAAACCAGAGTGCAAACCGGTACAACAAAAGTTAAGACGCATGAAGCCGGAAATGTTGTTGAAGATCAAAGAGGAAGTTAAAAAGCAATTTGATGCAGGTTTTCTTGAAGTGGCCAAATACCCGGAGTGGGTAGCTAATATTGTCCCTGTGCCTAAGAAGGATGGAAAGGTGCGGATGTGCGTGGATTATCGGGATTTGAACAGAGCTAGCCCTAAAGACAATTTCCCGCTTCCTCACATTGACACCCTTGTGGACAATACAGCGAGGCATTCCATATTTTCATTTATGGATGGCTTTTCCGGCTATAATCAAATCAAGATGGCTAGAGAAGATATGGAAAAGACTACTTTCGTGACAATGTGGGGAACATTTTGCTATAGAGTCATGCCATTCGGATTGAAGAACGCTGGAGCTACATATCAAAGGGCTATGGTTAGTCTTTTCCACGACATGATGCATAAAGAGATTGAGGTGTACGTGGATGATATGATTGCAAAGTCTCGTGAAGGAGAAGACCATGTGGCTAATCTTAAGAAGCTCTTTGAAAGGTTGAGGAAGTACCAGTTGAAGTTAAACCCAGCCAAGTGTACATTTGGGGCAAGATCTGGAAAATTATTGGGATTTGTAGTTAGCGAAAGGGGGATAGAAGTTGATCCGGACAAAGTGCGTGCATTCAGAACTTGTCCCCTCCTCGCACCACCAAAGAAGTAAGAGGTTTCTTAGGGAGGCTAAACTACATATCCAGGTTTATATCTCAACTTACTTCAAAATGTGATCCAATTTTCAAGCTTCTTCGTAAACATGACTCTGGGGAATGGAATGAAGAATGTCAAAAGGCCTTCGATAAAGTCAAGGAGTACTTATCAAACCCGCCTGTGTTAGTACCTCCTATTCCTGATAGACCTTTGATTTTGTACTTGACAGTTTGCGAAGGTTCAATGGGATGTGTACTGGGGCAACGAGATGAGAATGGCAAGAAAGAACAAGCCATCTATTACCTAAGTAAGAAATTCATTGACTACGAAGTGAAGTATTCTCAATTGGAAAAGATGTGTTGCGCTTTAGCTTGGACAGCCCAAAGACTCAGACAGTACATGTTATATCACACGACTTGGTTGGTGGCCAAACTTGATCCTTTGAAGTACATTTTCGAGAAACCATCTTTGTCTGGTAGAATAGCAAGGTGGCAAGTCATGCTTTCTGAGTATGATATTATATATGTGACTCAAAAGGCCATTAAAGGGAGTGTAATCGCTGATTTCTTAGCAGACCGGGTTGCCGATGACTATGTGCCTATGAAACTCGATTTTCCAGATGAGGATTTGATGGCTGTATTTCAGGTAGAAGAGAGAAGCTAGCTAAGAAATCATGGAGAATGTTCTTTGATGGAGCATCCAATGCTTTTGGGCGAGGAGTAGGAGTGGTCCTGATATCCCCAGAAGGAGATCATCACCCGATTACTGCAAGATTGGACTTCAACTGTACCAACAACGTAGCTGAGTATGAAGCATGTGTCATGGGTTTGCAAGCCGCCATTGAAAAGAAGATTGATGTGCTCGAAGTGTATGGAGATTCGGCTCTAGTCATCTACCAGTTGCGAGGTGAATGGGAAACTAGGGATTCGAAGTTGGTCCAGTACCAAAAATACATAGCCGGTTTAATTGATCAGTTCAAAAGTATTCAGTTTGAGCATCTACCTCGAGAGGAGAATCAAATGGCAGATGCTCTAGCCACTTTAGCTGCAATGTTCAAGTTGGACAGTAATGCTGAAATTCAACCCATCAGGATGAATCTGAAGAATTCACCAGCGCATTGTGCAAGTTTAGAAGAAGAAGTCGATGGAAAGCCTTGGTACCATGACATCTTACAGTACATTAAAACCAACAGTACCCAAAACATGCTTCGGAGAATGACAAAAGAATCATTAGGAGAATGGCTATGGGATTCTTTTTAGACGGGGAAGTCTTATACAAAAGAAGTCGAGACCAGGTGCTTTTGAGATGTGTGAATATTGCAGAAGCTAAACAGTATTAGAGGAGGTACATGAAGGATCTTGTGGGGCACATGCTAATGGTCATATGATGGCAAGACAAATAATGAGAGCGGGTTATTATTGGTCAACCATGGAAAAAGACTGTATTAACTACGCTAGAAAATGCCACAAATGTCAGATTTATGCTGACAAGATTCATGCTCCATCGGAGGCTCTGCATGTATTAGCCCCTCCTTGGCCTTTCTCTATGTGGGGGATGGATGTGATAGGACCCATTACACCAAAAGCTTCAAATGGACATCGGTTTATTTTTGTGATGATTGATTATTTTACCAAGTGGGTAGAAGCAGCATCTTTTGCTAGTGTGACACGAACGGCAGTATGCAGATTCATAAAGAAAGATATCATATGCCGATATGGACTTCCAGAAAGAATTATTTCAGATAATGCTCGTAATTTGAATAACACAATGATGGAAGAAGTTTGTGCACAGTTCAAAATCAAGCATCACAATTCGGCGCCATATCGACCACAAATGAATGGGGCAGTAGAGGCCGCGAACAAGAATGTCAAGAGAATAGTGGGAAAAATGACAGAAACTTATAAGGATTGGCATGAAAAGTTACCTTTTGCCTTGTACGCGTATAGAACGTCAATGCGCACGTCTACTGGGGCAACCCCATTCTCATTAGTGTACGGGATGGAGGCAGTGCTACCAATTGAAGTAGAGATTCCGTCATTAAGGGTCTTAATGGAAACACAATTAGAAGAGGCAGAGTGGGTACGGGAACGCTATGAGCAATTGAATCTTATTGACGAGAAAAGGCTTGTAGCTTTATGCCATGGCCAGTTGTACCAAAGGAGAATGATGAAAGCACATGATAAGAAAGTCCGACCTAGGAAATTCCGAGAAGGGGATCTGGTTTTGAAGAAGATCCTCCCAAATCAACAAGATAGGAGGGGAAAATGGGCGCCAAATTGGGAAGGACCATATGTAGTAAAGAGATCTTTCTCTGGTGGGGCATTAATATTGGCAAATATGGACGGTGAGGACCTGCCAAACCCCATCAATTCCGATGCTGTGAAGAGGTATTATGCCTATAAAAAAAAAGAAGAAAAAGAGAAAAAAAAAAGGAGGATTTAAATCGAAAACCCGAAAAGGGCGGTTTAAATCAATGGGGGAGACACTTATGTTGAAAACCTGAAAAGGCAGCTTAAGTGTAGGGGAAAGATCAGCATCGGAAATTTTGTGATATCAAAGGAAAAGGTTTAGTCCGAAGGGTTCTGCAATATTAGACAAACTAATGGAGTAGGCTTTTCAAAAGAGAAATTTGAATTAATTCGATCAGAATTGTCAGAATGTTGATTGTTGAGATATTTGATTATTTCGTCAATGCAATTATTCCTTGTAATATTCCTCTGTTCAGATATGCTTGATGTTTATAATAAAATAACCTCTCTTCCAAACTTATCTCGTATCTACTACCATTTACCTTCTTACCTTGATTGGGAAAATCGAAATTTGCATTATGTTTAGTCATATTATTAGGATGGAAATGAATAGATGATTGGCAAACAGTTTTTAAAAAAAAAATGAGAGAAAAAGATAATTGCATTGCTTTAAAAGGAGAAAGAAGAGGGACAGAAATATAGTGGAATATCAGAAGATTGGTAAACTAAGTCGAATACACCAGCTGCTTAAAAACAAAAAAAGGGGAAGAATGAAGATTGAAGGTGATGATATGAGAAAGTCGCTAACTGGTTTAAAGACAAGATTGGTCCAAAAAAAAAAGAGGGGGTTTTGAGCCTTTGTTGTCACAATTATAATGAAATTATTTTTAGCATGCATCCCATTCATTTCAAAAAGAAAGACATTTTAAAGAAGGAGATTTTAAAGTTTCAGGGCCTTCCTCCTAGTCGAAGGAGCATTTTGGAGATGAAGAAATTTAAAGTTTCAGGGCCTTCCTAGTCGAAGGAGCATTTTAGATGAGAAATTTAAAGTTTCAGGGCCTTCCTAGTCGAAGGAGCATTTAGATGAGAAATTTAAAGTTTCAGGGCCTTCCTAGTCGAAGGAGCATTTAGATGAGAAAATTTAAAGTTTCAGGGCCTTCCTAGTCGAAGGAGCATTTTAGATGAGAAAATTTAAAGTTTCAGGGCCTTCCTAGTCGAAGGAGCATTTAGAGAGAAAATTTAAAGTTTCAGGGCCTTCCTAGTCGAAGGAGCATTTAGATGAGAGAAATTTAAAGTTTCAGGGGCCTTCCTAGTTGAAGGAGCACTTTAGGTGAAAGAAAAAAAAGGAGGAGAACAAAAAAAAAAATATATAAAAAAAAAATTTTGAAAAGAAGAAAAAATAATAAAATAGGGGGCAGACAAAATGGATGTCTATGTTTTTGCACAATTACTATTTCATAGCAAATGTACAAAAAGGGGCAACTGTAGACACCAATTTTGTCCGGGATTATGAATCTCGAATAACTCGACGTGTATTTTAAAAATAAAAAGTGAATTAAACCCATGTTTGAATAATTGATTTTTATTTTATTTTGTTTTTATTTTTATTTTTTATTTCTTTTTATTTTTTTATTTTTTATTTTTTTTATTTTTTTATTTTTTTTATTTTTTATTTTATTTTATTTTATTTTTATTTTTATTTTATTTTATTTGTATTTTTTTTATTATTTTTATTTTATTTTATTTTTTATTTATTTTATTTTATTTTATTTTTGTGTGTGTGTGTGTTTTGTATTTTTATCTTTTTTTTTCTTTTTTTTCTCTTCTTTTCTTTTTCATTATTATTCATTTTATTATTATTTCTCTTTCTATTTTATTTCTCTTTTTATTCTTATTTTTATTTGTTATTTTTTTATTTTATTTAATTTATTTTTTATTTATTTATTTTATTTTATTTTATTTTATTTTATTTTATTTTTTTGTTTTTTTATTTATTTTATTATTATATTTTATTCTTTTTTTATTTTTATTATTCATTTATTTATTTTGATAAAAAATAAAAAATAAAAAAAATAAAAAATAAAACAAAACAAAAAATGAAATCCCAAACCCTCTGAAACCCCAAACCCAAAACCAAACCCCACGAAACCCTTAACCCAAACCCTCTGAAACCCCAAACCCAAAACCAAACCCCCACGAAACCCTTAACCCAAACCCTGACCTAAACCTCAAGCCCCAAACAGAATCCCAAACCCTAAACAAAACCTAAATCCCAAACTGAACCCTAACCCTAACCCTAAATGCCACAAGATCATCAGAAACACAAAAGGAAAGAATTGGCAAGTCAAATTGGTCTCAGATCTGCTGGGAAATCAAGATTAAAAGGGAATTTAAAATCGGACATTAAGGGCAGAATCACAATGAGATTTGAGATTCGATTTCTAAACTCCCAAAAATATACAGATCTAGATTTTATAAAAAGCACACAGACAGAGACAAAGGAAAGGAAGACAACGACACATCGGAGGGAGCCAGCAGTAACCACAACACAGCCAAAAATCAACAATAGCCATAGATCCACAGTGAGGAAAAACACACACACACCGACAGCCACAGATCTGGAAAAGGAAAATACACAATAGCTGACAAACACACACAGAGACAACCAAGCAACCAGAACCAAAAGAGACAACAACCAAAAACACAGAGAGCGGTGTGTGGAAGTGGAGGAAGTTAGGCAGTTAGGGTTTCGATTTTTTGTATTCAGATCTGGGGGCTTTGAGTTTGATTTAGTAATCAGGATCCCTAGATCCAGTTTTAGGGAGGGGAGAGAGGAAGATTTTTGGAGAGTTTTTCTGGTGACCTACAGTGGTGTACGGCGGAGGGAGCCATCGGAAATCGCCTAGGGGGTAGAAGGTCTGAAGGTTTTTTTGGCTGGAAAGAGGAAATTTGACCAAAAAATCGGAAAAGACGATTAAATAGCATGCTCCAAACGACGTCGTTTTGGGGTAGCTAGGATCCGCGCTTCGACCCGCTGGACCCGCGTGCCGACCCATAGTTGACCCGACCCGATCGCAGGTTTCTTTTTTTTTTCTTTTTTTTTTTATATTTTTCCTCTTTTTTTTTTTTGATAATTTTACTTTTTTTTATTTATTTTTATTTGTTATTTTTTTTATTTTTTTATTATTTATTTTGTTTATTTTTTTGATGATTTTTATATTTGTAATTAATGCAATAATTTAACTAAAAATATAAAATGATGTAAATAATAAATTTGATTAACCTCAGTAATGAATTAATAGATTTAATTTGATGTATGGATAGTGTAATTTAATAAGTATGGATAAGATTTAATTAATGTAATGTAGCTTATGTATTTAAATTGATATAAGTTGTTTTTTATTGGTTTGGTGGTATAAGTTTCAATGATTTAATTTAGTTATCATGATTTTGATATAATTGGCATGATTTGTTTTTTTATATTTATCTATTATTTATTATTTTTCTTTTCTTTCTTTTTCTTTTTCCTTTTTTTTATTTTTATTTTAGTTATTTATTTTATTTTCACTTTTATTTTATTTAAAGGTTTCAAATAAAATTTATACGACATGCTTAGTTTGATGTATGGTTAAATTATTGTTAAGATTCATCTAGGTAGTTTAGAATTACAATACTTTAAGAGAATATAATAATGAACATTTTAAGATAAGATAATATAACAACAAATATTCCGACGATAGAATCCGAGGGGATTGCGATTGAGTAATATTTTTCGGAGATCTTGAGGTGAGGAGGTCCTTTTTAAGTCTTACCAGCTTGATGGAAGATTTAAAAAGTTATTTCCTATTTTTAAAATTCAAATTTATAAAAAATTGAAACAAGAATTAATTAAAATTAATTACAATTAAATGAATTAATAATTAAATTAGAAATTAAGATTCATACAAATTAGTATAATTAGAAATAAAATAGGATAAAATAATACAACAAATATTCCGACGACGGAACTCCGAGGGATTGCGATCGAGTAATATTCTCGGAAATCTTGAGGTGAGGAGATCCTTTTTAAGTCTTACCAGCTTGATGGAAGATCTAAAAAGTTATTTCCGATATTTAAAACTCAAATTTATTAAAAAATTGAAATAAGAATTAATTAAAGTTAATTACGAACAAAAGAATTAGTAATCAAATTAGGAATTAAAAGTCATAAAAATTTCAATGTAGAATAAAATAATACAACTACAAATATTCCGACGATGGAATTTTAAAAGGACTGCGCTGGAGTAGTACTTTTAGATATCTTGAGGTGAGGATGTTTCTTTTAGGTCTTACCAGCTTGATGGAAGATCTAAGGGGATATTTCCAATATTTAATAAATCAATCTAATTATGAAATATAAAAATTAAACTAAAAAAAGTAAATTAAAATTAAGTTCATTATAATAAAGAATAAAGATCAAATTAATAAATTAGAATTAAAATTAAAAATAATTAAAATAAATAGAAATTAAATTAAATTAAATATAAAAGGAATTGCGCTCGAGTAATTTTTTTTAAAAATTCCTAAGGTGAGAAAGTTTCTTTAAGGTCTTACCAGCTTGATGGAAGGTCTTTAAGAAAATCTTCAATATCAAATAATTCATGTTTATTTAAAGATATAAAAAATATATATGAAATAATAATTATATAAGAAAACAATAACAATAGAATAAAATAAGATAAGATAATAAATAGAAATTGGATAGGAGTCAAAATAGGGTTTGCATAAAATATTTAATCAATCCGACGACGGAGACTCTTCAAGAAAGGCGATTGGTCCTACTTGAATACTCTTGAGGTGAGAATAACTTTTAAGTTGTCCAACCAGCTTGATGGAGGAGACTTAAAAGATTTTTCAATATTTAATTATATCGAAATTAAAGTAAAAGGCAAAATTAAGTTAACCTTAGATCACTTGGTACCATTTTAGGATGGGCGTTGTGAGGGTGCTAATCCTTCCTCACACGTAACCGTACTCCCGAACCCTAGGATTCTAAACGTAGACCAAGCCTTATCCTTAGTTTGAATAGGTGACCAATCACACCTAGGTTAGAATGATTGGTGGCGACTCCATAATTTTTGTGTCTAGCTATTAGGTTTTCCGAAACTTGATACGTTATGACAATGAAAATATAGAAATTTTTAAATGAAATTAATTTCGATAAAGGAAGTTATGAAGCAGCAGCCGACTGCCCTATGAGGCCAGTCGACTGTCCTGTATGAAAAGATGATTTCAAAGCCTAATTGGTTTAAACACGAAAGTGTTTTTTGAAAAAAAAAGTATATTATAAATATTTTGAGACTATGGACTGCGTGATGATTATGCATTTCTGATGGCTGAGAGAGTCTGATCAAGTCCTCAGTATTATTATGTTAAGCGAGGAACCTAGTCCAGTCCTCAATACCACAAGTGACACCTGACTAGTGTTCACTGTGGTATTACTAAAGGCAGAAGAGAATCTCTGACCTCTACATGGTGCACAACTGTACTAATGCATTATTAGAATCATATAAATGGGTATGAACGGTTTATATGATGATGCAATCGCTTAAATAATTGTACATAGTCTCCATCCTATTTCAAAGGATAATTGATGTATGTTTTGAAGTAAAGATGCATGATGTATTGTAACATCCGAAATTATGAAATTCGGACTAACTTTTTTCTTTTAATTACTATCTTTCCCATTCCATTAGTCGATATCAATCGGTTTGCATTCGGTGTCGATGTAAGTTCGATTCTATAACAAAACTAAGATATAGTATTTATAATTCTATTTATAATAATTCAATATAATTTACATCCCACTAGATCATGTATATATATATATTGAACACTACACTGATTTCATTCCACTTACAATTACGTCTGCTGTGCATTTATTAGTCTGAATATAAATATAAAAGTTCCACATATACCTGTACTCCTCACATATCACTTTTAGTGATCTCTCCCACTACCTTGTAACTTCTGTAATCACGTGCACGGATGAACTATCTGGGATGGTGAGTAAGGGGAGCTTTGGAGAAAGCCCAGTAAGAAAAAGCATATAAAAGAGTGGTACTATGCCACTATATGCAGTAAAATCATAAACTTAAATTTTATAAATAAAATAATACATATGAGTGCATGTAAACATTTATTGAAAACTCTTTTAAAACATATACTGTTCATATAAATATTCACTGTTCAAATCATTTAAAATCAATCTATCTTTAATTCAATCACTGTTCATATATTCTTTCACGGTTCACTTTTCAAATCATTTCAATCAAATCTGTCATCTGTCTGTAAATCAATCATTTCATATACTGTGTAAAACAATAGAGTGTGAGCATCCAAGAAACCCATACACGAACTATATCCCTACAGGGACCTGTATAGGATTAGGCGTACCCCCGTGGGGCCAGGCATCCAGCCCTAAGCCGTTCCTATCTGTAACAATGGCCATTGTCGAAGATCTACAGTGTACACTCGTCAGTGACAACTGTGATCGGATAAAGAGGAAGGTACTGGGGACTTAGCTACGGTCTCCCAGCCCTAATCATCAATCTGTATGCATGAATCCACAAGGAGCCAACACTCTCTAAAAAAATCATGTTCATATATCGATAAAACTCCAATAAATCAATTTTATGTAAACTATTTCAATCGATTTCTATTCATGTAAACAAATCAACACTTTATATATTCTAAATAAATCTCATAAAACTCATAAAACATATTATCATCGTTTCACGTATTCAAATATTCAAACTATATAAAAATACTATTTATTTAAGATACTGAGCATGTAAATAATTAAGGGAAATTTTCTATAATTTTCGGTAACCTTTTGGTAAATTTCTATTCTAACCCCTTTTATAAATTTCGATATATAATTTCTAAATCACCCAAATTTCCCACATGCATGCACAGTATTTCCTACACTACTTCCATATACCATTCCTTACCTCTATTTCCGTGTAGAGTAAATCCGGTAACCTCATTTACGCCTCTTTATTCCTCGTACTTCACACTGCACAACAATTCTAAATTACATTCAAAGTTCTATATTATAATTCTAATAAATATTTCATAACTTTCTATTTTTTTTCTTTATCACTCTCAACAATCCATTTATTTTTATTTTCTATTAATTACTACACATAACCACAATTAAATTTATATTGCTCTTTAAATTTAATTCTATACTATGACTTTTAAATTAATTTTCTATCACATGCTACAATATGGATTCTCTTAAATTACAAGTCTTTTCTAAATCTATTCTCACTACTAATTTTATTAACCTAAATCCATTATTTGCTACTCATTAAATCCTAGAATTTTTCATAAAACCCCATCTTTAAAAACTTGGTTGATTTTTACCATATTACTAAATCTTATTCTTTTCCGAATTTTAAGTTCCTAATTAATTTTCATGCATGGATACAACATTTCTAAAAATCAATACACATCAAAGTTGCATTAATTTCATCATCCATTTTATCCATGCCGTGAGGTTTCCATGACTTTATCTTTAGTGTTCTTCATTCATTTTCTTCTTAACTTAGAAATTATTTCCTACTCACTTAAGGTTTACATAAAATATTTTCAATTTGTCAAGATTCATCATCAGCACCTATTCCCCATTATAGCCGAACCCTTTGTACATCTCTACCTTCTTATTTATACTAAATTCCCACCATGGCTGCATTCTTATCATCCTTCAATTATTATTTTACTGCTATTTTACATGAAAATCATATCAATTTTCTTCATGTGCAGCCAAGGCCGAGACATACCCCTGCTCACGCCACTTTCGTTTCCAACAATTCATCATTTCATGCAAGCTTCAACCAAGTTCCTAATAGGTTTCCTATCAGATTTTTAGTCATCATTCCCACTAATTTACACCCAAAATACATTAAATTCATCATAAATCTCACCATTTTCTTTTCACTTCTCATTTCTGTCCTGCACTCTACACTTTTATTCAATTCAATTCAAAGTCTTAAATTCATCATCTATGCAATACACAAGTAGATACCATCATTAAAATTAGGCAACAAATCACCCAAATCAATTTACCTTGATCAACCGACTGTACAGCCCCAAAAGAAGTCCGATTCCCTTGCTCCAACCACCCAATTTCTGAGTTTCAGGTGTTATTGAGGTGAAAGACAGGTTTAACAAGGAAGGCTTAGTGTTTTGATGATAAAACATGGTGGATTTGTCGGGTAAAATGAAGACTACGTGAGACAAGATGGACAGGAACGAGTGGCAGCAGAAACAGAGTTGGTGCAGCAGAGAAAATGAGAGAAGCAAGTCGGTGATGGTTCTAGGGTCTTCTTTTATTAACATATCAACCAAGTAAAACATGCCACATGGTCCACTTATCATATTTACCCTCTTTTCTCTCTTTTCCCTTCTTTTTATTTATTTATTTTTTTTTTCAATGCAGCAAGCTTCCACGAGAAGCTTGCTGCGTTACACTTTCTTTTTATTTTTTTTTTCTATATATATATATATATTTTTTTTTTCAATAGTTAACTACTTTATTTCTTATTAAGTGTTTAAAACATAATTATCATTAAAGTATATTCTTTCTCAAATTATATTCCAATTTCTATACTATAATCCTAGTAATTTCCTTTTTCATTTCCTATCTTCTATTTTATTGATTCTTATAATTAATTTATTTTATTTCTTAGGACTTATTACTAACATATTATTACGATAAATCTTATTCATTGTATTCTTTTTTTTTTCACAATCTATCTTTATTCAATATTTATTTATTTATTTCAACTAGTTTATTAACATTTGAAATTAAATTTTACAGATACTTAAATCCAAAAATAGAAGAATTTGTGGTTATCACATGTATGTTTTAAGAATACGATGTATGTTTCAAAGCAAGTTTACGAAGTATTCTTGTAAATTATGTTTTGAAGAAATATATGACGTATGCTATATTTTAAAGAAGCATACAAAGTATGTTTGTCATGCCAATTGCAAAAGTATGCATGTTTGAAAGATGTTTATAATACACATTTTATAATGCTTTACATGATATTATAGAGCCAAGTAGGAAAAATGCATATAAAGGCATAGTACGCTCTTTTACATATTTTTCTTACTGAGCGTAAACTCACCCTTTTACGACCATTTTTCCTACAGATTACCTGAAGTGAGTCTCGCTCTGACTAGAGGAGCTTGTTTTGAAAAAAGTGAAGTGTACCTTTTCGATACGCTTCCCCGTTAGCATAGAAGGTATATTTATATGTTTATATACACTAAATTGTAATTTAGCTACGGTACAGTACAAGTAGCATTTATGTATATAAGATGTCGGGGATGTAAGATAAGATGATGTATAAAATCCTGTGGAAATGGAATGATATTTATATATATCATTTTATGTTTATGGAAAAGTAAGAGCTATTAGATAATTAGCTTAAGGTTAAGGAATGAATGACACTGATGAATTAAATCAAATGAAGTCGTATAAGATAATAAGGAAAAAGTTAGGTCATAAGATGTAGTGGCGGGGACGTTACAAAAGGCTTTCTGTACCCCAAGAATTGGACAATTTGAAGAGTTTTTGTTACTCTTCCTACTATATAGGTCATCTTAAACCAAATTAATGGTTCAATCCTTCATAACTAGGAAAAGTGTATCTTTGGTTTATGAAAACAAAACTGTTTTCCATTTTTATTTTTGTGGAAAATAGAAAATTTAAAGGAAAACACGTTTGGTTGAAGAAATGGAAAATAAGTTTCTGAAAAATGAAAATGAAAATGGGCCAAAACTAGAGATAAAAAATTATTTTTCATTGTTTTCTAAGAAAATATGAAGAAGAATTAGAAAAAGTGAAAACAATGAATTCTTTAAAAATTTTTTAGTATCATTGTAAACTACTTAAAAACCCGAGTTCGATTTGCAATAGACGCAAGATCTTAAATTTTTTTTTTTTATAAAAGCTGAAATAATCTTATGAAGTATGAACATTTTATTTGGTTACACAATAAATCATTTCTTTAAAATGTACCATATTTTCATTATCCTACTTTTATCTTGGTATTTTTATTTATTAAGTAAATTAAATTTGAAGAATATAACATGAATGGTTATAAAGACTCAAATAATGACAATGATTAGCAAAATAATAATAGGTAATCTAAAAACAACCTTTTAATTAAAAATATTTTTTTCAGTTCATTTTTCAATGTATTATCTTAAATCATTTACAATTTATTTTTATTATTCTTATATTTTATTTTTTTGTCAAAAATTGTAACTTACTTTATTTTTTTAGTTATTATATTTCATATTTTTTTGTTTTGAAAATATAGATACCAAACATATTTTCATAATTTTTATTTTCAAAAATAAATTTTCATTTTCATGTAACATGTTTTCATAATTCAAAAAACAGAAAATGAAAACTATTTTCAAAAAATTAAAATAAAAAATGAAAACAAAAATTATTTTCATAAACCAAACAGAACCTAAACCTTTTGCATTTCGATTATAACAGTCATGGGCACAATTCCTTCTGAATTAGGAACATGAAGAATGGAGGTTAATATAAATCTTGCTTATAATTTTTTTGTCTCATCTCCCAAGAAATAGGGCAATTGAATGTTTTGACATACAAGGACCTGTCCCAAACACAAATTGACTCCACCTATTTCCATCTAGAACTGAGAATTGCCAAAATAGTCAAATTGTGAACAGCTTTGAGAATTACAATCGTCTAAATGTAAACATTCCTTTGTACAAATCTTTGACTTACAACAAAAACTTATTGGCTTAACCCCTTTCGTTAAGTTCTTGCCATGCCAATTTTTCCTCACTTTTGACATTGTAGTGCGATTAATAACAGGTCGGCTTCCTCTTCGTTACTTTTCTTTCTATTACTTTCTAATACAAGTATTTTAATCTCTTCTAAAAAGTATGACTTCCACAGGTTTTTTTTACAATGAAGTCTCTGCTCAGCGAGAATAAAAAAAATTAAGATTTGAAATTTGGATCCACAAAGTTCTCAAAAATACATATCTCATGAGTTCAAACTAGAGAAGCAAAGGAGTCAATCTACTTGTGAATTAGTCAAATTCGACTCAATGATTACTCGAGCTCGACTTGTTGAGTCGAGTACGAGTATTTTAATATTTGACTAAACCATTCAGCTTTCTTTATGCGGTTTGAATGGCCGGTCTTAATTAGTGCCTTCAATGCATACATACCAGGGTTTTGATTCCCTAAGAGAAAGTGGAGCCCATACTGAATCTCCATATTTGAAAATACTGGGCAGACTCAGGTACGTGCCTTAAAAACAACGGTTTGGTTCTGTATACTAACATGCACAATAACAAATCGCATAGTCCTGAAACAAGTGCTTGTATACATATATTTGAAAACTATATGAAATTGATGCATTAGTCATCAAAATGATTTCTGCAGTGATAACCACTCTTGTTTCTAAAAATAAGCAGCATTATTAATTAATTCCCCAAGCCTCCACAAACGGTCATCTTTAAGCCAAGCAGATGCTTTCCTTGATGTAAAATGACAAACATTTCTCACCATCAATTCTGTCTTTATTACTGCATTATCAAATTTTTTTAACGACTTTTTTTATTTTGTTTTGCTGATCTTGAGCTATAGATACTTGCCTTTTTTTTTTTTCTACAAATATAAAATTTATTTAATATTTTTTTAGAAAATTATTGCTGATCTTTATTTTTCATATATATATATATATATATATATATATATATATATATATATATATATATATATATATTGCTTTGATTAGAGGAGAAATTGAATTTTCTAAACTTCTTGTCATAAGGAGGGATGTCTTGCTTAAACTTAACTTGCACAATCAAAATTGCAGTCCTCAAACCAGAGGTGCGTGGATATATTTTCCTTGTGCATAAACTTGGGTTTTACATAAACCTTTTAGAATCAATGATCTCTACAACTTTTTCCTTTCCTAGAAGCGAGTCAATGGAGAAAAATTTGCCATGGAAGCTGTGGTTGTCGGACTACAATTGACAATGACAATAATGGAAGTCTCCATGCGTGAAAAATCAAATAACTTTTCGTCTGGACCTACTTCTATTCAACAATTTTGCATTTACTTTGGGCAATAAACCTACACAAATGTTTGTTGAAAATTCTTGTGGCTTTTCTTGTCTTTCGAGAAGATTGAATTTGAAAGTCAACTTTTTCTGCATATTCTATGCATCTTAATTTCCACCAAGAAGAACTAATTCTATGGCACATATCTGAGCATATTTTCAAAAAAAACTGCAATTGATTACTGAAAGACTACATCATCATCATTATCATTCTTCATTATTACAGTATTAGAAGCTTCAAGGAAGAAAAACAGAACACCCGCTCCTCATTTTCTAACAGCACGCTCACTTTAGAACACATGACAAGTCAATATATTACTAATTATCAATTTGCTTGTGTTAGGCAATGAAAAGTCATTATCATTGTAATAATGGTTACTCTTTCTAGATGCACCTGCTACTTCAGCAACATCTTTCTTTACATTAATTTGTCTCTATAAAAGGGAACGTATATTTGCACAAGCTTCATTCAGTAGTAGTATTGTTTTACATTAACAAGGTTATAAATCGAAACTTAAAGATTAAACCGGTATCATTTCAGTAGGACCTGTAAGGAGCATTGAGATTTTTTTACCATGAAATGATAAGTACACTCAGTAATGATCTTACCATAAAATGAAAAAGTGGAACATTAAAATGAATCTGTCTTCCAAATATGATGGAGGAAACTAGCCAAGGCGGCCCACATTTCTCTGCAACTAGGAATATGGGAAAACGGATGGGTGGGTGACCTTCGAGTAAATACTGGGGCAAAAGTTTGAACCAAAGAGATCATTGTCAGACTTAAGATTTCTTCGGCAAACTTGACTTTATGAACGCTCATATTGGTAGAAATTCAGAATTACGAAGACCAACTGTTATAGCTAAAATATTTGAGTGGGTCAGTGGCCTCTCAATTCAAGTTGAAACGAAGCAAAGATATTTAAGATTGAGAGGTTGGTCCGGAAATTATCATTACCAGAACCTACCAAAAGTAAGCTCAAAGATGGCCTCATCTGGATTAATTAGTTCACTTGTTCTTTCTTATGTTACAACTTCAGTTCTGATTGCCTCTGTATCCACTTTGGGTACTGGGTCAACCCTATTAGCCCCAGCATCCCCGCTAGAGTTAGAAGCCCAAGCTCTCCTCGATTCTGGTTGGTGGAGTTGGCATAGCAATGACACTTCAGATCGTTGCAATTGGCCATGTATATCATGCAACAAAGCTGGAAGCGTCACCCATATTCGAGACTGTGACAGGCCAATTGGTAAACTCGGAAAATTGAATGTGTCTTGCTTCCCAAACCTTGTTTATCTTAATCTTGCTTCCTGTGATGTTACTAGCAGCATCCCGCCTCAAATTGGTGCTTTATCATCACTCGAATACCTCTACCTGGAGGACAATCATCTAACAGGTGAGTTACCTCACTCCCTTGGACAACTTTCTCGATTAAAGAAGCTCCATCTTTACGGTAACTCCTTTGAAGGTTCTATCCCCCAAGAATTGGGAAACTTGAAGAGCTTGTTTTGTCTGAAAATGCAGAGTAGCAGCATTACTGGTCCTATCCCTTCTTCCTTCGGTAATTTAACCAATTTGATATTGTTGGACCTAAGTTTTAACCAAATCAGTGGTTTCATCCCATTAGAAATGGGAAACATGAAGAATTTGGTTGAATTATATCTCAATTCTAACAAGCTCAAAGGCCCCATCCCTCCATCACTATCTTATTTATCCCGGTTGAGCTATTTGCACCTTGATTCTAATCTTTTACAGGGCTCAATCCCTCATGAAGTCGGATATATGACGAATCTAGTAGAGTTATATCTTTTTTCCAATCTTTTGGAAGGTTCCTTACCCCGAGAAATAGGGAATTTAAAAGCTTTAAGCTACTTGGACCTCTCCAGAAACAAATTCATTGGACCTATTCCATCTGTAATTGGGGATTGCTCAAATTTAAAAATGTTGTCTTTGAGCAACAACCATATAAATGGAAGCATTCCCTTTGAAATCTTCGATTGTCCTAGCATTCTTGATCTGAGTCATAACTTCATCCAGGGAGAAATACCGCATCAATATCATGATTTGGTTAGCTTAAGAGTTTTGGATCTCAGCCAAAATAATCTAACGGGTACGATACCTGATTTCAAGTCCTTGGAAAGGATCAATCTGTCATATAATTCTCTAGAGGGTCGCATTCCAGATCACTATAGCAATTTATTTGCACCTGAGTCATTTTGGGGCAACAAGTATTTATGTGGAAACATCAAAGGCTTCCCTTCTTGCGGTTCTCCCATTACTGCAAATATCACAAAAGTCCTCCTTCCAATTGTCGGTTTTTTAGCCTTCTTGTCTTCAGGATTTCTACTCTACCTCAGAGGAAAAGCAAAAAATGACATTTCTATTCCAAATGTCACCAAAAATGGAGATTTATTTTCAATATGGAACTTTGATGGAAGAATTGCATTTGAGGAAATCATTGAGGCGACAAACGACTTTGACATCCGATATTGTATTGGCACTGGTGGGTACGGTAGTGTTTATAGAGCACTGTTACCAAGTGGAAAGATTGTTGCCTTAAAGAAACTTCACCGTTTGGAAGCAGAGGTTCCAGCTTTTGACAGGAGTTTCAAGAACGAGGCAAAACTATTAACACAAATACGACACAAGAACATTGTGAAGCTTTATGGATTTTGTCTCCATAATCGTTGCATGTTTTTGATCTATGAATACATGGCCCGAGGGAGCTTATTTTGTGTCCTCGCAGATGACACTGAAGCAGTGGAGTTGGATTGGATCAAAAGAGTGAAAATAATCAAAGATACAGCCTGTGCTTTATCTTATTTGCATCATGATTGCCACCCACCAATTGTTCATCGAGACATATCAAGCAATAACATACTATTGAACTCTAATTTAGAGGCTTTTGTCTCCGATTTTGGCACAGCTAGACTCCTTGATCCTGATTCATCCAATCAAACAATGCTTGTTGGAACCTATGGATATGTTGCACCAGGTAAAGTTTTCAAACTTTGGTGTTTTTGTTGGTTTATTCTAATTTTCTGATCCACTTATCATTGAGTGCATGTATGCATTAAACTACAATTTCAATGTATATCTCTATCAAAATCTGACCCCAATCTTAAACCATGAACTGAGCCAAGGTGGCAACATAGCTAACTCTATAGATGATTGTTCGTTGAAGATTAGCAGGCTGCAGGAGGTTATAGACAGATGGTTATCAAGTGTCGAAGTTCTTGTGCTTTAAAGGCTGTCGACGGCCAATCTTTGAAGAAATTTAAAGATTTTAAAAGTTTTATTTTAAATTTAATTCTTTCGTTGTTGTGTGCAGAACTTGCTTATACTATGGCTGTAACCGAAAAATGTGATGTCTATAGCTTTGGAGTATTGGCACTAGAAATACTCATGGGAAAGCATCCTGGGGAGCTCTTGGTATCACTGTCAACATCATCTTCCAAAAATATAATGCTAAGTGATATATTAGATCCACGCCTATCACCAACAACAGATCCAAGGATTGCAGAGGATATTATTTTTGCTGCAATGATTGCGTTTGCTTGCTTAAGGTTGAAGCCAAAGTCTCGACCAACAATGAGATGTGTGTCTAAAGAGTTTCTTTCTCAAACTGGACCATTAACGGAGCCTCTCCAAGCAATCTCTCTGTTGCAAGTCAAGGACCATGAACTGTATATGAATGGTGAAGGCAACATGCCATCTCATAATTCAGACCAAGATGGTGAAACCGACGTTAGTTCTTCAACTTAGTTTTCATGTCTACCCTTATTCGAATAATGCAAGGCATTTTACTGTTATTTGGTCTTCTACTTCTTGTCTTTTCTTACAATATAGAAATTGGTTGATTCTGGAATTATGCTCCTGCATAATGCGATTGGTGACTTTCTTCTTCTGTCAACAATTCTAGTTTTGGCTAGTGATTGAGAAACCATATCCCCTTAATCAGCTTTACCAAATTTCAAACCAGTCTGCGGATCCACGCATTAAAAAACAAATTAAAGACCAACCAATTAGATTAATCTAATGCATGGGAGCCAGGCTAATTCAACATTAATTCCATATCGGAATCCATACTGAATTCCCTTTAATTTCAACTATTGATTGGAAAATACTGGACAGATACTATGGTAAATGCCATGAAAACAGTTCGATTCTATATCCTACTATGAAAAATCAAGTGTTGCATAGTCAAATTGTCCTCAAACCAGAAGTGCATGAATATATATATATATATAATATATATATATATATATATATATATATATTTATATATATTTCATCTTCTGTCATAATGCATTTAAAGTCCAAACTTGTAACTAGAAGAAAAATTGAAAAGAAAAGATCATTAGACTGAAAAATTAGGTTCTTTTGTATTTTCCTTGAGCATAAACTTAGGTTTTACATAAACTTTTCACAATCATTTTCAACATCTTTACAATCTTTACAAAATGAGCTAGTTTGAATGAACGGTAAGATTGATTTTGATAAAGTTGAAAACAGTAGTGGAGGTGAGATTTGTTATTATAGTGGTGATATTAGGTATTATAGCAGTGAGATATATGTTTGGATACAAATACAGTGGAGGCGGTAAGGTGTAATAAGAAAAGAAAATGCTATTAAAGATATTAGATAAGAATTGTATATAATGAAATTTATAGTATGTATTTACAATTTTGTAAATTAATTAAATAATTACAAAATTATTAAAATTATTTTATATCAAATAATATTTTGTTAATAAATTAAAAAATATTTTTATATCAAATACACATTTGTTATTAAATATTTAAAAAACATTATGTATATTTATACATATATTAATTTATTATATAATAATAAAATTCTTATATGTTATATTAAATTAATAAAATTATTCTAATGTTTTTTAATGAAAAATTAAAACAAAAAATTAGATATAAATATATTTTTTAATAATTTAATGCTAATTTTTTTTTTTAAAAAGCAAGGGTTTTTCGGTAAACATCTCACCGATGGGATGTTTACGGTCCGTTGAAGAATTATGCAATGGCGTTGCGAGAATGCTCAGACCACACCATTGCATAGAGAAAGCTAAATGCATCGGTGCATTTCGCTTTCGACTTTAGGGGTGGATTGCACTGCAACAAGGCCGGAGTCAATGGGGAAAAAATTTATCATGCAAGTTGTGGTCGTTAGACGACAATAACAACGGAGATCTTTGTGCACTAAAATTCAACAATAGCTTCTTTTGAACCCATTTTTGAATGTTGAATTGTTATTGTATTCAAGATGAAAATGTTAGTTGAAAATCTAGCTTAAACTTTGGAGTCAATGGTGGATTATAGGATCTAATCTATTTTCCACTTTGCGTGTGGAAATGGTTATTAGTAAATATAATATTCTGTGGTTTGTCTAATTTTCAGAATATGAAAAGCAGGAAAACAGTGATTGTACCCATTCGAATAGAATTAATCTCAAATCATAAAACGAAAAAAGATACATGTGCTTACACAAAAAAAAAACTCTGATTGTTGATGGAATATTCTGGCTAAAAATTGTTTTCATTTTCATGAAATAAAACCAAAATTTTACTAGTTTTCATTGCTTCTGTGTAAAAACAAAACAAAAATAGACTTGTTTAAATATTTGATTAGAATTTTCAAAAGATTTGATTTTTATTTCATAAAGTCTTGGTATGAGAGAATAAATACAAATGTTAGGACTCCAAATTTCAATACGCAAAATTCTCGTACCTTAAAAATGAAAATATTATCGCTTAAGTCAATTTTCAAAAGCTTTTACATTTCCAACAAAGACAAATTAATAAACATGCATATATATATATATATATATATATATATATATATATATTATGGTGTAGCCACCTTCTAATTGGGGCCATTTGATTTAACTGAAATTTGAAATTCTTCTGTAATACACGTATTAATGGTGGATCATAAAAAAATTAAAATTTGAAAAAAATTGACACCACTAAAATGAAAATTTATGAATCAATATATTATATAATAAAATAATATGGGATCAGTATATAGTTATTGGAAAATTAAGAGCAGACAAAACATAGTTAAAACAAAAAATTATTAATAGTATTTATACACTAGTTTTTTTCATATTAAAACTAGTTTTGATTTTATCAATTATCATTTCAAGTATATAATAATTTATGAAATTAGTTATTAGTACCAGAGAAATTATAATCATATTTTAGTATTACAAGTAAGAAATTAATAAATTACATTGAATAGATAAACCAACTAAACAACCAACTAATTATATATAGTTAGACAATCCAACATGAAATTGGATTAAACTTACACATGATGAGATTTAAAAAATACTTCAAGGTTTCAAGATTTTTTTCTTGCCATTAAGTCAAGACTTAATTGGTAATATATAAATTCATTTTCAACAATGAAAATAGTGAAAATTTTGTTATTTAATGAATAAGATAGCTTAATGAATAATTGTTTGCTTACATATATTGAAAAAAATGTATTTGATATATTAATGATTATTTTCAAAAATGAAAACTCCCACACGATGAGAATTAAAAATAGATTTCGAAGTTCCATGATTTTTTATTTACTATTATGTCAAGACTTCATTAGTGGTATATAAAGACATTTTTCAACATATTTATAAAATTCATTAGCATAGAAAACATACTAGTCAGCAAAATAAAAATTTCAATAGCTGAAAATAAATTGCCACAAAATGGGAAATCCATTCAATTTTGTGTTCATATATCCATGAATGGTTCCAAGAATTTTGCTTATCTACAATCACTTGCTGTCTTAGTTACGTCAAAGATACCCTTCAGCCCATTCTAAACGGGCAATTAACTCTGCGAAGTCATTTTCTTCTTCTTGATTGAAAGCTTAGCTCCCTCCATGAGTTGGAAGTCTCCTCTTGCTTCTGTATAAAAACAAAACAAAAATAGACTTGTTTAAGTATTTGATTAGAATTTTCAAAAGATTCGATTTTTATTTCACAAAGTTTTGGTATGAGAGAATAATAAATACATATGTTAAGACTTGAAATTTTGATTTGTAAAATTTTGATACCTTAAAAATTAAAAAAATAATTTATGAATCAATGTATTATATAATAAAACTAGCTTTTACTCGTATAATGCACGAATTAGTTTTAACTATTTAAATTTGTAAGTATATAAAATAATATTATTTAATTTATTTAAAGTACGTATAAAATAGTATACATAATATATTCAAGATATTCAATCATAAAAGAATTAAATATTTAATTAAAAATTATATGTAACATCCCGTTATCACATTTTTCACGTATTTCTATACAACTTTTCCAGTTGGGCTGTCTGCGATGCCATTCACACTCAACAATAATGATAATCATTTATTTAACAAATACGGAATATGAAATTCTTTTCATTATTCCTTATATCCAACATCCCATATTGTCTTATTTCACTAAAGTAGTACTGTATATTTATATCTGAAATGTAAAAGAGAAGAGACTGTACCTGTTATGTTTAACATACGTTGCCCCAACGCTTGTTATGTAGCTATATCCATCTTGGAGCTAATTCTCTAACTCCGTGTCTTTTATCTGTGGAGTTAAAACAAAGGGGTGAGCGAACTACGCGCTCAGTAAAGGAAACGTATGCTACTTTAATTAAAGCAACACTATATACCACAAAATATTTGATTTTCCAAAAACATATCAAATATGAAAACAGTGGATATAGTAAACCACCTCTCAATACACCGTTCAAAATCACATGGTAACTAGTTACTTTAAAATGTAGTAAACAGTAAATAGGATTTCGTAAATCCCCTCAGTAAACAGAAATCAGTAAGTTGAGACTAGGCATCAACAAATCATGCTCTCATTGTTCCCCTAGGAACACAAGTCATCCGCTTTTGGGGTGCACCCGTAGGCCATCGCCCCTCACGGCTATTTCTGCTAGATCTATGGCCATAATCTATAGGTGGTCCTCCGGTCCAATTGCCAAGTGACCTCGAGACCGCTGATGACTTGGCGGGTCCATCAGCCCTGTGACGCCCCGAGGTGCACCCGTTGGTCCATCGACCCGAGCCACCGCCCCAGGTGGGTCACGCAACTACATGAATAACAATGCATGAACTTAGGGCCTAAAGTCTCAAAAATCACTTTTATATCTCATGAAAACCTTTAAGGGATTATCTTATCTCACCCACATTATCATTTATTCAAATGATTTAATTCCCAAAAAGATTTAGGCTTCCTGTTTACAAAACACCTTGAAAACATTTCAAAATCTCAACGTTTAAAACCTGCTTGCCCCTGGTCAACTCGCCCAATATGGCTCGCCCATGGCGGCTCGCCCAGTGCGGCGAACTTGTGTTCGCCCGCCAACTTTTGCTTTTAAAAAAAAACAAGAAGCAAAACTGGCTTGCCCTCAGTGGCTCGTCCATTAGTCAATTCGCCAAAAAGGTTTATATTTTCTATTTTCAAAGATATTAAAATGGCTCATTTTCGTTAAGAAAATACCATCGAAATTTGTTCGCCATGGTCAGCTCGCCCAACATGGCTCGCCCATGTAAACTCTAAGGGGTGAACAAATAATCGCCCGCCAAACTCTACATTTAGAACAAAAACACCGGCTCGCCCATAACTTTCTTAACAAAAGGGGTCGCCCGCCCCAAAATATTATTAAAGGATTGGCTTGCCCGCCAATACCAGTTCGCCCAAAAATTATAAAACGTTTGGCTCACCCGCCAATACCAGTTCGCCCACAAACAACGTAAGGGTCGGCTAACTTTGTAGCTCGCCCAAGTCAAAATAATTTATTAAATAAATGCATGCCATAAACCAAAATAGTTTCTCGGTATTTCCATAATATTTTTACTCCACAGGACATGCATTTTACTTCACACACATCTCCCTTACCTGGTTCAACGAAGCCTTGCTTCCTGCTCGCCTTCCAAACGCATTCACCGAGTTCATAATTCTCGACTGCAAAATAATTTATAAATTCTATTAATATTTCCTTTTTCAACTATTTCCAACACTTTGGCGAGACTTAATATTCACCTAGCTCGCCCACAAGAATTCTTACTAGCTCGCCCAACCGAGCTCGCCATTCATCAAATGGCTTACAATTGCGAGCTCGCCCAACATTCAATTCGCCAGGCCAACATTGGCTTAAATGTGGGAGTTCGCCCACAATTCTACTCGCCCTGTATCTTATGCATGTGAGTTCGCCATACGGCTTTCTACTCAGGGATGGGCTCGCCCATGGACTAGCCTTGGGCGACCTTGCCCATTTGGACAAGTACTTTCAACTTGGCGAGTTCATATTTCCTACTTTCCTCATTAGCGATTACTAACTTTCAACATGGGCGATCACCATAGTCACCATTCTCATCACTTTTACACCATTCCATTACTTTCCTTATTCATTCTCGATTATTTTCCCATCTTTCTACTACCATTTCAACCCAGTATCATGTTATTCTTCATCTACATTCAAGATATGAATTTATTCTATTTCTATGATCTAACAAGAATAAATCAAAAGCAATACTAAAATCATGCTTCTGATACTTGAAATCATAGAAATATATCATTCAATCTCAAGAAATCATTAAATCTCACTTTGATCAACTGCACTTCTAGCACATATCACTTCCTGTCTCATATTGACCTAATTTTGCTTACCCTTTTAGTTCATCAACAATGAAGGAAGGTTTTTGCAAGCTGGTTTACTTGTTTAGCCAACCTAAAGGTGAAGTTTAGTAAATTAAGCATGGCAGAAATGGGAGGAAATCGAAGTATAAACTTGCAATTGCATAGCTTTCGGGAAGAAGATGAAGTTTGCTAAGCCGATCTTCCTCAAATGTTTCTTCTTATATAGCCATGCTAAACCAATCAGAACTCATCACTTGGCCTTATCCCATTTCCTTCATTTATTTCACGTCTTTCATGCATTTAATGTATGAAGAAAAACTGCAGCTCAAGCTGGCGTGAAAGTCTCCCTTCCACACTCCTTTTTCTGCTTCTATTGACTTTGTTTTATTTCTCAACCAATAAGGCTAATTCCTTTATTGACTTTAGCTTTTCTCTATTTCTTGTCTCCAACCGTCTGACTTGCAAAGTCAATTTTGGCTGCAAACATGTTTTATATCTATTTTCATTTTGTCCGTGCTGATTCCAGTTCGCCTCCTTATCTTGAGTCATCAGCTCGCCAACTTAATTTCATGTCGCCAAATGTATTTCAGTTCGCCAACTCAATATGTAACATCCCGTTACCACATTTTTGACGTATTTCCATACAACTTTACCGGTTGGGCTGTTTGCGATGCCATTAACATTCAAACAGTTACAATAATAAATGATAAACATTTATTAACAATTACGAAATATAAAATTCTTTTCTTTATTTCCTTACATCTAACATCCCCTACTAACTTTGTTTCATTAAAGTAGTACTGTATACTCATGTCTGAAATGTAGAAGAGAAGGGACTGTACCTGTAATGTTAATTATCCATCTTGGAGCTACTTCTCTAACTCCGTGTCTTTTATCTGTGGAGTTAAAACAAAGGGATGAGCAATTCATTTGCTCAGTAAAGGAGACATATACTGTTTTATGAAACCAAAACCATATTTCACAATTTATTTGTTTTCCACAAATCACTTCAAATAGGAAAACAATGGTTATATCAACCAGTACTCTCAATGCGTTATTCAAATCATTTTCTCAACGGTTTACAATAAAATAGATTAAACAACAAGTAGGATTTTAACAAATCCTTTCATTAAACAGAAATCAACAAGTTGAGATTAGGCATCACCCTACGAATAAATCATGCTATCATCGTTCCCCCTCCCCCTTGCGAGAACGGAATCTACCGCTATTGGGGTACACCCGTAGGCCATCGCCCCTCACAGCTATCTCTGCTAGATCTATGGCCATAATCTATAGGTGGTCCTCGGGTCCACTTGCCAGGTGACCTCGAGACCTACTGATGACTTGGCGGGTCCATCAGCCTCATACTCATAATAATGCATGAAACTAGGGGCCTAAAGTCTCAAAATCACTTTATATCACATGAAAAACCTTTAAGGAATTGCTTTATAAATTCATCATTTGCTCAAAATGATTTTCTTTCCAAAAAGGTTCTAAAAACAGCCCGCAATCTCACTGAGTTCCATGTGAGAAAGTCCCAAGTTAACATGGCTCGCCATGGCTAATTTGCCCATGGTCAACTCGCTTGATTTGCCAACTCGCCCATCAAAGGGTTTCATATTTTTTATTTTTAAAGCTCTTAAAAATAACTCATTTTTCGTTGAGAAAATGTAAATAGAAATCTGTTCGCCATGGTCAGTTCGCCCATCGTGGCTCGCCCATGGTGAATTAGAAAGAGGGTGACAAGTAGTCGCCCGCCAACCTTTATTTTTGTAACATCCCAAAGCTACTGTAAATCATGATACTTACTCATAACTTACACTTAATTACCGGTTGGGCTGTCTGTGATGCTTAACAACTTCTACTACATTATTATGTAAATATGAATTATTAAAATCTCTTCCTTGAGAGGTATATACATTCCCTTATCTTTAAAGTAGTACTATACAACTTTTCTGAATATATACAAAAAATATAACATACCTTCGATATCCAATCTCAGGAAGGTAAGTCTCTTAGCCAAATCAGTGATCTGTGGAGTGGAAAAATAAGGAGTGAGCGACAACGTGCTCAGTAAGGAATGTATATGCTGCTTTACAAATATAAAACTATATTCTCAAAACCCTTTAATTATCCTAACGATTAGACTCATTAGGAAATATAGTTAACATTAAATAGGATTTAACAGATCCTTTCAGAAATCAATTAATTGAGACTAGGCAACAATTTAAATCATGTAAGGAATATAAGTTATCCGCTTTTGGGGTGCACCCATAGGCCATCGCCCCTCACGACTATCTCAACTACATGTATGGCCATAATCTATAGATGGTCCTCGGGTCCACTTGCCAAGTGACCTCGAGACCGCTGATGACTTGGCGAGTCCATCAGCCCTGTGACGCCTTGGAGTGCACTCATTAGTCTATTTGACCTAAGCCATCGCCCCAGAGGGGTCACGCAAAGTATACGAATAATGATGTATGAACTCATAGCCTAATGTCTCAAAATCAAGTTATATCTTATGTATCAAAATGATTTGATTTCAAATAAAACAGCCCGTAATCTCAACCTCTTTCGTGTGAGAAAGGTACGGGTTAAATTGGCTCGCATATGGCTAGTTCGCCCATAGTAAGCTGGCCAATACTCAACTCGCCCAAAAAGGTTTCATATTTCTATTTTTGAAATATTAAAATAATTCATTTTTTCATTTAGGAAATTACACTTTAAAACCGTTCGCCAGAGTCAGCTCGCCCTTCACGGCTCGCCCCTGACTAACTCGACAAGATGACGAATTAGTAATCGCCCGCCACTTAGCTTTTCAAAACAAAAGTATGGCTCGTTTATAACGGTTCGCCCGCCTTATATTTAAAACAAGGGCCGCCCGCCCAAACACATTAAAAAGGGTTCGTCCGACTATGGCTTACCCGGATTTCTCTTTAAAACAAAGGCACTCGCCCAGTTCTCATAAAAGAGAGCTCGCCACTTGGCTCGCCCGAGTTTCTACCTAGAACAAAGATACTCGCCCGCCTTAATCAGTTCGCCCAACAAAACAACATATGGCGGCTTGTAGCTCGCCCGAAACCAAAACAGTTTATCAAACAATGCATGTCAGAAAATAAAACAATTTCTAATATTTTCTTAACATTTTTACTCCACAGGACATGCATTTGCATCACATACTACTTCCTTACCTCGTCTGATGCAGCCTTGCTTCTCGCCCGCCTTCCTCAATTCCCGTCTGCAAAATCATTTATTTAAACTATGAATATTTCTTTTTCGAATATTTCCCGAAACGATTTATATTTTCCTAATAATAGTGGCACTTTGGCGAGACTCAGTTCGCCATTCACCCAAAGAGCTCGCCATTTAATATTAACTCATTTATGGGAGTTCGCCCAGCTTGGGAGCTCAACTCGCCATGCTTATCAATTCAGTTCGCCATTCGTGGCTTCTCATTCATAAATGGGCTCGTCCATGTATTGGATAACGTTTGGCGACCTCTTTATCTCCTACTCGCCCCATTGGCGATCATCAACACTTCACATGGGCGATCTCTATGGTCAACCTCCTCGCCGTTTGGCGAATATATGTCCTCGCCCATTAACTAACATTCTGGTTATCCCATAACCATTGGCGAACATCTTCTCGCCTAGTCATGTATTGCACCGTACTCGCCTCACCCTTCGGGCGAATACTCTTTACTCACCTATTGTTTTTCTTAATCAATCTTGGTTATTTTTCCATTTAGTTTCTTATATATTCCACAATATTCAACTACAACCATACTATCTCTATGTTTATTTCGTTGTAAAATATAGAAATCTATCATTAAATATTAAGAGAACTATAAAACTATGAAACTCACCTTTACTAAGTTGCTCTTCCAACAACAGAATGCTTTCTTGCCTTTCTTAGCTTTACTTCTCTTGTTCCTTAACTCTTCAATGGTGAGGAAAAGGTTTAACTGATAGAAAGATGAAACTCCTTGGTTATGAAAGGAACGGAAGAAATGAAGTAGAATTTGTAGCAAACAGAATGGGCGAGTAACAAATTCTCAGGTATTCTCCTTATATAACCCCTCAAATCCACTTAGAACTCGCCACCTATTCTTATCCTGTTTCATGTCATCATTGCACGTCTTTCATGCAATTAAAACCCAGAGAAATTGGTGACAAAAGGAACGGTGGTAAGGCCTCCCGTTGCAGTCCGTTTCTTCTTTCCTTTTTGACTAAATTTTCTCTTCCTCTCGTCAACTTCTCTGCCAACCAACGTTGATTGGCTAACTCCTAGTCCACGCCACTGTCAGCCAATGTTTATTGGCTTTCCTTTCATTCTTTTCTCCATTCGTCTGACAGCCATACTCTTCATTAAATGTTTTCATACTTTAAATAAAATTAAATCCCATCTATTCTTTATACACCATATATACATTATAACATACAATGAAAAGTGGAAATTCACATTAAATGATTCCTTAATTTCACTAGAACAATTTATTTCCACCATCATTCATGTACAAATATGGTATATAGTATAATAAAATTCGGGTCTTACAATTTTTAACAAGAAAAACTAACTCGCCAAAACGGCTCGCCCATCATAGAATTGCCATGGTCAACTCGCCCAAAAGCGGCACTCCATGGTCAACTCGCCCATTACATGAAAAGAGGGGTCGCCTGTCCCAAAACCACAAGATTATGGCCATAGATCTAACCAAGATAGCCGTGAGGGGCGATGGCCTACGGGTGCACCCCAAAAACGGACGACTTGTGTTCCTGGAGGAACAATGAGAGCATGATTTGTTTGTTGCCTAGTCTCAACTTATTGATTTCTGTTTACTGAAGGGATCTATTGAATCCTGTTTATTGTTTACTATATCCATTTTTTTTCTTACTGGGTTTATGGTTAAGAAAAATAAACGTATTTGGAGGGATATAGTTTTATTTGTATAAGCAGCACACACTTTCCTTACTGAGCACGTTGTCACTCATTTCTTATTTTCCACTCCATAGATTATTGATTTCGGACTAAGAGAATTACCTTCCAGGGATTTGATATCGAAGGTACATTATTTACTTTTATATATTCAGTAAAGTTGTACAGTACTACTTTAAATAGAAGGGAATGTATATACAATCTTAAGGAAAGAATTTAATAATTCATATTTTCATATTAGTACGAGAAATAAAAGTACTAATTCTTATTAAAGTATTAGGAGTGTTAAGCATCACAGACAGCCCAACCGGTAAGTAAGTGTGATTTATAAGTGAATATTATGTTATACTGTAGATTTGAGATGTTACATCTAAAGTTCTTTTTCCGCTTTCTAGCAGACCTGACCTCTTTTCTTCCACTAATTTTTTTTTGAATAATTGGCCAAATATTAAAAAAAAACTCTTGAACTTTATCACTTTATTAAATAAGCTTTTATATTTTTATTGCATTCAGATAAGCTCCCTATACTTTAATTTGTATTTAATTAAGCTTTTATTTAAAAAAAATTACATGTGAGTAACAATAGATTGAAATCAATTTAACTGATTAAAAGTTAGTTAATTCAATTTAGCTAAGTTAATTTCGAGTTCAAGCAGTTTTTTAGGTTGATTTATTTGATTAAGTCAGTATCGAAATTTACAAATCAAACTAAATGAATTATTTGATATTTTTTAAATATATTATATATAATATAAATAATTAAATATTATATAATATATTATATAGAATCGATTTTTTTATACAAGAAGATTGGTTCTAAAACTCATTCGAAAAATTAATCGGTTGCTCACTCCTGTAAAAAAATCATTTATGTTAGAGGTTCATTTAGGTATAGAGTAAAAATTAAAGGCTTATTTGAATATTTAAATTAAAGTTTAAGGGCTTACTTGAAAATAAATTAAAGTTCTTAGGCCTCTCTGCATACAATAAAAGTACAATAGTTTATTTAAATAAAGTGATAAGGTTTAAGGATTTTTTTTACTATTTTAGACTTCTTATAAGTTTACAAAGTAACCTCTCCCAATTCTTGCCAGGCAAAAGCTGTTGTAAACGAGTAAAATATTCATCATTACCCTGCATGTAAGAAGCAAGCAGTAATAAAATTTTACTTCACGACCTAAATGAGAACAAAAGAAAACAAAAAACTAAAATTACGATTCTATAGGGGAATGCAAATTGACCGTGCATCTATAGGCTTAAATCCTCCTAAGAGAGCAGCAACTTAGGAACGGTTCCAAGAATTTCGCTCGAGCTAAAATTCAAGGTCCTGTTGTTTTGGTCACGTTAAAGATACCCGTAGCCCATTCCAAACGGGCAGCTAAGTTTGGCTTAGCTCTGCAAAATCATTTTCTTCTCCTTGATTGAAAGCTTTGTTCCAAACAGGAAGAAAGAGGCAGCCAAGGCGGCCCACAACAGGAAGAAAGAAGCAGAATGCAACTTCTCTGACATTTCTCTGCAGCTAGTAATATGGGAAAATAGACGGCTGAATGACCTTGAAGTAAATACCGGGGCAAAATTTTGAGACAGACAGACTTTTAATTTTCAGACGACTCAAGTTATAAAGAGACTTTATATATGCTCGTAGTGGTGGAAATTCAGAATCAACAAGAATGATGGTTATAGTTAAAATGATTTCCGCGTGGGTCAGTTGCCTCACAATTCAGGCCGTAAGGACTGGGCTAAAACAAAAAGATAGAAGGAAGAGCTTGACCTCCCAGGCAAAGTTGTTTAGGTCTGATTGAGAGTTTGGTCTGGAAATTATCACTAACATACTATTATCAGATCCTACCAAAAATAAGCTCAAAGATGGCCTTCTTCTGTTTCGATCACTACCGTTGTTCTTTCTTATGTTACAACTGCAGTTCGGGTAGCCTATGTTTCAACTTCGGTCTTCGGATACGGTCAACCATGTTAGCCACAGCATCTTGGCTAGAGTTGGAAGTGAAGAAATTAACTCTTTAATTTCTGTCTTTTTTTATTTCATGAATTTGTTAATTCTGGAATTATACTTCTGCATAATTTCAAACCATTTTTCGGATCCATACATTTAAGAACAGATTAAAGACCTATTGATCGTACCATCTCATCCGCGCAAGTAATTTAGATCTTGATGGTCTGGCACTGGTAATTCCAGTTACTGACAAATTTTATCTTTCCCTATCCAGATTTGGTATTTTTCTGGTTCAAATTTATGTGAAAACTGTTTCATGTTATCCATGAATAGTAATAAACCCATCATTGTCAAATTATTGTATTTTATCTTGTAAATGCTATAGGGTCCTTGTTTAGGAAAATAAATATCTAGATATTGGAAGGTATGTATGTATGTACGTAGGTATGTATGTATTCACAAATTTTTGGAAATGTCGGTTGTTTCATGTTATACATGAATAATTATCGACTCATCAATGTGAGTTTTTTGTATTTTATCTTAATTTCCACAAAGAAGAAACTCTAGTCTATATAGCACATATGTGAGCATATTTCCAAGCAAAACTGATTACTGAAAAGGCTAGCTACACCGTTATCATTATTACTTTATTAGAAGCTTCAAGGAAGGAAAACAGAACATCCACTTATCATTTTCTAACACTGGTCAAAACAGAATTAATTTCTTACTTCTTTTCCTATTAATTAACATTGAATTAACACATAGTTCATGCACAAGGAGAATAATTTGCTTTTACATAAAAATTCGGCTAGTGCGTTCACTTCGAAGGAATTACTAATCAATTAGTTTGTGTTAGCCAATGACTAATGACTTAAAGCATATACTTTTGCCAGGCTTCTTTAAATACCTTAAGTTTGGGATTATAGCTTCAATCCTGAACTAAATAATGTTGGAAAAAAATATCCCTCAATCTAAACACCCACAAAATTGAAGAAAGTAAAAACAAACACAATAATTTTTAATGTGGTTTGGCTCAACCAAATTAGCCTATTACCACTCAATCAAACTAATAATCAATCAAACAAATACAACTGTGTAATTTTTAAAGAGAAAAATTGTAAACTCTTTACAAAGCCCAAAACCCAAAGCCCAATTACCTATAAAACCCAACTACACCTTTTATAATAGCCCAAACCCTAGCTATTCTATTGGTGTTTACAATTCTTTGGGATGCTTTACAAACTAAGCCTAACACATTATTTATAAGGGAAAAACCCTTATTACTTCTCTTATATTTTCATTGTGGGATTCAAGGCACACCTTAACAAATTCTCCCTTGACTTAAATCCCCAAACTTCCCAAACTGCTTGAGAACATCTGAAAAACTAACATGTCTCTGATTTTTCTTATTCTTGAAAACAACTCTATCCTTTGCATCATCAAGCAAATATAGTTGTTTCTCACTCATCTTTTCTTGCAAAACTAAATCATCATTCTTGTATACTTTGCAACAATCATCATTACCAATGTATGTGTATCCACGTAAAACTAACTCACCCAAAGAAATCAAATTGTAGCTTAAATTGGTCACATACCTCACATTACGAAGAGTCTTGACACCACCATCATGAAGCTTGAGTTGAACACTCCCAATACCTTCTATCTTCATTCTATCACCATTCCTAACAGCAATATTGCTAGAACTTTCATCCTCTTTCAAATTATCAAAGCGATCTTTATCATTGCAAATATGTATAGATGTAGCTAAATCTAAAACCCAACCTTTTTCATAAGTATGAGACCCATTTGAACAAGTTGCCAAGAACAAAACATCATCATCTAAATCAGTCATAGCAGCACGTGTCTCATTCTTCTTTCCATCATCACTCTTTTGCTCGGCCTTCTTGAACACAGCCATGTCATCCCTAATATCTTGCAACATGCTTGGATGACCTTTCTCTCCACAATAATAATATTCCACCTCATCATAATCTCTGAATCTTAACCTTGATCTCCTTCTTGATCCACCATGTCTCTCATTAGTCCTCCGTCAAGTAGTGTTAGGGTTTGCCTTGAATCCCACATTGAAAGTATAGGAGAAGTTATAAGGGCTCTTCTTTTACAAATAATGTGTTAAGCTTGGTTTGTAAAATGTCCCAAAGAGTTGTAGACACCGATAAAATAGCTAGGGTTTAGGCTATTAAAAATATGTAGTTAGGCTTTGGGATTTTTGTTAGGAGTTTGCAATTTTTTTCTCTAAAAATTGCATGGTTAGGCTTGTAAGGAGTTTGCAATTTTTTCTTCTAAAAATTGCATAATTGTAATTATTTGATTAGTTATTAAATTGATTGGGTGGTCATAGGCCAATTTGGTTAGGCCAAATCACATTTAAAATTATTGTGCTTGTTTTTTGCTTTTCTGCTTTGTTCCGTTTTTGTGGGTGTTTAGTTTGAGAGATATTTTTTTTAATAATTGGTATCAGAGCTAAAGGTTCGTGATCTTACAAGAGGAGAAAAACTATGAAGATGATGATGATGACCATGATGATTTGGAAGATGACGACCATTATGAGTTTGATTATGATGATTGGAGGAAGATGACAAGCATGGTAGTGATGATGATGGTGGAATTATTCTTCAGTTTGAGGATAGTTAGCATATTGTTGAGCAGTTTGAAGAGTTTAGGGATTCAAGTCAAGGGAGAATTTGTTGGGGTTTGCCTTAAATCCCACATCGAAAGTATAGGAGAAGTTATAAGGGCTCTTCCCTTACAAATGATGTATAAGACTTGGTTTGTAAAATGTTCCAAAGAGTTGTAGACGTCGATAGAATAGCTAAGCTTTGGGCTAGTAAAAAGGTGTAGTTGGGCTTTGGGGTCTTTGTTAGGAGTTTGCAATTTTTCTCTTCTAAAAATTACATAGTTGTAATTATTTAATTGGTTATTAAATTGATTGAGTGGTTATAGGTCAATTTGGTTGGGCCAAATCACATTTAAAATTATTGTGTTTGTTTTTTGCTTTTCTGCTTTCTTTTGTTTTTGTAGGTGTTTAGCTTGAGGGATATTTTTCCTAACAAGTAGGACCTTCTACAATAGTTAGCACACCTTATGTAGATGAAGAATCTTCTTTACCCATTAATCGTTCATTCTCACGCAGCACAGCAATCACATCATCTAGCGTCAAAATAGTTTTACCTACCAATAAAGGTAAATGTTTATAGGATTTAGGCAAAGATGACAATAGCAGCAATGCCTTCTCTTCTTCTGTCAACTCTTTAAAATCAATAGCCAATCAATGTGAAACTAGTCTATTAAATTCATTTAGGTGATCATGGAGATTCGTACCTTCATCCATCTTTAGAGAATATAGATTCAACTTCAAACACAATCTATTTGTCAGCAATTTTGATGCACAAATGTCTTCTAACTTTTTTCATAATCCGATTGGTGTTGTCTCAGTCAACACATTGCACTTAATCTCTGGAGCAAATGCCAATCTAATTGTGCTAATAGCCCTCTTCTGAATTCCAACCCAATATTTATTGGACATTCCATTTGGCTTATTTTCTTCTAATGCTAAATCTAGACCTTATTACATTAGAAGGTCCTGAATCATACTTTGTTATAACATAAAATTACTTTTACTATCAAATAAAAAAATCTCAAACATAGGCATACCTTTAGACATAGCTTTCCTCCTTTTGCAAGATCACAAACCATTAGCTCTGATATAATTTGTTGGGAAAAAATATCCCTCAATCCGAACACCCGCAAAAATTGAAGAAAACATAAACAAACACAATAGTTTTTAGTGTGGTTTGGCTCAATCAAATTATCCTATAACCACCCAACCAAACTAATAATCAATTAAAAAATACTACTGTGCAATTTTTAGAGAGAAAAATTGCAAACTCCTTACAAAGCCAAAGCCTAACTACCCAAAAAACCCAACTACACCCTTTATAATAACCCAAACCTTAGCTATTCTATTGGTGTTTACAATTCTTTGAGATACTTTACAAACCAAGGATAATACATTATTTATAAGGGAAAAAACCTTATAACTTCTCTTATACTTTTGATGTAAGATTCAAGGCAAACCCCAACAAATAGCTATGGCATCCTGTTTTTTCACTTGTATGGCTATATCCTTTTTACTCTCTATAAATGTCAGGATCCATGAAATTGCTAGAGCTACAAGCAAGAATTCAGAGTTTTTGATAGCAGATGCAAAAGCCTTGATGGAGACTGAGTGGTGGAGTAACTATAGCAGAAAAGTAGCTGACCATTGAAGGTGGCCTGGTGTTAGATGGAACGCAGTTGGCAATGTCACCCAGATTGATCTTAGTGACCATGGTCTCAATGGCAGTATACCATGGAGTCCTTTCGAACCTCAAGCATCTCAACCTGTCATGAAATAATCTTAGAATGAGGTACCTCTTTCATTTAGAAACCTCACTCAATTAATGGCGCTTGACATTTCTTATAATGAAATTGATTCAATTTCCCGAGCAATAGAGAACATGAAAAATCTTGTTTCTCTAAGTTTGACAAGGAACTTCATCGTGCAAATGCCTTCAGCTATTGGTCTTTTAACCAATCTCACCCACTTGAATATGGATTCCAATACATTATACAAAATCCCCTACCAAATATGGAACTTGGAAAAGTTGATGACTCTCCACCTCAGTCACTACATGCTTAGTGGTCCTATCCCACCAAATATTGTGAAGTTGAAGAGTTTGGTTTCTCTTAATCTATCAAGCAACATACTTGTCGATCCAATCCCTTCTTCTATTGGCAATTTAAACAATTTAACATGAAATAAACAAATTCAAGCATATATAATATATAATTAGACAATTTAACATGAAATTGGATTAAACTCATGCATGATGAGATTTAAAAAAAATAAACTTCTAGGTTCCAAGATTTTTTCCATGTCATTAAGTCAAGACTTAATTGATAGTATATAAAGATATATTTTCAACAATGAAATTGATGAAAATTTTGTTATTTAATCAATAAGATAGCTTAATGAATAATTGTTTGATTACATATATTAAAAAAAATGTATTGAATATATTAATGATTATTTTCAAAAACTAAAACTCTCATGTGATGAGATCTAAAAAATAGATTTTGAAATTTCAAGAACTTTTTCTGTAAGACCCGAATTTTATTATACTATACACCATATTTATACATGATTGATGGTAGAAATAAATTCTTTTAGTGAAATTAAAGAATGAATGTGAATTTCCACTTTTCATTTTAATTATTAGAGGTTACGATTTATAGTATGGTGTATAAAAGAAAGAAAAACAAATATCAAAGTGCAACAAGAAATAGATGGGATTTAATCTTGATAAAAAGGATAAGATAATATCTATGGTGTGAAAGCATTAAATGAAGGTGTGAAAGGGAATAATGGCTGTAGGACAAACAAAGAAAAGAATGAGATGAAAACCAATAATCGTTGGCTGGAAGTGGCGAGGACTGGAGAGGAAGGAGAAAAGAAGAGAAAATTAGTCAAACGGACTGCAGCAAGAGGCTTTACCACCGTTCCTTTTTTGCTGCAATTTTCTTCGGTTTTTAATGCATGAAAGACGTAAAATGATGAAAGAAAACGGGATAAGAACAGATGGTAAATTCTGAGTGGATTAGAATGGTTATATAAGAAGGAATACATGAGGAAAACCAACTTAGCAAACTTCATCTTCTTCGAAAAACCTTCTCGCCTATACTGTATTTTACTGCAAGCTCAATTTTGTTCCTTCCATTTCTCTCATATATGAGCCATGAAACTTCATCTTGTAGTAGCCAAACCTTTGCTCCATCATTGAAGAGTTGAGGAATAAGCAAAGTAAAGCTAAGTGAGACAGAAAACACTCTGTTTCTCAAAGTGCAACTCAGTTAAGGTGAGTTCCATATTTCTATGGTTCTCTTGATATTCAATGGTAGATTTCTATATTTTACAATGAAATAAACATAGATATAGCCCTGTTTTTAGGTAAATCTTGTTAGCATATATAAGAAACACAATGGGCGAACGGGATTATCCAATAGCTTGCCAAATAGGCAAGCAAGGGGTACTCACCCAAAGGATGAGGCGAGTTCAATAGAATGCATAAATCGGCGATACAATATTCGCCAACATCTTATGGATAATCAAAATAATAACCCGGATGGGCGAGGACCAATGATCGCCCAAAAAGGCGAGAATGGCAAACTCACAAACGTAGATAAGGTGAGTAGAATTTTGGGGTGAGCTCCCATGTTGGGCGAGCTCCAACGAATAATCCAATATGAATGGCGAGAATGTTGGGCGAGCTCCAACGAATAAGCCAATATGAATGGCGAGAACGTTGGGCGAACTCCCATGAACAAGCCAATATTTGAATGGCGAGCTGTAGATTAGTATTAAGTCTCGCCAAAGTGTTGGAAATATTTGAAAAGGAAAATATTAATAGTTTTAACAAATTATTTTGCAGCCGGGAATTGAGAATTGATAAAGGCGAGCAAGAAGCAAGGCTTCGTAATTCCAGGTAAAGGAGATGTGTGTGAAGTGAATGCATGTCCTGTGGAGTTAAAATTGTATGAAAATCACTGAGAAATTGTTTTGATTTATGACATGCATTAGTTTGATAATTGTTTTAATTTGGGCGAGCTACAAGCCGACCAATATGTTATTTTTGGACGAACTGGTAAAGGGCGGGCGAACGATCCCTTTTATGTTGTTTTGGGCGGGCGACCCCTGTTTTAACATAATTATGGGCGAGCCAAAGAAAATAACCCATATTTTTAATAAAAACTAGCATGATGCCCGCGCCATGCTGCGGAAATAAGGAAGAAGGGAAAGAGATAAAGTAAAAGAGAAAAAGCAAAAAATTCAAAAATCATTAGATTAATAAAGAGTTGATTAGTTGCATCAAAAATATCAAGAGTTGTCAAGAGTTCATAACAAAGTAAAAGGTAGAAAATGATAATAGCTATAAATGGAGTAGAAAGCTAGAAAAAGGCAAGATCCTTATTCCATTAATGCAATTAAATTTCATGAATAAATGGAAAGGCACGATTATTGAAAAATACATGCTTGCACTTCATATAAAATATGTGCTGCATCAAAATCTTAGTATATGCTATATCAAGGCGCATAAAATCAAATCTAATGTCAGTTATATCGAGTTTTTATAATGGTTGAAATCATTGCAGCTTATGAACAATAGTGCACATGAACTTAGGTAAAATGGTTAACATATGAGGGAGTATCAATTCTTTGCTTAATCAAGCAATAAGCATTTAATTTCTTCACATGCAGGAACACAACATCATCAATTTAAGGTTTTAATTTTTAAAGCTTAATTCCCATAAAAGGATATAGAGATTAAGCAAACCGTCATAAATGACCATAAGGCAATCAGAACCCAAAAATCCAAGGAATAACTAAAAGCACATTAAAAATGACCATAAGGCAAATTTGTCCCAATGTTAGTTCTCTTTGCATTCAATTCTTCCTTGCTTTTTATTTAGCATCATTTAAAAACCAAGCAGAAAAGAAACTTGAACAAACAAAGCTAGTACATATGAGGTAATAAAGATTTTAAAAAATAACAAAAAAAGAAATCAAGCAATAATCAACTACCATCAAGTTAAACTCAAAGTAAGCACAACAGCGAATATTTCTCAAAATACTGATTAGAAATAAAGAGAAGCAGGGAAAAGAAGATCAAAAACTATCCACACAAAGGAGAAGGCCCACTTGGAACCAAAGCATACTCACAATGATGATGTTGGGAAATACAAAAGAATCAAACAATTACAAAAATCAACAAAAACTGTAAAAAAAATGCTTTAAATCATTTAATTATCAACATCCAAGATCAATCATCAGAACCTCCTAATTAAACTCAAGCCAAAGGAAATCTTTCTCACAACCTTTTTGAAAAAGAGAAAAAAAAAGCAAAGCAAAGAGGAAAGAAAAGCAATGAAAATAACCTGTGCAGAGCAGGAGAAGCTGGTCGGAATCAAACTTGTTGGCTCTTATAGGCAATACCGAGAGGGGGGGTGAATCGGTTTTTAACTAACAATAAGCTCGTTTTGCGATTCTTCTAAATTCTCTAGCCTATATTAATAATTTCTAAGTTCTCTAGGCTAGGCAAGCATGCAATCCAAGTTCAATGCAATAAACACAATATAATTGCAAGTAATTAAAGAGAGTAAGGAAAGAGAGATTTACACAATCGATTTATAGAGGTTCGGCAACCTTGCCTACGTCCTCTACCTTGAGACGCTCCCAAGGATTTTCTCCAAATCCACTATCTTGAATTTGTGATTACAATCCCTCTTTTCAAGGCTCAAGAGTAACCTCTCTCTTTTTTTAGGCTCAAGAGAAACCTCTCTCTTTTTCTTAGGCTAAAGAGTAACCTCCCTCTTTTTCAAGGCTTAAGAGAAACCTCTCCTTTTACAAGGAATGGTGGGTTGCAAATAATGTAATCAAGAGAAGCCTCTAAGTAGGCAAATGATTACAGAAATTAAGCACAATGAAAAGCCTATACAAAGTTTGTGCTAAGCAATACAAGAAATAGATGAATGATAGAAGATGAAGACTCTTTATCTCTTGAATTGATGTTGAGGCTTTGAGGAAGATGAATAAGATGGTGAAAGATGTTGCTTGGTTGTTCCTCTTCCTTCCTTTAGCTTCTAAGCCTCTATTTATAGTCCCTTGGTTGGTTTGTGGACGTTGGTTGGAGCTAAAACAGAAACTAGCCGTTATGTCTCACAGAAACTAGCCGTTATGTCTCACAGAAACTAGCCGTTGGGGGCTTTCTGGTGCAAAGGGATCGATCCTGCTACAGTGGGGATCGATCCCTTTTGTCCAGAATCTTGATTCTGGGCTTCAGGGACCTTGGGAAGACTTTCTGCCAAAAAGGGATCGATCCTGCTACAGTGGGGATCGATCCTTTTCTTCCAGAGGGCATTTTTCCTGCACTTTTGGGTTAGAAATGATATGACCTTTGATCCTAATTCAACCCAAAACATTTATAAGCTTTAAGGGAGTTTTTCTTGACTTTCTCAGATAAAAACATGGTCTAAACATTCATCAAGTGATTTTCTAAAATATTCAAACCATTTATAAAGAATTAAGACCAATAGGGATGTATCATTAAATCATGGTCTTAATGTTTGATATGATCACTTGAAAATGGATTGAGAAAATCATGTGTGATAAGGCAAATTTACAATATGAATTAAACCATTAAAGCTTACTTAAGTTTTTGTCATTTCAAAATACATATAGCAATTTAAAGCTAACAATCTCCCCATTTTTGATATGACAAAACTTAATGTAAATTTGCTTTGAAAATTCTTTGAAAAAATACTCCCCCTCAAATAAAGCAGGATTTTATAAAGCTCCCCCTTAATATAAGCATGGGTTTTGAAAATGAATTTTCCCTCATTATCTCTCCCCCTTTTTGTCATAGCAAAAAGAAGGAAAAATAATAAAATATGCTCCCCCTAAAATTATGGCTATAAAAGAATATGCTCCATCCAATAAGAAACATGTTAGTACATGGGACTCATAGCACAAATAAATAAGTCAATATTCACAAAGAGTATGAAATATTCATGCAATGAATATGACTTATGATCTTATACCAATTGTTTATAAATGATTTTGATACCAATTGTTGATAAGTAATTTTGCAAGAAGGTTCCAATTTGTAAGAAGTTAAGCAAGTTGTATATAAATATCTACTAAGGTTTATGACTTGCTCATTTCAATCCTATTAAGCACCTAAGTATATCAATTGTTCTTTCTAAAGTCCAACTAAGGTGCATGGTAATACATCATGATTATGAGCTAAAATTATATAACATATCATATGCATGTGCTCATAAATCATTCTCAAGAAATATTGTGTCTAGAATTAAATCATATAGCAATTAACTTCAAATTCTAGCACACAAGAGTTTCATGCAAAAATATCCTAAGAGAATTCTTCTATATTTGTCATTTCAATATAAGGAGCATGAGAAGAGTTGTCAATTTAAAGCTCATACCAATTGGCAATTTAGATTTGGCTTACCAATTATTGAAAATATGGTTCCCAATGATACTATTTGTTATTTCAATCTAAATACCAATTGTTACTAATGGTTGACTTAGGCATTTTGCATAAATCTAATATCTATGTGTAGTGTGTTCATGTCAAGAAAATAATCATTCTAAATATGCAAGAACACAACACACATCATCAAATATGCATATGGATCAATTAATCATTAGCACACTATCATAAAGTATTAATCCATATTCATATTCACAAATTTATACTATATGGAAGATTCAAGCAAACACATTTGTCTTCCATGGTTTCAAGCACAAAAATCCTATGCTCATTTTCCAATTCAAGTTCTTAACCAATTATGAGCAAGGAAAGATTCAAAATTACCCTTTTAATCAATTATGAGCCATATCCCTAGTTGTTATCATCATTTAAAGTTCTAGAGGGTATGTGCTATTTTAACTAAAATGGTTTCACTTAAGTGAATCAATATAATCAAGCTAAAATATATTTTATCATCAAAATCCATAAGCTATGAGTGAGGTTAAGCACATAATATCATGAAATCAACTATTCTCATCTCATAAGCATGATTATTGATTCAACGTAAGTAAACATGCATGTTCAACATCAAAACAATAAAGATACAACGCATGTATATCAATAGTTGGTGTTGTCATTAAAGACCAAGTTCTTTACTAATTTGGCCATTATGAATTAAGTTCATGGATGATAAAGTTTCATGCATTTGAACATTTAGGATCCATTTATCATCACAAATTATAGGCCAAGGAAAATTATGACCTTATACCAATTGTTGAATTTACATTTGAAATCAATCCTTAAGGTCAAGTTTTAATTATTCTTCCACTAGATGTATAATTATCATGAAACCTAGTGTGGAATAGATAAGTCAAGCTAAGAGACATAATCCTATAAGCATGCTTGACTTAGATGACCAAAAAGAATGAGAAATATTCATTATGTACAAGTTCATCAAATTCTCAAATATTTACACAAATCATTGAAATAAATCTCAAAATTATGTTTAACCATTCATTGAAAATATATTTCAAGATTATTTCAAGATTTATGCAATTCATGAATGTTTTCAACAATAAATATGATTTTGTGAGTTCAATGAAAAATGATATTGATTGTTGAAAGTGATACCATTTGTTGGAAATAATATTAATTGGTGAAGTTGAGGCATGATATAAATGAAGAATGAGTTTTCATATATTACAGATCATCAAAAAGAAGTTAAAACAATGGATTTTAAGTTGAAAAGAGAGAAAATATCAAAACAATGAAAAGTTCTTCTCAATTTCGGTTGAACACATGCAGGAGTGCCTTTTCTGGCCTAGGGGGATCGATCCTGCTACAGTGGGGATCGATCCCCTCATATGTTTCCTGCAGATTCTGCAGTTGTTTTGACAGAAAATTCAATCTTTAAGGTACCAAAACTTCGTTTTTGAGTGTTTTAAGTCCAAGTAAAGGTTTAAACATTTGTAAAATATGATTTTGGACTTGTATGAATGAAAAACATGAATCAAAAACCATTTTACAAAAGATTTTGCAATTTTTGAAGAATTTACACAATAAAATGCATTTTTGGGCTCAAAGGAGGTCATTTTGAGATTTAAGCATATTTTGACCAAACAAATGCATTGAATTACATAAATATGTCAAAACAAACTTGTTCACATAGATTTTGAGCATATATAACATTAAAACATACATCTTGTGAACAACATGCCATGATTGTCAACATACAAGTTCTTCATTAATGCACATGACATAGCATTTTGCATATATGACATATTTGGCAATTTGAGGCAAGTAAATACATTATCAACACATAGAAAACTTGCTCAAACTGCATAAATTCAAAAATCATTTCAAAATCATAAATCATGCCTTTCATTCATCCATCAAGAATTGTCCATCAAACACTCAACAATCATTTATCATGCCTTTTGCTCAATCATTCTACTTATAATGCATCAAGAATCATCAACCAAGTGCCTCAGTAAAACATATAAATAATTTTAGCAAAAATGAGTTTTGAAGAGATAGGATATAAGCTTACAAAACTCCTTTGCTTGAGTATGCTTTGCCTTGATGTGTTGGATCCACCTTGTGCCATTCTTTGAAGAATTGTTGTGACCTTGCCAAGGATGGATCCTCAAGCTCTTCCTTTTTCTCATTGGCACAAGCAATCTCCATAAAGGTGTGTAGAGCATTTGATCTTCATTGCTTCTTTGTATTCCCATGCTCTAACACTTCTACAACAAACAAATTCAAGCATGCTTTGGTACCCAAATTTTCTTGGGTCCATGAGAGTTAGTGTTCACAATTTTAGATCCCTTCGGGATCCATTTCAAACACAATTCATCATTGTTTATAGCATGCTTTGGTACCCACATTTTCCTAACAACTCTTCCTCTAAATGTAGTTTTTCTATATGTGCATGCTTGTGAGGTGTGGCCTATCTTATTACATAGTGAGCATGTGAGAGATATATCATGCATAGTATTTTTGCTCACTAAGAAATTCTTAAGATGAGTTTCTTTATGTATTTCATTATATCCTAGCCCATCTTTGTCAAAGAAAGCTCTTTGGGTCTCTAACATATGATCTAGCTTTTGTTGACCCATATAAAACCTAGTAAATGAGTTATGCAAATTTTTATTCTTTTCATTCAACTCATTTATTTCTAAGTTAGCCTTTTCTAATTTCTTTTCAAATTCTAGCTTAGTATTAGTCAAGGCTTCATTTTCTATTTTTAATTTAGCAATGATTTTCTTATATTTGGAGTTCATGCATTGAAATTCATTTGCTAAATCATCAAAGGCATTTTGGAGTTCACTAAAGGTATAATCATTATCTTCACTAGAACTACAACTACCTTCATCATCACTAATGGCCATAAAGCATGAGTAGGCTACCTCTTCATCTACATTTTCCTCATCGGAGCTATCACTATCGCTCCATGCAGCCACAAATGCTTTCTTCTTAGGTTTCCTATCCTTTTCTCTCCTACTTGACTCCCCTCTTTGATGTCTCCTATTATTTTCTTTTTCTTTCATTCTCATGAACCTATTAAATCTTTTGGCAAACAATGCCATTTCTTTTTCTTCCTCATTTCCACTCTCATCACTATCATCTTCAATGGCCTCATGAGTGGAAGACTTAAGAGCTACCCCTACTTTCTTTGAAGGAACTTCATTTCTTTTCAATTTCATCTCATATGTAAGTAGGGAGCCTATAAGCTTATCTAGAGACAAGGTATTTGGATCCTTAGACTCTTCTATTGCGGTTACCTTTGCCTCCCATGATTGTGGCAAGCTATTCAAAATTTTCTTTACCATTTCTACATTGGAATAGGTCTTGCCTAGAGCCTTAAGTCCATTAATTATATCATTAAACCTAGTGAACATTTCGCTAATGGACTCATTTTCATTCATCCTAAATAGCTCATAATCATGTGTGAGCATTCCTACTTTGGTCTCTTTCACTTGATTGGTCCCTTCATGTGTGATGGCTAGTTTGTCCCATATTTGTTTAGCATTCTCACACAAGGAGACTCTATTATATTCATTGGGACCTAAAGCACAAAAGAGAGTGTGCATAGCCTTGGCATTCAATTGTGCCACTCTCATGTCATTTGTGTCCCACTCATCCTCACTCTTAGGGACATCTTTTCCATATATTTTCTTCATGTGAATTCTAGGACCATTCACTATAATTCTCCACACTTCATAATCGTTTGATTGTACAAATAACATCATTCTAGTTTTCCAATATGAATAGTTCTCACCATTAAAGAGTGGAGGTCTAACTAATGATTGTCCCTTTTCTCCTAGGGGTGTGCCTATATTCAAATGAGCCATTTAAGATTGTTTTGCTCGATAGAGGTTAGTCTAATTCAATCTCGAGCCTAAGCTCTGATACCAATTGTTGGCTCTTATAGGCAATACCGAGAGGGGGGGTGAATCGGTTTTTAACTAACTATAAGCTCGTTTTGCGATTCTTCTAAATTCTCTAGCCTATATTAATAATTTCTAAGTTCTCTAGGCTAGGCAAGCATGCAATCCAAGTTCAATGCAATAAACACAATATAATTGCAAGTAATTAAAGAGAGTAAGGAAAGAGAGATTTACACAATCGATTTATAGAGGTTCGGCAACCTTGCCTACGTCCTCTACCTTGAGACGCTCCCAAGGATTTTCTCCAAATCCACTATCTTGAATTTGTGATTACAATCCCTCTTTTCAAGGCTCAAGAGTAACCTCTCTCTTTTTTTAGGCTCAAGAGAAACCTCTCTCTTTTTCTTAGGCTAAAGAGTAACCTCCCTCTTTTTCAAGGCTTAAGAGAAACCTCTCCTTTTACAAGGAATGGTGGGTTGCAAATAATGTAATCAAGAGAAGCCTCTAAGTAGGCAAATGATTACAGAAATTAAGCACAATGAAAAGCCTATACAAAGTTTGTGCTAAGCAATACAAGAAATAGATGAATGATAGAAGATGAAGACTCTTTATCTCTTGAATTGATGTTGAGGCTTTGAGGAAGATGAATAAGATGGTGAAAGATGTTGCTTGGTTGTTCCTCTTCCTTCCTTTAGCTTCTAAGCCTCTATTTATAGTCCCTTGGATGGTTTGTGGACGTTGGTTGGAGCCAAAACAGAAACTAGCCGTTATGTCTCACAGAAACTAGCCGTTGGGGGCTTTCTGGTGCAAAAGGATCGATCCTGCTACAGTGGGGATCGATCCCTTTTGTCCAGAATCTTGATTCTGGGCTTCAGGGACCTTGGGAAGACTTTCTGCCAAAAAGGGATCGATCCTGCTACAGTGGGGATCGATCCTTTTCTTCCAGAGGGCATTTTTCCTGCACTTTTGGGTTAGAAATGATATGACCTTTGATCCTAATTCAACCCAAAACATTTATAAGCTTTAAGGGAGTTTTTCTTGACTTTCTCAGATAAAAACATGGTCTAAACATTCATCAAGTGATTTTCTAAAATATTCAAACCATTTATAAAGAATTAAGACCAATAGGGATGTATCATTAAATCATGGTCTTAATGTTTGATATGATCACTTGAAAATGGATTGAGAAAATCATGTGTGATAAGGCAAATTTACAATATGAATTAAACCATTAAAGCTTACTTAAGTTTTTGTCATTTCAAAATACATATAGCAATTTAAAGCTAACAAAACTAAACCTGTTCAGGCAAAAAACGTGGTTTAATAGGAGGCCGAGAAAATCTACAACTTTCATATTATTGATATCCAAAATCAAGAAAGAACGTGGTATCAATTGCACACAAAGACTTGAAAAATGGAAATTCAAAGTTCTAACTTTTCAGCTTAGCCTAGTGTTTGATTGCAAGACAATTTATTTGACAAAAATGAGCACGTGAAAAATATATTTAAAAAATAAGGTAAAAAAATAAGTAATAATTCAACAATTCGTTTCCCATTCAAACTACATCAAAAAAATTCAGACCAAATTTTAACTTCCTACTGTTTAAAGACTGTAAAAAGGATGAACTCACCCCTAAAAACAAATTGATATCATATTACACGTATAATAACCTAGCAAAATTACAGGAAAACCACATTGCTTCGATGGTTCAGCATTTTTTGTCTAATTTTTGCAACCTAACTCAAAATACTCATTGGAAAATAATAGGAAAAAAATCGAATGTAAAAAAATTAAATAATTAATTATTTATTACAAAACATAATTGCTCAATACCCATACTTCTTACAGAATTTACCAAAACCAAAATATCTTAGCTATTCATTGTCACTTCCTAGTAGCAGAATTTGAAATCACACAGTCGGTAGCATGGTATCACGATGTAAACACTACCATAGAACTAAAGCTACAATCAGGTACAGCAAAATGACTTTACCACACCAAGTATGACTTTCAGCCACAACTCATAAAGAAATTAAGAAAACTTTTGAGAAGAAAAGATGATACCTCAAAAGAAATATTAACATGCCAAACTACAGATAAGCTAATTGTCGTTTAAAAAAAAACAAAGTAGGAAGAGAAAGCATAGGAATGCATACAAAATATTATCCTTGGGATTATAGAATTTAATGTGAGAAAATCAGAGAACACCTTTGAAAGAACTTTATCAAAATAATGAAACATACTCATCCAAAAAGATACCATAGCTTCAGCTTCCGTCACCACTGATGCATCACCATCTGTAGCATATAAAATCCTTTTGATAGCTGCAACAATCCACAATAAGATGTAGTAAACATTCAAAAAATCAATTGTAATAATCTTTTTTACCACTAATAAAATATGTAAAGTAGAATTTCTCTCTTTCTAAGACTATCCATGGTAGCTTAAATTCCACGATCTTGCAGCAAAAGATATTACGTTCTTAAAATTCTCAAACCAATATTACCATCAAATTCATTCATTGAATATAAAGCACCAGTTCATCATAAGCAGCCATCGATGTAGACGGTTTGGATGAAGTCTTCACTAATTGACTTAAAGGTTCATGGCTTATGAAACATCATCAGCAGATGGAGATCGAGGATAAGTAGCAAAAAACGTTAACTATTTTTTAATGAGCTTTTATGTAAAACCAAAAAAAAAATTATATCAAAGGAAAATAAAATGGAAAAAGAATAAAAACAACCCATCAAATCCTAAAGCCAGCAAAGACCCAGAGCTCTTGGCGATCAGTGGCAAAACCCATGACATCAAATCAGCAGCCGTTGAGCTCAGCCTCCATGGACTTGTGGAAGAAAAGGAAGATGAGAATAATAAAATTCAAGAACAATAAAATCAGAGTAGTAAATTAGAAAGTAAAAAAGGAAAGGGGGAAAAACCGAATGGAAATTACCTGTCCAAATGAGGGCACTTGATCGCACTGGGAGAACGTGGGAGAGAAAAATTGTTTATTTTTCTCACATAAGCTAATCCAAAACAAAAGAATTGAAACCAGGTTTAGGGATCGAAGGAGAACACAGAACAAACATCGAGATCTCTACTGGGTTTATAGAGACGGAACAACACATGACAGCAAAACACAAAACAAAAAAAAAACCATACAAAAGGATGGAGCAGACAGGTCACTAAGATTGATTTTCACTATAACTCTGCAGGACACATATTAAACCATTAAAAAAACTGACTTGATTTATTGGAAAAAGACATGATACTTATTGTGAGAAAGAAAGAGTGCAAAAAAGGACTGATCGACTGAAGAGAAGACAGAAACAGTAAAACTGCAAATAACTCACAGCTCTAGCTAAATTTTCCACTTTGATAACAATGAACAAAAGCAAAACATGATAGCCGACCACAGGCAAAGCGCATCAAAAACCATGGGCAAAAATGGCATTGGAAATATAATGAGTGGGTCCCAACAATAATAACTACAAAGATGAAGCAAAGAGGAATGAAAAATTAAATAACTCACAAACCGAGGAAAAAGCTTGATCCATTAACCATCATTACTAATACAATAAAAATCAACTGAATAATAAAAGTAGACGGAACAAAATTGAAGTAGGCTGAGAAAGGATAAAGACCAAAAAAAAGACTGAATGAATGGGCAGAAACAATAAAGTCCTGGCACACGTGCTTAAATCTACGATAACAAAAAACTATAATGAAAATGACCATTTTACCTATAAACAGACAAAAAAATAGAGATAAAAGCTGGTTGAATAGTGTCTGAATCATGAAGAAATACGTGGCAAAAGGGTAAGGCGTGTGGCTTTCCAATTTTTATTATATAGATGGGCGAGTTGACCATGGAATTGCCACACTGGGCGAGTTGACCATGGAAGTGCCGCATTGGGCGAGGTGACCATGGGCAATGCCAGAGTGGGAGAACTGGTCATGGGCGAGCCACTGAGGGCGAGCCAGTTTAACTTGTTTTTTTAAAAGCTAAGGCTGGCGGGCGAATACTAATTCACCGCACTAGCGAGTTGACCATGGGCGAGCTGACCATGGCGAACAGTTTTAAATTACATTTTTCTCACACGAAAAATGAGCTATTTTTAATATTCGATAAACAGAAAATATGAAACCTTTTTGGGCAAGTTGACCATGGCGAGCCAATTTAAACCGTGTCTTTCTCACACGAAAGATGGTGAGATTTCGGGCTGTTTCGATTATTTTAAATTGAAAATATAACACCTTTTGGAAAATAATCATTTTAAAGAAATGATAAATTTAAGAAATAATTCCATAAAGGTTTTTCATGAGATATAAGATATAAAGTGATTTTTGAGACTTTAGGCCTTGAGTTCATGCATTACCATTCACGTAACTGAGTGACCCTCCTGAGGCGATGGCTCGAGTCGATGGACCAACGGCTACACCTCAGGGCGTCACAAGGCTGATGGACCTACCAAGTCATCAGTGGTCTCGAGGTCACTTGGCAAGTGGACTCGAGGACCACCTATAGATTATGGCCATAGATCTAGCTGAGATAGCCGTGAGGGGCGATGGCCTACAGGTGCACCCCAAAAGCAGACGACTTGTGTTCCTGGGGGAACAATGAGAGCATGATTTATTTGTTGCCTAGTCTTAACTTATTGATTTCTGTTTACTGAAAGGATATATTGAATCCTGTTTACTGTTTACTATATCCATCGTTTTTCTACTAGGTTTGTTGTTAGGAAAAATAAATGTTTTTAGGGGATATAGTTTAATTTTGTATAAAGCAGCATACACCTTCCTTACTGAGCACGTTGTAGCTTACTTCTTATTTTCCACTCCACAGATTATTGATTTTGGACTAAGAGAATTACCTTCCAGAGATTTGATATCAGAGGTATGTTGTATTCTTTTATATATTCAGTAAAATGGTACAGTACTACTTTAAATAGAAGGGAATGTATATACATCTTAAGGAAAGAATTTAATAATTCATATTTCTATATGATATAACGAGGGATAAGAGTACGAATTCTTATTAAAGTGTTGAGAGTTGTTAAGCATCACAGACAGCCCAACCGGTAAATAAGTGTTATAAGTAAATATTATGTTATACTGTGGATTTGGGATGTGACATTTTCCTTGCCATTAAGTCAAGACTTTGTTGATAGTCTATAAAGACATTTTTTCCACATATATTTAAAATTCACTAGCACAAAAAAACATATTAGTCAGCAAAATATCAATTTCAAATAGCTGGAACTAAATTGCCAGAAAATGGGAAATCCATTCAATTTTGTGTACACATATCTAAGAATGGTTCCAAGAATTTTGCTCCAGCTAAAATTCAAGGACTTGTTGTATTGGTCACATCAAAGATACCCTGTAGCCCATTCCAAACGGGTGACTGAGTTTTGCTTAACTCTGCAAAATCATTTTCTTCTCCTTGCTTGAAAGCTTTGCTCGTCCATGACTTAGAAGTCTCCTCTTGACTTAATAACAATGGGCTCACATTCACATCACAACAATTAATGCTAATAGCTATCAGAAAGAACTACTTAAGAGATTTGGCCAAACGAAAGAGCTCTGTTCAATCCTGTTTTTCTTGTTCTTATATATTCTTTTATGACTTCATTTTAAAACCAATTATGGAACCAATAAATGACAGCAAATCTTAAGAGCATTGAAATTATTTTACCATGAAATAATAAGTACTCAGTAATGATTTCTACCATAAAAATGAAAAAGTGGAGAGATTAAAATGAATCTATGTCTTCCAATTAGATAATGATTTCTACCTTATATTTATATATGCTCGTACAGGTGGAAATTCAGAATCAAGAACAAATTAAAGATCTATGTATTCTACCATCACATCCACGCAAGTAATTCAGATCTTGATGGTGAGGCACTGGTAATTCCAGTTACTGACAAATTTTTGTCTTTTGGTATTCAGATTTGGTATTTTCCGGTTCAAATTAATGTGAAAATTGTTTCATGTCATTCATGAATAGCAATAAACTCATCAATGTCAAATTATTTGTATTTTATCTTATACATACTGTAGGGTCATTGTTTGGGAAAACAAGTATATAGATATTGGAAGGTATGTGTGCTACATACGTATGTATTCACAAATTTTTGAAAATCATGGTTGTTTCATGTTATTCATGAAAAATAATCATCTCATCAATGTGAATCATTTGTATTTTATCTTAATTTCCACGAAGAACAAAGGGAATTTCTATAGCACATATCTGAGCATATATCCACGGAAAACTGATTACCGGAAGGGCTAGCTGCATCATTATCATTAGTACTTCATTAGAAGCTTCAAGGAAGAAAAACAGGACACCCACTTCTCACCGTTTCTAACAGTGATCAAAACGATGACATGTCAATATATTACAAATCAATTAGTTTGTGTTAGCCAATGACTGAGGACTTAGAACATACTTTTGCCAGGCTTCTTTAAATACCTTAAACTTTGGATATAGGCTTCAATCTCGAACTAAATAGCTATGGCGTCCTATTTTTTCACTTGTATGGCTATTTTCTTTTTTCTCTATATCAGGAGCCATGAACTTGCTGAAGCTACGAACAAGGATTTGGAGTCTTTGGTAGCAGAGGCAAAAGCCTTGACGGAGACTGGTTGGTGGAGTAACCACAGCCAAAAAGATGCGGACCATTGTAGATGGCCTGGTGTGAGATGCAACGCAGTTGGAAGTGTCACCCAGATTGATCTTAGTGGCCAAGGTCTCAATGGCAGTATACCACCTCAGATAGGTGCCCTTTCAAATCTCAAGTATCTCAACCTGTCCAGGACTGGTCTTAGCGGTGAGTTACCTCTTTCACTTAAAAACCTCACTCAGTTGTTGGTGCTTGACATTTCTTATAATGAAATTCATTCCATTTCCCCTGCGATAGAGGGCATGAAAAATCTTGCTTCTTTAAATTTGACAAGGAACCTCATCAGGCAAATGCCTTCAGCTATAGGTCTTTTGACCAATCTCACCCACTTGATTATGGACTCCAATACATTATACAACATCTCCCACCAAATATGGAACCTGGAAAAGTTGAAGACTCTCCACCTCAGTCACTGCATGCTTAGTGGCCCTATCCCTCCAACTATTGCGAAGCTCAAGAGTTTGGTTACTCTTGATCTATCAAGCAACATGCTTGTTGGTCCAATCCCTCCTTCCCTAAGCAATTTAAAGAGTTTGGTTACTCTTGATCTGTCAAGCAACATGTTTGTTGGTCCAATCCCTTCTTTTGTAAGTAATTTAACCAATCTGGCTACGTTGAACTTTCAAGAAAACCAATTTAATGGATCCGTTCCTGTGGATATTGGGAGTCTAATTAATTTGGTTGCTCTAGATCTATCCTTCAATATGCTTTTGGGTCCCATCCCTTCGTCTATGGGTAATTTATCCAAGTTGAAACATTTAGTTCTTTGGAATAATCGAATAAATGGTTCCATCCCTTTGTCTTTGGGTAAATTATCCAATTTGGAATATTTAGATCTTTGGGGAAATCAAATAAATAGTTTCATCCCTCCATTTCTAGGTATGTTATCCCGTTTAACTACTTTGTACCTAGGTCCAAATCTTCTTGAGGGTTTCATCCCTTCATCTCTTGGAAGATTAAAAAATTTAACAACATTGTATCTCTCTCATAACAAGCTCACTGGTCCCATCCCTTTATCTCTTGGAAGATTAAAAAATTTAACTAGATTGTATCTCTCTCAAAACAAGCTCACTGGTCCCATCCCTTCATCTCTTGGAAGATTAAAAAATTTAAATTCATTGGATCTCTTTGATAACAAGCTTACTGGTCCCATTCCTTCATCTTTGTGTCTTTTGACTAATTTGGAATATTTGTTCCTTTTTCAAAATCTTTTAAATGGTTCCATCCCTTCTGAAATTGGAAAAATGAAGAATCTAAGATATTTATATCTAGATTCTAACAACATTTCCAATTCTATCCCTTCATCTCTACTTCATTTAACCAATTTGAGTGGTCTGTACCTTGCTTCAAATCTTTTGGAAGGTTCCATACCCCATGAAATTGGGAATTTAAAAGCTTTGAGTTACTTGGATCTCTCCCAGAACAGATTGAGTGGACCTATTCCAACTCAAATTGGTAATTGCCTAAATTTATATCAATTGAGTTTAGCAAAAAATCTATTGAGTGGAAGGATTCCCCTGCAAATTTCTAACCTATCACTAAACTTCCTTAATCTAAGTCATAACAACATTTCTGGAGAGATGCCTTCTCAACTCGGTAACCTTTCTAGTCTTGTAACTATTGATCTTAGTCATAACTTCATTGGAGGAGATATTCCATTCCAGTTTGAGAGTTTAACTCAACTGAGCATCTTAGATCTCAGCCAAAACAATCTCACGGGCGTGATTCCAAACTTTACATTTTATTTGGAAAAGCTCAATTTGTCATTTAATTCACTCAGAGGTCCAATTCCGGAGGTGTTACTTCATTTTCCATCTGAGTCATTTGAAGGCAATAAGGATTTATGTGGTAAGGTTACAGGCTTCACTCCTTGTCCTCCATCTTCATCTCCAACTGTAAAAGGGAAAAGAAACGGCAAAGTGAAGAACATTCTAAAAATCATTATCCTCGTTCCAACTTTATTTCTTGTCTCAACTTTTACATTGGTGATGGTGACCCTTTTCCGGTGTAGAGCTAAAAGTTTCACACCTGATCAAATTAGTGCAACAAAAAATGGAGATTTATTCTCAGTGTGGAACTATGATGGAAGAATTGCCTATGAAGACATCATTAAATCAACTGAGGATTTTGACATCAAATATTGCATTGGAACTGGAGGCTATGGCAGTGTATACAAAGCACGCTTACCCAGTGGTAGAGTGGTTGCTTTGAAAAAGCTTCACCATTTTGAAGCCGAGAAGCCAGCATTCAGTAAGAGTTTTAAAAATGAGGTGAAGTTGCTGACAGAAATACGACATAGAAATATCGTGAAGCTTCATGGATTTTGCCTACACAGGCAATGCATGTTTTTGATTTATGCATACATGGAAAGAGGAAGCTTGTTTTGTGTTCTAAGAAATGATGTTGAAGCTGTGGAATTGGATTGGATTAAAAGAATTAATGTCATCAAATCTGCGGCACATGCTCTAGCTTACTTGCATCATGATTGCTCACCTCCAATAGTCCATCGAGACATATCAAGCAACAATGTTCTCTTGGACTCAAATTTGGAGGCTGTCGTTTCCGACTTTGGAAATGCTAGACTCTTGGATCCTGAATCATCAAATCAGAGCATACTTGCAGGCACTTATGGCTATATAGCTCCAGGTTCATATTTGATCCTCCTCCTTTTTTACTTTTTTGCAACTAAAATTTTAAAATCTATAGGCTTAAGTAGCATAACTAAAATATCTTCTTTAACAGTCAATTAAATTCCTAAAAGCAAACTAACCAAATGTTGAGTCAGAACCTCCAAAAAGTTTATGTGAAATGATTTTCGGTAGATGGAAATCAATCAAGCTAAAATTTCTACTTTCTTGTTTTTCCATTAACTTTCTTGCTATATTTTCTTCGTGCAGAGTGTGCATATACAATTGTTGTAAGTGAAAAAAGCGATGTTTATAGCTTTGGAGTATTGACATTGGAAATACTGATGGGAAAGCATCCTGGGGAGCTCTTGTCATCGCTATCATCAGCTTCTTCCCAAAATCCGATGATTAGTGATATATTAGACCCTCGTCTACCACCTCCAAGGAAGAAAATGATGACAGTGTATATTATTCTTTCTTGTAGTCTAGCTTTTGCATGCTTAGGCCTCAACCCAAAGTCCCGACCAACAATGCAAGTTGTGTCTCAGGAGTTTCTTTCCCACCGAAAACCAGTAATGAAGCCTCTTGAAGCAGTCTCGTTGTCAGAACTTCTGAACAGTAAAATGTATATGCAAAGTAATTAAAGAGAAACTCTGTTCAAATTGTTTTTTATGCCAATCCAGGCGAGTTTGTTATTGTTTCATCAATCAACAGAATTTAGATTTCATTTATAATATCTTATATTTGTTCTGCCCTTAGCTTGTCCTCTGGTTTTCATGTTAAATGTTGGTTCCATTGGGCATGACTTACCAATGTGATTGGTGTTGTATGCCAGATTTATCCACAATTTTAGTCTACCATGTAGTTTTCAAATTAAAATGAAAAGGAATTATAAATGAACCAAATAGTTTGCTACATATTATGGCTCGAATGGAATCCCAAGTGCCGCTGCACGGAATATCCAAGATATATTCATACTGATCAATTGCCTTATATTACATGCTTTTGATTTTTGATGTGTCTGTGGATTCAGGATTCATGCCTTATATCATGTCTCCTCCCTTTCATCTTTTCAAATCTTGATACTCTGGTCCTAGCGCTAATGAACCTCAAAAAGGCTTTCTGTTAACAGTCTAATACCTCTTCCTGTCTCTATATCATCTAGCACGTCAGTTAACTCTAATTAATTTTATTCGAGGTTTTATACCCCAAAAACTGGAAACTTTGAAGAGTTTTGATTAATGATTACTCTTCAATCCCTTCCACTGTATGGATCATTTTATCAACCTGAAATTTTCCAATTCTTGGGGTACAAAACCTCCTAAGAGATCAGCAACTTAAGAATGGTTCCAGGAATTTCGCTCAAGCTAAAATTCAAGGACTTTGCTGTTTGGTGACGTTAAAGATAACCTGTAGCCCATTCCAAACGGGCAACTAAGTTTGGCTTAGCTTTGCGAAATCATTTTCTTGTCCTTGATTGAAAGCTTTGCTTCCTCCACGACATGGAAGTCTGTTCTTGACTTAAAACATAATAACAATAGGTTATCAAATTCACATCTCAACAATTAATTTCAATGCTAAAATACTTCCGTGTATCCTGACCAGCGTCTTTAATCCCAAGCCCAGCAAAGTAACCTTCTAGATTCTGAACTTAATAATAGCTAAATTTTGGTCGATGACAAACATATTTTTGGTATCTGTATTGCTGAAGAACTACTCAACCAATCAATTATAAATTTAAATAATTTCTTTGTAATGGAAAACATATGGTATGTTTGAAAAAGATTTTGTTTTCTTTTTTCGAAATATTTAACCAAATCACAAAGCTTAACATTATGATAATCCTTAAAATGAATGGGAGGAAACGGTTATGAGATTCACATGCTACAACTTTCATAAAACAGCTATAAAAAAAACTACCTATGAGATTTGGCCAAACGAAGGAGCTCTGTTCAATCTTGTTCTTGTTCTTATTTATTTTTTTATGATTTCACTTTAGTGTTTAAAACCAGTTATGGAACCAATAAATGATAGCAAACCTGAAGAGCATTGATATTATTTTACCATGAAATGATAAGTACTCTCAGTAACGATTCTACCATGAAAAAGAAAAAGTGGAGACACTAAAATGAATCTTTGTCTTCCAAGCCAGCCAAGGCGGCCCACATCAGGAAAAAGGAGGAAGAATGCAACTTCTCTGATATTTCTCTGCAACCAGTAATATGGGGAAATAGATGGGTGAATGACCGTGAAGTAAATACCGGGGCAAACTATGAAGCAGACAGACTTTTAGTTTTCAGACGCGCGACTCAAGATATTTTGCAAACCTTGACTTTTGATATGCACGTGGTGCTGGAAATTCAGAGTCAAGAAGAGCGATGGTTATAGCTATAATGATTTCCGCGTGGGTCAGTCGTCTCTCAAGTCAAACCGTAAGGACTGGGCTAAAACGAAAAGATAGAAGGAAGGAGACTCCAAGTAAACACGAGAGAAATGCTGGATAAGAAGGAGCATGTTTTCAGAGTCAAAATTTGCAGGTAACCAATCTTATATGCTTCATGAAAAAAAATGAAAACAATTGTGATTGTCTTAAAAGAAAACATGGGATGAATCCCTTCGAACATCGATCAGTAACTTACCCTATTTGAGTACTTTGTTCCTTGATTCAAATCTTTTATTTTTACTTTTTTTGGTTCTTTCCATGCCAAATGTTCCTCAATTAAACATTGAACTCCATAGATGCAGTTTCACAAGCTTTTTCTCGTTTACCATGAGTTCAAACAGAGAACAAACATTGTTTCCTGCAAGACAAAAAGCATATAAACCCTCAGCTTTTTTCTCTTTCTTAAAAACTTACTAAGTATCCAAGAGATTATTAGCAAAACATCCAAGGTTAAAAATGGGAATTTTCTTTTCATAAGGATTCTACATGCCAATCATTTTAATCTTGTTGGAAATCGTTTTCATGGGAAAAAAAAACAGAGAAGCCTTTAATTTGTTTATCTTTAATATGTTCCAAGAATTTTCCATGAGCTTGGACATGGATTCCACGTGAACTTTATGGATTCATTTTCTTCCGCTTGATTGAATCTTTTGTTCCTCGAAGCAAAGAAACATCCTAGCAATTTCCAAGCAAAGAAAAATCCTTTGACCTGTTTTTTTTTTTTTTTTGCATTGTGATATCGCAATGAGCGTAAAACCCACTGTGCATTTATTAGCCTTAGATATCTCCGCTGGGAAAATTTTGTGTTGCTTCATTCCACAATGATTTGATGAGGCCTTTAGAAACACGACCACCTTTACCATTGGAAGTCTTCTTTGACTTAAAAAGATCATAATTGAAGACCTTCCCTGTATCCTCTCGGTGTTTCTTAAATACCTTTGATTCTAAGCCCTGCAAAACAATCCAGCAGCTGATTCCGAACTTAATAATATAGCTATACCTATTCCACTTCAATGGAGATGACAGCATGCGTGGCCTTGGTTTTAATCATTACAGTTGTTCTGGGAAGCATAAGTGTGGCAGCAGCGGCAACCAATGATTCAGAATCTCTGCGAGCAGAAGCAGAAGCTTTGATTGAGAGTGGATGGTGGAGCAATTACTATAGCAACGGCTCTGTTCACCATTGTAGTTGGCCTGGTATCCAATGCAACGAGGCAAGAAGAGTCAGTGAGATTCTGTAAGATCTGATTTTTACCCTACAGTAGACCTTAATCTCATAAAATTAGAAATGGAAATTAAATAAATAATGAATGTTAAATTCCAAAAAGAGTGAAAAGCTCTTTTATTTGAGATGAGAACAGAGCCAATTAGGTGAAATACTCGACGGGCGAGTACCATGATGAAACGGCTCGCCAATGGGCAAGCAAGTTAATGGAGTGATCGCCAATGATGACGGCGAGTTGGGCGATGGAGTGTGCGAATAGGTGTTTTCGCCAACGTGCTAGGTGAATCAAAACAAGGTTGGCGAGTTGATTTTCCCGGTGATCGCCTAATTGGGCGAGAACTTGTAATCGCCATATTGAGAGGCAAAGAATAGCCTATTTGGCGAGAAGGCAACTGCCATTCGCTAAGTCTCAAGGTAATTGTAAAGAAAAAAAAAAAAAAAAAGAGAATTTCTTTTAATTGCCAAGATAAAGCTGGCAACTGAATGGCTGGCGAACTGGTGTAGTGTGGCGAGCAGACGAGGTGGAGACCGGGAATCAGCTTAGGTGGACAAAGGAAAATGGCTTCAAAACAATTAACAGCCAAAATTGACTTGTAAGTGATACGGTTGAAGACAATTAATGGTGAAGAGGTTGAAGTCAGTAAGGAATTTACCTGATTGGTTGAGGTAGTAAACAAAGGCTGCAGCAGAAGAAAAAGGCGTGTGAAAGGGAGACTTTCACGCCATTTGTGCTTCAGATTTCTACATGCATTAAAGGCATGAAGGACGTGAACAATGATGAAGGAAACAGGATAAGGGCCAGGCGGTGGCTATTGATTGGCTGAGAATGTTTATATAAGCAGAGACAATTGATGAAAAACGAGTTAGCCAATTTCAGTTTCTTCACGAGAGCTATTTCTCTGTTTCTTCCATTTCTCTGCCATGTTTGATCTACTGAGTTTCACTCTTCAGTTGGCTAAACCAGTAAACATGCTTATAAAACCTTTCTTTCTTAGCCTGGTGAGCTGAAGGAATAAGCAAATAGAGGCCAACATGAGACAGAAAAACAACGTGTTCTGGAAGTACAGTTGGTTGAGGTGAGTTTCATACTTTCTGGGCTGTTGTTAATGATAGAATACAACATTGTTTTAGTTAGATCCTTGGAAAATAGGAAAACAAGGAAAATTATGGAACAGGTGACGACAAGGGCGACTACAGTGATCGCCCATGTTGAAAATAGTAATCGCCAATGAGGCGAATAGATATTAAGTACTCGCCAAGGTAATTTATGGGCGAGAACGCCCAATTCTAGTGAAGTGAATGACGGGCGAGCTCAAATGAGGCATTGGGCGAAAAGGATTGTGGGTGAACTCCCACAGTTAGCCAATGAAGGCTTCATGAGAAATGGCGGGCGAACTGACACGTGGTAGCCATATGGTGAATGGCGAGCTCGTCTGGGCGAACTAGTAAAGCTCTGTTGGCGAGTAGTCATTTGATTAATTTCAATTTCGCCCAAGTAATGGAAGAATTATATATAAAGAAAATATTAATGAAATTTATATGTAATTTGCAGCGATAAATGGCAAAGACTATGGCCGAACACAGAGCAGGGTGAAGCAAGGCTTCGTTGACCCAGGTAAGGGAGATGTGTGTGAAGTAATGCATGTCCTGTGGAGTAAATATTATGAAAACATTAAGTTAAATGTTTTGTTTTCTGACATGCATGGTTTTAAGAAGTCAAATTGATAGTTGTTGATCGCAGGCGAGCTGATAGCCGCCTAATGTTGTTTTGTTGGGTGAAATGATACAGGGCGGGTGAATTCCTTTATTTACGTTGGTAAGCCTTGTATTTTAATGTCGGACGAATTAGTATTGGCGGGCGAGCCAAGCCTTTTTATTATTTATACACCGTTTTGAGTTTTAAATGTGGGCGAACTATTTTGTATAGAAAAGTGGGGCGAGCCAAGAGGCAAGCTCTCTTTTATGAGAACTGGGCGAGTGCCCTTGTTTTAAAGAGAAATCCGGGTAAAGCCGTAGTCGGGCGAACCCTTTTTAAGATGTTGGGCGGGCGGCCCTTGTTTTAAACTGAAAGCGGGCGAACTGATATCAATGAGATTTCTGTTTTGAAAAAGCTAAGTGGCGGGCGAATACTAATTCACCGTCTTATCAAGTTGATTTCTGGGCGAGCCACAGAGGGCAAGCCAGTTTTGCTTCAGATTTTAAAAGCAAAGAGGGCGGGCGAACACATGTTCTCCGCCACAGCGAGCTACTTCCATGGGCAAGCCATGTCGGGCGAGCTGACCATGGGCGAGCAGGTTTAAAATTTGAGATTATGGGCTGTTTTGGTGTTTTATTGTTTTATAAGAAATCAAATCATTTTGTGGAAATGATATATGAGATATAAAAGTTGATTTTGAGACTTTAGGCCCTGAGTTCATGCGTTGCTAGTGCGTGACCTACCTGGGGCGGTGGCTCGGTCAATGGACCAATGAGTGCACCTCAGGGCGTCACAGGGCTGATGGACCTGCCAAGTCATCAGCGGTCTCGAGGTCACTTGGCAAGTGGACCCGAGAACCCCTTTAGATTATGGCCATAGATCTGAGATAGCCGTGAGGGGCGATGGCCTACGGGTGCACCCCAAAAGCGGCAGGTTTCGTTCTCCCAAGGTGGAGGAGGAACGATGATAGCATGATTTATTTGTTGCCTAGTCTCAACTTATCAGTTTCTATTTACTGTGAGGATTTGTTGAAATCCTCGATAGTGTTTACTACATTTTAAAGTAAACTGTTAGTCGGTGATTTAATGGTGTTTTAAGAGAGTTGTTTACTATATATCCACTGTCTTTTCTACTGGGTTATTGTTAAGAAAAGAACAAATGAGTTGTGATATATATAGTTTTGCTTTATTTAAAGCAGCATATGTTTCCTTTACTGAGCGTATGAATCGCTCACCCCTTTGTTTTAACTCCACAGATAAGAAGTACACGGAGTCGAGAGAATTAGTTCTCAGATGGGTATAACTATGCTTAAAGCACTGAGGCATGGCACGTTAAACGTGACAGGTACGGTCTTTCCTCTTTTACATTTCAGACATGTGTATACAGTACTACCTTAGTGCAATAAAGGTTAATAGGGGATGTCAGATGTAAGGAAATATGAAAAGAAATTTCATATTCCATAATTAATAGATAAATGTTTATCATTTATCACTATTACTGTTGAATGTTAATGGCATCGCAGACAGCCCAACCGGTAAAGTTGTATGGAAATACGTGAAAAATGTGGTAACGGGATGTTACAGATTTAATGGTATCAGAGCTTGGGTTGGTCTGATGTTTGTTGATGCCTTTAGCATAGAAAGTGTTGAGAAAGCTTAACATCCCCTGTAGTACTGTATAGTCTGAATGTATAGAGGAGTCGAATGACTGTGAAATGAATTAAGTGGTGAAATATGATGAAAGTTGACTAATTAGGGGTTACTAATAGAGATAGTAATCCGGAAATTTTGCATGAGATAGGCGATCTTATCATCATTATGTCGGGTCTATTCGATAAGGTACAGTGAGGAACTCGGTGAGGGCCCCACCAGGACTTCGCTGTCCATATCGAATTAAGATCCTGAAAATGATGATATTGAGATGAAAAGGGGTAATATTAGCATATAAGTTCTAAGATCGCGTGTTTGGAGTTATACTGATGAGAGAGAGAATTAAAGGGGAATTTATGAATATACTCCTATATTGACAGGTTTTCTTTCGAAGTTATAAGGGATTGAATGGATTTAAAATACAAATTGATGGTGAAATAGTATGAGTATTTGATGGTATAAAGGATGAATTTTACTGTGGACCCCACTGATATATTGATACGTAAGGCGACCCAGAGTATAAGTTATGAGAGGTCGTGAGATAGTCATACTTGTTGTGGATTTTGGGGTTTGAATTTAAAGTGAATTGGGTGAGAAATGATGTAAACTGGTTATATATACTCCTTATGTTTTAGGAGAATGGATATTAGTAGTGACTTGACATTTGAGGAAGTCAAGTGTTTGAGTCTGTGGATGAGAAAGAAAACTTTGAGGTAGGCGAACTCGAGCACGGTTGGAAGAACCGGGCATCGAGGTGATCGCCAAAGAGGATAGTATGGATGAGTAGCGATGTCACAGCAATCGTTGTCGATGGGCCCAAAAAGGGGGGTTGCCATGGCCGGTTGGGCTGGTCCGTTACGATATCCATAGAACCGTGGTATTATGAGATTTATGAGAAATACTCGATGGGCAAGAACTACATTGGGATAGCTCGCCAATGGGCGTGCAAATGTATGATCGCCAACGGTATGGGCGAGTTAGATGATGGCGAGAACTAACACTAGTCCGCCAATATAACTTGAATTGCTAAAAAGGGGCAAGGATACTGATCACCCAAATAATTTTAATGATGATTGCCCAAAGAGTATGGTGAGTAAGCTGATCAACAAATTTTGGTGTAAATCATAGCAAAGTGGCGAGAAGAGCGATCGCCAATGATATGAATCAAAGCAATGTGGTGAATAGAATAAAAGCTGTAATCGCTAAGAAAATGAAAGGTCTCGTAGTTTCCAAAAATTATAAAGTTGGTATCGAGATTTAGTTGACAAGCTTAGAGGTTGGTAAAGTGAAATAGAAATTGTTGTAAGCTCTTACCAATGAAGCAGTATAGCTCGAGAAATTACTCAAGAAATTGATGAGTAAAGAATAAAACTGGTTTGTTATAACTGATGAAAAACGAAAATTTTATCGTTTTGAAAACAATGAGATTAATATTCTCTACAGTTGCTTCTAGGTTCCGGAACAAGTATGGTATTCTAAAATACCTATCATATTCTATCTGGATCCCTAGCCGACTGTATTATCCTTCCTATTTGTGTGCCTAGAGCCAACTAGGATGATTTTAAAAAAGTAAACATGTATATTGATATCAGCAATATTGCTGTATAAGGTATGGAAAAACCTTATTGTTAAGTCAGTGACCATGAGTTGTAATTGAACTATGTATATTAGAGACGTGAGGTCTCGAAAGATTAAGTGGACATTGAAAATTATCTGAATAAAAGATTTTACTACTTAAGTGAGGTTAAAGTGTGCTTATTGGCGTATAAAATTTATGAGTTTCACCCGTATAGCACAAATTAATTGTTGAAGAGTTTGTGGAATTTGCTACCTTATTGATTCAATACTTAATTGGGAGAAAGTAGAAGTAAATGGGTATGTATGAATATAGTATTCGAAATGGTTACAAGATAGTAACAGTAAAATACTATATTAAGTGGGAAAACAATTGGGGTGATGAATGTAAAAGAATGAAATTGTCTTGAGAAGACAAATCATATGATGACTAGGGAACACAAGTTATGAGACAGTTCCCAAGTATATGAATAAATGTGATTTCCTCTGATCATTATGTAGTTATGGCTGGAATTAATGACAAGCCATGAAAGTGTCATACTCAGAGGAGCAGATACAAGAAGTACTGCTAATCTTGAAAATGATCACTAGAGATAAGAGAAGTGATCGAGGGGAAGATGATTACCGAGACGTAATCGGTGACTAATATTAAGGTCTGCAAAAGAAAAGCCGTCCTAGATTAATCATGAAACAATCATTGTGAGGTGGTGAAGAGTCCGAAAGAACCATGATGTTATATCAGTGATTATGGATTAAGTAACCAAATTATTTCACTTCTGCATCATCAGATTTCGGGATGTAATGAGTGCTTTAGTCGATATTTATATTGGTGAAACAGAGAGGGAGTATGTGAAGTTCCAGTTAGTGGATACTTGTGATAGGGATTCCTGATTTGCCATATGCCTTGAGAGAATATTAAGAGGCTTTGAGATTCCAAAATTTTACTGTTAGCACTGCCTCAGATTGATATAGATATCCGAGCGCATTGTGTGGACGCTCAGGGATATATTGAGAGCGAGTGCGTGGTATTTTAGCGACTACTGGGACAATTACATACGAATGATTAAAATTTTAATCGACCAGCTCTAAATGAGATGATAAGTGATAAATAGTATAGATCAGTTACTAACTCTCAAGAATGATAAAAGACTTGAGGGAGTGTAAATTGGTTTGAAAGAAGACACCCGAGATTCTTCAGGACCTTGAGAAAATTCGGGATGAGCGACCCACGAGTGGGTTGATTGCTCAACACCGGATAACATGTTGTGAGATGTGGACGAACAAGGTGGTCGTCAACACACTTGAGAGAATAATCCTAGAGCGCGGGAGAGCGCCAAAGGGATGATTATTGATGACCTGAAGAGACGGGCAGTACTCTTAGAGACAATGAGGAGTATAAAGAGATATTCATGGTCTCATATTGGAGACGAGATTAAATAAGAGTTGAGAAGGTGATAAGGAAGAAAAATACCTATATTAGAGGTACTTCCTATACTCAGTGAAAAATTGAAAAGAGTAAAATGCTATCTGGATAGTTGTGGATATATTAGTAAGTCTGCTCATTCCTTGATTTTGGAATTTGTTGAGCTAATTAATGCCTTGGCCGGATCATGTGTCAGGGAAATGGTGAGGTTTTATAGTATTCCAGTGAGCATTATAGTTGATAGGGAGTCCGGCTTCGTATCTCTGTAATGAGAGAGATTACAGGAAGCTATGGGATCCCGATTGAGTTTAACACCGCAGATTATCCGCAGACTGTGAGACAGTCCGAGCGTATGAGATGGACGCTCGAGGATATGGTGTGAGCGTATGCGATTGATTTTATAGGCTCTTGGGATAATCCTCTACCCTGGCAGAGTTTGTTGATAATAATGGCCACAAGAGAGTATAGGCATAGCACTTGAAAGAGGTTATTTAGCAGACGATATAATCCACGATAGCATGCGAAATGGGAGACCGAAAACTATTTTCGACTTGATCGAACAGACTTCTTGAGATATACAAGAGGTTATGGTTATGTATATTAAGGTCTCATCATTGAGATGCATAGTAAGAGGGAAATCGAGTTTCCGATGTATTGGATCGTCGGAGATCTTAGATCATATGAAAGACGTGCACTACCTCTCGAGTTGCCAGGAGTGCACAATGTGTTCCATGTTTCAATAATGAGAAAGTATTATCCATATCCTTCTCACGTGATTCGAAATGAGTCCTAGAGATTAGAGAGGACATGAATGACGTTGAGAAATTGATACGGATTCTGGATAGGAAAGATAAATTGCAGTGATAAAGTGCTGTGATCTAAGATCATGTTATGGCTAAAGTGCTTTGATGGTATCATATTAAGAATAAGGCAACTTGAAAATTTAAAAGCCTTATGCATGAGAACTATCCAGAGTTTCTTCACTGATAGGTATGGTTGAAATTTGGAGGACCAAATTTCTTAAGGTGGGGAGAAATGTAAGATCTGATTTTTACCCTACAGTAGACCTTAATCTCATAAAATTAGAAATGGAAATTAAATAAATAATGAATGTTAAATTCCAAAAAGAGTGAAAAGCTCTTTTATTTGAGATGAGAACAGAGCCAATTAGGTGAAATACTCGACGGGCGAGTACCATGATGAAACGGCTCGCCAATGGGCAAGCAAGTTAATGGAGTGATCGCCAATGATGACGGCGAGTTGGGCGATGGAGTGTGCGAATAGGTGTTTTCGCCAACGTGCTAGGTGAATCAAAACAAGGTTGGCGAGTTGATCTTTCCCGGTGATCGCCTAATTGGGCGAGAACTTGTAATCGCCATATTGAGAGGCAAAGAATAGCCTATTTGGCGAGAAGGCAACTGCCATTCGCTAAGTCTCAAGGTAATTGTAAAGAAAAAAAAAGAGAATTTCTTTTAATTGCCAAGATAAAGCTGGCAACTGAATGGCTGGCGAACTGGTGTAGTGTGGCGAGCAGACGAGGTGGAGACCGGGAATCAGCTTAGGTGGACAAAGGAAAATGGCTTCAAAACAATTAACAGCCAAAATTGACTTGTAAGTGATACGGTTGAAGACAATTAATGGTGAAGAGGTTGAAGTCAGTAAGGAATTTACCTGATTGGTTGAGGTAGTAAACAAAGGCTGCAGCAGAAGAAAAAGGCGTGTGAAAGGGAGACTTTCACGCCATTTGTGCTTCAGATTTCTACATGCATTAAAGGCATGAAGGACGTGAACAATGATGAAGGAAACAGGATAAGGGCCAGGCGGTGGCTATTGATTGGCTGAGAATGTTTATATAAGCAGAGACAATTGATGAAAAACGAGTTAGCCAATTTCAGTTTCTTCACGAGAGCTATTTCTCTGTTTCTTCCATTTCTCTGCCATGTTTGATCTACTGAGTTTCACTCTTCAGTTGGCTAAACCAGTAAACATGCTTATAAAACCTTTCTTTCTTAGCCTGGTGAGCTGAAGGAATAAGCAAATAGAGGCCAACATGAGACAGAAAAACAACGTGTTCTGGAAGTACAGTTGGTTGAGGTGAGTTTCATACTTTCTGGGCTGTTGTTAATGATAGAATACAACATTGTTTTAGTTAGATCCTTGGAAAATAGGAAAACAAGGAAAATTATGGAACAGGTGACGACAAGGGCGACTACAGTGATCGCCCATGTTGAAAATAGTAATCGCCAATGAGGCGAATAGATATTAAGTACTCGCCAAGGTAATTTATGGGCGAGAACGCCCAATTCTAGTGAAGTGAATGACGGGCGAGCTCAAATGAGGCATTGGGCGAAAAGGATTGTGGGTGAACTCCCACAGTTAGCCAATGAAGGCTTCATGAGAAATGGCGGGCGAACTGACACGTGGTAGCCATATGGTGAATGGCGAGCTCGTCTGGGCGAACTAGTAAAGCTCTGTTGGCGAGTAGTCATTTGATTAATCAATTTCGCATATAATTCGCCCCCAAGTAATGGAAGAATTATATATAAAGAAAATATTAATGAAATTTATATGTAATTTGCAGCGATAAATGGCAAAGACTATGGCCGAACACAGAGCAGGGTGAAGCAAGGCTTCGTTGACCCAGGTAAGGGAGATGTGTGTGAAGTAATGCATGTCCTGTGGAGTAAATATTATGAAAACATTAAGTTAAATGTTTTGTTTTCTGACATGCATGGTTTTAAGAAGTCAAATTGATAGTTGTTGATCGCAGGCGAGCTGATAGCCGCCTAATGTTGTTTTGTTGGGTGAAATGATACAGGGCGGGTGAATTCCTTTATTTACGTTGGTAAGCCTTGTATTTTAATGTCGGACGAATTAGTATTGGCGGGCGAGCCAAGCCTTTTTATTATTTATACACCGTTTTGAGTTTTAAATGTGGGCGAACTATTTTGTATAGAAAAGTGGGGCGAGCCAAGAGGCAAGCACTCTTTTATGAGAACTGGGCGAGTGCCCTTGTTTTAAAGAGAAATCCGGGTAAAGCCGTAGTCGGGCGAACCCTTTTTAAGATGTTGGGCGGGCGGCCCTTGTTTTAAACTGAAAGCGGGCGAACTGATATCAATGAGATTTCTGTTTTGAAAAAGCTAAGTGGCGGGCGAATACTAATTCACCGTCTTATCAAGTTGATTTCTGGGCGAGCCACAGAGGGCAAGCCAGTTTTGCTTCAGATTTTAAAAGCAAAGAGGGCGGGCGAACACATGTTCTCCGCCACAGCGAGCTACTTCCATGGGCAAGCCATGTCGGGCGAGCTGACCATGGGCGAGCAGGTTTAAAATTTGAGATTATGGGCTGTTTTGGTGTTTTATTGTTTTATAAGAAATCAAATCATTTTGTGGAAATGATATATGAGATATAAAAGTTGATTTTGAGACTTTAGGCCCTGAGTTCATGCGTTGCTAGTGCGTGACCTACCTGGGGCGGTGGCTCGGTCAATGGACCAATGAGTGCACCTCAGGGCGTCACAGGGCTGATGGACCTGCCAAGTCATCAGCGGTCTCGAGGTCACTTGGCAAGTGGACCCGAGAACCCCTTTAGATTATGGCCATAGATCTGAGATAGCCGTGAGGGGCGATGGCCTACGGGTGCACCCCAAAAGCGGCAGGTTTCGTTCTCCCAAGGTGGAGGAGGAACGATGATAGCATGATTTATTTGTTGCCTAGTCTCAACTTATCAGTTTCTATTTACTGTGAGGATTTGTTGAAATCCTCGATAGTGTTTACTACATTTTAAAGTAAACTGTTAGTCGGTGATTTAATGGTGTTTTAAGAGAGTTGTTTACTATATATCCACTGTCTTTTCTACTGGGTTATTGTTAAGAAAAGAACAAATGAGTTGTGATATATAGTTTTGCTTTATTTAAAGCAGCATATGTTTCCTTTACTGAGCGTATGAATCGCTCACCCCTTTGTTTTAACTCCACAGATAAGAAGTACACGGAGTCGAGAGAATTAGTTCTCAGATGGGTATAACTATGCTTAAAGCACTGAGGCATGGCACGTTAAACGTGACAGGTACGGTCTTTCCTCTTTTACATTTCAGACATGTGTATACAGTACTACCTTAGTGCAATAAAGGTTAATAGGGGATGTCAGATGTAAGGAAATATGAAAAGAAATTTCATATTCCATAATTAATAGATAAATGTTTATCATTTATCACTATTACTGTTGAATGTTAATGGCATCGCAGACAGCCCAACCGGTAAAGTTGTATGGAAATACGTGAAAAATGTGGTAACGGGATGTTACAGATTCAACCTCTTCATATTTAGAAGTGGGACCAAATTTTCTCCACAAAATGAACTTTTCCTGCTTCTCAGATCTTGTCCGACTTGATCTTCATGATCTTGAATTATCCGCTGGCATCCCAACTATAATAGGTGCACTTCCGAAACTCAAGTACCTCAATCTGTCCCTAAATTATCTGGAAGGTGAGTTACCTCGTTCACTTGGGAACCTTACTCAATTGGAGGTGCTTGACATTTCTTATAATTTTTATATTGATTTCATCCCCCCAACGCTAGAGAACATGAATAAACTAGTTTCTCTAAATGTGAGTTCAAACAACATTACTGGATTCCCTTCAGTTATTGGTCGCTTGACTAACCTAGCCCACTTGCATATGGACTCAAATCCATTGAACAGTAGCATTCCTCCTGAAATATGGAATTTGAAAAAGCTGATGACTCTCGACCTAAGTTACTGCGAGCTCATTGGTCCCATACCACCAAATATCGAGGAGCTAAGCAGTTTGGTTGATCTCTCTCTGTACGAGAACATGCTTATTGGTACAATCCCTTCCGCTCTTTTCCATTTAAACAATCTGACATCCTTAGGCCTTGGACGCAACCGACTGAATGGGTCTATCCTTCCAGAGATTGGGAACATGGAGAATTTGATTACCCTAGATATTTCCTCTAATAGGATTACTGGTCCGATACCTCCTGCAATTGGTAATTTAACCAATTTGATTACCTTGGGTATTTCCTCTAATAGGATTGTTGGTCCAATCCCTCCTGCAATTGGTAATCTAACCAATTTGATTACCCTGGATATTTCCTCTAATAGGATTGTTGGTCCAATCCCTCCTGAAATTGGTAATATAACCAATTTGGCAACTCTCCATCTGCGTAACAACCAAATTAACAGTTCCATCCCTTTAGAGATTGGGAACATGAAGAATTTGACTGACTTATTGTAACATCCCGTTACCACATTTTGCACGTATTTCTATACAACTTTACTAGTTGGGCTGTCTGCGATGCCAATAACATTCTACCATGATAGTGATAAATAATAATATTTATTTATCAAATACAGAATATGAAATTTCTTTTCATTATTCCTTACATCTAACATCCCCTATTTACCTTTATTTCACTAAGGTAGTACTGTATACATATGTTTGATATGTAAAAGAGAAAAGACTGTACCTGTCACATTTAACGTGCCATGCCTCAGTGCTTTAAGCATAGCTATACCCACCTGAGAGCTAATTCTCTCAACTTTGTGTACTTCTTATCTGTGGAGTTAAAACAAAGGGGTGAGCGATTCATACGCTCAGTAAAGGAAACATATGCTGCTTTAAATATATATCACAACGCATTTATTCTTTTCTTAATAATAACCCAGTAGAAAAGACAGTGGATATATAGTAAACAACTCTCTTAAAACACCATTCAAATCACTGGCTAAACAGTTTACTTTAAAATGTAGTAAACACTATATAGGATTTCAACAAATCCTCACAGTAAACAGAAATTGGTAAGTTGAGACTAGGCAACAAATAAATCATGCTATCATCGTTCCCCCTCCCCCTTGCGAGAACGGAATCTGCCGCTTTTGGGGTGCACCCGTAGGCCATCGCCCCTCACGGCTATCTCAGATCTATGGCCATAATCTATAGTGGTCCTCGGGGCCACTTGCCAAGTGACCTCGAGACCGCTGATGACTTGGCGGGTCCATCAGTCCTGTGACGCCCGGAGGTGCACTCGTTGGTCCATTGACCGAGCCACCGCCCCAGGTAGGTCACGCAATAGTAACGCATGAACTCAGGGCCTAAAGTCTCAAAAATAACTTTTATATCTCATGAAAACCTTTAAGGGCTTATCTCACCTACATTATCATTTACTCAAATTATTTAATTCCCGAAAAGGTTTTAGGTTTTCTGTTTACAAAACAGTTTGAAAACTTTTCAAAATTCTCAACTTTTAAAACCTGTCCGCCCATGGTCAGCTCGCCCGTTATGGCTTGCCCATGGCAGCTCGCCCATGGCGGAGAACATGTGTTCGCCCGCCCAACTTTGCCCTTTAAATCGAAAAGCAAAACTGGCTCGCCCTCAGTGGCTCGCCCATTAGTCAACTTGCCCAAAAGGGTTATTTTTTCTATTTTCGAAATATTAAAATGGCTCATTTTTCGTTTAGGAAATTACACGTTAAAACCGTTCGCCAGAGTCAGCTCGCCCTTCACGGTTCGCCCCTGACTAACTCGACAAGACGGTGAATTAGTATTCGCCCGCCACTTAGCTTTTCAAAACAGAAGTATGCCTCGTTGATAGCGGTTCGCCCGCCTTATATTTAAAACAAGGGCCGCCCGCCCAAACACATTAAAAAGGGTTCGCCCATCAGTGGTTCGCCCGAATTTCTATTAAAATCGGAGTTATTCGCCCCAAAACAAACACAAAAGGGCTCGCCCGCCTTTAACCAATTCATCCAGAAAACAGCATAGGGGTCGGCTTTTAGCTCGCCCGAATCAAAATAATTATCAAATAACTTCCTCAAACAATGCATGTCAGAAAACAAAACACTTAACTTAATGTTTTCATAAAATTTACTCCACAGGACATGCATCACTTCACACACATCTCCCTTACCTGGTTCAACAAAGCTTTGCTTCGCCCTGCTTCCTGCTCGCCAATAGCCATTTCCAATTATCGGCTGCAATTAATTATAAATTCTATTAATATTTCTTTTTATATCACTTGGCGAGATTGAGATAAATCAAATGACTACTCGCCCAACAGAGTTCTAACTAGCACAGCCGAGCTCGCCACTCAATAAATGTTTTACACGTGGAAGCTCGCCCGCCAGTCAACTCACGAGGCCTTCATTGGCTTAATTGTGGAGTTCGCCCACAATTCTATTCGCCCAATGCCTTATGCATTTGAGCTCGTCCATTAATTCACTTCACTAGAGTTGGGCGTTCTCGCCCTTTGACACACACTTTACATTGGCGAGTTCCTTATCTTCTACTCGCCTCATTGGCGATTAATTACTTTTCAACATGGGCGATCACTGTAATCGCCATTGTCGTCACTTATTCCATTATTTTCCTTGTTTTCATATTCTCCAAAGATCTAACTAAAAACAAAACTGTATCTATGTTTATTACTTCATAAAACATAGAAATCTATCATTGAGCATCAAGAAAACCTCAGAAATATGAAACTCACCTCAACCAACTTCACTTTCAGAGCAGAATTCTTTCTGTCTCCTGTTAGCCTCACTTTGCTTCTTCCTTCAGCTCATCAACTATGGAGGAAAGGTTTTATAAGCAGTTTATGTGTTTAGCCAACCTAAAAGTGAAGTTTTGTAAATCGGGCATGGTAGAAATGAGAGAAAATCAGAACATAACCATTGCAGTTGCATAGCTCTCGGGAGGAAGATGAGGTTTGCTAAGCCGGTCTTCCTCAATTGTTTCTCCTTATATAGCCATGCTATCCAATCAGAATTCATCACTTGGCCTTATCCCTTCTTCCTGCATTTATTTCACGTCTTTCATGCATTTAATGCATGAAGAAAACTGCAGCTCAAAGTGGCGTGGAAGTCTCCCTTTCACACACCTTTTTCTGCTTCTGTTGACTTTGTTTTGTTTCTCAACCAATCAGGTAAATTCCTTACTGACTTCAACCTCTTATCCGTTAATTCTCTTCAACCGTGTGACTTATAAGTCAATTTTGGCTGCCAAATGTTTTGATTCTCTTTTCATTTTGTCCATACTGATTTCAGTTCGCCTGGTTAATCTTGAGACCTCAGCTTCAACTCACCAATCTTTGAGATCGCCACTTGATATTGATGCCAACCTAAAATTTGGCAATTACGAAATTTACTTTTAGCGATCACAGCTTATTGCTCTACTCGCCCACTTGCAATCATATGGGCAATCAATAGTCTTCGCCACGTTGGGCGATCATCCAAAGACACTCAATTGGCGAACACATTAGTCAATAAGATGAATATTTATACTCGCCTTCAACAATTGGCCATAAGCCTTTATCTTACTCGCCTTTGGCGAACTGTGCCATATACTTGCCCATAATCACCATTGGGCGATCACCAATTATGGCTCAACTCGCCACCTTGCTCAGATTTAAACAACACGTTGGCGAACTCAACTATTCGCCCTTGACAACATCCAATTCGCCATCACCATTGGCGATCTGCTCGCCCATTGGCGAACATCCTTTCTTGCTAAATCGTTGGCGAGCTATTCTGTATACTCGCCCATACATTATTTCACCATAATTGCTCCATTTACTACTCAACTTAAGGAGCTTTTCACCCAAGTGGAAATCAATATTCTTTATTTATTTAATTCCCATTATTACTTTTATGAAATCAGACTCTACAGTAGTGTGGAATCGGATCTTACACTTATTCATTTCCTACAATAGCCTTGTTGGCCAAATCCCTTCCACCATAGGTCAATTAACCAATTTGGCAACTCTCTGGCTAGATAATAATCAAATTAACAGTTCCATCCCTTTAGAGATTGGGAACTTGAAGAATTTGATTTCCTTGGATATTTCCTTCAATAGGCTTGTTGGTCTAATCCCTTCAACTCTATGCCATTTGATCAATTTGGAAAGCTTGGGAAATTCTACAGTAAGGTCGCAAAATATCGACCTTATTGTAAGGTCATGATATCTCATGAGATATTCAATATCGCATGAGATATTGAATAAAATTTAAAAATTATTTAAATATGTTAATAATGGCTTAACAGGTTAACAGGTAAACCAAAATTTAATTAAAAAGATTTAAATTACATTTTTATCCTTTAAAAGTTAAGAAAATATTTATATTTACATCTTTAACCATTAATCAAAATTAAATTACGATATTACCCATTAATATTAAAAAAATACAAGATAATTGCCCAGAAAAGTTTGGGAAGTCGACTACTCGTGTATAGAAGTCGATTTCCCCAGTTATTTTACTCTACAGATTGATTCTAGCATATTGGCAATCGACTGCTTATAAAAGGAAGTCGACTGCCATATTTAATAAGGGATTTATTTTACTGTTAATTATCATTTATTTGAACTCTTAGTATTTTTATAATTATTTACTTAAAATTTATCCTAAGTTACATTAATTTTTCTGCTAATTATTATAGATTTTATTAATATAATAAAATTTAAGATGTCATATATTTTATGATAAATGTTATAAATTTTATGATCAATTAGATAAATTTTACGATATATTACGATGAATGTAATAAATTTTACGATAAATCTAATAAATTTTATGTGAATCACATGAATTTACGATGAATTTAATAAATTTTACGATGAATTTCATTTAATTTATAACGAATCTCGTAAAATTTACGATGAATTTCATTGAATTTACGATGAATTTCATAAAATTTATGATTAATATCATAAAATTTACGATGAATATAATAAATGTCATAACGTTTCCTAGGGCTAGGATGCTAGACATTAAACAAGTGGAGTCGCCACCAATCTTTTTTAACCTAGGTGTGATTGGCCACCTAAATGACTTTAAGGACTGGTCTACATTTTAAGTTTTGGGTTCGAGAGTTCATTTACGTGTAGGGAAGGTTATAGCACCCCTACAACGCCCAATATTGGTACCATTTTAATCTTGTGTTATTTTAACTTAGTCTTAATTATGTGGTCTTTTAATTTTTGTTTAAATATTGAAAATTCTTTTAAGAATCCTCCATCATTCTGGATGAACTCTCAAAAAATCTTCTCACCTCAAGAGTATTCAAGGGGTACCATTCGACTCCCTTGAAGAGGCTCCGTCGTCGGAAATTTTTTAAAATTTATTATTCCTTAATTTATTTTTATTTAATTATTTTATTACTTTTATTTATTTTAAATATTATTTTATATATATTTTTAATATTTTTAGGATTTTGGTATTTAATATTGAGAATATCTCCTAAATTTTCCATCATTCTGGATAAACTTAGAAGAACCATCTCACCTAGGAATTCCTCAAGTGTTACTCATTCGCAATCGCCTTAAGGATTCCATCATCGGAATTATTATTTTATTATTTATTAACTTTATTTATTATTTATTTTTTTTATCTTTATTAGAATATAAATTTTATTATTTATTATGTTTTTATCTTTATTTATTATTTGTTTATTTTGAAAATGCCTTCTAAATCTTCCATCGTTCTGGATAGACTTAAAAAGAATTCTCTTACCTAGGAATTCCTCGAGTGTTACTCATTTGTAATCGCCTCGAAGATTCCATCATCGGAATTATTATTTATTATTCATTAATTTTTATTTATTATTATTTTTATTTTATCTTTATTATTTAATAAATCTTATTATTATGTTATTATCTTTATTATTTATTTATTTTTGAAAATACCTTCTAAATCTTCCATCATTCTGGATAGACTTAAAAAGAATTCCTTACCTAGGAATTCCTCGAGTGTTACTCATTTGTAATCGCCTCGAGAATTCCATCATCGGAATAATTTAAAAAAATTTATTGTGACTAATACATTTATTCATTTATTTATTTATTTCTTACTATTGTTTTTATTTATTCTTTGTATCTTTTATTGCCTTTAATATTGTACCAATCTTAAAACGTCATCATCATTTAATAGAATAAAATAATAACAATAAATAGAAACAGAAAGAGGAACTAACCAATTTTCGTTCAAACTTTAGTCAAATAGTCAACTTTGGCTTTTCCTTTCAACTTTGGCTTTTCCTTTCTCCAAGTGCTGTTGCTCCCACTGATCAGAGTAGATTTTGGCCACGTTTTTTTTGCAAATTTGATGACTTTGAAACGGGTCACGAACATAACCAAGTAAGCTATGCAAGAGCCGAGTTGAACTATAGCAAGATGATGCCGTCGGGTTGCAACAATTATTTTGCTTTAGCAAGGGTTGTCGCCACCGGTGAAGCTGTCTGTCTGATTTCTTCGTGAATGCTACCAATAGTCTGCTTCAACCTTTGCGTAGATGATTCCGTGATTGCTCTGTGATGTCTGCTCTCTCTCCGTATCTTCCCCCTTTGCTTGCTCCTCCCTCCTCTTTTTATAGTCATAAACTTGTTAGAGTCCTAATACAACTAAACCTATCTTATTAATTATCTCTTATTTTTTACTATTTTATCTATTTAATTTTTATGTTAATCCTAATCTAATCCTATCAATTTTAATATTAATTATCCTAAAAAATCTAATTATCTTATCCTAAAAATATTTTGATTTATAATTATCTAATAAATCCTAACCTATATTACTATTTATCTTATATTAAATATTTCTAATTTAAATAATCCTAATAATGTTAATCCTAATTTTTCTAGATGTTAATTTAAAATGTCAATTCAAAATTTACAAATTATTATTTTTTACAAAAATACAACCCGGACAAAATGAGGTGTCTACAGCTGCCCCTCTTTGCACATTTTCTGAAAATCAGGAATTGTGCAAAGACAATTAGACAACTATTTTGTTCGGATTTACCTTTTTTATTTTTTTTTATTTTTTTACTTACAATTTTTTAGAAACATTTACTTCCTCTCACCAGAGGATGTAAGACTTTGAAAAATAACCTTGTGCGAAAAATAACCTTGTGCTCCTCTCACTAGAGGCAATGAAACTTGGAAACATAACCTTGTGCTCCTCTCACCAGAGGCATTAAGACTTTGAAATATAACCTTACGCTCCTCTCACCAGAGGCATTGAAACTTTGGAAAAATAACCTTGTGCTCCTCTTACCAGAGGCATTGAAACTTTGAAACATAACCTTGTGCTCCTCTCACCAGAGGCATTGATACTTTGAAAAATAACCTTGTGCTCCTCTCACCAGAGGCATTGAAACTTGGAAACATAACCTTGTGCTCCTCTCTCCAGAGGCATTGAAACTTTGGAAAAATAACCTTGTGCTCCTCTCACCAGAGGCATTGAAACTTTGAAACATAACCTTGTGCTCCTCTCACCAGAGGCAATGAAACTTTGAAATATAACCTTGTGCTCCTCTCACCAGAGGCAATGAAACTTGAAACATAACCTTGTGCTCCTCTCACCAGAGGCAATGAAACTTGAAATATAACCTTGTGCTCCTCTCACCAGAGGCATTGAAACTTTGAAAAATAACCTTGTTCTTATCACTCACTAATATACCAAATCCAATAGTCTTAATATCACAACACGACATAAGATTCAAAATTTCGTTTCCAAGAATTTCGACCTCTCAAGTTTTAATCTATTTCCTTCAATGTATGCACCTAAATAATGCAAATGTAAATGTATGTCAAATAATGCAAATGTCCATGCAACACTGACTCTTTTTTTTTTTATGTTAATGTGAAAGTAATGAAATTGACAACATTCCTATCATGAAGTGAATGCCTATAACCTAAATGTATGATGCAAAATGTTAAAAATCAGTTTTTAGTTAGAATCTTCATTTAATGTCCTCCAAGATTAACCCCCACATTCCAATTTCCATTCTTCCACTATTCTTTCCCCACTCGAGATCAGTGTCATACTTCTATTGAATCAATCTTTATCTTTCATGTTTTTGCCCCAAGTAATGTTGGCAATCATCATCCCTTTGTATTTCCTTCAATGTAATGCAAACACCCTTTTTTTTTTTTAAAGACCCTATAGTACGCTATTCAATTCCAATTAGAACAAAAGCAAGATGAATAAGATAAGAACACGATGGTGTATTTATTTGAACAAGGTATATTTATTTGAATAACAAGTGAACATTTTCAAGAATTGATAGGGATAAGTACAAAAGCAATGGCTAGTGAGTCACAAATAATGAATACCCAGACAACTACAAACCCATCATCACAGAATTTTGCTTTAGAAGCCTCGTTAGTAGATGTCCATAATCTTCCAAGAACCTTTAGATCAGAACTTTGCCCCCTTCACTATGAGACATTCCTCTTTTCAATCTTTGGCCCAATTATTCTTTTTGTTCAAGCCGCCTTTTCAGGTTTTCAACTTGAAATTTCTTTTTTTGTTTTTTTTTTTTTGAATTCAAGCCGCCTTTTCAGGTTTTCAACTTGAAATTTATATTTTTTTTTTGAATTCAAGCCGCCTTTTCAGGTTTTCAACTTGGATTCTCTTTTCTCTTTTTTTTTTGATGAAATCAAGCTGCCTTTGCAGGTTTTCAACTTGAATTCTTTTTTTTTCTTCAGGCATAGTACTTCTTCACTGCATCTGAATTTATTGGATTTGGTAAATCATCTCCGTCCATTTCACTAAGTAACAATGCCCCTCCTGAAAAAGCTTTCTTCACCACATAAGGGCCTTCCCAATTTGGCGCCCATTTTCCACGAGGATCTAGCTGATTTGGTAGAATTTTCTTTAATACCAATTCTCCTTCTTGAAGATGTCTAGGACGAACTTTTTTATCATGAGCTCTCATCATCCTCTTTTGATACAATTGCCCGTGACAAAGAGCCTTAAACCTTTTTTCTTCGATCAAATTTAGTTGTTCATAACGACAACGGACCCATTCAGCTTCTTCTAATTCAACTTCCATCAATACTCGTAATGACGGGATTTCTACCTCGATAGGTAATACTGCTTCCATTCCATATACCAATGAAAATGGGGTGACTCCAGTAGATGTACGAACTGAAGTGCGATAAGCATGCAAGGCAAATGGTAATTTCTCATGCCAATCCCTATATGTTTTTGTCATCTTGCTAACGATCTTCTTTATATTCTTGTTAGCTGCTTCTACTGCTCCATTCATCTTCGGACGATATGGTGCTGAATTGTGATGTTTGATTTTGAACTGACTGCACACTTCTTTCATCATTGTGTTATTTAGGTTAAGTGCATTGTCTGAGATGATTCTTTCTGGAAGACCATATCGGCATATTATCTCTTTCTTGATAAACCTACACACCACAGCTTTCGTCACATTAGCATATGAAGCTGCCTCTACCCATTTTGTGAAATAATCGATGACCACAAAGATGAAACGATGTCCATTCGAAGCTTTTCGAGTAATAGGCCCAATGACATCCATACCCCACATAGAGAAAGGCCAAGGAGTTGCCATTACATGCAAAGGCAACGGAGGAGCATGCATCTTGTCTGCATATATTTGGCATTTATGGCACCTTCTGGCATACTTAATGCAATCACCTTCCATAGTCATCCAATAATAACCTGCCCTCATAATTTGTTTAGCCAATCTCTGACCATTAGCATGGGTCCCACAAACTCCTTCATGAACTTCTTCAAGAATTCTTCTTGCTTCAACAGCATCTACACACCTCAAGAGCACTTGATCCTTTCCTTTTTTGTACAAGACTTCACCATCTACCAAGAAATTCATTGCCAGTCTTCTCAATGTTCTTTTATCGTTTTCAGAGATCGAATCTGGGTATTGTTGATATTTCAAATATCTCAAAATATCATAATACCATGGTTTTCCATCAACTTCCTCTTCAACATTGCAACAATGTGCAGGAGACTCTTGTATCCTTAGCTTAATGGGATAAATTTCGGCATTAGAATCCACTTTAAACATTGCAGCTAAGGTGGCTAAAGCATCGGCCATTTGGTTCTCTTCCCGAGGTAAATGATTAAATTGAATTTCCTCAAACTGTTCAACCAACTTAACTATGAAGTCACGGTAGAGAAGTAACTTTGAGTCTCTTGTTTCCCATTCTCTTCGCAATTGGTAGATTACTAAAGCTGAATCACCATAGACTTCCATCTTTTTGATTTTCTTTTCAATAGCAGCCTGAAGCCCCATGGCACAAGCTTCGTATTCTGCCACGTTATTGGTGCAATTGAAATTCAATCTTGCAGTGAATGGGCACTGATCTCCTTTTGGTGATATCAAGACAGCTCCAATGCCATGCCCCAGGGCATTTGATGCATCATCAAAGTACATCTTCCATGTATCCTTTTCTACTTGATCCTCATCAACTTGCATGACAGCCATTAAGTCTTCATCTGGGAAGTCAAAATTTATGGACTCATAATCTTCTAAAGCTCGTTCTGCAAGGAATTCCGCAATGGCACTCCCTTTGATGGCTTTCTGTGACACGTACACAATATCGTATTCAGAAAGCAATACTTGCCATCTTGCTATTCTTCCAGATAGAGAAGGCTTCTCGAATATGTACTTGACAGGATCTAATTTTGAGATCAACCAAGTGGTATGATACAACATGTACTGTCTGAGTCTATGAGCTGCCCAGGCCAAAGCACAACACATTTTTTCCAAGGATGAATACTTGGATTCATAGTCAGTAAACTTTTTGCTCAAGTAATAAATAGCCCTTTCTTTTCTACTTGTAGCATCATGTTGCGCCAGTACACATCCCATCGATTTTTCATGCACTGTTAAGTAGAGGATGAGAGGCCTCCCTGGAACAGGAGGGACTAATACTGGTGGACTTGAGAGATACTCCTTAATTTTATCAAAAGCTGCCTGACAGTCTTTATCCCAATCCCCCTTATCATTCTTTCGTAGGAGTTTGAAAATTGGATCACACTTGGCCGTTAATTGAGAAATGAAGCGAGCAATGTAATTCAACCTTCCAAGAAAACCCCTTATTTCTTTTTGAGTACGTGGTGGAGGCAAGTTTTGAATAGCACGTATTTTGTCTGGGTCCACCTCAATGCCTTTTTCACTAACAATAAATCCCAACAATTTTCCAGAAGTTGCTCCAAACGTGCACTTGGCAGGGTTCAACTTGAGTTGAAACTTTCTCAATCTTTCAAATAACTTCTTGAGATTGACCACATGATCTTCTTCTTTATGGGATTTGGCAATCATATCATCCACATATACTTCCATCTCCTTGTGCATCATATCATGGAATAGAGTTACCATAGCTCTTTGATAAGTTGCCCCTGCATTCTTTAATCCAAATGGCATGACTCTGTAACAGAAAGTCCCCCACATCGTAATGAATGTAGTTTTCTCCATATCATCTTTATCCATCTTGATCTGGTTGTAACCTGAAAAACCATCCATGAAAGAGAAGAGGGAGTACCTAGCAGTATTATCAACCAAAGTATCGATATGTGGCAATGGAAAGTTGTCTTTTGGGCTAGCCCGATTCAGATCCCTGTAATCGACACACATTCGTACTTTCCCATCTTTTTTCGGAACAGGGACAATGTTTGCTACCCATTGAGGGTATCTTGCCACTTCCAGAAAACCAGCATCAAATTGCTTTTTAACTTCTTCTTTGATCTTCAAAAGCATGTCTGGCTTCATTCTTCTTAACTTTTGTTGAACTGGTTTACATTCTGGTTTCAGGGGTAATTTATGTACCACAATGTCTGTGTCTAAACCAGGCATGTCTTGATATGACCATGCAAATACATCCTGGAACTCATGGAGCAAATTCACCAGATTCTTTCGTGTAGAAGATGAGATGGAAGTTCCGATCTTGACTTCTTTCTTGACTTCTTCATCTCCTAAATTGATGACCTCGGTAGATTCCTTATGAGGCATGATTTGTTTTTCTTCTTGCTCTACTAATCTCAATAGATCGGGAGGCAAAGCATAATCATCAGAATTCTCATCTTCATTAAGTTCACCCACACAACTTGACCTCTCAAAGTCAAATCCTGGATCATCATTATAATTGTCTGTGTATTCATCATTTGTACACCTGGCATTGGGCAACAAATAGGAAAATATAGAGAAGTGTATAGGCAAAAAGAAACGAATGCAAAAGAAGAGAAAAGGAAAAAAATGGAAAAAGATATGAGCAAATGCATCATGCTTTTATTTTATTGAAATTGAATAAACGCCCTACATAAGGTCTCTAATGCTTTTGGGCATAAGCATTGAGAAAGGATTTATTGCATTACTTTGAAGAAGTCTTATAGACAGTAGGGATCTCAACAGCACTCCAATTCTTCAACTCAAAACCTGGTGGGCAAGGAAGTACTTCTAACATCTCAATATTCTCTCCAATTCTTCTTTATGTACCATCTGGATAGAAAGTTCTTCAAAAGCCTTTTCCAATGCGGAACTATTCACTCCAGGATAGACATATCCTGCTGAATGGAAGATATCATACAATGGAGGGAATACCATTGGTTCAGTTTCCAGATCCTCCTCGTTGAAAGCGGCCCTCCTTTTTTCCTCTTTTCCTCAACAAACCTCTCCATCTCAAACCCTTTTGGCTTATAGCCTAAGCCAAACCTATCTTTTTTCATGATGACCTTCACCGGCATCCTGATCCCTTGCAGCCTCTTTCCCAAGCCTGACCCAGCACGGCATCCTTTTCCTACAATCTGACAAACACCTGCTTTAGTAACCCTAGACAATCGTGGCACGGGCACAGTAGATCCTTCTCCTACAAAAGTGGCATTGACCAACTCCAAAGATCTGAAAGAACATTCGACGGCATTTTCTGCGATTTCCACATATGGTGTTGACAAGAAGGTTGTGGCAATCATATCCTCTTCAGCATTCACAGTCACTAAGTGTTCATCCATGACAAATTTAATCTTTTGATGCAAAGTTGAAGGGATTGCACCAGCTTGATGAATCCATGGTCTTCCTAAAAGACAATTGTATGAGGGGGTGATATCCATCACTATGAACTCAATGTTGAATACATGTGGCCCAATCTCGATAGGCAATTCAATCTCTCCTATTATCTCTCGACGAGTACCATCAAAAGCTTTGACTATCGTGTGGCTTCTTCTCATGTGAGACTTATCAACTGGTAACTTAGATAGAGTAGCCATTGGCATTACATTCAGAGCTGAGCCATTGTCAATAAGGACCCGTGGTATGATATGATCTTTGCATTTGGTAGTTATATGCAAAGCCTTGGTGCTACCTCTTCCATCAGGAGGAATCTCATCATCACTAAATGAGATAAAATTATCAGCCGTGATATTTCCCACCAATCTATCTAACTTTTCTACCGAAATGTTATGTGCCACATGTGCTTCATTGAGTACCTTTAGCAAGGCATTCCTATGTGGCTCTGAATTTAGCAATAAAGAGAGCATTGTTATGCGAGCCGGCAGTTTATTCAGTTGCTCTACAACACTATACTCACTATGCTTGATGAACTTTAGGAATTCACAAGCTTCTCTTTCTGTCACGGATTGCTTAAGTTCCGCAGGTATTACTGTCTTTCCTTTGTCGTCCTTCAACAGAACCTCTTCAACCTCTTTCCCTTTCTGTGACATCAGCATTTGGGGTGTATAGCAATGCCCACTGCGGGTTATCCCACCTTCATTTGTTAGATTCCCAGACATCGCAGCACTATCTGATGCATTTTGAGTTACAATATTGCAGTTATAGTTCCATGGAACTGCTTTATCATCCCTATATGGGAATGGTTTTGGAATTTTGATGGTGACTTTGGGAACCATTGGAGTAGTATTAAGTGCTGGTTTCTTCTTACAAAATATGGTCACTGGCTCTATTCCTTCAAAAGGGTGATCTTTTTTGAATCTTCTGCCATAGCAACAACTGCATCTTCAGCCATTTCCTCATAAAATTCTATTGTACCCTCATTCATCATCATCTGTACTTTCTCTCGAAATTGTTCACAAAATTGAATGGTATGACCAACTGATTGTCCATGATATTTGCAAAAGGTTTCTTCACCGTTCTCTTCTTCAACTCCCAATCCCATATTAGCAGGTTGAATCATTTTGCTTTTATCATTGCATCCATTACCCTTTCCATTGGTGTCTTGACTTCATCGATGCTACCCTTAACCCAACATATTTTTCCTTCAATAATAGCATTGACTTTTCCTCCATGATCCGGTAAAGGATTTCCAACTACATTTGGTTCTTTTTCAACATCAAAGTTCAAAATTCCTGCTTTTATAAGATCACGAACTTTGTACTTGAGCCCTGTGCAATTTTCGTCGAATGACCGGTGATCCCATAATGATAATCACAATGAGCATTGGGATCATACCATTTAGGAAAAGGAGGTTTAAATGGCTCAATGTGGACTGGTGCTATTAGGCGTTTTTCAATGAGTTGTGGTAGCAGTTCAGTGTAGGTTATTGGGATAGGATCGAATTGGTATTTGTTTTGATTATTCCAAGATCTTCCTGGGTTGTGGCCTGAATTGTTGGCTTGGTATTGTGTTTGTGGAGTGAATGGGGTTATTGGACGATAGGTTGGAGGTTGGGACACCGATTGGTGAGGGTATGGATTTTGGGGCATTGGTTGATAAGAGTAGGGGCTTTGTGATACATTGTTGCTGGTAGGGTAAGAATTGTAGTTGGATCGAGCATGGTAAGGAACATTGCTTGGTTGCCTACTTCCAAAGCTGATGTTGTTGGCTCCCCTTCTTTCCTCTTGGAGTTTGCCCCTTTCCTGAAACTTGGAGCATCACTTGCTTCAATTCTCCCATTCTTTATTGCATTTTCGATCATTTCCCCTGCTACCACTAAATCTGCAAAGTCTTTTGTTGCATTGCCAACAAGCCTTTCATAATAAGGTGTTCGAAGCGAATTAATGAACAGCATGGTCGTCTCTTTTTCTGTGAGAGGTGGGTAGACTTGGGTAGCCATGTCTCTCCATCTCTGTGCATATTCCTTAAAGCCTTCACTCGACTTCTTTTCCATATTCTGAAGAGATAACCTATCTGGGGCCATATCCACTACATGTTTATACTGGGCTTTAAAAGCTCTAGCCAAATCTTTCCAAGAGCGAATTCGCTCTTTATCGAGTTGAACATACCATCTAGCTGCAGATCCTGTCAAACTATCTTGGAAGCAATGGATTAGTAACTTTTCATTGTTCGTATACCCAGCCATTTTCCGACAGAACATTGTGATGTGAGTCACAGGGCATGTCGTTCCATCATATTTTGAAAATTCAGGAACTTTAAATTTTGGCGGAATCACCAAATCAGGAACTAGACTCAGTTCACTTGCATCACTGCAATCAAAATTATCTTTCCCTTCTATGGCCTTCAATCTTTCTTCTAACAAATCATATTTAAGCTGAATTTCTTTATCTTCTACAGGTTCAGAAGTTTTTCTTCTCAGCTTTTCCTGTTCCAGAGGATCGTCTAGATTTGGAACATATAAAGGGTTCACAAAGCCTCCTCCAAGGTTTGATTCCACTTGAGCTTGATTTCTTTGTTGCCCCATAGGAATAAATGGTTGCTCTACAGCTGGTGAATGACCTTGAATAGTTACGCCATGAGAATTCTGTGGCGGGGTAAACCCTGGTGGATAAACTGGTTCAGCACTGAATTCATGAGACCCGCCTTCATCTTTTGAGGAGGATGTTTCGACAACAGCTTTCCCTTTTGTCATAGCTTTCATCATTTGCATCATCTCGAACATTTGCTTCCTCATTTCTTCCAATTCTCCTGCCACTTGTTCTCTCATTTCTTCTTGCATTCTCTCCATCTTCTCAACTCTTGCAGACTGTTCATTCTCCATTTGTTTACTTCGAAGACGGGTACTATATGGATGTTGAGTAGATCGACTTGCCACTTTGGATCTTGTCACCTCGAGACCTTTGTGATTGATATACATCCCAACATTAGTCCTTTTATTCTTATTTTGTTATGAATGAATTTATGCATGTATGCAAAGAAGACTTGGAACATAATTATTTGTTAAATGAAAGAACCTTTATTATTAAAAAATCTGAGATTACATCCAAGAGAAAATCTAAAGAACTTGTAGCCTAACATAAGCATAAAATGAAATCTACTACATAAAGAGGACCTATGGTCTCCATAATAGCCTCTTGATCAGGCTATAGTGATGTTGCACCTCATCAAGTAACTGCTCTAATTGTCTCCCATGATCTGAAATAGGGCTTATCCCTGGTTTTATCTCTTCTATCCTTTCTTCCATTTCTCTGGCTTTGCGCGCGGCTAGGTTGAACTGCTGGAACATCTTCAATAACAGTTGAGATCCCTCAGCTTTCCTCCAACCATCACATTCTTCTCTTAGAGTAGTCACTTCGTGAATCAATTGTTGAAGTGCCTGTCTATATTCTTGGGTTTCAGAAAGTGCGGCTTGCATCTGTGCTTGCACCAAATCTTTCTCTGTTTGAAGTTCTTCTTGCTTAAGCTTCGTTTTTTGTATTTCATCTTTCAATTGTTCATTTTCTTGCTTTTTTGTCTGCACTTCTGTTTTCAACTGCTCTTTTTCTTGCTTCAATCGCCTATTTTCGGATTTGGACAATTCCCTTCTCAGTCTGGTGACTAGTTCTGTTAATTCCTTCTTTTCTTGGTCAACTTTCTTGATTGTCTGGTTACACTGTCTAGATTCTTCCTTCATATCTACTTTGAGCTTCTTATTTTCTTGCTCAAGTTGCTCTTTCTCTTCCTGAAGCTTTCTCTTAGAAATTTCCAAATCTATCATGGGGTCTCGTGGAGTAGGTTCTGTTGATTGATCTAACTTTATTCTTTAGGAACTACCACATCCTTAGCTCTCCTCATGTGCCACACCGCATACTCTGGAGTCACATCATTAGTAAGTCTTCCTTGATCGATCCTCAAAGTTTGTTTCCAAACCTTTATAACTTCTTCAATCTTTTTCAAAGCTCCTGCTTCAGTGTATGCAAATTCCAATTTATCCAGTCCTTTGGTCATAGGAATGAATTGTTCATAGCCTGCCTGTCTCCTTACCATTATTGGTGCATAACTGATAGCACCCCACAGCCCCAAAAGTGGAACCCATGGTTGACCCCCACAACTAAACAATACGGCATCATGTCGCATCCAAGGTGCCATCCATACTATCTCTTGACTGGTACTAGAAAGCTTGCGAAAAATTGAGACCCACTCATTCTTGGATTTGGGTTTTGGCCATTGACTCTTGCAAAATTCCTTGATAGGGAAGCTGGTATTAAGGAAAGCTCTGCGAAATTCACTTTTATCGCATACAAGATGACTTCTTATCCAAAGGTATAATAATTGGGCACAGCCGATGAAGCGTCCTTCCCCATTTCGTCGACAAAAGCTCAAAGATCTGAGAGTTTCAGCTAGAATAGTTGGAACGGGATTAACTCCATGCTCAACTTGATCAAGGAAATCTATCACTGTGACATCTATATATCCCAAGACTTTGGGAAAGACCACCAAGCCATATATTGCCAATGCCATCATGCTCATACTTTGATCATTCTCTATATTCTTCCTGATGTGATCTCGTAAGAAATCCCAAGGCACATAATCTTGCCCTCCTTTCTGTCTCACCCATTTATCAATTTCTGGCAAACTAACATTCATCATTCCAGCGAGCTTCCTACGATAACCGATCTTCTTGTTCTTCCAATATATCTTATCTGCATTGGAACACTGGATGCGGAGTAAGAGTGAGTACTCTTCAATCGTTGGAACCATGTCAACTTCATTAAAAACAAAGCATCTATAGGAAGGGTCCCAAAATTGCGTTATAGCTCTAATCAAGTCTTTGTCTACAGTAACTGCAATTAATAATGCTATGTCACCGTACTTCTTTTCAAAATCTTCTTTTTTTGAAAGACTCCAAAGCTTCCAAAGATCAATGAACTCAGTAAAATCATTTTGTTTGAGATCCAGGTGAACTTTTTCAGGGAGTGGTGATATAAATTCTTGAGGTAAACAGTCTCCTTCTCTTCGTTGAGCTTCTTCAGATCTGATTCTGACACTGTTGGAATTCTCAGTGGGGAAAGGTGTGGCTTTAACGCTTGATAAATCCTCCATGGATGTAACTGAGGTTCAATCAATTAACAAATTGTTATGTAAAAAGCCTTCTTTTATATGATATGACAATGCATGAGAATGCAACTATGGGAAAGATATTGGGATTTTGTTCCCTCATGTGTCCTAACTTTGGCTAACTACTTCACGGATAGTCAAGGTTCTAACTTAAGGGTTGGCTCTTAGGCTTTTTATATGCTAGGTTTGGACATAATAGTTACTAAAGGTTCCCAAATTGTTCCTCACTGTCGTCCACTCTGGACTAGTAAGGCACCCCAATCCTCACCCATGACAGGCTACAAACGGAAAAGGTTCAATTTGAGTGGGAGTATTTGGCTAGCCCATGCGGAGGTTACCACCTCACGAGAGCGGTAGCTACTCTACTCCCTCCTAGAAAGGACTGAGCTCGGGTCGAGAGCTTTATGCATGCAAATGCAAGGTGTGGTGTGTGAGAGGGAACTTTATTTTAACCAACTCTTCAAAACACTAAACAAATCAAAGAGACATCAAATAAGATTAGTGCAATAAATTCCAACAAATTTTAGGCCATCAAAATTTAGACTTAGTATAACACAAGATCAAATTATGGCTCGACTCACTTTAGTCCCCAGTGGAGTCGCCAAGCTGTCATAACGTTTCCTAGCTAGGACGCTAGACATTAAACAATGGAGTCGCCACCAATCTTTTTTTAACCTAGGTGTGATTGGCCACCTAATGACTCTAGGACTGGTCTACATTTTAAGTTTTGGGTTCGGGAGTTCATTTACGTGTAGGGAAGGTTATAGCACCCCTACAACGCCCAATATTGGTACCATTTTAATCTGTGTATTTTAACTTAGTCTTATTATGTGGCCTTTATATTTTTGTTTAAATATTGAAAATTCTTTTAAGAATCCTCCATCATTCTGGATGAACTCTAAAAAATCTTCTCACCTCAAGAGTATTCAAGGGGTACCATTCGACTCCCATGAAGAGGCTCCGTCGTCGGAAGTATTTTAAATTTTATTATTCCTTAATTTATTTTTTATTTAATTATTTTATTACTTTTATTTATTTTAAATATTATTTTATATATTTATTTAATATTTTTAGGATTTTGGTATTTAATATTGAGAATATCTCCTAAATTTTCCATCATTCTGGATAAACTTAGAAGAACCCTCTCACCTAGGAATTCCTCAAGTGTTACTCATTCGCAATCGCCTTAAGGATTCCATCATCGGAATTATTATTTTATTATTTATTAACTTTATTTATTATTTATTTTTTTTATCTTTATTAGAATATAAATTTTATTATTTATTATGTTTTTATCTTTATTTATTATTTGTTTATTTTGAAAATGCCTTCTAAATCTTCCATCGTTCTGGATAACTTAGAAGATCTCTACCTAAGAATTCTTCGAGTGTTACTCATTGTAATCGCCTCGAAGATTCCATCATCGGAATTATTATTTATTATTCATTAATTTTTATTTATTATTTTTTTATTTTATCTTTATTATTTAATAAATCTTATTATTATGTTATTATCTTTATTATTTATTTATTTTTGAAAATACCTTCTAAATCTTCCATCATTCTGGATAGACTTAAAAAGAATTCCTTACCTAGGAATTCCTCGAGTGTTACTCATTTGTAATCGCCTCGAGAATTCCATCATCGGAATAATTTAAAAAAAATTTATTGTGACTAATACATTTATTCATTTATTTATTTATTTCTTACTATTGTTTTTATTTATTCTTTGTATCTTTTATTGCCTTTAATATTGTACCAATCTTAAAACGTCATCATCATTTAATAGAATAAAATAATAACAATAAATAGAAACAGAAAGAGGAACTAACCAATTTTCGTTCAAACTTTAGTCAAATAGTCAACTTTGGCTTTTCCTTTCAACTTTGGCTTTTCCTTTCTCCAAGTGCTGTTGCTCCCACTGATCAGAGTAGATTTTGGCCACGTTTTTTTTGCAAATTTGATGACTTTGAAACGGGTCACGAACATAACCAAGTAAGCTATGCAAGAGCCGAGTTGAACTATAGCAAGATGATGCCGTCGGGTTGCAACAATTATTTTGCTTTAGCAAGGGTTGTCGCCACCGGTGAAGCTGTCTGTCTGATTTCTTCGTGAATGCTACCAATAGTCTGCTTCGACCTTTGCGTAGATGATACCGTGATTGCTCTGTGATGTCTGCTTTCTCTCCGTATCTTCCCCCTTTGCTTGCTCCTCCCTCCTCTTTTTATAGTCATAAACTTGTAAGAGTCCTAATACAACTAAACCTATCTTATTAATTATCTCTTATTTTTTACTATTTTATCTATTTAATTTTTATGTTAATCCTAATCTAATCCTATCAATTTTAATATTAATTATCCTAAAAAATCTAATTATCTTATCCTAAAAATATTTTGATTTATAATTATCTAATAAATCCTAACCTATATTACTATTTATCTTATATTAAATATTTCTAATTTAAATAATCCTAATAATGTTAATCCTAATTTTTCTAGATGTTAATTTAAAATGTCAATTCAAAATTTACAAATTATTATTTTTTACAAAAATACAACCCGGACAAAATGAGGTGTCTACAATAAATTTTTAGGGATTTTGGTGTAAATGGAAGAAATTGGATTTAGAATATGATTATGTTGATGAGAATATGTTTGGGATTTGCAAGATTGAATTAGAGAGAAAGATGAAGGAGGAGGAGTGTCTAAGAGAGAATGCTTGGTTTAGGGATTTTCTACCTAAAAAATCCTGTATAAAGTCCAAATTTTCATGGGAAGTCGACTTCCCGAGAAAGGAAGTCGACTCCCCATCTGAATTCTGTTTCCAGAATGCTTCTGGCGATACAGCAGTCGACTGCTTCATCGCCAGAAGCATTCTGGAAACAGAATTCAGATGGGGAGTCGACTTCTTTTCTCGGGAAGTTGACTCCCCATGAAATTTTTTTTAAAAAAAATTGTTATTATATATTTTTTTATTTATTAATATTATTATGATTTTTTTATTGTTATATTATTATTATTAATAAATATTTATTATTTTTTTGGTTGAAATTATTAATATTATGATGAATCTTATAATTTTTGTGATTATCATTTTTAAAATTACGAACAATCTACTTAAATTAACTATGAATCCCATTATTTTTACAATTATCCTTATTTAATTTACTAACAATATATCCAAATTTACGATAAATCTCATCATTTTTACGATTATCATTTTTAAATTTACGAACAATCTACCGAAATTTACGATGAATCTCATCATTTTTACGATTATCCTTATTAAATTTACGATGAATCTTATCATTTTTACGATTAGCCTTATTAAATTTACGAACAATCTACCGAAATTTACGATGAATCTCATAACTTTTATGATTATCCTTATTAAATTTACGAACAATCTACTTAAATTTACAACAAATTTCATCATTTTTATGATGAACATTATTAAAGCTACGAACATCTTCTATTAATTTATGATGATCCTTAGCTAAATTTACATTTAATTTATTTAGTTTTACGATAATTCTAATCTAATTTACGTTAGTGATGTGAGAATTATATTTAAAATACATGGAATATCGAATTTTCAATAATAAAAGTCGACTTAACATAAATTGAATAAGAACAACGGGCTTAAAAAAATTAGGAAATCAACTGCCCAAGAAAGGTAGTCGACTGCCCAGATGCACTCTGGAAACAGAATGCATCTGGTAATGAACCAGTCGACTGCTAATTATTAGCAGTCAACTGCTTCGTTACCAGATGCATTCTGTTTCTAGAATGCATCTGGGCAGTCGACTATCTTTCTCGGGAAGTTGACTCCCAGTATGAAACTTTTTTTTTATTTTGTTATTATATATATTTTTTATTTATTAATGTTGTTCTGATATTTTTTATTATTATATTATTATTAATAAGTATTTATTATTTTTTTGGTTGTATTTATCATTATTATTATTACTATAAATCCAATCATTTTTACGATAAATATAATTAAATTTACAATGAATGTCAAAATTTTTACGATTATCTTTATTAAATTTACGAAAAATCTACCCAAATTTACGATTATCCTTTTTAAATTTACGAATAATCTACTCAAATTTACGATGACCCTTTTTCAATTTACGATAATCTTTTATTAATTTCTGATGATCCTTGACAAATTTACGTTTAATCTATTTACTTTCACGATGAATACAATCCAATTTACACAAGTGATGTGAAAATTATGTTCAAAATACATAGGAAGTCGAATTCTTAATAATAAAAGTCGACATTCTATAAATAAATTAAGAATAGCATGCTTAAAAAATTTGGGAATTCGACTGCCCGAAAATATCAATCGACTTCCCATATGCATTCCGGAAACAGAATGCTTCTGGCTATTTAGCAGTCGACTGCCTTACGCATTCTAACATTCTGCGATAAATTTTCTCTTAGGAAGTCGACTACTTTAATTGAGCAGTCGACTTCCCCGATAAATTTTTTTATCGAAACACTTATAAAACCAGGCAGTCAACTGCCTGAAAACATGTCAAGAATTAAAAATCTTACTAGTAAAAAATATAATGATTCCTTGGTCACTTGGGAGGACTTTCTTTGTAAATCATTGGTTCTTTGCACTTTTCATCGCTATAGACACCGAATTTTGTCCGAAGAACTTTAATTAAAAAATTAAAAATTAAAAAAAATAATAATAAAATAAAAAATAAAAAAAGAATAATAATAATGAAGGAAATAAATTGGGTGAAATTAAATTTGAAAATTCATTGCCCAAAATAAAAAATAATAAAAAGGAAATAAGTTAAAAGGGTCAAACAAGAAATAAATGATAAAATAAAGATCCCATGATTTTGGGATCAATACATTAAAATCAAAAATTTTCTTTCTTAAAATAAAGGAGGGATTTTTGGTTTTAAAAGGAGGCCAAAAAGAACACACAAAAAAAAGAGAGGGGACAGAAAACCTAGAGGAAACCCTAAGAAAAAACCCTAGCTCAAAAAAAAAAAAGAGAAGGATGCGGAGCCACTAAAAAAACCAGGACTGTCATCGATCCTTGCCTGAAGCACCATCACCATCTTCATCATTGCCTTGCTCCATCAGCTTCACCAACACAAGAATAAAACCATCCCATTGTTTCTATTCTTTGCGGCATGTTCCTTGCACTCACAGTGGTTGCACCATAGCGACTCTTGTTGCTGCAGAAACCGGAGTCCTGTTGTGAGGCCGCTGCCCAGACCCCCTGCTGCTTCCCACGCTCTAACTTGTTTGCGTCATCATTTTCACCTCCATTGCTACCTTGCCGTGGGTTGTGCCTAGCCTTTCCCTGCAACATCCAAAACCGTCCTGTACCACTGCTCACGTTACTCGTGCACTGCCCGAAACTTCTGCCGCCCCTACCATCATCTTTTCATTGTCAATCCCCTTCATCGCCCCTGCCTTGCTGGGACTGCACCAAAGTCCACTACCATCCCATTTTTGCATCAGTCTACTTCATCTCTTGGCCTTACCATCTCCATCGCTTCTGCTCTTACTGTCTCTGCATCATCACATCGCTCCACCGTAAGCCACCATCATCATCTCCAAGCTCTGTCATTGCTCTACCGCTGTTTACTTCTGTCTCGCTCCCGCCATCTCCTTTGCTGCTGCACTTCACTGCTGCCTTGAACTGCACCGAACTGTCACTGCTCCAAGAGGCCACACCATTGCTTACTGCTCTCTGCAACTTACTGCGTTTTTGTAGCACCACTCTACAAGCTTTTTACGTGAATAACGGAAGAGAAAGGAAAGCTTAAAGAATAAAGGGATTTTAAAACAAAAAAAAAAGGTGCTGTATTGAAAGTTTTCAAAAGGTATGCAATTTATATCATTTTTTTTATCTACTATACTTTGTTTGTTTCTCATTTTTTATACTTTACTTACTGTTTTATAATTTTGATTGTGTTTTATTTGCACAAAGTTACGATTTTTAGAGAAAGAATATATATATATATATATGTATATTATAGAAAGATGATTGTAATAAATAATGAACGATTGAAAATTAAAAAAACGAAGATTTTCCAATGATAAGATGTCGAAGAAATCACAAGTAGCGATTCTTTGACAATCTTTAGGGTCGAGATAAAATCTTTAATGTCACCAACGTATTGGGACATTTAAATGATTTTATTCCGATATAAAGAAAATACTAATAAGATTTCTTAGTATAAAAAAATAAAAATATAAAAATAGTAATAAAAACAATGATATAAAAAAAGGGTAAATATGAGAAAATAGTAAGTGAATGGAAATAAAAACTTTTAGACAGATAAAAATCTAGGAATTAAAATAAATAAACAAATACACTGATAAATGCAAAAATAGGTATTAAAATAAAATATAATTAAAAAATACATTTTAAATATAGAAAAGGATATCCTGTGATAGGATTTCTTAGAAATAACAAGTAGTGATTCTTTGATAATCCTTAGGGTCGAAATAAAATATTTGAATATTTCCAGCGTATTGGGGTATTCAAATAATTTTAGTTCGATATTAAGATTTCTAATATAATTATATGAAATAAACTAACACTAAAAATAATAAATAAATAAAAATTTTAAACAAACAAATACACAAAACTTCAAAATAAAGAGTAAAACAAATTAAAAATAAATAAGATATAAATAATGTCCGATGATGAGATGTTACGGAATTCACAAGTAGTGATTCCTAACTGATCTCTAGGTGAGAAAAATTTGCTAAATGTTACCAGCGTATTGGAATGTTTAGTATGATTTTTCAATAAAAATTAAATTTTATAAAATCAATAAATTTCAAAAGCAATAATATAAATATAATAAAATAATATATTTCTCATGTGCATCATATATATTTCGTTTACATCATTTGCATTCATGAAACTCCAAAATAAGTGCAAATCTCCCGAAGATGGGATTCTATAGAAATCGCAAGTAGCGATTCTTAAGAAATCTCTAGGTGAGGAAATTATCCGAAATGCTACCAAAAGTATTGGGGTACTTCGGAATAATTTTCAATACAAAAGATTTTCACTTATTACAAATAAAAAATAAAATTTAAATATTTCAAAAATAAAACAAATAACAAAAGGATTTCGAAATAAATAAAGTTCTTTTAAATATTTAATTAAGACCATTTCCTTAAGATCAAAGGGTTAATATATGATTAAGTGGTACTGTTTTTTAACGGGAGCTGTGGGGGTGCTAATCCTTCCCCACGCGTAACCGAACTCCCAAACCCAAACTTTGTTTTCGCAGACCAAGAATTATTTTTTTGATAATCCTTAATTAATTTTAAGATTTTATTGAAAAAAATAAACAATTTTAGGTGGCCAATCACACCTAACCAAAAAAAGATTGGTGGCGACTCCTCTTTATTGTGTTTTTCCAAAATCGTTTAGCGATCGAGTCCCCGGACGAAAATCGTTACGACAGCCTGGCGACTCCGCTGGGGAATATTAGAGAGTCGAACCATGATTAATCATGTTTTATCCAAAATCTTAGTTAATGGTCTTAATAAATATTTAATAAAACTTTTCATAAAAAAAATTAATTGAGAAAAAAACAAACAAAAAATGTGTGAATCATCTTTATCATTTGCATTTTTTGGGATGCACTATAAATTTTGTTCCTTTGCATACATGACATATTCATTGCATACATCAACCCTACACCCGGGTTTGTCCCTTTTAGGAGAGAGTATAGTACCTTTGCTCTCGTGAGGTGATAACCTCCGCAATGGCAAGCGAAATACTCTCACTCAAGTTGAACTCTTTCCGTTTGTAGCCTGTCATGGGTGAGGATTGGGGTGCCTTACTAGTCTAGTGTGGATGTCAGTAAGGAACAATTTGAGAACCTTTTACCCTTTAGAGACTTACCAAGCATGTACTGAGCCATAGAGAAACTAACCTTAGCTAAAGCCATACCAGCCTTTTGTGGGGGTTACCTTAAATTATGGCACATGAATGAATAGTTTTGTGTGACACCTTTATGGGAAATATAATAAAGTGAATATTGAAATTGTGAAAAAAATAAAAATAAAAACCTTCTCATTCAATTTTATTTGTGATTTCAATAGTATGCATATTCTAAAAAAAAAGAGATTTTCATTTTTTTTTTAAAAAAAAGGAAGGTGTTTTTGTAAGATTTTAAACTTGATATATGCATCTCATCACATGTGTAATAGCTATTGAATTTCATGCGCACACATGCATTTAGCATGCATACATACATTTCATCTTGTGCCCACTTATGAAAATTTTTGGTGATCATAAGTAATGACATCAAATCTTGGAAGTAAAAAGTTAAGATTTTTAAAATCCTCACCAGCGTATTGGGATGATTTTAATAGTCTTTTCTTTTATGGCACAATTTCAAACAATAATATGCTCTAAATTGCGGTAAACAAATGTCAGAGGTGCCAAAATAAAGAAGCCACCGCATTCTGAACCACTTATTCGACATCATTATAGTACTCAATCAAAGGCCAAAGCCATGGAAAATGAACATGTTGAGCGAATGGAAAAGATGGAAAGAATTCAACAAGAGCTAGCTAAATCTCAAGAAGAATCTCAAAAGCAAATGTCGAAGATGGTGGAGATGATGATGACTTTGATGAAAGGCAAAGAGGTCACGGAAGGATCAGGAAATGAGCCTCAACCTATGAGAGAGAATCTACTGTACCCATCAGAGTTTATAGCACCTCAAACTCAAACTTCCCAAAGAGCTTATCCCCTAGCTCATGTTTTTGTGAATCAACAACCAGACCGAGGACAGCACTCGAGATCTAGCCCTGTTGATCCTATTTTTGTTTCAAATTTACATGATCCCATGGAGCAAGAAAAGTTGAGGAAAGAAAGTGGCGAGTCACAACAAAAATATGAACTATTGGATGAAAGGCTAAGGGCAATTAAAGAAATGGATTTCTTTAGAAATATAGATGCTAATGAGCTTAGTTTGGTCCCAGATCTAGTAATTCCATTGAAATTTAAAGTACCTGAATTTGAGAGATATGATGGGACCACATGCCCAGTAGCTCACATCACTATGTTTTGTCGAAAGATGTCTGGGTATACAAATAATGATAAGTTGCTCATTCATTGCTTCCAAGATAGTTTAACTGGAACAGTAACAAAGTGGTACAATCAGCTAGATCGAAGTCATGTTCGCAAGTGGAATGACCTGGCAAAAGCCTTCTTGTCCCAATATAAGCACATGACTGACATGGCACCAGATAGATTGTCTTTGCAGAATATGGAAATGAAGCCTTCTGAAAGTTTCAAGGAGTATGCCAATAGGTGGAGGGGCCTTGCATCTCAAGTGCAGCCTCCCCCTACTGAGAAGGAAACCACGGTATTGTTTGTTAATACATTGCCATCACCGTATTATGATAGGCTTGTGGGGAGTGCTACAAAAAAATTTGCTGACATGATAATTTCTGGAGAAATGATAGAGAATGCCATTAAGAGTGGTAAAATTGAGGATGCTTCTGCTTCAAATAGAGTTGGGGCAAATAAGAGGAATGAGGGAGAAACACAAGTTGTTACCATTGAAAAGCAACCACCGAGGAGTTTCGTTCCTTTTCAACCCTATACTGCACATCCCCCATATCCTTATTATCCAACTATAGACAACACTACCCATAATCCTCTTGTTTATCACCCAAGTTGGCAATCAAATTTTCAAGTCCCTACTCAATCAAACAAACTGGTGGGTAGTCAAAAAAGGGTGAGGAATAATCAAGGGAAAATCTCTGTGGACCCAATTCCTATGACCTATACAGAGTTATTTCCACAATTGGTGAGAGATAATCTTGTTGCACCTGTTTATCTAGAACCATTAGAACCTCCATATCCTAAATGGTATGATGCCACTGCTCGACGTGACTATCATTGTGGGAATGTAGGCCACTCCATAGAGACTTGCCCTGCTTTTAAATACAAGGTGCAGAGTTTGATCAATGTTGGCTTGCTAAATTTTGATAAGAAGGAAAAGTAAAATGTTGGTGGGAACCTTTCGCTGCAAAAAGGCATAGATTTTGGAGGACAAGTGTTCTATGAGGGAAGGCCAAAGTTTGTCACTTTTGAGTTATTCTAAAGTAATGAAATTCCTTAAATGCTTACGCCTATAAGCTTTGGGGAAATTTTTATGCATGAGTTAGTTTATCTATTATCATTTGAATAAAATGACAGATGTGTTTGCACTACATATCCTCTTCCATACAAATCTTTGCTTTCATCTCTTTATATTTTAGCCACACTTAACTTCCCAAAAAAATGAATGAGCAGTCAATTATGACGATAGTCTGGGATTTTATTTTGAAAATTCTATTTCTATTGGCAAAATCAGTGATCATTCTTGTCCCTTAAATTGCTAAAATTGTTGAAGCAATAAAGAGATAGCTCCTATCAAGAGAAGTTAAAATCGCATGAAATGAGAAAGAAGTGAAGCTCTTGTATCCATTGTGTTGTTCTTGTTCAATAAATGTTCTTCAATAAGAGTATTTACATTTGAGATGAGAAATGGCCATCTTTGATCTATCCTTCGTGCATGAGTAAAATTATCCATTTGCCACCCCTATTGAGCCTATTATGTTTTTTCAAAACAAACCCACAAAGGATCACCCTTCACATCGATGGGCAAATTTTGGGAAAAACCTGTTGACAAATGAAGAAATTCAGGTCATGAGTCATGAAAAATCTCAAGAGAAAATATCCTTTGATGTTTGAGTCCTCTTGTAAAAAAAATGAAGAGGATGGGTGAAAATGAAAAGTTGTAAAAAAAAAAAGAAAAAGAAAAATGGAAAAAGAAGAGAAAATGACGAAAGTAAAAATCAATTAAGGCAAAGTGGCGAGTATGCTTTGCATGATGATAAATGATCCTTTGGTTTTTAACCCTTAAAAAAATTTTGGACCTGATTATATCCATTTTTTTTCATAACCCATCACCAGAGCCTACATTACGTGCCTTAAAAGTCCATTTTGATCAAATGTGAATACTTGAAATTAGAGAATCATGCATTGAACTTGGACATACTTATGATGCCATCAAGAAACAACAAGATTTCGATTAGTTTGTTGGGAATATTAGTGAAGTTGAGAAAAAAAAAGAGAATGAATGAGAAAATGAAAAAAAAAAAAGAAAGAAAAGACAAAAAAAGAAGAAAAGAAAGAAAAGAAGGATAAAAGGGGGAGGCTCAAATTGAAAACCCGAAAGGGCGGTTTGAGTTAAAAGATTGATAATCTAGTTGAAGATTTGGGAAGATGGTTTGACATAAGGAGAACCAGCATCATTTGAGAATCTCATGGTGTAGGGGGCAACTCAATTTGATCGAGAATCTCAATTGAATAGATTTTTCAAAGAATCCTGACTAGTTCGTCAAAATTGTCTGGTTTTTCATTGAGAATCTATTATTGTCATTTGCTTTGAATTATCCAATTTCTTAATTGAGAACCTATCATTGTTATTCACCCCAAATTGTCCAATTTCTTGCTATACTTTGACAAGTTTGTTCCTACATTTCTTTTATTCTCGCCAAACCTTCTAGTGTCTTTACTTTCCCAAAATGGATCGAGGAAATTGGTGACTGAATTGCATTTCTCATGGAATTGGAATGATAATAAATAAATGACAACTATACATAAAAATCTTTGGCATTACTTTGGAAAAGATTCTAAAGATGACAAAGGGCCAAAAACAAAAAGAGAGCAAGAATGTTGAATGTAGCTGACATATGTGCTTCTACGAACGAGATGGGAAAGAAAGAAGAGAATCTTTGTGAGAAGAAGAAATGATCCTAATGAAGAAAGCCATGAATTTTCAGCACCGAAAAAAAAGAGAGAAATTTTGAGAAAAAGGAGACTTCTGTCATTCACATCATTCTAAAAGACATATGTATCATGGTTTTTAACTATTACATTGGGGCATATTTCAAGAAAGCATTTGCATTATCATCATTGTGATAGACTTTTTTTAGGGGGCATGCATTTTGCATTTGCATCATTGAAAAAATAAAAGAAAAAAAAAGAAAATGAATGAATAAGGAATGCAATGGGGTTAGCTATTTCTTAAAGAGCAAGAAAATCTTTCTTTAAAGAAAAATGGTGCAATCATGACAAGACTTTAAGTCTAATGTTGCTTGCGTCGCTGGAATCGTTGGGTGGTTTCAAGCCCAGTGAAATTAGCTTTATGAGTAAATGAGATTTAGTTCGCTTTATCATAAAATCGATGCATGATAAGACTTAGGTCTTCTAGATTCGACTTACAAAACCAATGAACACTTAGGATGAGAAACTCTAAGTCAAGATGTGAAATTCTCAAGATGCGAAACTCTTAGAATGTGAACTTTTAAGTCAAGATGAGAAACTCTTAGAACGTCCAAATCAAGATGAGAAACTCTTAATATGTGAATCTCTTAGTGTGAACATTCGAGTCAAGTTGTGAAGCTCTTGAGATATGAATCTCCAAGTCAAGATGAGAAACTCTTGGGATGTGAATTTCCAAGTTAAGATGAGAAACTCTTAAGATGTGAATCTCTTAGAATGCGAATATTTGAGTCAAGATGTGAAGCTCTTGAGATGTGAATCCCTGAGTCAAGATGGGAAACTCTTAGGATGTGAATCTCCAAGTCAAGATGAGAAACTCTTAAAATGTGAACTTTCCAGTCAAGATGTGAAACTCAATGTGAATCTTCAAGTTTAGATGTGAATCTCTTAGGATGTAAATCTTCGAGTTTTTCTAGTTGCGAATCTCAAAAATTTTGAGGATCATGGAATCTTTTCTTTCTCCAAATATGTGAATTTCTCTAAAAAAAAAATCTTCTTTTATCGAATTCACTTTTTCGAAGTGGATCGAGCCTTGGTAGGGAGTCAAGGTATTATGTTTCAAAATCGAATTCACTTTTTCGAAGTGGATCGAGCCTTGGTAGGGAGTCAAGGTATCATGTTTCAAAATTGAATTCACTTTTTCACAGTGGATCAAGCCTTGGTAGGGAGTCAAGGTATTATGTTTTAAAGTCGATTTCATTTTTTCATAGTGGATCGAGCCTTGGTAGGGAGTCAAGGTATCATGTGTTTCAAAATCGAATTCACTTTTTCGAAATGGATCGAGCCTTGGTAGGGAGTCAAGGTATTGTGTTTCAAAATCGAATTCACTTTTTTGAAGTGGATCGAGCCTTGGTTGGGAGTCAAGGTATCATGTGTTTCAAAATTGAATTCACTTTTTTTGAAGTGGATCGAGCCTTGGTAGGGAGTCAAGGTATCATGTGTTTCAAAATCGAATTCACTTTTTCAAAGTGGATCGAGCCTTGGTAGGGAGTCAAGGTATTATGTTTTAAAGTCGAATTCACTTTTTCATAGTGAATCGAGCCTTGGTGTGGAGTCAAGGTCTTGTGTTTCAAAATTGAATTCATTTTTCTAAAATGGATCGAGCATTGGTAGGGAGTCAAGGTATCATGTGTTTCAAAGTCGAATTCACTTTTTCAAAGTGGATCGAGTCTTAATAGGGAGTCAAGGTATCATGTGTTTCAAAGTCGAATTCACTTTTTCAAAGTGGATCGAGTCTTAATAGGGAGTCAAGGTATCATGTGTTTCAAAGTCGAATTCACTTTTTCAAAGTGTATCGAGTCTTAATAGGGAGTCAAGATATCATGTGTTTCAAAATCGAATTCACTTTTTCAAAGTGGATCCAGCCTTGGTAGGGAGTCAAGGTATTATGTTTTAAAGTCGAATTCACTTTTTCATAGTGGATCGAGCCTTGGTAGGGAGTCAAGGTATCATGTGTTTCAAAGTCGAATTCACTTTTTCAAAGTGGATCGAGTCTTAATAGGGAGTCAAGATATTATGTGTTTCAAATTGAATCCATTGTTCTCATGGGTAGAGCCTTGGTATGGAGTCAAGGTATTATTTTCGAGAATCAAAATTGAATTTTCCCAAAAAAAATAAAAAAAAATGAAAAAATGATTTCAGACAAAATTGTTGTCTAAAGTCTTTGCCCTATTCCTGATTCTCAATAATGTGCAAAGAGGGGCAGCTGTAGACACCGAATTTTGTCCGAAGAACTTTAATTAAAAAATTAAAAATTAAAAAAAATAATAATAAAATAAAAAATAAAAAAAGAATAATAATAATGAAGGAAATAAATTGGGTGAAATTAAATTTGAAAATTCATTGCCCAAAATAAAAAATAATAAAAAGGAAATAAGTTAAAAGGGTCAAACAAGAAATAAATGATAAAATAAAGATCCCATGATTTTGGGATCAATACATTAAAATCAAAAATTTTCTTTCTTAAAATAAAGGAGGGATTTTTGGTTTTAAAAGGAGGCCAAAAAGAACACACAAAAAAAAGAGAGGGGACAGAAAACCTAGAGGAAACCCTAAGAAAAAACCCTAGCTCAAAAAAAAAAAGAGAAGGATGCGGAGCCACTAAAAAAACCAGGACTGTCATCGATCCTTGCCTGAAGCACCATCACCATCTTCATCATTGCCTTGCTCCATCAGCTTCACCAACACAAGAATAAAACCATCCCATTGTTTCTATTCTTTGCGGCATGTTCCTTGCACTCACAGTGGTTGCACCATAGCGACTCTTGTTGCTGCAGAAACCGGAGTCCTGTTGTGAGGCCGCTGCCCAGACCCCCTGCTGCTTCCCACGCTCTAACTTGTTAGCATCATCATTTTCACCTCCATTGCTACCCTGCCGTGGGTTGTGCCTAGCCTTTCCCTGCAACATCCAAAACCGTCCTGCACCACTGCTCACGTTACTCGTGCACTGCCCGAAACTTTTGCCGCCCCTACCATCATCTTTTCATTGTCAATCCCCTTCATCGCCCCTGCCTTGCTGGGACTGCACCAAAGTCCACTACCACCCCATTTTTGCATCAGTCTACTTCATCTCTTGGCCTTACCATCTCCATCGCTTCTGCTCTTACTGTCTCTGCATCATCACATCGCTCCACCGTAAGCCACCATCATCATCTCCAAGCTCTGTCATTGCTCTACCGCTGTTTACTTCTGTCTCGCTCCCGCCATCTCCTTTGCTGCTGCACTTCACTGCTGCCTTGAACTGCACCGAACTGTCACTGCTCCAAGAGGCCACACCATTGCTTACTGCTCTCTGCAACTTACTGCGTTTTTGTAGCACCACTCTACAAGCTTTTTACGTGAATAACGGAAGAGAAAGGAAAGCTTAAAGAATAAAGGGATTTTAAAACAAAAAAAAAAGCTGCTGTATTGAAAGTTTTCAAAAGGTATGCAATTTATATCATTTTTTTTTCTACTATACTTTGTTTGTTTCTCATTTTTTATACTTTACTTACTGTTTTATAATTTTGATTGTGTTTTATTTGCACAAAGTTACGATTTTTAGAGAAAGAATATATATATATATATATGTATATTATAGAAAGATGATTGTAATAAATAATGAACGATTGAAAATTAAAAAAACGAAGATTTTCCAATGATAAGATGTCGAAGAAATCACAAGTAGCGATTCTTTGACAATCTTTAGGGTCGAGATAAAATCTTTAATGTCACCAGCGTATTGGGACATTTAAATGATTTTATTCCGATATAAAGAAAATACTAATAAGATTTCTTAGTATAAAAAAAATATAAATATAAAAATAGTAATAAAAACAATGATATAAAAAAAGGGTAAATATGAGAAAATAGTAAGTGAATGGAAATAAAAACTTTTAGACAGATAAAAATCTAGGAATTAAAATAAATAAACAAATACACTAATAAATGCAAATATAGGTATTAAAATAAAATATAATTAAAAAATACATTTTAAATATAGAAAAGGATATCCTGTGATAGGATTTCTTAGAAATCACAAGTAGTGATTCTTTGATAATCCTTAGGGTCGAAATAAAATATTTGAATATTACCAGCGTATTGGGGTATTCAAATAATTTTAGTTCGATATTAAGATTTCTAATATAATTATATGAAATAAACTAACACTAAAAATAATAAATAAATAAAAATTTTAAACAAACAAATACACAAAACTTCAAAATAAAGAGTAAAACAAATTAAAAATAAATAAGATATAAATAATGTCCGATGATGAGATGTTACGGAATTCACAAGTAGTGATTCCTAACTGATCTCTAGGTGAGAAAAATTTGCTAAATGTTACCAGCGTATTGGAATGTTTAGTATGATTTTTCAATAAAAATTAAATTTTATAAAATCAATAAATTTCAAAAGCAATAATATAAATATAATAAAATAATATATTTCTCATGTGCATCATATATATTTCGTTTACATCATTTGCATTCATGAAACTCCAAAATAAGTGCAAATCTCCCGAAGATGGGATTATATAGAAATCGCAAGTAGCGATTCTTAAGAAATCTCTAGGTGAGGAAATTATCCGAAATGCTACCAAAAAGTATTGGAGTACTTCGGAATAATTTTCAATACAAAAGATTTTCACTTATTACAAATAAAAAATAAAATTTAAATATTTCAAAAATAAAACAAATAACAAAAGGATTTCGAAATAAATAAAGTTCTTTTAAATATTTAATTAAGACCATTTCCTTAAGATCAAAGGGTTAATATATGATTAAGTGGTACTGTTTTTTAACGGGAGCTGTGGGGGTGCTAATCCTTCCCCACGCGTAACCGAACTCCCGAACCCAAACTTTGTTTTCGCAGACCAAAAATTATTTTTTTGATAATCCTTAATTAATTTTAAGATTTTATTGAAAAAAATAAACAATTTTAGGTGGCCAATCACACCTAACCAAAAAAAGATTGGTGGCGACTCCTCTTTATTGTGTTTTTCCAAAATCGTTTAGCGATCGAGTCCCCGGACGAAAATCGTTACGACAATCGCAATTTCCATCGTTTATGCAATTCTCTTCTACAAACTTACCCATTATTAAAAATATAAGAGGGAAATAAATAAGAACAACTATTTGATTGAGGTTAGGCTTAAAGTTTAGGATTTATAAAATATTGAGATAGCTACAAACTAGATTAAAGGTGAAACAGACAAAAATTGGAATAAAGGGGTTTATGATTTGGGAATTAGGGTTTATGATTTAGGAATTAGGGTTTAAAAATAATAAAAAGGTTTATATAAGAAGAAGAATAGTACTACAATTATAACAAGGGTATATTAGTAATATAATAGTATAATTTTAATAATATTTAGTAAATAATGTTAATTTTAATAATTGGTTTAGCAGGTTACCAGGTTAAAGAGTTTTTTAATTTTTAAAATTTCATCAACGGTTTATATTAGATTTGACTAATCCAATGGTTCTAATTCAATGACCTTAAAATAAGGTTAATTTTTATGACCTTATTGTAGAATTTGCCACCTTTCTAGCAATCTTTTACATGGTTCCATCCCTTCTGAAATTGGAAATATGAAGTCTCTTAGTTATTTATATCTTGATGATAACAACATTTCCAGTCGAATCCCTTCATCTCTATTTCATTTAGAGAAGTTGGAGTATTTATTGGTTTCCTCAAATTATTTAGAGGGACCCATACCAGCAGAAGTAGAGAGTTTGAAAGCTTTGAAATACTTGAACCTTTTCCAGAACAAATTAAGTGGAGTGATTCCAAACCCAATTGGAAATTGCTCAAATTTAACTTACTTGTATTTGGGAAACAACTACTTAAGTGGAAGGATTCCCCTTCAAATTGGTAACCTTTCTTCATTGAAGGAACTTGATCTAAGTCATAACTTCACTGCAGGGGAGATACCTTTCCAACTTGTTGATGCTTTTTCTCTCAATAAAATTGATCTCAGTCATAACCTCATCCATGGACAGATACCTTTTGCACTTTGGAATTTAACTAATCTAGGATTCTTGAATCTTAGCCGCTATAATCTCACAGGAATGGTTCCTCGATTTTTTGTGAATTTGAAAGAACTCGATTTGTCATATAATTCCCTGAGCTGTCCAATTTCTGATGCCTGGGCTTTTCCATCCAAAGCGTTCATTGGCAAGAAGGATTTATGTGGCTGTGTTTCTGGTTTAACTCATTGCCCCTCATCTGATCCCACTATAAGGAGAAAACCAAACATCAAGGTGCAGCACTATTTAAAAGTTTTTATTCCCATCACCATTTTTCTTGCCTTATCTTTTGGATTAGCAGTCATTTTTTACCGTAGAGCAAAAGTTGGCAAAGTTAATCCAATGACAACCAAAATTGGAGATATATTTTCAGTGTGAAATTTTGATGGAAAAATTGCATATGAAGACATCATCGAAGCAACGGAGGATTTTGACATCAAATATTGCATTGGAACCGGTGGTTATGGTAGTGTCTACAAGGCAGACCTACCTAGTGGCAAAATAGTTGCTTTGAAAAAACTTCACCGTGTAGAGGCAGAAGATCCAGCTTTCAACAAAAGTTTCAGGAATGAGGTGAAGCTGTTGACAGAAATACGACATAGGAACATTGTGAAGCTTCATGGGTTTTGTCTACACAAAAGGTGCAATTTCTTGATCTATGAATACATGGAAAGAGGAAGCTTGTTTTGCATCCTCAGAAATGATGCTGAAGCTGTGGAATTGAATTGGCCCAAGAGAGTTGACATTGTAAGAAGCATAGCACATGCTTTGTCTTACTCACATCATGATTGCACGCCACCAATTGTTCATCGAGACATATCAAGTAACAACATTCTTTTGAACTCAAAGTTAGAAGCTTTTGTTGCTGATTTTGGAAATGCACGGCTTCTAGATCCTGATTCATCAAATCAGACCATACTTGCTGGCACTTATGGCTACATAGCCCCAGGTTCATTATCTTTCTTGTACTGCTTATCTTCATTTAACATATATGGAGACAATTTATTACTTTATTTGGTATTTGCGGAGCTGGCGTTTACAATTGTCGTGACTGAGAAGTCTGATGTCTACAGCTTTGGAGTATTGGCATTGGAAATATTGATGGGAAAGCATCCAGGGGAACTACTGTCATTGCTATCATCATCGTCATCACCATATTCTACCCAAAAGATAATGCTGAGCGATATATTAGACCCACGTGTATCATCTTCAACAAGTCATACAGTTGCAGAGAATATTATTCTTGTCGCGATGGTAGCTTTTGCTTGCTTGCGCGTCAGCCCAAAGACCAGGCCGACGATGAAACGTGTGTCTCAGGAGTTTCTTGCTCGCCAGAGAGCATCTTGCATGAAGCCTTTTCATGTTGTTTCTCTATTGGAACTGCGAAATAGTAATATGTGCATGGAAGCTGAAACTGAAAGGTAATCTTGATGTCATTCAAGCAATTGTCACACCTCAAATGTTAAGCTATGACAGTCTTTGTATGATAGATTGGTGCTGTCTGTAAGACCAAACCTATATGTAATAATGTGCTCACAGCAATCAACTTAATTGCACAATGACTATAAACTTACCCTGTCTTTTAATATTAAACTTGAAAACAACCAAGAAAATATTCAATATTTTCTCATGGTTGAATAGGATATTGAGGTAGCTATTCACCTGTCTCCTTGCCAAACTGATGTCACAAATTACTTGTCTCAATAACAATGCCTTTTCAAGCAATATCTCTGTTTCAACTTGACAACAATCAATATTTTTCTTGATGTTTAAGAGTGACACTTAGCAGTGTGGTTGATGCTTCTCAGATCACTGCCATTCTGCTTCCATTTTAAACAAATCTGAAAACCATTTGGTATCAAATTTGATTTATGCTTCACGCCTACCAAGTTTCAGGTGATTTTCATTGAAACTAGAATATCATCCGCACGATGCTGCGGGACTAACACTTATATTTTTAAATTTTAAATTTATAAATAAAACTTTTTTTACATTAGGTATGTTTGTAACTTCGTATAATAATGAAATTAATAATCTAACCTTTTAAATTACTAAACAACATGGTATTGAAATGTGTATCTTGACAAAAGACTTTGTGCTTTTAAACTCAAAATATGTCATATATAAAGCATAACCTCGTAGGTTTCTGAAAACAATAAACAGAGATAAACATTCTTAACATATCAATTAAAATTTGCAAAGCACTAAACAATAGGCAATTTCACAAATGCATGTAAGCCTTAAACTTTAACTACAAAATATATGCAATATATAAAGCATAGGCCCCTAAAAATAACAAAGAGAATTGAACAACATCCTTAAAATAGAGTACTTAATTATATCAAGGATCATTGAGGCATTGAAGTATATCAATGAATAACATTGAGGTGCTCCAGCTAGATACCATTATCTAAAGAATCAACCAAGATAACACACTTCTCAACTAAATCAATTGAACAAATAATCATATAATTTTAACAAATATACAGTCCAACACAATTTAAACAAAAAATTATCTGGAAGAGTACAAACCTTGGTTGAAAGTGGAACTGCAATCAAAGCTTGTTTGCTACTTTTGTCACTTGCCACCACCAATTATGCTATTGCCTTGCTCACTTCTTAATTTTGACAAAAAAGGCAAAATGTGAAATGAGGTGCTTCACTACTGCTGCCTCCCCTCGCTCACTGCTCAATGATCGCCGCTAGTCAATAAAAGGGACCAAAGGTTAAAAGATTGTGAGAAGAGCTGAAGACAAGAAGAGAGATAGATTGGAGGCAGCAAATGAGGACCATATGGCAACTTAAATTATCAACAAATCACAATCCCCTAACATATTTATCTAGAAAAAAATGTTTTTCAAATTATAGTGGAAGCTAGTGCATCCATCTAAATCAATCTAACTTTCTCAACTTGTCATCAATAGAACACTAATAGAAGAAAGCTAGAATTAACCTGACAGATTGGATTACGTATAAATTAAAAAATCAATTAAATACTTAATTGAAAAGGTTACTTATTTCTTACCCTTTTTAACCACTTAATATCATGAGTCAATTTGCAACTTGATTCAAATTATATGAAAATGAATCCTAAGTGTCAAATAAAATCATTTGGCAGAAGAATGCCTACAACCAAAGTTCAATGAAAAATCCGATATTTTCAACATAATTGCATATCAACATCCAGCAATGAAAAATATCATCAGGGGAAATAATGTCTTATTGGCCACTTTTTAAGTTTGCTACTAATTGCCATATATAACTATGTTTGGATATAGTGATTAAAGATGTAAGTGGTGAATGAAGCACTGCAGTAACATATCTAGTCACCAAATCATCTATATAATAAAAATTGGAAAGCCACGCAACTTCACCTTGGGCCACGTTTTTTTGCCCATTTTTCAGTCCTTTGTCCTTTATATGTCTGCCTATTTTTGTTTTTATCTGTGTATTCATCTGTATTTTCGGGAAAAATACATACGCACGCTTGGATATAGCGCGTGGTTCTCTGCTAGCACATCAATCAATTTAGCCTCACCTTTTTAACTTTTTCTTCCATCTGATTTAACTTTTTCTTTTGTCTCTATTGCACGTTTACAAACTCAACTCAATCAAAAAAAACTTTTGCAGACCCTCTAAATTTTTCCTCTAGATTCCATGCTCTCTTTTGCTAATCCCTACCTTTTCCTCCGCAGTTCTTTCTCTTATTTTTTTTTCCTCAATTTTTCTTCCTTCGCTCTTCCCGTGCCGACGTAGACTAAAGGAGAATCGCAAACGCTGGTGATTTTCTGATCGGTGAAGTTTTCAATTTTCTTCAACTCTTTTCTATGGTGGGTAAAGTTTTTATTTTTATTTTTTGCTTTTAAGCTTTTTGATTTTTCTATTTCGAACGTTTCATCATCTGGTAACGCTGCATATTTTTTCTCTTTTGTTTTGTTTTCTTTTTTATTTCCCCATGTTTCTCTTCTCAACTGTTTGGGAGAAAATTATGGATCAAATTTCTTCTTTGTGAAATTATGTGAAACCCTTTGAAGCTCTCTTTTTGTTTAATTAGTTGCCGAGTCTTCTCATCTTTCTCAACCTTTATTTCCAGGTAATTCTCTCTTTGATTACCCTATGATTTTAGCATTTTTTTTTCTTTTCATTTATGTGATTTTAGGGTTTTTTTTTCCCATTTCTTTGATTACCCGATTGTACTCTAAGTTCCTTCCTCCAAAAAATCCTCTTTCTTCCTATGGTGATGAGTCTTGAAATCCCTATTTATTTTTCCAAAATTAGAAATGGAAGAAGGGAAGGAAAGATAGAGGGAGTAAGATGGATAACAAGAATTTCAAATCTCATCATACACTTTTCTTTCTCCCTCACAAATTTCCGACAAAAGGATGAAAAGGACAGAAACAAGAGGCAATAAGTGGTTATTTGCTTTATCCCCTCTTTTTTTTGGCTTTGGCAGTAACTATCTTTTGAAAAGTTTTTAAATATTTGTTGATTTTTTTTTGTGCAGCTATATTTTTTCTATGGGTTCTAAGATTGGTATGATTTTTTTTTATACGAACATCCCATAATTTGAAAATTCTGAAAATTCTTAGATTTTCGTTAAAAATAAAACATCTAAAAAGAGATAAATTGTTAGGAATTGTGTTTAACACAAAAAAAAAAAGTCATATTGGTTTTCTTTGATTAAGGTTTTTTTTTGTTTGATTTTTTTAATTGTCACTTTGTTACATAAGTATATAATGTAATAAAAATTACTCATTTCTCTTTACATTTACTGTCATTTGTATATTGTACATTGATATGAAATTCAAATTAAGTAGATTTCTTTTTATTTTTCGTCTCTAATATATAATACATTTATAGAGAACTATATTTTTAATTTCAATTTAGTTTTTCACTTTATTTAGCTAGGGTCTTTGGTTGTTTGGTGATTGGAGGTACGAATTAGTATTGTACTTCTTCTTTTTTCTGTTCTAACGCTTTGTTTGATTTTTGGGGCATTTTTTTGAACAACTTTTAAATTGCAACATCATTTTGCTTTGCTTTGACAAATTAAGTTTTGAGAGTTATAATCAGTTTGTTAGATCATTTGGATTGATTCATTTGACAATATATTACTCTATTTTTTTTTAACATTTTCACAAGAAATGTTTTTCCCTGGCTGATGTAGCATATGTTGGCTTTGCTGTTGTGGGTTTTATCTGGTGGATTGTTTACTCAAAAACTGGTCGTAAACTATCATATGTTGAATTGGTAAAAATTTTTATTTTTTTTATGTTGCTAATACAAGAAATTTGTGCTAAGGTCCTTTGCATGGGAATTAAATTTTATTTCTTTGGTGCAGCAAAAATAAATTTACCAAGACTAGGTGATTTTAGAGTTTATTAAATGTTTGGTACATATTCAGGGCCCCAAAAAATTTTCATACTTGCTCTTTTCATCTGTTTTTTTCCAATTGGTTGGAATTTTCAATTTCGATCTTTATAATTGAAGGTCATTTCAATTATTTATATGGTTTTATTTCTCTTTCACTATTGTTGTTAATGAAAGCTGGTCTATTTGTTGCTAACATCTGATATTGCTTGCAGAGATTTGAAACTTCGAGGCAAAGGGCTGTAGCAATGGTGGTGGATGTCCACAAACCATGATGCTTGGCCAAGAACCACATCAGAAAACATTGCATCTTAATAAGCCATCTATCCAAGTGAATTTCAAAAGAATACTGAGAAGTTTATCATACAATGAATCATGAGGTTACTTTTCTGAAAACTTATTTTTTGCATAACTATTTACTTTATATTTGTACATTTCTTTTGCATTATATCATACTTAATGGTTTATTTTAAACTCTTAGTCACGTCAATAGGATAAATTCCATCCCTACATTCTAATCTCCTCAATGCTTTATATACTTTCAACAAATGAAAAAATCTGGTACGTTCACAGAATATTGTAGTTTGTATTCCTATTTCATGGTTTTCAGATCTGAAACAAAGCATTAGAAGTGCCGTTAGATTGCTTTCTATAGTAATCCAAAATATGCTCGCAAGGGTTTTAGCTGCAAGAAAAGATAAAAAACTAGGATTGAACATATAAGGTTTTCAATATTAATCAGGAAATGGTGATCCAACTTTTTGAAACATTTTTTTTTATTTGAAAATGTAAGATGATCTGTAGAAGATATTATCTCTTTAGTATAAGTTCATATAGATAAAAGAATAGTATCTATCATGTGGTATATATACCTTTCATTTTATTTCTGATACTTATTAGTGAATGAATTATACAGAAGATCATGGAGACAAGTTTTGATTACATGGTTAAATTATACAGTCTTATGATAAAAATGGTTCTATTTCTATGCTTATTCTGTTTCAGATGAATGTGATATCAAAGCTTAGAAATCCATATTTTGTGGAGTACAAGGATGGATGGGTGGAAGAGGTATTCTATTCACATTTTTGTCAGCTTTTTGAATGATTTGATTCCTTATTCAAACAATCAAAACTTTTTTATTCTCTAAATGCAAAATGCAAATAATTGGGATAACTTTGTATTTTGAATTCATTCTTCTGCAACTTTCTTGGAAATATTTCTCAAACTGGGTTTCTTTCTCATTGTGCTTTGCTTTAGGTTAGGGGAGAATCTAGGCGGAAAGAGGAATATTTCTATTATGTGTTTCAAATTGATTACTGATTTTCAAAATGCAAAGGAATTGAAATTGAAGAGAACTGAAATAAAGTATGTTGTCCATCTTTTGTTTTTGCCAACTTTGCCTTACTTTTGGCTTAGCCTTTGTTGTTGTTTCTTCTGATTGCATTCATCCATCATTTGTTTGAACGCATGACTTAGAAAGATTAATTGTATTTCATCTGTGATTTTTGCAGGTTAAGATTGTTTTCCTTCCTCAGAAATCCATTACTTTGGAAACGTGTGCCATTGATAGCTACACTCCCATTGAAAGTGAGTTTAATTTCTTCTAACTTCAATGCAGTCTTTTTGAAGTTCATTCTCATATCTTTGAGATCTATTGTTGTTAATAATTTGTAAAACTCAGAAGGAGATGGCTTATGAGCTACTTAATTCATTTAAGTTTAATTTGAAATTGAGATGGGAATTCCTTAAGTAGCTTTTAGTTGCATTTTCTTTGATGCTTTAGTTTTCTAATTAATGTATGGTTTTCATTTTCTTGCTATTATTATTGTTGTTGAAACATGCTTTTAATTGAAATATTTGATTTTGAATGTCATGGTTGTTGGTTGCTCATTGTTCTCCAAAAACTTTGTTGTCAAGGCCTTTGGCAGTTCAATTCCTTCTTCTTTTGCTATATTTGTGTTTGGTTTGTTTGTGACTTGCATGTTTTATATTTTGCTAATTATGCCTTTTTAATGTTTTTATTCTCAAATGTAATAGGAGTTATGAGGAACTACTATGAGATAAGCTTTTATTTTTTTGCTAATTACGCCATTTTAATGCTTTTATTCTCAAATGTGATATCATACAGTGTTAACGTTGCATAATTACAGCATTAAATGCCAAGTTTCTATAAAAATACTCATCCCTTTATGAGATAAGCCTTCCTTATAGCACTTACAACCTCCACATATGTATTTTACAAAAGGTAAACTATCATATATATAATAAGAATTATGCTCTTTCTTAAGTTGTTGTTGAGTGTTTAAATACTTAAAATGATAATAAATATGATCATTGGTTTTCACCTATATTATAATATGTCATGGCATGAAATATTTCTATATGCCAATCGTTTTGGTGTAGGTTCATAACTTTCATAGCTCCTTTGTAGCTTTTAATATGCAATTTTTTTGTTTAAGTCTTTGTCAGCTTTTATATGGAAACTTTATTTTTGTATTCATCTTTGTTCATGTACAAACTTTGGATTTTCTTTTATTTTACATATTTTCTTTGAATTTGATGATTTTATTTTATTACTCTGATTGCATTATTATTTTCTCGAGATTTTCTTTGTTTTTATATTTAATAATTTTTTTTTACTTCTGTTGCTTTTTTATTTGATAGTTTTTATTGTATTTCTTCTCTTCTATTGGGAACTGATGTTTGGTTTCTTCACTTCAATGGATTTGCTTCAATTAATGATTGTCTAGAGAGTGCAAATGAGGAAATGAAGGATAGAAATGGAATTAATAACAGCATAAAAATGAAGAAAGAAAACAAAAGAAAGGAAGAGTATGTGGATAAGAAGATATCAATAGGGAGATCCCACATCAAAAACAAAAATTCAAGGGCAAAGAGGTAGCTCTATAAATAAAGCCTTCTTGGCATATCAATTTCTTTTGGTAAGGTTTTGCTCCATGTTTTGGATTTTAATGTTATATTTCATTTGATACAGTTAATATCTTAATATATTTCTTTTTTTAAGTTATGGGTTCTATTGTAAGTTTTTTTTTTCCTTTGATTTTGTAGATCAAAGAACTAAATTCCTGTGTGGTATTGAGAGAAATTTAAGCTCGCCTATTTTAGAAGGGATAGTTTTGAATTTTAAGATTTCGATTTTGGCTTTCAATTTTTGGTTTAAAAAAAAGGCCTTATTCAACTAAGATTCTCCTTAATATATTTTGGATGCCAGATTGTCATTTGACCTTTTTTTTCCACTTCGACAAAACTTTATTCAATTATTCTTTTTTTAAAGTAAACTCCAAGCCAGCAAAGATAGTAAATTTTGGATTGATCTACAATGTTTATATTCTTGACTGAACTTGATAAGATAGTAAATAGTTTAATGTATATCTCACATTTCTGCAAGCAATTGAATTTTTAAATGATTATGATAGCCCATGAGATGAGAGTAATTAATGATAAATGACAAAAGATATGTTGCTTTGAGAACAGTTGGAGAGCTTAAACTAGCATTTAATGAGTTAAATCCTTGCATTATTTTCTTTTATTAGAACTCTTATTCAATATACATGTAGCTTGGTTTGTTGTCTGACAATTCTATATTGTTAATTATCACTAAAGCCAGACCTTATCCTGTCTATCTTTCAAAAGATGACTTAAATCCTAATTTTCTTAAAGACATCATTGCAAGGTATATCCATCACTATGTTGTTTTGAATTATTACATTGGTAGCTTTCAAGAAAGATTTAATAGTTTGTTGCTTATGCTGTATGATTTTATTTTCAAATACTAATTCTCTTATGCTTTATATGTTTGAATGTGATATACATATGTATTTATAATTAATTAACAACTTGAATACTTATATTATTGGAGAGTTTACTGTTGGGTTGTTGATAGGTATACAGTGCGTGTTTCGGCATTGGTGGATGTTTGGATCACTTCCTGTTGTTATAGCATTCATTAAATAATATTATTTCTCTAATATTTTTTCATTATTGAACTATATGTTGTATCCTTAATTTTTCTCTTACTACTTAAGATAAGATTCAAGGCATCTTTTTAAACTTTTCAAGTGTGCAATTGTCTACGAAGTGTACTTAAGTTGAAACTAAAGTCTAAAGGCAAGTATATCACTATAGATTTGAAGGATTTGGAGAATTATAGCTAAAGATAGAAAATTCTATTGCAAGCATGGCAAAAAAAAAAAATCTATTCCATACAGTGCATACCGTCTAAGTGAATTTGCTATTGGTTTTTTCCTTGCAAATACCTATTTTCATTGCTTCTTTACGAGTAGATTTCTTTGTTTTTGGTGTTCTTGCATATTGTAAAGCTCAAATGTTTTAAAGCTAGCATTTGTGGAAAGCTTAAAATGTTTCAGAATGTATATTTTCCTGATACAAATACCAAAACTTTTTATCCTCATATCATTTATTGCTTATTCTTAGAAATTTAATTTGCAGTTTGGTTGAAAATATATTATTTTGCTTTCTTATATTAATCTTATTTATATTCTTGCATTTGAAAACTACTTATTATTTCTTCTTTTTTGTTTGAAAAAGAGAATATTATTTTTCAACTATTTCAAGAATTTCAAGATTTTATCCTGCACTTTCTATAGTATTAATGTAATATGCCTTGCATTGTTCAATTACAATTTTATTTGTTTGATGGTATATACACTTGCTTTTTCTTTTTTATGCTCATAAGAATATTAATTTAAGTTTAGATTTACTGACTTAAAAGAATTAATATTAAAATCTTATAATGCTTATCTTGGACATGTCTTATCCTCTTCATGAATAGGTCACTTTCTGCATGTTGGAGACCTTAAATGACTGTTTGGATTGATAATGGTCAGTATACACATGTTCATAAAAAAGGCTGAAGTGTTAGATCTATCATATTGGCACTGTTTCATTTTTTTTTTTTGGTTTCATGAGAATGATTATTGGCTTTGTTTTTGCTATATGCAAGGTAATGCATTGAGTTGGACTTAAAATAAATCTTTTTGACGAGATATAATTATTTTGATTTTCATTGTTGAACTTAGGATCGAATTGGATTTATTTATGAACTTAAGATTGTATTAATTCTTGGAAGTGCTATGGTATTTGTTAATGAATTGTCCTTTGTTAGTTGAATGTATTTTAGAGATTATGTATTTTTAATAATTGAATTTAAATCATTTGCATGTTTATTAAGTAGTGTAATCACGATCATTTTTGTATGTTTATACATTTAAACATATAAAATGATAATGAAAAAGCGTCATCCCGCAACATCGTGCGGGTGACATTCTAGTATATATAAAAGTTGGAAAGCTACGCGGCTGCACCTTCGGCCACGTATTTTTGCATCGTTTTGACACTGTTCATCCTCCGTTGAACGCCTTTTTTTGTCTGTTTTTGGGTATAACGATAATTTCAGCGGAATGTTTTGCTTTCACTTAAAATTGGGTGTGTGTGAATGATGGTTTATGGGTTCAACTTTTTCCTTGATTTGTGAATTAATTAATTTTTTCTTTCACTTTGCTTTTATTTTTTTCATTATTGCTGGGACCCGCTTATTATATTCCAATGTAGCTTTTGCTCTTGGTTTTTTGACGTGCTTTGCCTCTGGCAAGCTCTCATGTTTTGCTTTTGTTCGTTGTTAATCAAAGGAGAAAATTCGGCTAAAGAAGTGAGTTACTTGCAGGTTTCAGTGTTTTTGTCTTTTCTTCTGTTAGTCCATTTTTGCACTCTTTCTTTCTCACAATAAATACCCTATCTTTTCCCAATAAATCAGTGTCAGTGTTTTTTTTTTTTAATATGGGTCTTACAGAGTTATAGTGAAAATCAACCTTCGTGACTTACCTACTGCTTTTGTTGGTTTGTTTTTTCTTTGTTTTGTGTTTGGCTATTCATGTATCGTTCCATCTTTTATACACCCAAGAAAGTTCTCGATATTTTTTCTCTGTTCTCCTTCGATCCCCCAAACTCAGTTTCAATTCCTTTGTTTTGGCTTATGTTTCTGTGAAAAAAAAATCAAACAATTTTGCTCTCCCAGAGTTCTCCCAGTGTTTGCGATCAAGTGCCCTCATTTGGACAGGTGATTTCCATTCGGTTTTTTCCCTTTTCTTTTTTACTTGCTAATTTACTCCTCTGATTTTATTGTTCTTGAATTTTATTATTCTCATCTTCCTTTTCTTCCACGAGTCCATGGAGGCTGAGCTCAACGGCTGATGATGTGCTGTCATGGGTTTTGCCGCTGATCGCCAGGAGCTCTGGGTCTTTGCTGGCTTTAGGATTTGATGGGTTTTTTCTTATTCTTTTTTGGTTTTATTTTCTTTTGATTTAATATTTTTTAGTTTTACATAAAATTTCATTAGAAAGTAGTTAGCATTTTTTTTACTACTTCTCTTATATCTCTATCTGCCGATGATGTTTCATAAGCCATGAACCCTTCAAGTCAATTAGTGAAGACTTCAACTAAACCATCTACATCGATGGCTGCTTATGATGAACTGGTGCTTTATATTCAATGAATGAATTGATGGTAATATTGGTTCAAGAATTTTAAGAACTTAATGTCTTCTGCTGCAAGATCACAAAATTAAAGCTACTATGGATAGTTTTAGAAAGAGAGGGATTTCTACTTTGCAAAGTTGAGAGAAATTGAGATTCTCTACCAGACTTGAGATTGAAGACTCATCAGTATTTCTCCTTTGAGAATTTAGATTTGGAGTAGGCATATTTTTTTAGTGGAAAAAAAGATTGTTACAATTGATTGTTGAATTTTTACTACATCTTATTGTGCATTCTTGCAACTATCAAAAGGATGTTATATGCTACAGAAGGTGATGCATCAGTGGTGACCGAAGTTGAAGCCATGGTATCTTCTTGGATGAGTATGTTTCATTGTTTTTATAAAGTTCTCCCAAAGGTGCTCTTTGATTTTCTCTCTTCAAAATCTATAATCCCAAGGACAATATTTTTTATTTATTTTAAATACATTCCTATGCTTTCTCTTCCTACTTTGTTTTTTAATACCACCATTAACTTATCTGTAGTTTGGTATGTTAATATTTCTTTTAAGGTTTGATCTTTTATTATCAAGACTTTCCTTAATTTCTTTATGAGTTGTGGCTGAAAGTCATACATGGTGTGCTCGAAAAGTCATTTTGCTATATTTGATTGTAGTTTCAGTTCTATGGTGGTGTTTGCATCGTGATACCATGCTGCCAAAATAGGTAAGATATTTTGGTTTTGGTAAATTCTGTAAGAACTATTGGTATTGAGCAATTATGTTTTGTAATAAATTAATTAATTATTTTTATTTTTTTACGTTAGATTTTGTTTTTTATCTTATTATTTTCCAATGGGGATTTTGAGTTAGATTAAAAAATGAGACAAATAATGCTGAACCCTTGAAGCAATGTGGTTTTCTTGTAATTTTTCTATGTTATTAATTAATTAATCAATGATTATATGTGTAATATGATATCAATTTGTTATTAGTGGAGACTTCATCCTTTTTACCATCTTTAAACAGTATGAAATTAAAACTTTGGTGTGTCCCTGATATAATTCTCTCCTGCAATGACTATAGATTATTGTCTAAACTTTGCACGATTTATTGTCTTTATTTGTCCAAAGATATGCTGCTTGAATTGTACAAATGATAGCGAAAAGACTACCCAATTTTCATAAGTTTACAATCTTGGAATGTCAATGGGGTGAGAGCATTGATCTACTGTGTTTGCAAGAGACTAAACTGCAAGCAAGTATAAAATTTATCATTTTGTTGCTAACAAAATTTCAATATGGTATAAATAGTTTTTTTACAGAGTCTTATTAGGAATACAACCTTTTTTGCTTTAGCTTACTACGATCTATGCAATAATTTGGTGACTATATATTTTACTGTAGTGCTTCATTCACCTCTTTAATTGCTATAGCCAAACGTAGTTATATATGGTGATTAGTAGCAAACTTATAAAGTGGCTGCTATGACATTATTTCCCTTATTATTTTTCATTGCTGGATGCTAATATGCAATTGCGTTAAAAATATTGGATTTTTCATTTAAATTTAGTTGTAGGCATTCTTTTGCCAATTGATTCTGTTTGTTAATTATTTATTTGTTGCTTTTGCTTTGGGCTTCAACTTGAGGTAAATTTTTGCTTCTATTCTTTTCAACTTTTTGGTATGTCAAACTTAATCTTGAATAGACAATTTATCATGCAGCTATGTTCAATCCTTGATGAACCATCCATACAACACATATCAAATACCTATTTGTTCTTCAACTATTGTTGCTTTATCAATAATAGTAGTAAATAGAAATAATAAGAGCTGAAAGAGACTAATTTACAGTAATGTTATATAGATTTCCCTTATACAAAATCCAAAGAAACATCAAAACTATCCTCTTCAGACAATGGCACAAGTTCTTTGCTTTTGGCCCTTGCTTCCTCCAAATTTCATGGTGAAACACGTACCCCTGGAACTGCAATCTGTCATTAATTGGCTGCTGCTTATTGCTGATTGCACTATCTGCCCATGAAGTCAAACCAAACTCAGAGGTATTTTTGTGTAAATGTAGTTTTTATATTTGATTAATTAATGCGTAACTATTTAGTGATTTTTTAGGTTTGACTAATACATTTTTGTCAAGTTAGCAAGAAATTCATTTGCCGGTCATAGCTCATACTTCGTTTTTGTCTAAAACAAGCAAGTTTATTAGATATCTACGTTGCATTAGATTTTTGGTCATTTGAACAAATTTATGAAATCAACAAGACTATTGCGTATCTCATGCATTTATCGGCCCTTGAGTAAAATTCTTTTGCCTTAACTTTCAGAAAAAAGATTGTCTCATTTCCTACTACAGTTACAGTTGCATAAAAGACTATCTAATACAAAGTTTGAAAGGAAGATTAAATGTAGTCTAACTTCTTCTGTTACTATTGCAATTTCAATCCTAGCAACTGAAGCTTAACTAGGATCCTCAACAGTTTTATCTTCACAGACGATCTAATTTTCAATGTTATCATTTTCAGTGGTCTTTTGAGCTTCTACAAGGAACTGTTAAGGATTAAAGCTTCAATATAGATATAGAGAAGCAAGAAAAGAATTAGATCAATAAAGTTGAATTTTTGATTCAAAGAGAGGAAGCCCAATGATAGGTATGTTTGGGTGTTAAAATATTCCATTTCTTCATTTGTATGAATGTGTATGGTATTCAATGATGGTTTATTTTAACTTTTGTAATTAAGTTTGTTACAGTAATTTTCTTTTTCAACTTGGTGAACTTTTAGACTATAGTGATTCAATTTAAAGCTTTTACTTTTATCTAATGTTAATACAATCTTAAGCTCCTCATGTTTTCACTTTAAATTAATCTACCACAGCAACGTGCAGGTACCTATACAATAAAATTTGGACCCAAGCGTGGGTTCTGGTGCAGCCATGCTTCCATCTTCTCCATTAAACACGTCGCCTTCGTCTTCTCTTATTCCATGTTTGTATTTTTTTACAATTTTATCCTTCACTTTTTTTTATTCCTTTTGCTTTTGTCTCATGACAAATCTTTTATCCTTTGTCTGGTATTGTAAGTTTCACCTCATTATGGTTTTATGTTTCTTTTTTCTCTCTTGGTTTTCGTGAGCACCCGATAGACTGTAAAGTTGATTTATCAACTACAAGCTTTTTAGTTTTGATTTTTTTTTTTGTGATTCTCATCTTTCATGCAAACATTTGGGAAAATCCTTGTGTTTGGATTTTCTATTAATGATTTTTTGTTTGTGATGCCAGTTTATTTGCCATAATATCTATGTTTGTAAAACATTTTATACTGTACTATAGTTGAATAAATGTCAAGACTTTGATTATCTATATAGTTAGGTTATTTTTAATTACCAAGTGAGTTTTTTTAGATTATAGAACTATTGTGCCATTTTCTATGTGCATTTTTTGGATTATAGAACTATTGAACCATTTTTTATGTGCATTTTTTTATATGAAATGGTTTTGGTAATGTTGTAAATTATTTTATGAATATGGCTGTTGCAGGAGGTTTAAGGAGAAGAAAGAAGTAATGGAATCTGAAATTGATCTGGATAGGGACCAAAGAATTGATATTGCTTACCAGGTAGATACATTGCACTTCTTGCTTTTATCTTCAAAAGATTATTTGACATAAATGATATTCTTTTGTGTGTTCAAATGCATTTTTCCTTTTGCACTAAAGTATACTAGCCACCTTGAATATGTTATGATTGAATTGGATGCTATCTTTGAATTTTTTTTAGCTTATCATAAATATATTTGAACCATTTAAAATTGCAATTTTAATTGTGATTAGATTTTGTTTCAAGGCTTTTGGTTGTGGTCAACATTCATGTATGTTGAAATTAATGATATATATTTGGTGTTGTTTACTCAAGGGAAAGATTACTAGAATTTGGGTTTAAGCAATTCTTCATTTAATAGGGATTGCCATCTTTTAATGCAAGTAAATTTTAATTTGATTCTTGGTTTGGATCAAGTGGTGTGGCTATAATGGTTGAGGGTTGTAGCAAAGTGTTGTGAACATAAAGAAGTGTTCTATACTGTTTATTGTGTACTTTACTCTTTTGTTAAGGTTTATTTTTATTGATTTGATATTTTTTTTTGCTTTCAAAATCATTGTTTGTGGTGAAGGTGAGTTCAAACTTTAAGAGATTATAATGAGATTTACTATTGCATTTGAGATGTTCAGGCTAATGTCTTATTCAAAATTTTTTTGCTTTTTCTTTGGTAGAATACTTTGTTATTTGTAAAGTCATAGGTTTTATGAACTTCACACTGCATCTAGACAACTTTGGAAAATTTTATTCTTCTCTCTTTTGAAACTTTTAATTTCATATATTTGACTATTTTTTTTATTGGTGTACTGCAATAGCCTGTGGATTTCTGAACTTCGTCAGGTCTATTTTTGGTGATCTTACTAAATCAATAAATAAGCATGATGACAATGTTAAGGACTCTGGCTTCCTAATAGCGGAGGATGGTAATTATGTTTGCTAATGTTTAAGAATTCAAACACATTGTTGGATTTGGAATATGGTTGACTAATTCTTGCTTATTGCATACCAAACAAGTTTATGATGCTCTTAATTTTGACCATATTATGGAATCTTTTATTCCATTAGACTAATGGGATTAGTTTTGTGAAAATTGTGGTTGAAGCAACAATAATTAATTTTATGAAAATGTTATGCTTCTTGAATATGATGGATTGTTAGAAGCAAAATAACAAAATCCATATGAGATGCCCTAATTCTTTTTCACAAATTGGTATTTTGGCATTGAATTAGTTGTAATTTTATCTATCTACCGTAAGAATTGAAGTGCTTAAATTCTTTGAGTAACCAGGTAACAAGTTTGATTTTCATTGGGATCGGGCTATGGTTTTTTGTCTTCTCTATTCTTTAAATTTGACTTATGATTTTATTGTAAGCTTCATCTTTGACAAGCAGGTTTAGTTTAAGAGAATCTATGTGAAATACATTCAAGTAACATTCTACATTTTTCATTTCATATCATCTCACACAAGGTAGTTAACCTCTTTGTTGATGGAGAGTTATGCTAGATGATGATTTTGATGGATGCATGTAATTTTGGCAAATTATCAGTTTGCTTGAGCTCTGCTTTGACCATACACATCTAAGGAAAAGATGTTGTTTATGATTTGGCTAGAGTAGTTTGGTGCTCATATGGGATTCATGTATTGTTTCCTATCAATTTTTATGTTAAAAATTCAACAAACTATTTGTGATCTCTATATTAACATTTTACATGCACTGTCATGTAGGTGGAATACTTGACAGATTGGATGGTTGCATTTTCTCACGTGCACTTGCATATTGTTTCATCAAAATCTTATTGTCACTCTGTAGAGTTTGATATATAAAGAATTGCAAGAAATGATACCTGATAGAAATTCTTCTTAGTTTTTCAATATTGAAAAAAGTTCAGAAGTACATTTGATGGATATATGCATGGGAAGTAGTTCCTGCTTGCTTTTAAGAATGCAATAGAAGAAAGCAGAGGTAGCATTTACAACTCTTCTGTTGTCAACTCGAGGAGTAAATTTCTTATACACCATTATTCATTTTTTTTCCTATATAAATTTACTGTGCATCAAAAGTGTTACATATAAGAAAGTGTCAATTAAGGATACCTAAATGTGATTGGTACTTCACACATGCTCTTACCCTGAACCAAGTGAAGAATTGTTTATTGTTAAAAGAAATAAATACTAACCTTTGAATGGTTGTAATCTCATATAAACCTAATTCCAATTTTGCAAACTAATTAAATATGCTAAACCCTCTAGGACTTATCACAAAACATATCTTTTTCACATAATTTTAGGCTTGATCTTAAAATACCTTATTATGAAATATTTACGTTATATATCAGCAACTGACACTGATTATACTAAGAACTCTTTGAACAAGGAACATTTGGTTCCGCTTGCATCTTCTACTAGATTTTTAATTTATTAATGATTCAATGACTGTTCTGATTAACTACTTCCTTCATTATCCTCATTGCAGAAGGGGCTTAGAAAGTACAGCATCTCATGACATCGCATTTTGCAAATGGAGCTTCTGCTCAGGACAAGTATGATTTAGTTTTTATTTGTCGAGGGCTGAAATCAGTAATAGATATCTTTTCATAGTTTAACAACAAGTTTTAGCTATTTTATAGAAGAATGATGTTCTGGGAGTTTCTTGGAACAAGGTAATTTGCACCTCATAGTTAATAGAATTATACAGGGTCGCCACCTGATTTGAGCTTCTTGAGCTTTTAATCCAAGGAGTGGTGCTTTCATTCTCTTCAGAGAATGTTCATTAAAATCCCAAAGTATTCTAGCATGCATGTATATGTTAACTTCATGAAAAATTGCTATCATATCAAATAACTAAAGATTGAATGATTTTACAAATTAAAAACAATTTGATCCTGCAGTATTAGGAGTTAGAGAAAGAAAAGGTAAAAGATAGTATCATTATGTTTATGAATGCTCCAAACCGGCTGCATAATTCTTATTCTTTGTTAAAATGATGTGGAGGGGCACCAAAAAAAAATGTGTCGCTCTATCATTCCATGATGTTAACTCTGGATCTCTTTGATTTTGATTTTGCACAATTACAATCAATGCAGATAATTTTTTTTTTAAATTCTCCCAATTTTTTAACAATTTTTTTCCCCTTAGAGAGATGATAGAACTGAAATGGGGGTATTAATGCGAAAAAATGGAAAACTTTAAGATGAAAAGTTTGTTGAAATTTGAGCTTCATGGTCTTTTGATCCTTGCTGCATTCTTTTATCTCCAAGTGCTATGTCTATGTTGTATTCTTGAACCAATTTCTGCTGCAATGAATATATTTGTTTGGCAAAAAACACTTTTCCTTTTCCCTTGGTGATTCCTTTGTTGCCATTGTTGTTTCTTTTTATTTAGTTTTGTCAACTTCCTTCAATGATTCGTTTTTCATTATATTACTATGTTCGTAGATAATTTATTACCTTGATTCCATTTTTGGGGATTGCTTTGTTTGACAGCGAGTTATCTATTCACTTTTTAATCAAAAAAATTTTATTCATTTATGAGTATCTTCATTCTCTATATTAAATGTGTTGTTGTCTAAATAGTCACTATTTTTCTTCATTTTGTTTCCTTAACAACAGTGGATGATCCGTTTTTAATGTTGAATTGTTGTGTTTCTATGTAAATTTTTAACTTTTGTGTTATCTTTGTGATCAAGAAAGTTTGACCATTTCTCATTGGATATATTTTTCTTCGATTTTTATTTACGAGTCACTTTCTTATTTCAGTTTCTCTCTTAATCTTTCCTTGCAACTCAACTTCATCTGATTTAATTTCACGATTATTGACATCCAGGTTTGTTACTTTGTTTTTTCCATGGTCATTCTTTATCTTTTTGTTCATGGTGTTTAATTTTGAATATAACTTTTTTTAATCCTATTTGATCCTTATCGTTTGATACTGTGTTGCTTTGATCTTTTTCTTTATTATGCTGAACATTAGTAATGTTAATTAGATTTGCCTAGCATGCTTCCATTCTTGGCCGCATCACAATTCCTATGAATCTTCAACCATTTCTTCCAAATTCACTTTCACTATTCCATTGTAAGTAGGTTCTTACGGATGATCATGAATTAACTACTCTAAATAATATTCTAGAATATTTAGCGCACATCAATCATTATTAAGAATATTAGAATGCTCTGATATATTGATTTTAAATTAGCCGAACTGATTGAGTTTTTACCTTAAAGTTTATTTTCTATGAAGCAATTTTGAACTCTGTTTTTTTTCCTTTGCTTCCATTATTTTTTCCTTGCTGGCCACGTGTTTGCTATTTTTTTTTCTTTGAATGTCATGAACTACAGGATAAGGAAAAAAATATTGTTACAGTTAACATGGAAGAAAAATATACTGATAGAATGATGCTTATAAAAAGGGGGAATAACATTTAGCCATTATACGTATACATATATAAATGAATTCCATCACATATAACACATTTTAGCTTAAGAATCAGTGTTTTGAGATCTCAATCACCATTCTCTTTGTCCAAATTTGTTTGCATTGATAAAAAGCTACTTGAACTCAAATAGATAATCTTGGTGTGTTTAATATAATTTTACTTTGAAAAATAAATGCCTGTTTCTTAAAATTATATTTTTCCTACAAAATTAATCACAGCAAAGTTGATTTGCATGTTGCATTCTTTGCAATTATTTATTTCAAATTAATTTGTAAATTCATTTAATTCTTTAAAAATTCCTATGCAATTCTTCCTTTTATTGACAGAATAAAAATCTAAGTTCTATATATATTTTCATGTTTTAAACATTAGAAAAATGGATTACCAGGTTTAAACAGTCAAGAAATTTACCTAGGGAGACTTTTAAACTAATAAAGCACCTTGCCTCTCAGATCCCAAACTACATCTTCAAATAATGACATTACATTACTTGCATCATATGTTTTCAATTTTGCATGTTGTTGCAAAATTGCTCTATGATCATTTCTTTCCCTTTGCTTGATTCCCATGTTTCTAAAAATTCCCACCGACATCAAGCATTGAACTACTAAATGCCTCTCAGATTCTGTGTTTTTTGAATATAATGGAAACCTCATATTCAATGTTTCTATAACTAACAAAAGAATTGCTCCTCTTAGAAAAGGTATGACCATTCCCTGTTTTATGATAAACATTCATAATTTATGTGATTAACTTTTATGGTATCTTTGAGCAATTTCCTATTATCTATTTATGTTTTGATTTCAATATCTTAAGTATACTCTTTTTTCATTAAACAATAACACCAAATAACTCTCTGTTATTCTATTACTTCATTTTCACTGTTGTTGAATTCAAAGATGACGATCACGAAGACAGTGATTGTCATTGATAGCAGTAGCTCTATTGATACTAATTCATCCGATCATATTAATTCGAAATCAGTTTCTTTTATTAGATACCCCAAGATACCCACCTGTTCTGTTGAATCAAGTCCTTTTTTCGAATGCACCATGAGTAGGACAAATGTTCAGACATCTTAAATTCTGATAATGATGAATATCATTCTTTTTTTTTAATTAGTTACTTTTCTTTTTTTGTTCTTTATGTGATGATGAATATCTTTCTTTTTTCTTTAATTAGTTACTTAGTTTTCTTTGTTCTTTGTGTTTCCGCACGTACTGAATGAATCCATAAGAAATGTCTGTCGAAACACCCTGCAAACATCACTCTTTCTCTGCCAAACAATAACTTTTTGTGGACAGTTCGCCACATATATAGCGATCACAACAAGGTACTATCAAAATGCTATCAGATGGATGGAAATAATTTCTGATTGATAATCATATTCAAATTGGAGATTTGTGTTCATTCCTCATGCTTAAACCATTGGTATTTGAAGTCATGATTTACTGACCGATGCAGGCCTCAAATCTAAAACGATTGTTCTGTTTAAATGAATTCAAATTTTTGTCATTTTATCTTTTTCATATGTCTTATATATTTTCCTTTTTTTTTAGATCCTTTCAAATACTTTTAGTATTTATAATTTTGCATCTTCCTCTTCTTTTTGCATCGCGATTCACCCTATCTCTCACCCTTTTTCTTCTTACCTCGCAGCAACGCGCGGGTCTTATACTAGTTATTACAAAGATCATAGTAAGCTAAAGCAAAAACATTGTGTTCTCAATTGAAATTTTGTTAGCAACAAAATGACCAAGTTTATACTTGCTTACAATTTAGTCTCTTGCAAACATAGTACATCGATGCTCTTAGCCCATTGACATTCCAGGGAAGAACCTTGACAATCAAAGACAAGAAGAAAAATTTAAAGTCCAAATATACCACATGGAATGATTCCAGCATTTCATTGTTACAACTTCGAAGTAAAGATATTCAAAACATTTAACATATCCTAAAACATTTATTGTATTTTAATGCCCAAACTTAAAGTCTTTCCTACAAAAAGCATGCCTAACAGAAGAAGAAGACGATAGGCCTTCGAAAAATCAAGACCTTAATACCACCATAGAGAGCATCATACAACAAAACTGTATGTTGATTTGCCAAATTTTCTCAATCATATCTATTCTGTAGGTAAGTAACACTCAAGGATATTTGAAGACTTGATTCTTCTAAATTTTTAAATGTATAATTTGTAGCCCTAACATTTAAGATACACACCGATTCATTTTATACTACTTAAATGTAAATCCTTGTTGATTTATTTTGTTTCTAGTTCAAACAATGAAGAACTAACAAAAAATAGTTCTTATTCTCCACCATGAAAGATTCTTATTTTCATCTTTACTTTATTCTTTTGTTCTTAAATTTTTGAGTTCTTGTTCACAGTATGGATGTTGCATGCCCTTAGCTGAATGTAGGTACACTTAAAGACCTAACCTATTGGCTTACTCCCAGCAAAGAATGAATTGCTTGCAGTGGAGCAAAGAATGAAAAAAAAATTCAAACAAATAGTTCTTGAAAATATTGAAACTAATTTCTTAAAAATAAACCAAAAAAAAAAAGAAATAAGAAAGCAGAAAAGACAAATATCAAATTTTATGCTGGTAATTTATTTAATAAACCACAAAAGAAAAAAAAGTCTTTTTTGTTAAATAAATAAAAAATTTAAATAAAAAAATTAAAAGTCTAAATCTAGCCTTATTTCTAACACAGCTTTCTCCCAAAATCGAAGAAGAGAAAAGGACTAAACTAAGAAATTCTTGGAAATATGGGAGGGAAAAAGGGGGCAAACCTTGATTGGGCACTTTTTGTGGTGGAAACGCTGGTAGCATTTTGGAAAAAGACATTAGCTTTCGTGACAACAGGTTGTGATTGTAGCTGTTGTTGCTAAGGCTGCAAATAAGACTGAACCTAATGTACTTGTAAAGCCATAAGTGGAGCATGTGGTTGCAAGTAAAGCTACGGAGTTGTTACCATGGGAAGAAAGGGCATTATTTTAGGAAGAAAATCAGAGTCAAGTTCAAGGTATAAAATAAGATTTTTTTTCCTTTTCCTCCGTGTCCTTCCTTTGTTGAGGAGCTTCTCTTGACCATGACCAAGAAAACCAAAGCAAGAGCTTCAGAAACTTCTTTTGATTAGTAAAGAAATTGGACATGAGAGAGTAGGTGGACCCCATGAGTAAGAAAGGTCGTGAGGTCAGGAGGTGGAAATAGGGAAGAGGGAGACGTGGCTGCATGAGAAGGCAGCATTTTCTACAACTTTTATTATACTGATTCAATTAAATTTCTAAGCATTCATAAAAGTTTGTCTTCATCACTTCTACTTTTTCACTTCACATATTTTGCTTGTGAATCCAATGTTCTCCAAATTCAACTAAACATCACTTATAATTTGGAGATGAGCATTAGAATGAGGACCGACAAGTTCTGGCTCTAATCGCAATTGCTAGAGGGAATGTTAGGTGATGAACAAGCATTGAGCTGAAAAATAGAATTAAGACAATTAAAAGGTCAATAGCAGGAAACCATTTTCATTAATTCCAAAAAGCTCTTCATTGCCTCTCTCAAGAGTTTATTCTAAGTGATCACCGTCATTTTGGACTACAAAGCCCATATATGCTCACTGTTAAGGAAGAACAAATCAGCATGAACTTCAAAACTCATGGCTGATGCTCATTTTCCCAATGATTACTTAAATCCCAGGAACAAAGGCATGAAATGAAATGGAAAAGAGCAGGGGATGGGCATATACTCAATGTAAAGGTTGGCCAACATTAGGCTTGGCTGATCGATGAAGAAAGTTACTACGATATGGAGAGACATGCGGAACATTTGGAGAGGAGAGCCTTCTGGTAGGCCGTCTGCTCCTTAAGGACAACCCTGCCTCCACTCTGCCTCCAGTTCTAGATTTTGAAGTGGACGCCATACGCTCTATTTGTATGGCCTGGAAGTCGGAAGAAGTAAAGGCCATGTCCTTGAGATTTTGTAGAGGCTTTAAGGCTTTAACAACTTCACTCATCAGAGGTCTGGCTTTTGCATCATGGCTAAGGCAGGGGGCGGCCAATTGAATTGCTTTCTGAGCACCTGTAATTGAGAAGCATCCTTCAAGACAAGGATCTATAAATCAGTAAAATCTTCGCCTCTCACCAAGAAAGGGTCGAGCCCATTCCACCAAGTTATGCTCCCCATTTGGTCGGTTTTTGTCCATAGATCTTCGGCCAGTCAACATCTCAAGTAGAACCACCCCAAAGCTATAAACATCACTCTTTGCTGTAAGATGCCCTGGAAAAATATGGTTCCAATCAGGTTAAAAAAAATTATTCCTATTTCCTCAATTGCATTTCAGCTTATAGAGGACCCACAACCTTATGCTATAGATCATGTCTAAGGATTAAGTTAGTTTACAAAAAAGTGTCGATGTATGTTTAGGAGATCCATTGTTAAGGTTCTATTATTATGACCTGATACGTTAGTAGTTCATAGAAAAATGTCGACATATGTAATTATCTTCAAAGGAGTTCAATCATATTTACCTGTCATAACATACTCAGGAGCTGCATAACCATAGGTTCCCATCACACGAGTAGATACATGAGTCTTATCTCCCTCTGGACCATCTTTGGCAAGTCCAAAGTCAGAAAGTTTAGCATTGTAATCCTGGAGAAGATTTCAAAATATTTCAGAAAAGGGATGATACAAGTTAGTGAAATTACTATCACTTGAATATGCACAAATGGAAAGAAATCATTGCTTAGTAGTAGAGCAAGAGAATTCGATAGATATCAATATCCAAACATTATCTGCTCGCTAAAGCATAAAACCAAATCAATCAACAGTAAACACTTCATCCAGTATCCATGTGGCAGCAAATACATACAGCTAGCAAATCAACACATAATTAGAAAGACAAACCGTGGCAAAATTAACTACTCAGCCGACATGGACAAAGAAACTTAAGAAGCCTAAATGCCAATTGATGGAAAGCATAATATAACATCCTTGCCAAACCTGAGAATGAAATTAAACATATTATAGATTTCACAAGCATTCCAATTGGTTTTTTCCAAAGCCATATGATAAATAAATATCTAATTGGAAATATAGTCAAGCAACATGAACAAAGAAACTACAAAAAACAGTAAAAGAAAACCATGAAATAAATCAAATTTACATACCATACGGAGTGCTAGTGCCACTAATGGAACCCTCCACTTTGGCCCTTGGAGACAAGCAGCTTCCCATAAACCTAAACTTAATCCAACATCCAGGCTCCCCATCCTCACTATCTTTCTTCTTTTTCCCTTTTGATTTTCCAACATTACAAGGCCCCACAGGATATCATCATCACCTGCACCTAATTCCATTTTGCAGGTAACCTTCACACTAAATTCCCATGTCTCAGAAACACTTCATTTCACCATAAAACACCCAGAAAAGTCAGATGTTTTTCTTTTGCAAATAACATAATAATCAAAACCAACCAAACACAGAGAGAAATTATACATTTGCCATTAAAATAGATACCTTTTTTGTATAACTGCAAATAGTTAATTCCAAGAAAAACAGCACAAAATGACATAAACCCAGATTAGAAAATGGTCTAAGAATAAATGCCACTCAAAAAGAAGGACATACAACACAAGGAATCCACTCAAACAAGTAATCCATAGCCAGTATAAAGAAGGATGTGAAATTCAAAGCAAAGACATAACCTTATGGTTATTAAGGCTTAATAATTGCCACACAGGCATAATAAATGCCACACTGGCGAGTGCCACACAGGCAAGTTAAGTACCACACAGGCATTACACAGCATCATGTGTCTCATGAGTCAAAACTCGTGTAAAAATAGCATTTACATTATGAGTTGAATACTAAAAGCATGAATAGTTTTAAATACTTATAGCTTTTGAAAATCTCATCGTACAAACTCATGCTTAAAAACCATTATCTCGATAACAAGTAACGATGCTTAATATGCATAGGGTTTTAAAGGCATTTTATAAATCTAAATTGATACCAAGAAATTTGCCTAAACAATTTCTAAAGAAATTTCGGCATTATGACAGCATAGGTAGAACACTACCCAGCATCATAATCACAACCAACATACCTGTAAAAAACTCAATCAAGCAATATATATTTAATTTACTAATTCCAACACCACTCAAATCTTAAACATTTTGCACTTTAAGCTCAATCCAATATAATTTGAAATTTAACCAAGAATGCATTTAAATCTATAAGTATTAAATAACATTAATTTAGACATACATAAACATAACGAACTAACAAGCATTTACTATATATTCCATTACCTAATGTGTGCCACACAATTGTTGATGCCAACACCCTTGCACACATTGAACTCTCTAATACTGTGAGAACTCGTTATTTTGTACTGTACATGTAGGGAATTACAAATTTTTAATAAATTAATTAATTAATTTTGAATATTTTCTAAATGTCGAAATAAAAGTAGGATAGAATCAAAAATTTCGAAGCTATACAAGAGCAAAGTTGACTTTTCTCATGGATTGGTCAAAGTTGAGTAAATAAGTCATGATTTGGCTTAAGAAATAATTAAAATAAATAAAAATTTAAATTAAAATATAGGCTGGACAGAAAAGTGGACTGTGCAGTGGCATACTAGGTAAATAAACCAAATCTAAGGGGTGTTTTGGATTTTTAAATTAAGGGAATTAGATTTCATAAATTTAATTTTAATTATGGCCAATTAAATTTAGTCAACAAGGCCAGCTTCCTTTATTTATTCAGCCTTGTTGCACCGTCTTCCTCACTTTGCTGCTGCAGTCATCGATTCATCCCTTTCTTCCTTGCCGTTCCTCATGATCTAGCTCTGAATCATCATCTTCTCCTTACTAAATCAGTTAGATTTCTTCATATAACCTTCTCCTCACCACCCTAGCTTCATTGTTCTTTAAAAAGTTCACTAAAAATCGCCTAAAGAGGACTCCCCTGCAGCTGGACAGTGGCGTGGAACAGGTAAAGAAATTTCAGCCAACATTTCATGCATTTAATCCTTGGTTTATGGTGATGATTTGTTAAGTAAGTGGTGTGTTTGTATATGGTTTGGCATAAAAACATGTAGCAATTCAAGATGGCTGAATTTCTTGCTGGTTGGTAGTGGCATCAATGGTTGAACAAAATCCTGCTGTTGTGTGCGTGTGTAACGTGAATGGATGAAGCAGAAAATTCTGCTGTTTATGCGTGTGATGTGAAAAGCAGAAAATAAAGATGTAACATGAAAATAAATCAATATTATATATATATATATATATATATATGAAGCCATGCTGTTACGGTAGCCATGAGGGTTTCAAAGAGGTGAAAATATGGTGTTTCAATGTTGTGAAAACAGAAAAGAGGGGCTGGAAACCGAATAGAAAAGGACTGAAATTATTGTTGTTGACGAATGGTGATGAGGAATGGCATAAAAGTCAATAAAAATGGCTGATTGTGGCGTGGAAAGAGGGAGAATACAAAGCTGAATTTGTGATAAATAGCCAAGTAAAGAAAGTCAAAAATGAAGGCTGATAATGAAGAAAATATAACCATAAACATAATAAAAAAATACAAGTATGGTCAAAGAAAGTTGGGCTGCCGGTTATGGAGGAATTAGAGGAATAAAATATTGACATGTATTTCTTAAATGATAGAAAATTATAAGGAAAAAGGCAGCATATTTATGTGGTACATTGACTAAGAAAATGGAACAATAAATTTAATTATCTAAGGGTCATTCGACCATAGAGAAAAATGAAGAAAGAATGGCACAAAGAGTAGCCATTTTTTTTAGCTGTGAGACTTACTTACATTTACATTTTGATATAAATCATAGTTTAAAATAAAAGAATAATTAAGCTAATGATTTTGATGAATTAAATTGTAGTTGGAAGTTCAACGTTCGTGTGGTGCACGAGATAACGCGATCTCGATAAACAAGAGACGTGTATGTGAGTTTGTACGGATATCCGAATGCATAGTTTTTATGCTATAAATTTATAAGCATTGTGGAATATTGACTTGCTCTGAATAGCATGCAAAATGTTATTTTCGGTTGTTGAGATTATGGTTGAAAGTCGAGAAAGGCTAGGACTCAAACAATTACTATGTTACCAAAAAATTTTAAATACATTTCTATGATTTATATCAAAATGTAAATGTAAGTAAGTCTCATAACTAAAAAAAATTGCTACTCTTAATGTCATTCTTTCTTCCTTTTCCTCTATAGCCGAATGGCCCTTAGATAATTAAATTTATTATTTCATTTTCTTAGTCAATGTACCACATAAATATGTTGCCTCCTTTCTTATAATTTTTCATCATTTAAGAAATACATAGCAATATTTTATTCCTCTAATTCCTCCATAACCGGCAACCCAATATGCATTGACCATACTTGTATTTTTTTAAAAATGTTTATGGTCATAATTTCTTCATTAGCAACCTTCATTTTTGACTTTCTTTACTTGGCTATTTATTACAAATTCAGCTTTGTATTCTCCCTCTTTCCACGCCACAATCAGCCATTTTTATTGACTTTTATGCCATTCCTCATCACCATCCGTCAACAACAATAATTTCAACCCTTCTTTTTCATTCGGTTTCCAGCCCCTCTTTTCTGTTTTCACACCATCGAAACACCATATTTACACCTCTTCGAAACCCTCATGGCTACTAATATTTTGCTTATCCTCAAGCAAAACAATCTCAAAACATGCCACAAGATAACATACACTTGATAGATTCATTCCCCCCACAAACACCTCATAGAAAGAGTACTGATCTAATCTAAGAAAAAAAAATCACAATTATTGATCAACATAGAATTTCCACCAATCACATGCCCAAGTCCTAATTAGATTGTCTGTGTGTGTGTGAAGTGTCCATCACATATCAAAGTATACATATCCGAATGAGATTATGCAAACATGAAAAGCAAAGTCCCTAAAGCATGAACAATCCCATAAGTTTGCTTTTCACTTCTCTCTCCACTAATGTAGCCATACTCAATCAAGAATCAATAGGACTTCATTAAACTTATAATGTAAGGCTAGGGTGAAGGTATGATAAAAGGCAATTTAGGTTTAACAACCCCTAATCATGCATTACACTCTAGGATCTTTACTTTTTCGAGCTTTAATTAACTCTCCAAACTTATTTTCTCCATACTTTGTTATACACTTTATTCTATTTTTGTATTTTTCTCATTTTTCATTCTTTTTCTTTTTTTTTTTAATTTTCTATTTCTCTATTTTTTTTTTCTTTTTTTCTTTTCTTCTTTTTTTTTTTTCATTTTTTTTATATCCCATCCATATACCCAAATATGTACAAAGCTCATGATATATTCTAGTAAATTGCATGCTTTCGGGGTGAGGGATAAGAAAATTTAATTATATAGCTAAAGGGAATTAACTTGTAGGCATCTAAACAAAAATAAGCTAATTTGGCACAAATGGGTGACTAAGGACAAGTATGTACAAGGTTAGCTTGAAAAGCTCAAACGATCCAAAGATGGCCTAAATCATTTTCCTAACTAAGTATGGGTTAAAAATTTCGCCTTGAGAGGAGATCAAACAAATTCTAGAATATGCTCACAACTTCGAAGACAAATACAATCCTATATTCACATAATCTTTTTATAAACATGCATACAAATCCATGATCAAGACATAGTGCATAAAAATGGAAAAATCATAATCAGAACAAGGCAAGTTCAAGAATTCAACTCATGCTTCTCAATAATCATGCTTTTCCAAAGATCAAAATCAGACTCAATCAAAGTCTCTATCATAGGGACATGGGAAATAACCAAATCAAGCACATTATATCTCAAGGCAAAACATTTAAAGCCCAAAAAGTTTGAAGAATTTTGGATTTTTTTTTTTGAAAAAATTTAGCTCAAATTTCCTTCTCCCCAAACTTGAAGTGCACATTGTCCTCAACGTGTAAGTGATTCAAAAATTCAAAAAAGATAGAAGGAAACTCTCCTGAATTTTCTGTTGAAGCTCAATTGCATGCCCAAAAAGTTTGCCTTTTAGCTCCCCCAAACTTGACTCGTACCTACAAAATAGAAAGAAAAAGAAAATCAAAGCGATGAAGTATTAACACTAAAGCTAATAAAAGAAAGAAACAACTAAGAAACTAATAAAAAGCTAGGGTTGCCTCCCCAGAAGCACTTGATTTATAGTCATCGGCTTGACTATCTCTATCATCCTTCAAGGTGGTTTGAATGGTCTGAATGTAGATGGATGCACATAGTACACCACCATGGAAGGTGACTCCGTCAGATATTTTTCTTCATAGAACTTCACTCCACAGTCTTCTAAGATATAACCCTCCTCATTCTCACGTGGAAAGTTCCATGAAGAAACAATGAAAGATGCCGCTTGGTTTTTCTTGTCAATCTCTGAAACTTGGATTTCAATCTTAAGCCCTTGCTCTTGGACTTCTTCTTCACCCTCACTATTCTCCATTTCTTTTTCTTCAATCACAATTTCATTTTCAATAAGCTCGGGTGGTGAAGACTTTTCGATTTCTTCAGTCAACGACTTTTCAATTTCTTCACTCAACACCTCTTGCTGCAGTTCTTGAAAAGGAGCTTCATGAGAAAAGTCATAGGTCTCTATGAGCTCCTAAGGAGGTGATGAAAGCCTCTCGTAGTTACTTGAAGAATAGCATGGATGACTCACCCAACCCAGATTGATAGGACAATTCTCAGTGACATGACTCCCTTCACATATCTCACAGGAAATAAAAGGACTTATGCAGACTTTTTCAGACAAGGTGACCTTAGGACTTGAAAAGGAGCTTCATGAGAAAAGTCATAGGTCTCTATGAGCTCCTAAGGAGGTGATGAAAGCCTCTCGTAGTTACTTGAAGAATAGCATGGATGACTCACCCAACCCAGATTGATAGGACAATTCTCAGTGACATGACGCCTGTCACATATCTCACAGGAAATAAAAGGACTTATGTAGACTTTTTCAGACAAGGTGACTTTAGGAGAAGACAAGGTTTCAATAAGATCAAGCTTTTGACTGTTGATGATCTTCTTCGGTGTATCTCTCTTACACTGCCACTGAAATTCATTGGAAGCCATTAACTCTATCAATTCATATGCTTCCTCAACAGACTTCACCATAAGAGCTCCACCCGTTGCCGCATCAACCACTGCTCTTGATGGATCACCCAACCCATTATAGAAACTTTGAATTTGTAGCCACATGGGTAATCCATGAGAAGGACATCTTCGGATTAAGTCCTTAAATCTTTCCCATGCTTCACAAAAAGACTTGGAGTCATATTTCTCGAAGGATAAAATTTGATTCCTCATCTTCGCCATATACTCAAGTGAAATGAATCTAGCTAAGAACTTATGACTAGATCATCCCACAAACAAATAAAATGATGAGGAAGTGACCGCAGCCAATCCTTTGCCCTATCTTGAAGCGAGAATGAGAGGAGTCTCAATCGAAAGGCATCATCAGAAACACCATCGTACTTGCATTGGTCACAAATCTCCAAGAAGTTGATAAGATGAGCATATGGATCTTCACTAGGCAAACCTCCAAATTGAACTGAATTCAAGATCATTAGGATAAAGTTTAGCTCAATATCAAAGCTGTCAATTTCGATTTCGGGCTTCTTAATGCTTGAGTGTATCATAGGCATACGAGGCATAACGTATTCTCCCAAGGTTTTGGGCTCTACCAAATCCGCCATATTACCTCGCAAAGTACAGAATTAAAATATTGAGGAGAAATATTTACAAAAAAAAGAAAAAGCTTGAACTAAACATAGGCATGATTAGTTTTAATATTAACTAAGAACAACCTAGACTAATCCCCAGCAATGGAGCCAAAAACTTGTTGCGCTCTAAAACTTATACCGCAAGTGCACGGGTCGCAACAAGTAATAAAGTAATGAGTAAAGTATCGTTCCCACGAGAATTAGTTAGAATTGATATAGCTAAGTACTAAAATAGGTCATCCTAGGTTTATTCAAGCAATTGAGCATTTTCTGAAAGTCAATTAACTACTAAAAGCATTAAAATAAAACTTAAACTAACATTAGAAATTAAATTAAAGAGCATGAAAATCAAATTGCAAGTAAAGAGCAAAAAATATTAAAAAAATAAAATAAAATAAATTGATGGCATAAACTAAATTACCTAAAACATGAATAAAAAAAATTTAATAACCAAATACGTAAATTAATTCTATTCAAACTATAAAAGCTATCAAACTCATGACTTAATGAACCAATAAACTAATTAATATCTAAACAATTATGCCTTAAAATAATGTATTTAAACTACTAGGCTAATAAAATATTAAATTATTAAACTAATAAAGATGAATCAATAAAATGTGCAGAAACAGTGGCCTTCAACACTTCAGCCACACAAACATATCATTCAAACACCGCCACGCACATGCCATCAGCAGCTTTGCAATGCCATGCTTCAGCTGCCCAAGCTACGCCGCTCCAGCAAGACCGGTTCTTCACGCCAGCTCCTGTTCTCCTTCAGCACGAGCAGCCCATGTCGCACGCCAGCTGCAGCCGTGTCACGCTCCTGCTTCAACTCAACAGCTTGCACTGCTTGAGTTCTGAACGATTTCAGCAACACAAACAATAACATAAAAAGAGAAAGAAATAGACTACACACAGCCGACAGCCAAGAGTAGCCACTTCAAACAAGAAACAAAGCAATAAGAAATCAGCAGTAGAAAATAGCAAAGAAAATTACTAATTGAACCTATTAGAAGAGAGCTGAAAAACAGGGGAAGAATGCTTAAGAAACTAAACTAGAACTGAAAATTTAACCTAAAACCTAAAAGAAACTAAAACAACAATTAACAGAACCATAGAACAAAGAAGTAATTCAAGAACAAAGCACGATAAGAAATCAATAAAACAAAACAAACTGTAGTTTTACTGATATAAATACGATTGAAACTCTGATGTCTAATTGAAATGTAAACTACAACTACACCGAAATAAAGTAAAAAATCAAAAGAAACATCAAACTTGAAAATAACAGAATGGTAAAATGAAAGGAAGGCAGCAACTTTGGGAGGAATGCAGCTACTGTCACCAGCTGTTTCAACCCCCCCTCTTTAAGTCTGTGCTATGATTGAAAACTACAAGCATAAAACCACTAGACCTAACTAAAGAAAACAGTAAAGAAATTGGCCATAAAGGTTGAAGAAGATGGTCTCCTGTCACGAGCCACCTCCACATTTCCTTGCGGCTGCTTCATCCTTTTTAATTAGGATCTCTCTTTTGTAGCACACTCTCTTGGGCTGGTCTTTTCTATTAGGCCAAAACTCAAGTAAAATGGTTAGTTTTGGGTTGTTGGGTTTTGGTATTTAAAATGGGCTTCAATATTGCTTGGGCTTTATGCGAAAATGGGATAGGTCTAAGTGGATTTTGGTAGCGTAAGAGTTAAAGGTTTTCTAAAAAGGGTTTGGAAAATTGGTTTAGGTAAAGTTTATGGTGTAAAAATAGTTTAGGGTAAGGTGGTAGGAATAGGATTTAGGATTTGGAGAAAGCTAAATCTATAGATTTTAAGGGTTAAACACCAAATCCAATCATTTTTCCTTAATTTTCTTGCCATTTTCTTGACTTCCTCATTATTCTTGAATTTCCTACACATGAAGACAATTTAATTAAATTGGGAAGAAATTACATTAAAAATTCCAAAATTTAATCAAAATTCGTGTAATAAAATACTCTAAAAACTATATTTTAGAGACTTATCAGCTACCGTAACAGCATGGCTTCATATATATATAATATTGATTTATTTTCATGTTACATCTTTATTTTCTGCTCTTCACATCACATGCATAAACAGCAGAATTTTCTGCTTCATCCATTCACGTTACAGACGCACACAACGGCAGGATTTTGTTCAACCATTAACGCCACTACCAATGAGCAAGAAATTCAATCATCCTGAATTGCTACATGTTTTTATACCAAACCATATACATACACACCACCTACTTAACAAATCATTACCATAAACCAAGGATTAAATGCATGAAACGTCGGCTGAAATTTCTTTACCTATTCCACACCACTGTCCAGCTGCAGGGGAGTCCTCTTTAGGCGGTTTTTGGCTGAACTTTTTAAAGAACAATGAAGCTAGGGTGGTGAGGAGAAGGTTATATGAAGAAATCTAACTGATTTAGTAAGGAGAAGATGATCATTCAGAGCTAGATCATGAGGAACGGCAAGGAAGAAAGGGATGAATCGATGACTGCAGCAGCAAAGTGAGGAAGACGGTGCAACAAGGCTGAATAAATAAAGGAAGCTGGCCTTGTTGACTAAATTTAATTGGCCATAATTAAAATTAAATTTATAAAATCTAATTCCCTTAATTTAAAAATCCAAAACACCCCTTAGATTTGGTTTATTTACCTAGAATGCCACTGCACAATCCACTTTTCTGTCCAGCCTATATTTTAATTTAAATTTTTATTTATTTTAATTATTTCTTAAGCCAAATCATGATTTATTTACTCAACTTTGACCAATCCTTGAGAAAAGTCCACTTTGCTCTTGTATAGCTTCGAAATTTTTTATTCTATCCCACCTTTATTTCAACATTTAGAAAATATTCAAAATTAATTTATTTATTTATTTAAAATTTATAATTCCGTACATGTACAGTACAAAATAACGAGTTCTCACAAATACCTTTTTGATTTCCTTTCTTTAGCCTTTAATTTTAGGGTATTAAATATCACGCATCTCATTGAAATTTCTCCTACATCAAAGCAAGCCTGTATTATTTAGCTACCTTAGGAATTTTCAAATAATATATATTTAAAGTTGTTCCTAAAGATCATTACCTTGTACTTCTCACTTCGTTGTCATGTAATTCCTTTAAACCTTGAATTCTATTCTTCACTCAACCTACACCAAAACAACCTTTTAACCTCTTCTTGCCACCTTATATTTATCATTTAAAAGCCTATAGAAAATAGATTAGCACCAATTACCCATTTTGAAGCCTTCATGCTATGATCCTCCCTTTAGTAGCCTTGATCTTTACTATTTCAGGCTGGGATTTTTCTTCAAGATGTACCACTCTCTTGCCTTTCCTACACAAAAGATCCCTATAATATCATGTTCCCTTTTTACATTCAAAAGACAGCATAATAGCTCATCCTCAAGTTTTTTTCAATAACCGAACTTGCCTCTATTGTTGCTGTCCCTGGTAAGCTGCTATTTAGCTCCAAAAGCAGCAGTTGTTCACATGGTCTTGAGGCCTAAAGATGGCAGCTACCAAGTGGGGCAGAGGAGCTTGGATTCAAGATTGAGTTTCCCCTACCCTTTCTCGGTTTGCAACAGTAGTTAGTCCACTATATGTATATTAACACTAACCAAAAATGACTCCTCTTCACCCTTTCCTTCACTCTCGTTAACAACCCTGAATAATTCCTAAAATTTTCAGACAATGTAACACCTCTACTGCCCTGTTTTTGGACCAAGAGTGAAGTTTCATCCTTCTACCACCATTGAAACAGCCCTTCAACTCCCTTTGAAAATCCAGAAAATGGACACTTTGGTTGCTCTGTTTTTCATCGCGTTCTCCCTTCCTCTTAGTGCTCTTGGTTCTGGTTTGGAAGAAGAGAACACGCAGATCTTGTACTGCCTTGACTTGGCCTACAAGGGACCCTAAATGCTGCAGCAAAAAATGCTGCTTTACTTCAGTAACTGTGATGGACAGTAACCACACAGTTGGTTGTTCTTTTTCTGCTTCGATCTCCCTCGTTCACCACCTAAAGATCCTAAGCAAGTCACCCTTGTTGCGGTCTGTTTCACTGCTCCAAAGAAGGTTTCCCAGCTACTGTTGTGAGCTTTGATTCTGCCCAAATATAGCTTCCATTCTCGGTTTCAATCTTCCTCAACTTCCATGGCAGCTTCAGTCTACTGCTATTTGTCGTTTCTGCTTCAAATGCTTCCTATCGAGAATATGGCAAGGTGAGTAATGGCTTGGGTTCCTCTTTCTCTCTTTCAATTGCATTCAATTTTTTTTTCAGGCCAGTTTCTTGTCCCTACTGTTTCTCGTTTCTGCTCTTTTTTTCCATTTTCTTTTCCAGCTTCCTTTCTCTTCAGCCAAATGCACAATGTTAGTGGAGTTAGGTGAGGATTTGGCTTCTCCAAGACACCACTAACAAATACCATTATCACACACACTTAGTCACATTTCAATTTTTTTTTCTTTTTGGTTCTGCACACATACTCTGTCACATGCGTGCAGTAACTACCATATTTCCTTATATATTTTATTCATTTGTTGTTTATATATATATATATATAATATATATATATATAGTTTAGTGTTAATAGTATATTTATATACATATATATTGTTATTTGTTATGTATAAATATATACACACACACATATATATATATATATATATATATATTGTTTACTTAAGCCTCAATGCTATTTAAATTATAACATAATGTTATTTAATATATATTTTTTAATATTAAATAGTAAATAACTAATTTAGGATTAGAGAAAATTTTTAGTTATTACAATCATGTTTAAGGATTAAGTTAGTTTACAAAAAAATGTCGATGTATGTTTAGGAGATCCATTGTTAAGGTTCTATTATTATGACCTGATACATTAGTAGTTCATAGAAAAATGTCAACATATGTAATTATCTTCAAAGGAGTTCAATCATATTTACCTGTCATAACATACTCAGGAGCTGCATAACCATAGGTTCCCATCACACGAGTGGATACATGAGTCTTATCTCCCTCTGGACCATCTTTAGCAAGTCCAAAGTCAGAAAGTTTAGCATTGTAACCCTGGAGAAGATTTCAAAATATTTCAGAAAAGGGATGATACAAGTTAAAAACGCAAAATGTTTTTACTATAGTAGTAGCACACCGCATCCAAAAGTATATTCGATGTTTTAAAGTCTCGGACATATTACCGGCCGTGAAGAAAAGCAAGACCCTTCGCAGCACCAAGTGCAATTTTCATTCTGGTGGACCAAGGAAGAGGCATGGACCTTAATAATAGGAAAGCACGAGGCACAGTGGGACCGTGGGTGACTGGGGGGGGGGGGGACGTGGCGTGGCCATGGGCGGCTCGCAGCACTGATGGGACTGGGCGGTGGGGTGCCCTCCATCTATCGGTTGATTGACACCGGCGTGAGGCATGACTGATCTGAGATTAGATCTGGCGCAGTGACGCTAGCGGCCGGTGGTTGGCGGCTGGCAGTTGGCGAAGTGAGAATCACAAGGCTGAGACTAAGGCAGCCATAGAAGGGGAGGGGGAGGTGACTCCGGTGAGGTGAAACCGTGAAACTGAAAGGAAAAGAGGCCGACGGGTTTGGGAAGGTTGGGTTTTTTTTATTTTAAATATTTTTTGTTTTAATATATGTAGTTAAAGAGGTCGATGGGTTCGGGAGGGTTGTGTTTTTTTTATTTTAAATATTTTTTGTTTTAATATATGTGGTTAAAAAGGCGGATGGGTTTGGGAGAGTTGGGTTTTTTTTAGTTTGTTATTGTTTAGTTAGTTTGTTAAATATTATTAGTCGTATTTATCAATTCATAAAGTTACTTGTTCATCGAATATAATATCTGATTATGATTGTAACTTTGAATGAGATGTACTCTTTCAAAAAAAATATTTTTGTTTTAATATATGTGGTAAATGATAATTAGTAAAAAGTTTTGGTTTTAAATGTTTAATAATTTTTTTAGGAAACAATGTCACATTAAATGTTTAAGTATTAAAATGAGTTAATATGATGAATCATGATAAAAAAATATTAGGTAATCTGAATTTCAAAAAAAATTAGATAATGTCAAATTTAGATTATTAATTTAATTTTTTAAAGTAAAATTTGTAGTGTAATTAAATATATAGTATTAAATATTTTGTTAATATTCGTAGAAATTCATATAGAAGAGGAAAATAAGAAAAATATTGACATATGAATTTAGATGAAAAAAGACTTGACAAAATTTAGATGAAAAAATTCCTTAATAATTTAGATAAAAAATAATTAATATTAAATAATTAATTCATTAATTCTTATTAGTTCATAATTATTTATCTCTATTTTCAATATTTGTTATTTTTTAAGTATCATAAGTAATTTTTTAAATATGAATGTTTTATTATAATTCAAAAAATTATAAATAACTTTTTTTCACATAAATAATAGACTTGAGGTATTATAAACTACTTTAAAAACTATAAAATAAAACTTTACATGATTATAATTACAATTACTATACTTTATATAGAATGGTAAGAAATTAAAAAAAATTCACAATCGCGATGACCACGATTACTGCCGTTATGTCCACAACTACGACAAACGCGACGCAACCGTAATTTAAAACCATACTCTCATGTCTAAAACTCCTTGTCGCTAACTTAAGCTCATTAAAGGAGAATTTTCGACGCTGAGAAACAAAGTTATGGAATTACCGGAGCAATTCCATTTTTATTTATCCAACCTTTGAATACACAACCAAACCCACCTTCACCAAGAAGACTCTCATGTCTAAAACTCCTTGTCGCTACCTTAAGCTCCTCATTTATGTCTGGAATGGATGGAGTACTTTCAGCATTGGTAGTAATTTGAAGATGACACAACTGGAACAGCCGATTGACCTATGCTGGTGTCATTTGACTCATTCGTTGATTTACTTCCAGCTTATTTACACAAAAAAAGAGAGTTTCTTAAATAGTGAAAAAATTAATACTCCTGGAGGTCATAAGCATATGACCTTGCAGGCACCACACAAAAGAAATTTCATGCATATACAATATGGCTATTCCAAACATATAACATTTCTTATCACATATTGGTTTATATTAAACATTTTGGATTACAGCCTGTGCTATCATAGAAAAATAAGGCCATTCAAAATTCAAAATAGGAAACAAACAGAGAACCCTTGTCTCATATCCCATTACCACACCGAGAAAGGATTGTATGAATCAGTTACACCACGTCAGCATATATCACTTCCATTCAAATCATGCCACGTAATCACAGTGTTAAAAAAAGTTAATGATTTATTATCAGAATCATTAATGAGTTTCTTGAAATAAATATTCATCATTTAATTATGTAATAAATTATTGACTTTTTTCAACATTGTGATTACGTGGCATGATTTGAATGGAAGTGATATATGCTGACGTGGTGTAACTGTTTCATACAATCCTTTCTCTTACCACACCTCGAAAAGGACAGGATGAACTATTTGACAATTGGACGACTACATGGCAAAAATCATGACGCCATCACTCATCATACTTCGTTTCCATTTTGCGCTAGACGACAAATAAGAACTGCAAGGTGGATATCGTAGTGAATAAAGTGAATAAAAATATAAAAGAGAAGTCAAACGGTGAAATTACCATCCACGAAATACGCACAAATGGAAAGCAATCATCACATAGCAGTACAGCAACAGAACTGGATAGATATCAATATCCAAAAAGACATTGATCATATTTTGTGCATAGCATGTGCATGATGAATAGAATAAAATAATAATTATTTTATCTTATATTTGGTACACATATTAAAAAAAGATTGGATTGTCAAAATGATTAGTCATCTTCTTAGTATAGGATAACTCAATCCTATCCAAAAGGTTAGGATTATTCTTAATTCCATAAGATTAAAAATAAATACTTATATTTTAATATTTTATCTTTAACATTTATATTTAAAAATTAACTTAAACATTTAATAAAATAGTGAGGATCTTTAATTAATTAATTAATTAATATAAATTTTTTCCTTCTTTTCATTTTTCCTTCTTTTTCTTTCTTTTTTTTTTCTTGTTTTTGATTAAAGAAAAACTATAATTTTAATCAAATAATATTTTCTTGTACACATTTTTTAAATTATTTTTTAGAAAATAAATTTTCAAATATAAAAATTATTATAAAATATATTTTTAACTAGTTTTTCTTACATTTAAATTTTAATTTTTTTCTTAATTTTTTTCATTTTGCCTGAAAAAAAAATGAAAGAAAAGTGACTATTAACCATTAATTATTAGAAATTATATATTTTTTAATTCATCAAAATTGAATTATTAAATTTTACTTTTATTTTTCCTTTTTTTGTTTTCTATATTTCCTTATAATTGACAGAAAAAAAAAAGAAAGAAGATAAAGAAATCATAAAAATAAAGAAAAATATTTAAAGATAGTCTTTTGAAAATTTTAATGTAATTAAAAAATAAACTTATTTCCAAGAAAAACTCAATTTTCTAAAAATAAATATATTTAATTTACAATAAAAAATTATTTTAAATTTAAATCATATAAAAGAAATAAAAACAAAAAGGAAAAAATGAAAAAAATACAAAACATGCTTTTTATAAAAATTCATTTCTTAACAAAATAATTTTTTTGAAAAAGTAGTATAAATTTTTTAGAAGTAATTTTTTATTAAAAAATCAGCTAATAAATTGGACTATTAATTATAGCATTATAAATAATATTTAAATTTTTCATTTTTCATTTATATTTATAACAAAAAAAATTATAAATTTAAATTATGTTACTTTAAAAAAGAGTACTTAAAAAAATCATTTTATACTATTTTTTATTTTACATATAACAAATACTGTAAAAAAACATAAAAAATCATCATATCCTATTCTTAATCTTAGATAGGATGATATAATCTAATCTTATCTTATCCATAATCTTATATTATCTTATCTTATCATTATCCTATGCACCAAACATGATCATAATATGCTTGGTAAAGCATAGAACCGAATTGTTGGATGGAATTCGTTTTATCTGGCATCCATGTTGCAGCAAATGCATACAGTTCGTATACCAACATATAATTTGAAAGCCAATTTATGGACAAGAATAACTTCATCGTGCAGTATTCATTGCACAGTAGAAAACAAACAAGAAACTACAAGGTGATTATCCAAAAAAGAAACTACAAGGTGACAATCTTTGCGAATATAAAGTATAAGGGAATTAAACAGTTAGTGAAATTACCATCACTTGAATATGCACAAATGGAAAGAAATCATTGCTTAGTAGTAGAGCAAGAGAATTCGATAGATATCAATATCCAAACATTATCTGCTTGCTAAAGCATAAAACCAAATCATTCAACAGTAAACGCTTCATCCAGTATCCATGTGGCAGCAAATACATACAGCTAGCATATCAACACATAATTAGAAAAACAAGCTGTGGCAAAATTAACTACTCAGCCGACATGGACAAAGAAACTTAAGAAGCCTAAATGCCAATTGGTGGAAAGCATGATATAACATTCTTGCCAAACCTGAGAACGAAATTAAACACATTATAGATTTCACAAGCATTCCAATTGGTTTTTTTCCAAAGCCATATGATAAATAAATATCTAATTAGGAATATAGTCAAGCAACATGAACAAAGAAACTACAAAAAACAGTAAAAGAAAACCATGAAATAAATTAAATTTACATACCATACCGAGTGCTAGTGCCACTAATGGAACCCTCCACTTTGGCTCTGGGAGACAAGCAGCTTCCCGTAAACCTAAACTTAATCCAACATCCAGGCTCCCCATCCTCACTATCCTTCTTCTTTTTCCCCTTTGATATTCCAACATTACAAGGCCCCACCAGGATATCATCATCACCTGCACCTAATCCCATTTTGGAAGTAACCTTCACACTAAATTCCCATGTCTCAGAAACACTCCATTTCACCATAAAACACCCAGAAAAGTCAGTTGTTTTTCTTTTGCAAATAACTTAATAATCAAAACCAACCAAACACAGAGGGAAATTATAAATTTGCCATTAAAACAGATACCTTTTTTGTATAACTGCAAATAGTTAATTCCAAGAAAAACAACACAAAATGACATAAACCCAGATTAGAAAATAATCTAAGAATAAATGCCACTCAAAAAGAAGGACATGCAACGCAAGGAATCCACTCAAACGAGTAATCCATAGCCAGTATAAAGAAGGATGTGAAATTCAAAGCAAAGACATAACCCAAGAGAACAATCCTAGAATGTGAACGGTAAAGACCCAAAAAAAGACTCCAGAATCTTCAGTTTAATCTTCAACTCACACAAACTAATTTCAACTCAAATTTACATAACAGAGTTACAAAGACAAAGACATTTAGAAACAAAGCCAAAGGGAGGGCAAAGAGATATTTTTCAAAGATGGGAAAGTAATGCAGAGCATATGAGAAATGGATAAACTCTGAAAGCTGAATGAAAGAGAAGAAGAACAAAAAAATGAGAGAAAGAGAAAAGTGGGGAAAAGAAAAAGATGCGGTATTTTCGCGTGAAAAGGAGTGATAGAGTTGGGAGTGTTGGTGCGTTATGTGTTTTTTACAGGGGAGTTTGGTTGGGTTTGGCTTATCCAGTTCCAAGCCTACAGGCTACAACGTTTACCAAATTTTTAGGACTCGCCGATTGACTTGCTAAAAGATGGTAGCAGAACCAATTGGATTTAGAAAGAGAAAAACATTATTTGAAGAGCATAGTTCAACTACTTTTTCAACATGAAAGAAACAGAAAGATGAGAACTTATATTTAATTTTAACCTATAGTTTGTGCAGCATTTTCATGTAAGATTATGGATATTTTCCACAATTAGAATCAAAGCAGTTGATCAAAATTCACAAGATTGATAATTGCATTCTAACCATGAAATAAAATAAACAAAGAGAACTAATCAGCTCCAAGAACACCCTAAGGCAATAGTTCTTGATGCCAGGCATGTCACCCTGGCGACTAGGGACTTGTTGGCTGCACCAAGAAAAATCAGATTAAACTTTTGAAGAAAGGTTAAAAGACTTGAAGCCATTGTCTGAGAGAAGCTGAAGACTAATAGCAGTAGTGAAAAAGTCAAGTAAAGGAGCCATATCAATAGCTATTAAGTGCAGTGGAATAAGAGCTTGAACAGGCTGCTGCTATTGAGGCTATGAAGTGTCTTTGTAAAGAAGATGGGGGTCTGCATTGCTATAGCTCTTTTCTCATATACCAAATTTTACCATGTTTTGCTTGGAATGTGATTGAGCGACAGTTTCATACACTCATTGGATTTGCATATATTAAAGTTATCATAAAGTTTCTGGCAAATGCATATCACTGAGCTGTTGGATTTGCATATATTAAAGTTATCTACAGAGTTAGCTCCAAGGATGGGGGACAAGGGCCTTGGCCTAGTGGTCGCCCATTAGCCTTTTCAAGGTATGACGACTCCAAATTTTGGGATATGTCGGATGCACTCTGTAAAAGTTGTTTTAATGAGTCGCTTTTCAATATTTTTAATGAAAAAAAGACTGAGTCTGAGTTACAGTATTTTCTTCATATATCAAAATATATGTATCTTCTTTGTTTGAGGTTTAACTCAAATTATTATCTGTTTTTTTTTTTTTATGTTTTACTCAAATGATTCATCTGCTTTTTTTTATTATGATCCTTATATAAATTTTTAAACTTTCATATTTTTATACCCAAAAAAAATTATAAATATCTACCATATCATATCATATAATATTGCATTATATATCTACTATATAATATTGCCTTCTTTGGGCCTAAAGCCTGTAGCTGGTTTGAGACCTGCAGGATCCAGTTTGAGTTCATTTATTTCAGTTTTTTCAGTGACAAATAGACCCAAAACGAAATGATAATTTTCTTGGAAAGCTTGTGCAGGATCTTATAGAAACAACCAATATGATATTTTTTTTTACTTTACTTTACTTTCAAATATTAATGTGTTGAAACATTAAAAAAAATAAAATGATTGTTTTCACATTTTCTTAATGTGAAAACAAGTTTAAGATCATATATTAATACACTGTTAGCTTGGTGGCTTAGAACTAAAAAACAGCTATAAGCAATCAGAATTCAAAAAGCTATAGCACATGTAAGAAATTCGAGTTTGTGTCTGCAATTAAAAAAAAAAAACGTGATTCTTTTTAAGTATTAAAGTTTTTATTTTTTTTAACGTCTGGGTGGCTAGGCGGACAGATAGAACCAATTAGTCAAACTAAAACAAAAAACAAAAGGAAAAACCAAAGGCAATCATGGTATAAGAAGGTTATCTCAGGAATGAATCAACTTTAATTCAACAAGTATCCGTCAAGGGTTTGAAATCTGATATTTGCTTGTGGTTAAAATAGGAATCTTTTATCCTGAACAGTTCCAAGATGGTCTAGGACAAGCTGTCATTTGATTTCGATATCTGGATCCATGACAACTTTTACTAGCCATAAAGTTAAGCAATGCACCATGGAATAAACTAAATTATCAGATTATTTAGTAGAAGATTTTGCATAGATTTTACAGTTACCCCAGATATACGATGGAACGACCTTTTCCGAAGGGAAGATGATATATGCTTAGAGTTATTGTCATCGTTATCATTAGAATCTTATTCTAGTGTTGAGATATGCTACATAAATCAAAATATAAACTCACGTTAAGTTGTCAATATGAATTTTCTTATTCCATTTATTTTTATCAAAGGCAATGCATTATATCAAACAAAAATCAATCTGATCATGGAGATTGCAAGTCTATTACTTTTCAATCTTATCCTAACTGAACTGACCACTTCTCTCAAATTTCTGGAGTTGGAGGCATCCTCGAATTGCCTTGTTACAATCTCTTCTTCTTCAATTTTCTTTGGAGTTGAGAGCATCCTCAAATTGCTCTGTTCTTCGTTTAGTTCCTATCATTTTGGTTCTTTCATTGAAAGATATGGCAGCCGGACCTCGCGCCGTGATGCGAATTACTGTAGATTGCATGAATCGATAGGTTGTTTATGAAGACCGGTTGACAGCTCATGGAGCGATGTTGAAGGAAATCAACCTGAAACTTATCAATTTGGAAGGGCGATTGGATTAAGGCTTGTAAACCAAATCTCCACTGATTTTTGAAGGATCAGCAAACATGGAAGGAAATGATGCAAAATCTCAGGGAGGCCATCATGCGAGCGATCAAACCTTGCACAGCATCAAGTTGGTGATGCCAAGGTTTGATGGATCTGATCCATTCAGTTGGATCTTTAAAGCAGAACAATTCTTCAATTTCCATGAAGCATCGGAGGAGCAGAGATTAACAACCTCATCATTTTACATGGATGGTTAAGCACTTGCTTGGTATTGATGGATGCAACGGAATCACCCGATTCATTCATGGACAGGCTTTTTGGATGCTTTGAAAGCTTGATTTGGTCCATCCAAGTATCGTGATTGCCAGGGAGAATCCTTCGAGCTGGTTCAAGTTACTACTATGGATGATATTGAATCAAATAAGGCCATATTAGATCCAATTGAGTGGGCAACAACCAAGGAAAATAAGTCAAACGAAGACTTGTCATATCCAATTGAATGGGCCACAACTGAGGAAGGTGAAGAAGGGCAGCAATTTGTTCATCCATCGGAAAAGCTGCCTGTGATGGATTTGGGGCAAGATATCTCAGGTATTGATCTTGTAAAACCTACTTCAATTGATTCTACATCTTCCAAACTAATACTAGAAGAGTTTGATCAAAATGAACCTGAGGAAGTGTTTGGTGAAATGATTATTGGAGATGTCAGGCCCCTAGCTAATGGTTTTGTCATGATAAAATTTGTGCAACCTTTTAGTCGTGGTTATACGATTGGATCTGTTTGGGTTGGACAATTATTTTGTAAAGATTTTGATGCTTGTGAGACATTTGTTGAGGCTAATTCAATGGTTTTAGTGGATGACCCTTACAGATTTAGACTTTTAGTAATGGAAATGAGAAGTCATGGTGTTAGTGGTTTCCAAGCTGTAGAGCTATCTCTTGAGACTGTTGTAAGAGTTTTGAAAGAAGCTCTCATTTCAGAGCATTTCTTGGCTATTGTTGATGCAAAGAAGTAGTTCATTTCAACAATGCTGATGGAATAGCAACTAAATGGTGTCCACATGTGGTTGTTGGATTGGGATGCTTGGTTGTACCTGTTATTTTGGTAGTAGCAAATGGGCTCCTTATTTTGAATTCTGCAAAGTTTAACCACAATTTGACCTTGAGGGCAAGGTCAATCTCGATGGGTGGGGCAATGATACTGTTCTACCAAGTGATCGCCCAAATCTCAAGATGGCATCAAGACAATATGACGGTGCCAATGATCAAGCAGAGACGAGCTACCATATCTAAGTAAAGTTGGCGATCTGGGAAATAACACGTGGGAATTGGGATGACTTTGTATTAGGTGGTTGTATAGTGGTATAGTGTCTAGTATTGATTGGTGACAGAGTGTAAGAAAACAACTTTTATAAGGCTGAAAATAGGGGAAAAAGCTAGAATTGAAATTTGCCAAAAACAATCTCTGTTTCCTTTTAAAATTTCTAAAGTTTGAGGCATCCTCGAATTGCCTTGTTACAATCTCTTCTTCTTCAATTTGCTTTGGAGTTGAGAGCATCCTCAAATTGCTCTATTCTTCGTTTAGTTCCTATCATTTTGGTGCTTTCGTTGAGAGATATGGCAGCCGGACCTCGCGCCATGATGCGAATTAGTGCAGATTGCATGAATCGATTGGCTGTTTATGAAGACCAGTTGAAAGATCATGGAGCGATGTTGAAGGAAATCAACCTGAAACTTATCAATTTGGAAGGGCGATTGGATCAAGGCTTGCAAACCAAATCTCCACTGATTTTCAAAGGATCAACAAACATGGAAGGAAATGATGCAAAATCTCAGGAAGGCCATCGTGCGAGTGATCAAATCTTGCACACCATCAAGTTGGTGATGCCGAGGTTTGATGAATTTGATCTATTCGGTTGGATCTTTAAAGCAGAACAATTCTTCAATTTCCATGAAGCATCGGAGGAGCAGAGATTAACAACCTCATCATTTTACATGGATGGTCAAGCACTTGCTTGGTATTGATGGATGCAACAGAATCACCCGATTCATTCATGGAAAGGCTTTTTGGATGCTTTGAAAGCTCGATTTGGTCCATCCAAGTATCGTGATTGCCAGGCAGAATCCTTCAAGCTAGTTCAAGTTACTACTGTGGATGATATTGAATCAAACAAGACCAATTGAGATCCAATTGAGTGGGCAACAACCAAGGAAAATAAGTCAAACGAAGACTTGTCAGATCCAATTGAATGGATTATGAACTGACCTTCTTCCTCCTGGGCGATCACCTGGTAGTACCGTATCAACTTCCAACCAAGACTTCTATTATATTTACCGCATAAGTTACCTTTTGCCTTGGAACTATTCTGTAAATTTGCTAAATCTTTCACCAACACTCATGGGCAGAGCCCTGTTGGGGCCGATCTGGCCCAAAAAAAAATACTCATTTATTTGTTGTCATTTGCATCTGGTTAAATTTTTTCAAAAAAATCTTGATGCATTTTTTAGCGGTTAATTTCATAATTATATTCTAAAATTGAGTTTTTAAAGTTAAAATAAATGATTAATTTTGCTATAAAAATAGTTAAGACTAAAAACGATAAAATGCATATCTATTGATTCCACTAATTGTCACAGTCAATGGTCATAGTAGAGAATACATTTTTAGCAATAAATATATTGAAAACTCGTTTGCATAATAAAATAAGAGATCAATGGTTGAATAATGGGTTAGTTGTATACATTAAAAAAATCATGTTCAAAAATATTGATAACTGATATGGCAAAGCCCATTCACATTGGGCTAGAGCCCAAAACGTCGGAGTGTTTGCCACGTGGCGAGGTCTTATTAGACCACGTGGCACACGACAAGAGATAATTCGAACAACAAGATATCCCTCTCGCCTGCGACAGGGCTATCGCAGGGGACTGACCCAGGGATCTATTGCTCGTTGCTCGTCGAGTGGACACATGGCACATATCCGGCCTCCCTCATTTAGGTGACAGACTCCTCCCGCCATTATGTGCTACACCTTCTACAGTCTCGTGCCAATGATAGCCTCCCGCTGGTCCCGAGATTGAAGGAATTCGTGTTATACTTGGAAACAAACCCTTACCAAAAAGACGTGATCACTCCCAAGTAGAGGTGGCAAATAGGCGGGTCGGATCGGGTTTGGATCGGATCATTTTGGATCGGATCATTTTGGATTAAGGAAAAATCGGATCATTTCGGATTCGGGTCATTTCGGGTTCAGATAAGGTCGGGTTTGGGTCAAGGAAAAATCGGTCTATTTCAGGTTTGGATCATTTTGGGTTCGAATAAGGTCGGGTTCGGGTTAAGGAAAAATCGGTCTATTTTGGGTTTGGATCATTTCAGGTTCGAATAAGGTCGGGTTTGGGTCGTTGACTTTTTTAGTCAATTCGGATTGGTCGGATTTGGATTCGGGTTGGTCGGATTTAGATTCGGGTCAATTTGACAAATTTTAAGCTTTGGTCATCTTGATGTGATTTATCTGGTATGAAAATTAACTAAAACCATATTTCTAAGAATTACAAAACTCATGAAAATAAAATTTTCTTCTTACATGACCTATAGTACAATTGGGATTGAAATAATCAAAATATTTAATAATCTGTATGATAGTTTTCTTTATAATATATTTACCAATATTTTTCTTTATAATATATTTACCAATATTCATAAATTAATTACATTTTTTTCATTTTATTTTTATTATCTACAATAATTAATAACTTTTGAATCAAAGTGATTTAATAATCTCTACTAAATATCATAAAACAATATTATATATCTTTTTAATTTATTTTGATTTTTTATAGAATAATTGAAGACATTAGTGTATATGATATAGCTTTTGTACTCTATTATAGATTAGCCATTAAATAATTATACATTAGGTTCAAATGAATGCAATATAAAATTGAATATTTAAATTTAACTAGATTAAAAATATATATAACACTCATATTATTGAAAAAATTATATTTTTACTATATTAAAATACTTTGATATTTAATTTTAACATTTAAATATTTATTGATAATATTAAATTTAAATTTGAATCTTTTCAAGTTTGGGTAAATTTGGATTCAGATCAATTTGGATTCGGGTCAATTTGAGTTCGGATCAATTCGGATTCGGATCAATTCGGGTTCGGGTTAATTTAAATTCGGATGAATTCGAGTTCGGATCAATTTGGGTTCAGATCCGGTCAGGTTCGAATCAATGTAAATTCAGATAAATTTGGTTTCGGATCAATTCGGATTCGGATTGGGTTGGATTTGGGTTGTTGACTTTTTTAGTCAAATCGGATCGGTCGGGTTTGGATTTGGGTTAATTGGGTGGATTTTTCAGATTGGGTCAACTTTTCCCACCTCTACCCCCAAGTAATTACCTTAGAATATTTGCCTATAAATAGGCCTCAAGTACAATTCTATTCTCTAATTTTTTACTATTGGCTTTTAAGCTTTCCAATATTGAAGAACCTTTTGCTAACTTAAGCATCGGAATGCCTACGCAAGGAACCACCCCCTGCGTTCCTCTGACTTTTCTTATTTTGACAGAAGCTTCCTGGAGACACGTGGAGAAAGAAGACAATATCAACGTCAGCAAGCATTTATTGTTGTTTTAAGCAACAACAATTGGCGCCGACTGTCGGAAACGTATTAAAAGCCAGTCAAAACTTTCAAGATGGTGAGAACAAGATCGACTAATTTGAGAATGGGAAGTGATGAGAATTTTATGAGTTCTCTCGAACAGCCAATTCGCCAAAAAACTTAGGTGAATACAGAAGAGGAGAGAATGACTGTGTCTGCGGCAGAATTCGAAGCTCTGAGGCAGTAGAGCAAAGAAACAACTCAGGCGCTGAGAGCCATGGTGGACCTGTTTAAGGGAGTTCTCCCGACACTGAGCCTGCCGCAAGCTGTACAGAATTTGGTGGGAGAGACAAGCCAAGGGGTCCCGCTGCAAACAAATGGGCGATAGGATGACGTGGCAGCGGTAGATCCCTCTCTGCAGCAAGAGGCCCCATTTGTAGAAGAGGATGATATTCAATAGGATGCGGTAGGACGTGGGATCAAGACGCCTGTCGCAAGCACCCAGTGGGAGACTAAGGATGCGGTAGAGCTAGAACCTGCGGCAGGAGTCAAGCGATAGGTGTCTGGCATTGGGCGATAGGGTACTGAACGTGCAGCAGGGTCTTCCGCCTATCATCGTGATTTGTCGAATTTTGCTGGTACTGACTTAAAACATGGTGTCGGAGGTGCTGGGAAGAATGGTGGTGATGATCAAAGCATATTTTAAATGCCATTGGAATTCTTATTGGTGTCGGTTTTGTGGGCAATGGATTCACAAAGACCTGTCTAGATCTTGTGGATGAAACAAACATTAGGATCTAAGGTGAGCTGTTGAGGCAAGACACTTGATGTTAGATTATGGGCTGCATCTGCTTATGTCTGTGACAATCAAGACACTTTTTTCTCTAGAATAAATGTTGCTATGCTCTTTGCTGGGATGACAGTGCGTAAATTCCTGGGTAAGCCAAACTAACATTGTTTATTATATTCAGCAATTATAAATTTGGAACAATGCTTCTTACTTTTTCCTTTACTTGGATAGGCATGCCTGCTCTATCAAGCTCCTTTGGCACAAAAATTTACCTAGATCCTGATATACCTTAAGCTAAACTTTTGAGAAATAGGTGTTTACTTCTCTATAATTCAAATAATCTGACTAGGAAATTTGTCGTCCCCATTTTGATCCTTCTTTTTTATCTTTTTCCTTGTTGCCAGATATGCTAATCAGCCATTTCTTGTGTATCAAATGGATGAACAATTACGACTAAGATGAGAAAGAGTAGAAGACATTCATGAAAACAAAATGTCAATTTCTCAGCTCCTTAAATTAGATGTCTCACAGTCGAAGGTTTTGCTTACTAAATCTTCTTGCAAAAACGATTTATTATCTCATTCTGTCCACTCTTTGTATCTGCTATGTATTTTATAATACTATTTAAATGTCACTGCTTTCTCCATTGAGTTTTCTTTACATGTAAAGCAAGAGTTTCTGCCATTAATCTTTCAAAAGGATGGTGCTATAGCAGTTGCAATGTATGCAACCAAGGTCTTAAGATGATTGAAAGCAAGTTTTGTTGTACTTACCAGATTCATGGTGAGCAACACTCAAAACTAGCATTGGACACATATTCTTCATTATCTACCTCAATACTTTATGCTAATTTATTGCTGACAAACAATTTCCTTATGTTCATCTTATTTGGTTGCGTCTATGCCATTTGTAAACAACCAGGTTCAAGCTTCTGATAAATGTTGAAGATGAAATTGGAAAGATAGATTTATTACTCTTTGGCAGAAAAGCAGAGCAGCTCATTCAGATGCCTATCAAGGACACCGTCAGGGAACAAGAACTTGACCAAGAATTCTTGCATCTGTTAAACAATTAGTGAATCAAGAAAGAATTTTCAAAGTTACCTTGCAAGACAATCCTTCAATTCTGGCGTGCCAACATTGACTGTTGCCAGGACTTTCTTGACTCAAAGTCATAGCCCTTAAGCTGTTGCAGAGCCAAGCCCTCCAGTTGTCCAGGCGTCTGGTGTATAGGTAGCCAGGAAAAAAAAACCAACATTCTTGATAAACAAATTGAACAAACTACAGAATCTATTCCTGTCTCACCTTTGGATCTTTTCTCTTTCAAATCCCTAACACCGCGGAAGGGAATCAGGTTTGCTCCTTCCGTTCATTCTTTACACTTCTCCTTTTCGTAATCATGGATACTATTCTGTCACTCCTCTATGAGAAAATACTTTCCTTTGATTAATACCTTGCTGCCTTTATAGAATTTAGGAACCAACCAAGCAAATTGTTCGAGCTCACCATGCTGCTCCACCCGACAAAGCAAAAAGAAAACTATTTAGGTACACCTCCCACAGATTGTTTTTAAGTCAAACAAATATTTAACTCCTCTTCTCCCCTTCTTGATGTAAAGCTCATTTCTGCAGCTATTTCATGCCTCTTCAAATCTTGCAGTGGCAAAAGCAAAAAACAAGCTGTGATCTTTGCCTAACAACTTCAAGAAGAAAATTTCCTTGATTATCTCCCATTGAAGGCATTGAAATCTAGGTTTGCGCATCAAGCAGTTTTCCCATGCATTCTTGCATCCTTGAATTCTTTTTTTGTATCTCCTTAACCGTCCTCTTTGTTATGATTCTATGGTATTGGACACCTATGATGCATTGGCATTAACTATCCTACTCCGACTCAGTTTCTTTGATCATTGCTTATGGCCTCTTATTTTCACATGCATGGATAAAGAGAAGACTAAGTTACCTCTACTTATGAATGTACAACCCCCTTTTTGCTCAACAACCTTACTACAAAGATATGCTTCCACATGTGTTTTCAATGATTGCAACTTTTGATAAATACTAAACATGAGTCGAACTGCGAATGTTTGGTTTGTCATCATTCTTGCTTTTGTATTTTATTGCATACTTTGCATCTTAAGAAATTCTAACGATACCAAGCAGTACTCTTCTATACTAGGTTGCCAAGCATTAACCTTTTTACCTTTTAAATGATTGTGTTAAATGAAACCATCACAATGCACATGATGCTAATCTGTAACTGTATTACTCATATGCTTTTTACTTGCATTATACCTAAAGTACCAAGAACAAATGCAATATATTTTTTGTTGGCTTTACTGGTTTCCCCAACTTGATTCATTTGCTGTTCCATCCTAATCCACAAATGATTTTGACCATTCTAACATCAACCCTAAAGACTGTTGCAGATTTTAGATAGTCAAGCCTAATCATTTTCAAGTTCTTATCCATCAAGGTGATCCAAATATATATATATATATATATATATATATATATATATGTATTCCCCCTTTTTCTGTCACACATCATGAAAAAAAAATGCTATTTCAATCTACATAACATGTCTCCTGTGTTGGCTTCTCCGCACAATCAACTGTTATCACACAAACCTAATTAAGTCTAAATATGCTATGCCTACCAAAATCCAAATCAATGTGAATGTTAGCTCTTTACACTAAAAAAACAACCCTATACTTCTTCACACTTTAAACAACTATTCAAGCCATTCATTCCACCAAATATTCTCTCTTTTGTTTCCAAATTATCCCTTCCATTATATCTGCCTGTGCATTTCTATCTTCCAATGTTTGTCCGCAATTTCACTCTCACCACGCAACTTTCTTCCTATAGCCAACCAATCAAAAAAGAAACACAAACCTTACTATGGCAGGATTTCAAGTGACTTGCCTCCAGGACCAGATGCGCATGAATTTGAACACTACCTTACAATCAGCAAACAGTAATAGCCAACTAAAGCGCAAGGAGCTCACTATGTAATACACAAACCCCCTCTTTTACGATTTTATGCAACTTATTATCTCTCTTCACAATTATGTTATCATCCTTGACCTCCTCATGAACCAAACCCGCATCAAGGAGCGGGCATATAATAGTAGCTATAAAAAAAAACTACCTATGAGATTTGGCCAAACGAAGGAGCTCTGTTCAATATTGTTCTTATTCTTATTTATTTTTTTTATGATTTCACTTTAGTCTTTAAAACCAGTTGTGGAACCAATAAATGATAGCAAACCTGAAGAGCATTGATATTGTTTTACCATGAAATAATAAGTACTCTCAGTAACGATTGTACCATGAAAAAGAAAAAGTGGAGACACTAAAATGAATCTTTGTCTTCCAAGCCAGCCGAGGCGACCCACATCAGGAAAAAAGAGGAAGAATGCAACTTCTCGGATATTTCTCTGCAACTACTAATATGGGGAAATAGATGGGTGAATGACCGTGAAGTAAATACCGGGGCAAACATTGAAGCAGACAGACTTTTAGTTTTCAAACGCGCGACTCAAGATATTTTGCAAACCTTGACTTTAGATATGCTCGTGGCGCTGGAAATTCAGAGTCAAGAAGAGCGATGGTTATAGCTATAATGATTTCCGCGTGGGTCAGTCGTCTCTCAAATCAAGCCGTAAGGACTGGGCTAAAAGGAAAAGATAGAAGGAAGGAGACTCCAAGTAAACACGAGAGAAATGCTGGATAAGAAGGAGCATGTTTTCAGAGTCAAAATTTGCGGGTAGCCAATCTTATATGTTTCATGAAAAAACATGAAAACAATTGTGATTGTCCTAAAAGAAAACATGGATGAATCCCTTCGAACATTGATCAGTAACTTACCCTATTTGAGTACTTTGTTCCTTAATTCAAATCTTTTATTTTTTTATTTTTGGTTCTTTCCATGCCAAATGTTCCTCAATTTCGGCATTGTAGTGTAATTAACTAGCCCGTGTCATAAAATGAGATTTGTACAGTAGAAAATGATTGCCTGATCAGTCCTCAGCCATATTCACTTAAATGATGTGTTTTAAGGAGAAGTTATAAGGACTCTTCCCTTATAAATGATGTGTAAGATTTGGTTTGTAAAATGTTCCAAAGAGTTGTAGACATCGATAGAATAGCTAGGATTTGGGCTATTAAAAGGGTGTAATTGGGCTTTGAGGTCTTTGTTAGGAGTTTGCAATTTTTCTCTTCTAAAAATTGCATAGTTGTAATTATTTAATTGGTTATTAAATTGATTGAGTGGTTATAGATCAATTTGGTTTAGCCAAACCACATTTAAAATTATTGTGTTTGTTTTTTGCTTTTCTGCTTTCTTCTGTTTTTGTGGATGTTTGGCTTGAGGGATATTTTTCCCAACAAGTAGGACCTTCTACAGTAGTTAGCACACCTTATGTAGATGAAGAATCTTTTTTACTCATAAATCTTTCATTCTCACGTAGCACAGTAATCACATCATCTAGCGTCAAAGTAGTTTTACCTACCAATAAAGTTTGAACTAAATGTTTATAGAACTTAGGCAAAGATGACAATAGCAGCAATGCCTTCTCTTCTTCTGTCAACTCTTTAAAATCAATAGCCAATCAATGTGAAACTAGTCTATTAAATTCATTTAGGTGATCATAGAGATTCGTACCTTCATCCATCTTTAGAGAATATAGATTCAACTTCAAACACAATCTATTTGTCAGCGATTTTGATGCATAAATGTCTTCTAACTTTTTTCATAATCCGATTGGTGTTGTCTCAGTCAACACATTGCACTTAATCTCTAGAGCAAATGCTAATCTAATTGTGCTAATAGCCCTCTTCTGAATTCCAACCCAATCTTTATTGGACATTCCATCTGGCTTATTTTCTTCTAATGTTAAATCTAGACCTTATTACATTAGAAGGTCTTGAATCGTACTTTGTTATAACATAAAATTACTTTTACCATCAAATAAAAAAATCTCAAACTTAGACATACCTTTAGACATAGCTTTCCTCCTTTTGCAAGATCACGAACCATCAGCTTTGATATAATTTGTTAGGAAAAAATATCCCTCAATCCGAACACCCACAAAAATTGAAGAAAACATAAACAAACACAATAGTTTTTAATGTGGTTTGGCTCAATCAAATTAGCCTATAACCACCCAACCAAACTAATAATCAATTAAACAAATACTACTGTGCAATTTTTAGAGAGAAAAATTGCAAACTCCTTACAAAGCCAAAGCCTAACTACCCAAAAAACCCAACTACACCCTTTATAATAACTCAAACCTTAGCTATTCTATTGGTGTTTACAATTCTTTGGGATACTTTACAAACCAAGAATAATACATTATTTATAAGGGAAAAAACCTTATAACTTCTCTTATACTTTTGATATGAGATTCAAGGCAAACCCCAACAAATAGCTATGGCATCCTGTTTTTTCACTTGTATGGCTATATCCTTTTTACTCTCTATAAATGTCAGGATCCATGAAATTGCTAGAGCTACAAGCAAGAATTCAGAGTTTTTGATAGCAGATGCAAAAGCCTGATGGAGACTGAGTGGTGGAGTAACTATAGCAGAAAAGTAGCTGACCATTGAAGGTGGCCTGGTGTCAGATGGAACGCAGTTGGCAATGTCACCCAGATTGATCTTAGTGACCATGGTCTCAATGGCAGTATACCATGGAGTCCTTTCGAACCTCAAGCATCTCAACCTGTCATGAAATAATCTTAGAGTGAGATACCTCTTTCATTTAGAAACCTCACTCAATTAATGGCGCTTGACATTTCTTATAATGAAATTGATTCCATTTCCCGAGCAATAGAGAACATGAAAAATCTTGTTCTCTAAGTTTGACAAGAAACTTCATCGTGCAAATGCCTTCAGCTATTGGTCTTTTAACCAATCTCACCCACTTGAATATGGATTCCAATACATTATACAAAATCCCCCACCAAATATGGAACCTGGAAAAGTTGATGACTCTCCACCTCAGTCACTACTAGGGATGTAAACGGGACGGGTACCCGCTAGATTTGAGATACCCGAACCCGAACCCGAACCCGATTAACTTTAATAATACCCTAACCCGATTAACTACCCGATTATTTTTATTTATGCTACCCGAACTCTAACCCTATAAAATATAAATACCCGTTTAACTACCCGAACCCGTTTAACTACCCGTTTATTAAGTCAAAGTTTGATTTTTAAATTTAAAATTAAAATTAATTTTAGAATAACTTAATTAAAATATTATATTAATAAATTTAATTTAACTCATAAAAATAAATTAAAGTTAAAAATCATAATTATAATATATAATGATTTAATTTAATTAAATAAAACATTAATAATAAATAATTGATATATAAAAAATATAAGTATTGTATTAATTAATTATTATTTATAATCGGGTTCGGGTAGCTGGTACCCTAAGGTAACTACCCGAACCCTACCCTAACCCGTGACGGGTAGTAATTTCACTACCCGAACCCTACCCGAACCCGATTATACACTACCCTAATCATACTTAAACGGGTCGGGTAGCACCGGGTACCCGTTTATAGGGTACCCATTGCCATCCCTAGTCACTACATGCTTAGTGGTCCTATCCCACCAAATATTGTGAAGTTGAAGAGTTTGGTTTCTCTTAATCTATCAAGCAACATACTTGTCGGTCCAATCTCTTCTTCTATTGGCAATTTAAACAATTTAACATGAAATAAACATATTCAAGCATATATAATATATAATTAGACAATTTAACATGAAATTGGATTAAACTCATGCATGATGAGATTTAAAAAAAATAAACTTCTAGGTTCCAAGATTTTTTCCATGTCATTAAGTCAAGACTTAATTGACAGTCTATAAATATATATTTTCAACAATCAAATTGATGAAAATTTTGTTATTTACTCAATAAGATAGCTTAATGAATAATTGTTTGATTACATATATTAAAAAAATGTATTTAATATATTAATGATTATTTTCAAAAACTAAAACTCTCATGTGATGAGATCTAAAAAATAGATTTTGAAATTTCAAGAACTTTTTCCTTGCCATTAAGTCAAGACTTTGTTGATAGTCTATAAAGACATTTTTTCCACATTTTTAAAATTCACTAGCACAAAAAACATATTATTCAGCAAAATATCAATTTCAAATAGCTGGAACTAAATTGCCAGAAAATGGGAAATCCATTCAATTTTGTGTACACATATCTAAGAATGGTTCCAAGAATTTTGCTCCAGCTAAAATTCAAGGACTTGTTGTATTGGTCACATCAAAGATACCCTGTAGCCCATTCCAAACGGGTGACTGAGTTTTGCTTAACTCTGCAAAATCATTTTCTTCTCCTTGCTTGAAAGCTTTGCTCGTCCATGACTTAGAAGTCTCCTCTTGACTTAATAACAATGGGCTCACATTCACATCACAACAATTAATGCTAATAGCTATCAGAAAGAACTACTTATGAGATTTGGCCAAACGAAAGAGCTCTGTTCAATCCTGCTTTTCTTGTTCTTATTTATTCTTTTATGACTTCATTTTAAAACCAATTATGGAATCAATAAATGATAGCAAATCTTAAGAGCATTGAAATTATTTTATCATGAAATAATAAGTACTCAGGAATGATTTCTACCATAAAAATGAAAAAGTGGAGAGATTAAAATGAATCTATGTCTTCCAATTAGATAATGATTTCTACCTTATATTTATATATGCTCGTACCGGTGGAAATTCAGAATCAAGAACAAATTAAAGATCTATGTATTCTACCATCACATCCACGCAAGTAATTCAGATCTTGATGGTGAGGCACTGGTAATTCCAGTTACTGACAAATTTTTGTCTTTTGGTATTCAGATTTGGTATTTTTCCGGTTCAAATTAATGTGAAAATTGTTTCATGTCATTCATGAATAGCAATAAACTCATCAATGTCAAATTATTTGTATTTTATCTTATACATACTGTAGGGTCATTGTTTGGGAAAACAAGTATATAGATATTGAAAGCTATGTGTGCTACATACGTATGTATTCACAAAATTTTGAAAATCATGGTTGTTTCATGTTATTCATGAAAAATAATCATCTCATCAATGAGAATCATTTGTATTTTATCTTAATTTCCACGAAGAACAAAGGGAATTTCTATAGCACATATCTGAGCATATATCCACGCAAAACTGATTACCAGAAAGGCTAGCTACATCATTATCATTAGTACTTTATTGGAAGCTTCAAGGAAGAAAAACAGGACACCCACTTCTCACCGTTTCTAACAGTGATCAAAACGATGACATGTCAATATATTACAAATCAATTAGTTTGTGTTAGCCAATGACTAAGGACTTAGAACATATTATCATTAGTACTTTATTGGAAGCTTCAAGGAAGAAAAACAGGACACCCACTTCTCACCGTTTCTAACAGTGATCAAAACGATGACATGTCAATATATTACAAATCAATTAGTTTGTGTTAGCCAATGACTAAGGACTTAGAACATACTTTTGCCAGGCTTCTTTAAATACCTTATAGGCTTCAATCTCGAACTAAATAGCTATGGCGTCCTATTTTTTCACTTGTATGGCTATATTCTTTTTTCTCTATATCAGGAGCCATGAACTTGCTGAAGCTACAAACAAGGATTCGGAGTCTTTGGTAGCAGAGGCAAAAGCCTTGACGGAGACTGGTTGGTGGAGTAAACAAAGCAAAAAGGATGCTGACCGTTGTAAATGGCCTGGTGTGAGATGTAATGCGGTTGGAAGTGTCACCCAGATTGATCTTAGTGGCCAAGGTCTCAATGGCAGTATACCACCTCAGATAGGTGCCCTTTCAAATCTCAACTATCTAAACCTGTCCAGGAATGGTCTTAGAGGTGAGTTACCTCTTTCGCTTGGAAACCTCACTCAGTTGTTGGTGCTTGACATTTCTTATAATGAAATTCATTCCGTTTCCCTTGCAATAGAGGGCATGAAAAATCTTGCTTCTTTAAATTTGACATGGAACCTTATCTTGCAACTGCCTCCAGCTATTGGTCTTTTGACCAATCTCACCCACTTGAATATGGACTTCAATACATTATACAACATCTCCCACCAAATATGGAACCTGGAAAAGTTGAAGACTCTCCACCTCAGTCAGTGCATGCTTAGTGGCCCTATCCCACTAAATATTGCGAAGCTCAAAAGTTTGGTTACTCTTGATCTATCAAGCAACATGTTTGTTGGTCCAATCCCTTCTTCTGTAAGCAATTTAACCAATCTAGCTGCGTTGAACTTTGGAGGAAACCAACTTACTGGATCCGTTCCTGAGGAAATTGGGAGTCTAACTAATTTGGTTACTCTAGATCTATCCGTCAATATGCTTTTGGGTCCCATACCTTCGATTTTGGGCAATTTATCCAATTTGGAATATTTGTATCTTTGGGAAAATCAAATAAATGGTTCCATCCCTTCGTCTTTGGGTAATTTATCGAATTTGAAATATTTACAGCTTTCGGAAAATCAAATAAATGGTTCCATCCCTTTGTCTTTGGGTAATCTATCCAATTTGGAACATTTAATGCTTTGGAGAAATCAAATAAATGGTTTCATCCCTTCAGAAATAACAACTTTAAACAAGTTGACGTACTTGGATCTTGGTGGCAATAATTTCAGCGGTCAAATCCCTCCGTTTCTAGGTATGTTATCTAGTTTAACTACTTTGTACCTAGATTCAAATCATTTTGTGGGTTTCATTCCATCAGATATTGGAAGATTAGAGAATCTAAAAGTTTTAGATCTAAATTCTAACAAAATTTCCAATCCTGTCCCTTCATCTCTATTTCATTTAGCCAATTTGAGTGAACTGTTCCTTGCTTCAAATCTTTTGAAAGGTTCCATTCTCCATGAAATTGGGAATTTGAAAGCTTTGAATTCCTTGGATCTCTCCCACAACAGATTGAGTGGACCTATCCCTTTAGAGATTGGGAACATGAAGAATTTGACTTCCTTATACATTTCCAACAGTAGTCTTGTTGGTCCAATCTCTTCAACTCTATGCCATTTGATCAATTTGAAAAGTCTGGACCTTTCTAGCAATCTTTTACATGGTTCCATCCCTGCTGAAATTGGAAATATGAAGAATCTTAGTTATTTATATCTTGATGATAACAACATTTCCAGTCTTATTCCCTCATCTCTATTTCATTTAGAGAACTTGTTGTATTTATCTGTTTCCTCAAATTATTTGGAGGGTCCCATACCAAAGGAAGTAGAGAGTTTGAAAGCTTTGAAATACTTGAACCTTTCCCAAAACAAATTAAGTGGAGTGATTCCAAATCAAATGGGAAATTGCTCAAATTTAACTTTCTTGTATTTGGGAAACAACTACTTACGTGGAAGGATTCCCCTTCAAATTGGTTACCTTTCTTCATTGATGGTACTTGACCTAAGTCATAACTTCATTGCTGGCGAGGTACCTTTCCAACTTGGTGATGCTTTTTCTCTTCATATAATTGATCTCAGTCATAATCTAATCCATGGACAGATACCTTCTACACTTAGGAACTTAACGAAACTAAGATTCTTGAATCTTAGCCACAATAATCTCACGGGAATGTTTCCCCGATTAGCTGTGGATTTGGAAGAACTCGATTTGTCATATAATTCACTAAGCTGTCCAATTTTTGATGCTTGGGCTTTTCCCTCCGTAGCATTCATTGGCAACAAAGATTTATGTAGTTGTGTTTTCAGTTTAACTTCTTGCCACTCATCTGATCAGAATCAAATCGGTACCATTATAAAGAGAAAACCAAACAGCAAAGTGCAGCATTGTCTAAAAGTTTTTATTCCAGTCGCCATTTTTCTTGGCTTATCTTTTGGATTAGCAGTCATTCTTCGATGTAGAGCAAAAGTTGGCAAAGGTAATCCAATGACAACCAAAAATGGAGATATATTTTCAGTGTGGAATTTTGATGGAAAAATTGCATATGAAGACATCATCGAAGCAACGGAGGATTTTGACATCAGATATTGCATTGGAACCGGTGGTTATGGTAGTGTCTACAAAGCAGACCTACCTAGTGGCAAAATAGTTGCTTTAAAAAAACTTCATCGTGTAGAAGTAGAGGATTCAGCTTTCAACAAAAGTTTCAGGAATGAGGTGAAGTTGTTGACAGAAATACGACATAAGAACATTGTGAAGCTTCATGGCTTTTGTCTACACAAAAGGTGTAACTTTTTGATCTATGAATACATGGAAAGAGGAAGCTTGTTTTGCATCCTCAGAAATGATGCTGAAGCTGTAGAATTGAATTGGACCAAAAGAGTTGACATTGTTGGAAGCATAGCACATGCTTTGTCTTACCTACATCATGATTGCTCGCCACCAATTGTTCATCGAGACATATCAAGTAACAACATTCTTTTGAACTCAAAGTTGGAGGCTTTTCTTGCTGATTTTGGAAATGCACGGCTTCTAGATCCTGATTCATCAAATCAGACCATACTTGCTGGCACTTATGGCTACATAGCCCCAGGTTCATTATCCTTCTACTGCTTATCTTCATTTAACATATATGGTGACAATTTATTACTTTATTTGGTTTTTGCAGAGCTGGCGTTTACAATTGTCGTGACTGAGAAGTCTGATGTCTATAGCTTTGGAGTACTGGCATTAGAAATATTGATGGGAAAGCATCCAGGGGAACTATTATCCTCGCTATCATCATCGTCATCGTCATCATCATATTCTACCCGAAACATGATGCTGTGCGATATATTAGACCCACGTCTATCATCTTCAACAAGTCATGCAGTTGCGAAGAATATTGTCCTTGTTGCGATGGTAGCTTTTGCTTGCTTGCGCATTAACCCAAAAACCAGGCCAACAATGAAACGTGTGTCTCAGGAGTTTCTTGCTCGCCAGAGAGTATCCTGCATGAAGCCTTTTCATGTTGTCTCTCTATTGGAACTGCGAAATAGTAATATGTACATGGAAGCTGAAACTGAAAGGTAATCTTGACGTCATTCAGGAAATTGTCACACGTTAATGTTAAGCTATCTCAGTCTCTGTAAGAAAGATTGGTGCTGCCTGTAAGACCAAACCTATATGTAATAATGTGCTCATAGCAATCTACTTAATTGCAAAATGACTATAAACTTCCCGTCTTTTAATATTAAACTTGAAAACAACCAAGAAAATATTCAATATTTTCTCATGGTTGAATAGGATATTGAGGCAGCTATTCACCTGTCTCCTTGTCAAACCGATATCACAAATTACGTGTCTCAATAACTAGGCCTTTTCAAGCAATTTCTCTGTTTCAACTTGACAACAATCAAAATTTCTCTTGATGTTTTAGAGTGACACTCAACAGCATTGTTGATGCCTCTCAGATCACTGCCATTCTGCTTCCATTTTAAACAAATCTGAAAACCATTTGGTATCAAATGTGATTTATGCTTCAGGCCTATCAAGTTTCAGGTGATTTTCATTGAAATTCAATAAAATTTCTAAGCATTCATACAAGTTTGTCTTAATCACTTCTACTCTTTCACTTCACATATTTTGCTTGTGAATCCAATGTTCAAATTCAACTAAAACATCAGTTATAATTTGGAGATGAGCATTAGAATGGGGACCAACAAGTTTTAGCTCTAATCGCAATTGCTAGAGGGAAAGTTAGGTGATGAACAAGCGTTGAGCTGAAAAATAGAATTAAGACAATGAAAAGGTCAAATAACAGGAAACCATTTTCGTTAATTCCAAAAAGCTCTTCATTGCTTCTCTCAGGAGTTTCTTCTAAGTGATCACAGCATTTTGGACTACAAGGCCCATATGGGCTCACTGTTAAGGAAGAACAAATCAGCATGAACTTCAAAACTCATGGCTGATGCTCATTTTCCCAATGATTACTTAAATCTCTGGAACAAAGGCATGAAATGAAATAGAAAAGAACAGGGGTTGGGCATATACTCAATGTAAAGGTTGGCCAACATTAGGGTTGGTTGATCGATGAAGAAAGTTATTATGATATGGAGAGACATGCGGACCATTCAGAGAGGAGAAGCTTCTGGTATGCTGTCCGCTCTTTAAAGACAACCCCGCCTCCACTCTTCCTCCAGTTCTAGATTTTGAAGTGGACGCCATGCCTTCTATTTGTATGGCCTGGAAGTCGAAAGAAGTGAAGGCCATGTTCTTGAGATTGTTTAGAGGCTTTAAGGCTTCAACAACTTCACTCATCAAAGGTTTGGCTTTTGCATCACGGCTAAGGCACTGGGCAACCAATTGAATTGATTTCTAAGCTCCTGTAACTGCGAACCGTCCTTCAAGATGTAACATCCCAATTCCACAGTATAACAAAATATTCACTTAATAAATCACAATTATTTACCGGTTGGGCTGTCTGTGATGCTTAACAACTCCTAACACTTAAATAAGAATTAATACTCTTATTTCTCTTACTAATATGGAAATATGAATAATTAAAATTCTTTCCGTAATATGTATATACATTCCCTTCTATTTAAAGTAGTACTGTACCATTTTACTGAATATATAAAAGAATACGACATACCTTCGATATTAAATCTCTGGAAGGTAATTCTCTTAGTCCAAAATCAATAATCGGTGGAGTGAAAAATAAGGAGTGAGCGACAACGTGCTCAGTAAGGAAGGTGTATGCTGCTTTATACAAATAAAACTATATCCTCCAAATACGTTTATTTTTCTTAACAATAAACCCAGTAGGAAAACAGTGGATATAGTAAACAGTAAACAAGATTCAATAGATCCTTTCAGTAAACAGAAATAAATAAGTTGAGAGTAGGCAACAAATAAATCATGCTCTCATTGTTCCCCCAGGAACACAAGTCGTCCGCTTTTAGGGTGCACCCGTAGGCCATCACCCCTCACAGCTATCTCAGCTAGATCTATGGCCATAATCTATAGATGGTCCTCGGGTCCACTTGCCAAGTGACCTCAAGACCACTGATGACTTGGCGGGTCCATCAGCCTTGTGACGCCCTGAGGTGCACCCGTTGGTCCATCGATCCGAGCCATCGTGTAACATCCCAATTCCACTATATAACATGTTACTCACTTATAACTTACACTTACTACCGGTTGGGCTGTCAGTGATGCTTAACAACTCTCAATACTCTAATAAGATTTTAATTCTCTTATTCCTTGTAAATCATATAAAGTTATGAATTATTTAATTTGTTCACTTACAAATGTTTATACATTCCCTCCTATTTAAAGTAGTACTGTACCATAAACTGAATATATAAAAGAATACAACATACATTCGATATCAAATCTTGGGAAGGTAATTCTTTTTGTCCTATCTCAACAATCTGTGGAGTGGAAAATAAGGAGTGAGCGACAACGTGCTCAGTAAGGAAGGTGTATGCTGCTTTATAAATATAAAGACTATCATTTCAAAACCGCTTAATTTTCCTAATGATCAAACCCATTAGGAAAATTATAAATGTAATAACATTAAACAGGATTCAATAGATCCTTTTGATAAACAGAAATTATGTAATTGAGACTAGGCATTAATTTCAATCATGCATGGAACATAAGTCATCCGCTTTTGGGGTGCACTCGTAGGCCATCGCCCCTCACGGCTATCTCAACTAGAATTATGGCCATAATCTATAGGTGGTCCTCGGGTCCACTTGCCAAGTGACCTCGAGACTGCTGATGACTTGGCGGGTCCATCAGCCCTATGACGCCCTAGGGTGCACTCGTTGGTCTATTTGACCCGAGCCATCGCCCCAGATGGGTCACTCAAAGTGTATGATTAATAATGCATGAACTTAAGGCCAATGTCTCAAAATCAAGTTATATCTTATGTATCATTTCCACAAAATGATTTGATTTCCAAAAGGTCTTATAAAACAATAAAACAGCCCGTAACCTCAACATTTTCCGTGTGAGAAAGGTACGGGTTAAACTAGCTCGCCCATGGCTAGCTCGCCTATAGTTAGCTCGCCATTGGTCAACTCGCCCAATGGTCAACTCACCCCAAAAAGGTTTCATATTTCTATTTTCAAAATATTAAAACGTCTTATTTTTCGTAAAAGAAATTACACTTTAAAACTGTTCGCCAGAGTCAGCTCGCCCTTCATGGCTCGCCCCTGACTAACTCGACAAGACGGTGAATTAGTATTCGCCCGCCACTTAGCTTTTCAAAACAAAAGTATGGCTCATTGATAACGGTTCGCCCGCCTTATATTTAAAACAAGGGTCGCCCGCCCATACAACATTAAAAAGGGTTCGCCCAACTTTGGCTTACCCGGATTTCTCTTTAAAACAAGGGCACTCGCCCAGTTTCTCATAAAAAGTTCTTCACTTAATACTTTATAAAAGGTTTGGCTCGCCCGCCCTAACCAGTTCGCCCATCAAACAACATATGGCGGCCTGTAGTTCGCCCAAAATCAAAACACTTAATCAAACAAATGCATGTCAGAAAACAATACAATTTCTATTATTTTCTTAACATTTTTACTCCACAGGACATGCATTCTACTCACATACTACTTCCTTACCTCGTCTGATGTAGCCTTGCTTTCCACTCGCTGTATCAATCTCACTTCCCGGCTGCAAGGTAAAATATTAATTCCATTAATATTTTCTTTTCTAACAATTTTTCTAAAACTCTTTTCAACCACTTTGGCGAGATAACAGCTCGCCCAACTGAGCTCGCCCTTCATTAGCGGCTTATTCATGGGAGTTCGCCCAACATGGGAGCTCAACTCACCATGCTTATCAATTCAGTTTGTCATTCGTGGCTTTTCATTCATAAATGGGCTCGCCCATGAATTGGACAACGCTTGGCGACCTCTTTATCTCCTACTTGCCTCACTGGCGATAATCAACATTTCACATGGGCGATCTCTATGGTCACCCTTCTCGCCGTTTGGCGAACATCGGTCCTCGCCCATCTACCTATCATTCTGATTTTCCCATAACTATTGGCGAACATGTTCTCGCCTAGTCATGTACTGCATTGTACTCGCCTCACCCTTTGGGCGAATACTCCTTGCTCGCCTATTGTTTTTCTTAATCATTTCCATCTAATTTCTTATATATTCTCACAATATTTAACTAGAACCAGGCTCTATATCTATGTTTATCACGTTATAAAACATAGAATCTAGTGTGGAATATCAAGAGAACCATGGAAAGTATGAAACTCACCTTAACCCAGTTGCTCTTCCATAAACAGAATGTTTTCTTGCCTCAATCAGCTTTACTTTGCTTATTCCTCAGTTCTTCACACACTGGATAAATGTTTAGCTAACTAAGGATGAGTTTCATGGCTCACTTATGGAAATAGAGGAAGAACTAATGGTGAACTTGCAATGACAACAGAATGGGCGAGAATGATTTTTTTTTTGAGGAAGATGAAGTTGCTTCCATCGATTTTTCCTCATGAACTCTTCTTATATAGCCAAGTAAATCTTGTTAAAACCAACCACCTGTTTCCTTATCCTGTTTTCTTCATCATTTCATGCATTAAAACTGAAGAAACTACAGCAAAAAGGAACGGTGTAAAATCTTTACTGAAATCCCGTTTTTTGACTAATCTCTCTTGCCATTTATTGTCTAGCTGGGTTTGTCAGGAAAAGAGAAGTGGTGAGAAGTCCACTGCCGCCCCTTTCCTTGACTTTTCTATTTTCTTTTCTTCTCTTCTCCACGCCAACTCACTTCCAGCAAATGTTGATTGGCTATCTTCACATTCTTTTCTTCATTTTGTCCTCTAGCCATTAATCTCTTTTATACCTTCATTTAATGCTTTCACACCTTTTATCAAAATTAAATCCCAACAATTTAATTTACATTCTTAAAATTTTTTATGTTTATTCTACCTCACATACACCATAAAATAAATCATCACTTAAATTGAAAAGTGAAAATTCACATTCGGTTATTCTTTAATTTCTCTATCAATAATGTACACATATGGCATACAGTATAATAAAATTCGGATTTTACACATCGCCCCAGGAGGGTCACTCAATTACACGAATAGTAATGCATGAACTCAAGGCCTAAAGTCTTAAAAATCACTTTATATCTCATGAAAACCTTTATGGAATTATTTCACCCATATTATCATTTTCTCAAAATGATTTGATTTCCAAAAAGGTTTTAGGCTTTCTGTTTACAAATGGCAATTAAAACAGCCCATTTTTCGTATGAGAAAAATACCAAGTAACTCAGTTCGCCATGGTCAGTTCGCCCATGATCACTCGCCCATATTCAACTCGCCCCCGAAAAGGTTTCATATTTTCTAATTTCAAAGATATTAAAAATAGCTTATTTTTCGTTGAGAAAATGCAAATTGAAACCTGTTCGCCCATGGTCAGCTCGCCAGTACGGCTCGCCCATGGCCAACTCGTCAGTGCAGCGAACTAGTATTCGCCCGCCAACCTTAGCATTTGAAAACAAGTTAAACTGGCTTGCCCATAGTGGCTCGCCTATGATCAATTCGCCCATTATGGCATTGCCATGGTCACCTCGCCCAATATGGCCCTTCTATGGTCAACTCGCCCAATGAGGCAATTCCATGGTCAACTCGCCCATTTTTTATCAAAAATATGGGTATTTTCTTTGGCTCGCCCAAAAATATGCTAAAACAGGGGTCGCCCGCCCAAACAACATAAAAGGGTTCGCCCACCTTGGCTCGCCCGGATTTCATTAAAACAGGCGTTGCTCGCCCCAAAGCATTATAAAAGGGGTCGCCTTCCATTGGCTCGCCCGCCTTTTACCAGTTCGCCCAGAAAACGAAATAGGGTTTGGCTATCTTTGTAGCTCGCCCAAATCAAAACAATTATCAAACAAAATGCATGTCATAAACCAAAGCATTTTCTCAGTATTTTCATAAAATTTTAACTCCACAGGACATGCATTCACTTCACACACATCTCCCTTACCTGGTATTACGAAGCCTTACTTCCTGCTCGCCTTTATCAATTCCCAATTCCCAGCTGCAAAATAATTTATTAAAACTATTAATATTTTCCTTTTCAAATATTTCCAGCACTTTGGCGAGACTTAATAATCTACTAGCTCGCCCAAAATAGTTCGCCATACGTTAATTGGCTTGTTCATGGGAGTTCGCCCAACGTTCTCGCCATTCATATTGGCTCATTCGTTGGAGTTCGCCCAACATGGGAGCTCGCCCCAAAATTCTACTCGCCTTTCCTATGTTTGTGAGTTCGCCATTCTCGCCTTTTGGGCGATCATTGGTCCTCACCCATCCAGCTATTATTCTGATTATCCATAAGATGTTGGCGAGTATTGTATCGCCGATTCATGCATTCCATTGAACTCGCCTCATCCTTTTGGGCGAGTATCCCTTGCTCGCCTATTTGGCAAGCTGTTGGATAATCCCGTTCGCCCATTTTTTTTTTACCATTTCCAGTACTTTCATTTTTCATTCTCGATTATTTTCCAGACTATATCTTGTTCTAGTTTCTTATATATTCTAACAAGATTTAACTAAAACAAGGCTATATCTATGTTTATTTCGTTATAAAACATAGAAATATACCATCAATTTATCAAGATGACCATAGGAATATGGAACTCACCTTAATTGAGTTACTCTTCCAAAAACAGAGTGCTTTCTGCCTTACTTAACTTTACTTTGCTTATTCTTTAGTTCTTCAACGATGGAGCAAAGGTTTGGCTAACTACAAGATGAAGTTTCATGGCTCATATATGAGAGAAACGGAAGAACTAATGGTGAGCTTGCAGTGAAAACAGAATGGGCGAGAAGGATTTTGAAGAAGATGAAGTTTGCTAAGTTGGTTTTCCTCGTGTATTCCTTCTTATATAACCATTCAAATCCACTTAGAACCTACCACCTGTTCTTATCTCGTTTTCTTTCATCATTTCACGTATTTCATGCATTAAAACCAAAGAAAACTACAGCAAAAAGGAACGGTGGTGAAGTCCTTACTGCAATCCATTTTTGACTAACTTCACTTTGCCATTTATTGCCTAGCCCAAATTTGTCAGGAGAAACAAAGTGGCGTGAAGTCTACTATAGCCCCTTTCCTTGACTTTTATCTCTTCTTTTTATAACTCCCAGCCAATAAAATCACACATGTACACTAGTCAATTCTCTTTTCAATTCATGTACACCATATTAAAAATTATAGTTCTAATAACTTCCATAATAGAAAGTGGAATTTCACCTTCAATATTTATTTCCATTATCAATCATGTACAATTATGGTATATAGTATAACAAAATTCGGGTCTTACACAAGACGAGGATCTAAAAGTCGGTAAAATCTTCGCCTCTCACTAAGATAGGGTCGAGCCCATCCCACCAAGTTATGCTCCCCATTTGGTCGGTTTTTGTGAAGACCGCAAATTTTCTGTACCTAATTTGTAAGTATATGAAGGAATTAAAATAACCTAAGTATTGAGATGTATATATACCTCCTTAATTTAAGCCATAACAACATTTCTGGAGAGATGCCTTCTCAACTTGCTAACCTTTCTAGTTTCGTAACTATTGATCTTAGTCATAACTTCATTGGAGGAGATGTTCCATTCCAGTTTGAGAGTTTAACTCAGCTAAGCTTCTTAGATCTCAGTCAAAACAATCTCACGGGCGTGATTCCCAACTTTACATCTTATTTGGAAAATCTCAATTTGTCATTTAATTCACTCAGAGGTTCAATTTCGGAGGTGTTACTTCATTTTCCATCTGAGTCATTTAAAGGCAATAAGGATTTATGTGATAAGGTCACAGGCTTTACTCCTTGTCCTCCATCTTCATCTCCAACTGTAGAAAGGAAAAGAAACAGCAAATTGAAGCACAATTTGAAAATCATTATCCTCGTTCCAACTTTATTTCTTGTCTCAACTTTTACGTTGGTGATGGTGACCCTTTTCTGGTGTAGAGCTAAAAGTTTCAAACCTGCTCAAATTTGTGCAACCAAAAATGGAGATTTATTCTCAGTGTGGAACTATGATGGAAGAATTGCGTATGAAGACATCATTAAATCAACTGAGGATTTTGACATCAAATATTGCATTGGAACGGGAGGATATGGCAGTGTATACAAAGCATGCTTACCCAGTGGTAAAGTGGTTGCTTTGAAAAAGCTTCACCATTTTGAAGCCGAGAAGCCAGCATTCAGCAAGAGTTTTACAAATGAGGTGAAGTTGCTGACAGAAATACGACATAGAAATATCGTGAAGCTTCATGGATTTTGCCTACACAAGCAATGCATGTTTTTGATTTATGCATACATGGAAAGAGGAAGCTTGTTTTGTGTTCTAAGAAATGATGTTGAAGCTGTGGAATTGGATTGGATTAAAAGAATTAATGTCATCAAATCTGTGGCACATGCTCTAGCTTACTTGCATCATGATTGCTCACCTCCAATAGTTCATCGAGACATATCAAGCAACAATGTTCTCTTGGACCGGTTCCAATGCAATATTTGATGTCAAAATCCTCCGTTGCTTCGATGATGTCTTCATATGCAATTTTTCCATCAAAATTCCACACTGAAAATATATCTCCATTTTTTGTTGTCATTGGATTACCTTTGCCAACTTTTGCTCTACGGCAAAAAATGACTGCTAATCCAAAAGATAAGGCAAGAAAAATGGTGATGGGAATAAAAACTTTTAAATAGTGCTGCACCTTGATGTTTGGTTTTCTCCTTATAGTGGGATCAAATGAGGGGCAATGAGTTAAACCAGAAACACAGCCACATAAATCCTTGTTGCCAATGAACGCTTTGGATGGAAAAGCCCAGGCATCAGAAATTGGACAGCTCAGGGAATTATATGACAAATCGAGTTCTTTCAAATTCACAAAAAATTGAGGAACCATTCCTGTGAGATTATTGCGGCTAAGATTCAAGAATCCTAGATTAGTTAAATTCCAAAGTGCAAAAGGTATCTGTCCATGGATGAGGTTATGACTGAGATCAATTTTATTGAGAGAAAAAGCATCAACAAGTTGGAAAGGTATCTCGCCTGCAATGAAGTTATGATTTAGATCAAGTTCCTTCAATGAAGAAAGGTTACCAATTTGAAGGGGAATCCTTCCACTTAAGTAGTTGTTTCCCAAATACAAGTAAGTTAAATTTGAGCAATTTCCAATTGGGTTTGGAATCACTCCACTTAATTTGTTCTGGAAAAGGTTCAAGTATTTCAAAGCTTTCAAACTCTCTACTTCTGCTAGTATGGGTCCCTCTAAATAATTTGAGGAAACCAATAAATACTCCAACTTCTCTAAATCAAATAGAGATGAAGGGATTCGACTGGAAATGTTGTTATCATCAAGATATAAATAACTAAGATTCTTCATATTTCTAATTTCAGAAGGGATGGAACCATGTAAAAGATTGCTAGAAAGGTACAAGCTTTCCAAATTGATCAAATGGCATAGAGTTGAAGGGATTAGACCAACAAGCCTATTGAAGGAAATATCCAAGGAAATCAAATTCTTCAAGTTCCCAATCTCTAACGGGATGGAACTGTTGATTTGATTATTATCTAGCCAGAGAGTTGCCAAATTGGTTAATTGACCTGTGGTGGAAGGGATTTGGCAAACAAGGCTACTGTAGGAAATGTATAAGTCAGTCAAATTCTTCATGTTCCCAATCTCTAAAGGGATGGAACTGTTAATTTGGTTGTTACGCAGATGGAGAGTTGCCAAATTGGTTATATTACCAATTTCAGGAGGGATTGGACCAACAATCCTATTATAGGAAATATCCAGGGTATCAAATTGGTTAGATTACCAATTGCAGGAGGGATTGGACCAACAATCCTATTAGAGGAAATATCCAAGGTAATCAAATTGGTTAAATTACCAATTGCAGGAGGGATTGGACCAACAATCCTATTAGAGGAAATACCCAAGGTAATCAAATTGGTTAAATTACCAATTGCAGGAGGGATTGGACCAGTAATCCTATTAGAGGAAATATCTAGGGTAATCAAATTCTCCATGTTCCCAATCTCTAGAAGGATAGACCCATTCAGTCGGTTGCGTCCAAGGCCTAAGGATGTCTGTAAAATTCGAATTTGATTATACTGTATATCCTATGTGTACATAATTGATAGTGGAAATAAATCGTTTGAGTGAAATTAAGGAATCATTGAATGTAAATTTCCACTTTTCATTTTATGTTATAATGTACATATGGTGTATGAAGAATAGATGAGAATTAATTTGATATTATAGTATGAAAGCATTAAATGAAGGATTAATGGCTAGAGGACAAAACAAAGAAATGAATGAGATGATAGCCAATAACCGTTGGCTGGAAGAGAAATGGCGTGGAGAAGAGAAGAAAAGAAAATAGAAAAGTCAAGGAAAGGGGCGGCAGTGGACTTCTCGCCAATTGCTTCTCCTGACAACGGGATTAGGCAATAAATGGCAAGTGAAATTAGTCAAGAATAGAGCTGCAGTAGGGACATCACTACCGTTCTTTTTGCTGCAGTTTTCTTTGGTTTTAATTGCATGAAATGATGAAGAAAACAGGATAAGGAAACAGGTGTTAGATTTTAAGTGAAACGGAACGGCTATATAAGAAGAGTTCATGAGGAAAAATCGATGGAAGCAACTTCATCTTCCTCCAAACCATTCTCGCCCATTCTGTTTCATTTCAAGTTCACCCTTAGTTTTCCTCTACTTCCATAAGTGAGCCATGAGACTCATCCTTAGTTAGCTAAACATTTATCCAGTGTGTGAAGAACTGAGGAATAAGCAAAGTAAAGCTAATTGAGGCAAGAAATCACTCTGCTCCAGGAAGTGCAACTCAGTTGAGGTGAGCTTCCATATTTCTATGGTTATTTTGATAAATGAGGGTATATTTCTATGTTTATAATGTGATAAACACAGATATAGCCTGGTTGTAGTTAAATAGTGTGGAAATATATAAGAAATTAGATGGAAATGATTAAGAAAAAAAACAATAGGCGAGCAAGGAGTATTCGCCCAAAGGGCGAGGCGAGTACAATGCAATACATGACTAGGCGAGAACATGTTCGCCAATTGTTATGGGATAAATCTGAAATGTGGAAGTAAGGGCGAGGACCAATGATCGCCAATGAGGCGAATAGGTAATAGACAACTCGCCAAAGTGTTGTTCAAGAGGGCAAGGTGGCCAAGGGTTATCCAATTCATGGGCGAGCCCAATTATGATTGAAAAGCCACGAGTGGCAAACTGAATTGATAAGCATGGCGAGTTGAGCTCCTATGTTGGGCGAACTCCCATGAATAAGCCGCTAATGGACAGCGAGCTATGTTGGGTGAATGGCGAGCTGTTACCTCGCCAAAGTGCCACTATTATTAGGAAAATATAATCGTTTTGGAAAATATTCATAGTTTGAATAAATGCTTTTGCAAACGGGAATTGAGGAAGGCGGGCGAGAAGCAAGGCTGCATTAGACGAGGTAAGGAAGTAGTATGTGAGTAGAATGCATGTCCTGTGGAGTAAAAATGTTAAGAAAATATTAGAAATTGTTTTATTTTCTGACATGCATTGGTTGATAAACTGTTTTGGTTTCGGGCGAGCTACAAGCCACCATATGTCGTTTTGTTGGACGAACTGATTAAGGCGGGCGAGTATCTTGGTTCTAGGCAGAAACTCGGGCGAGCCAAGTGGCGAGCTCTCTTTTATGAGAACTGGGCGAGTGCCCTTGTTTTAAAGAGAAATCCGGGTAAGCCATAGTCGGGCGAACCCTTTTTAATGTGTTTGGGCGGGCGACCCTTGTTTTAAATATAAGGCGGGCGAACTGTTATCAACGAGCCGTACTTTTGTTTTTGAAAAGCTAAGTGGCGGGCGATTACTAATTCGCTGTCTTGTCGAGTTAGTCAGAGGCGAGCCGTGAAGGGCGAGCTAACTCTGGCGAACGGTTTTAAAGTGTAATTTCCTAAACGAAAAATGAATTATTTTAATATTTCAAAAATAGAAATATGAAACCTTTTTGGGGCGAGTTGACTATTGGGCGAGTTGACCAATGGCGAGTTGAGTATTGGCAAGCTTACCATGGGCGAACTAGCCATGGGCGAGCCAGTCTAACCTGTACCTTCTCACACAGAAAATGTTGAAGATTACGGGCTGTTTTATTGTTTTATAAGACCTGTTGGAAATCAAATCATTTTATGGAAATGATACATAAGATAACTTAAATTTGAGACATTAGGCTATGAGTTCATGCATTATCACTCATATACTTTGTGTGACCCATCTAGGGCGATGGCTCGGGTCAAATAGACCAACGAGTGCACCCTAGGGCGTCACAGGGCTGATGGACCTGCCAAGTCTTCAGCGGTCTCGAGGTCACTTGGCAAGTGGACCCGAGGACCACCTATAGATTATGGCCATACATCTAGATGAGATAGCCGTGAGGGGCGATGGCCTACGGGTGCACCCCAAAAGCGGATGACTTGTGTTCTTTGTATGATTTAAATTGTTGCCTAGTCTCAATTAAATGATGATTTATGAAAGGATCTGGGGAATCCTGTTTCATGTTAACTATATTTATTGTTTCCTAATGAGTTTGATCGTTAGGTTTTGAGATTATAGCTTTTATTTTTATAAAGCAGCATATACCTTCCTTACTGAGCACGCTGTCGCTCACTCCTTATTTTTCCATTCCACAGATCACTGATTTGGCTAAGAGACTTACCTTCCTAAGATTGGATATAGAAGGTATGTTGTATTCTTTTATATATTCAGTTTATGGTACAGTACTACTTTAAATAGGAGGGAATGTATAAACATTTGTAGGTGAACAAATTAATAATTCATAACTTTATATGATTTACAAGGAATAAGAGAATAAAATATTATTAGAGTATTGAGAGTTGTTAAGCATCACTGACAGCCCAACCGGTAGTAAGTGTAAGTTATAAGTGAGTAACATGTTATATAGTGAAAACTGGGATGTTACAATGTCAGATTGTTTAAATGGAAAAGAGCGGAAGGGATTGTACCAATAAGCATGTTCTCGTACAGAGAGAGATCAACCAAACTGCTTAGCTCCTCGATATTTGGTGGTATGGGACCAATGAGCTCGCAGTAACTTAGGTCGAGAGTCATCAGCTTTTTCAAATTCCATATTTCAGGAGGAATGCTACTGTTCAATGGATTTGAGTCCATATGCAAGTGGGCTAGGTTAGTCAAGCAACCAATAACTGAAGGGAATCCAGAAATGTTGTTTGAACTCACATTTAGAGAAACTAGTTTCTTCATGTTCTCTAGCGTTGGGGGAATGAAATCAATATAAAAATTATAAGAAATGTCAAGCACCTCCAATTGAGTAAGGTTCCCAAGTGAATGAGGTAACTCACCTTCTAGATAATTTAGGGACAGATTGAGGTACTTGAGTTTCGGAAGTGCACCTATTGTAGGTGGGATGCCACCGGATAATCCAAGATCATGAAGATCAAGTCGGACAAGATCTGAGAAGCAGGAAAAGTTCATTTTGTGGAGAAAATTTGGTCCCACTTCTAAATATGAAGAAGGTTGATTGAGATTCCGTAGAGGCTTTAAGGCTTCAACAACTTCACTCATCAGAGGTCTGGCTTTTGCATCACGGCTAAGGCAGTGGGCGGCCAATTGAATTGCATTCTGAGCACCTGTAATTGAGAAGCGTCCTTCAAGACAAGGATCTATAAATCAGTAAAATCTTCGCCTCTCACCAAGATAGGGTCGAGCCCATTCCACCAAGTTTTGCTCCCCATTTAGTCGGTTTTTGTCCATAGATCTTCAGCCAGTCAACATCTCAAGTAGAACCACCCCAAAGCTATAAACATCACTCTTTACTGTAAGATGCCCTGGAAAAATATGGTTCCAATCAGGTTAAAAAAAATTATTCCTATTTCCTCAATTGCATTTCAGTTTATAGAGGACCCACAACCTTATGCTATAGATCATGTCTAAGGATTAAGTTAGTTTACAAAAAAGTGTCAGTTTACAAAAAAGTGTCGATGTATGTTTAGGAGATCCATTGTTAAGGTTCTATTATTATGACCTGATACGTTAGTAGTTCATAGAAAAATGTCAACATATGTAATTATCTTCAAAGGAGTTCAATCAAATTTACCTGTCATAACATACTCAGGAGCTGCATAACCATAGGTTCCCATCACACGAGTAGATACATGAGTCTTGTCTCCCTCTGGACCATCTTTGGCAAGTCCAAAGTCAGAAAGTTTAGCATTGTAATCCTGGAGAAGATTTCAAAATATTTCAGAAAAGGGATGATACAAGTTAGTGAAATTACTATCACTTGAATATGCACAAATGGAAAGAAATCATTGCTTAGTAGTGGAGCAAGAGAATTCGATAGATATCAATATCCAAACATTAGCTGCTCGCTAAAGCATAAAACCAAATCAATCAATAGTAAACGCTTCATCCAGTATCCATGTGGCAGCAAATACATACAGCTAGCATATCAACACATAATTAGAAAGACAAACCATGGCAAAATTAACTACTCAGCTGACATGGACAAAGAAACTTAAGAAGCCTAAATGCCAATTGATGGAAAGCATAACATAACATCCCTGCCAAACCTGAGAATGAAATTAAACATATTATAGATTTCACAAGCATTCCAATTGGTTTTTTCCAAAGCCATATGATAAATAAATATCTAATTAGAAATATAGTCAAGCAACATGAACAAAGAAACTACAAAAAACAGTAAAAGAAAACCATGAAATAAATCAAATTTACATACCATACGGAGTGCTAGTACCACTAATGGAACCCTCCACTTTGGCCCTTGGAGACAAGCAGCTTCCCATAAACCTAAACTTAATCCAACATCCAGGCTCCCCATCCTCACTATCTTTCTTCTTTTTCCCTTTTGATTTTCCAACATTACAAGGCCACACCAGGATATCATCATCACTTGCACCTAATCCCATTTTGCAGGTAACCTTCACACTAAATTCCCATGTCTTAGAAACACTTTATTTCACCATAAAACACCCAGAAAAATCAGCTGTTTTTCTTTTGCAAATAACATAACAATCAAAACCAACCAAACACAGAGAGAAATTATACATTTGCCATTAAAATAGATACCTTTTTTGTATAACTGCAAATAGTTAATTCGAAGAAAAACAGCACAAAATGACATAAACCCAATTAGAAAATGGTCTAAGAACAAATGCCACTCAAAAAGGACATACAACGCAAGGAATCCACTCAAACGAGTAATCCATAGCCAGTATAAAGAAGGATGTGAAATTCAAAGCAAAGACATAACCCTATGGTTATTAAGGCTTAATGATTGCAACATAGGTATAATAAATGCCACATTGGCGAGTGCCACACTGGCAAGTTAAGTACCACACAGGCATTACACAGCATCACATGTCTCATGAATCAAAACTCGTGTAAAAATAGCATTTACATTATGAGTTGAGTACTAAAAGCATGAATCGTTTTAAATACTTATAGCTTTTGAAAATCTCATCGTACAAACTCATGCTTAAAAACCATTATCTCGATAACAAGTAATGATGCTTAATATGCATGGGGTTTTAAAGGCATTTTATAAATCTAAATTGATACCAAGAAATTTGCCTAAACAATTTCTAAAGAAATTTTGGCATTATGACAACATAGGTAGAACACTACCTAGCATCATAACCACAACCAAAATACTTGTAAAAAACTCAATCAAGCAATATATATTTAATTTACCAATTCCAACACCACTCAAATCTCAAACATTTTGCACTTTAGGCTAAATCCAATATAATTTGAAATTTAACCAAGAATGCATTTAAATCTATAAGTATTAAATAACATTAATTTAGACATACATAAACATAACGAAATAACAAGCATTTACCGTATATTCCCTTACCTGATGTGTACCACACAATTGTTGATGCCAACACCCTTGCACACATTGAACTCTCTAATACTGTGAGAACTTATTTTGTACCATACATGTACGGAATTACAAATTCTAAATAAATTAATTAATTAATTTTGAATATTTTCTAAATGTCGAAATAAAGATGGGATAGAATAAAAAATTTTGAAGCTATACAAGAGCAAAATTGACTTTTCTCAAGGATTGGTCAAAGTTGAGTAAATAAGTCATGATTTGGCTTAAGAAATAATTAAAATAAATAAAAATTTATATTAAAATATAGGCTGGACAGAAAAGTGGACTGTGCAGTGGCATACTAGGTAAATAAACCAAATCTAAGGGGTGTTTTGGATTTTTAAATTAAGGGAATTAGATTTTATAAATTTAATTTTAATTATGGCCAATTAAATTTAGTCAACAAGGCCAGCTTCCTTTATTTATTCAGCCTTGTTGCACCGTCTTCCTCACTTTGCTGCTGCAGTCATCGATTCATCCCTTTCTTCCTTGCCGTTCCTCATTATCCAGCTCTGAATCATCATCTTCTCCTTACTAAATCAGTTACATTTCTTCATATAACCTTCTCCTCACCACCCTAGCTTCATTGTTCTTTAAAAAGTTCAGCTAAAAATCGCCTAAAGAGGACTCCCCTGCAGCTGGACAGTGGCGTGGAACAGGTAAAGAACTTTCAGCCAACGTTTCATGCATTTAATCCTTGGTTTATGGTGATGATTTGTTAAGTAGGTGGTGTGTATGTAGCAATTCAAGATGGCATAAAAAAATGTAGCAATTCAAGATGGCTGAATTTCTTACTGGTTGGTAGTGGCATTAATGGTCGAACAAAATCCTATTGTTGTGTGCGTGTGTAACGTGAATGGATGAAGTAGAAATTCTGTTGTTTATGCGTGTGATGTGAAGAGCAGAAAATAAAGATGTAACATGAAAATAAATCAATATTATACATATATGAAGCCATGTTGTTACAGTAGCCATGAGGGTTTCAAAGAGGTGTAAATATGGTGTTTCGATGTTGTGAAAACAGAAAAGAGGGGCTGGAAACCTAATGGAAAATAAGGGCTGAAATTATTGTTGTTGACAGATGGTGATGAGGAATGACATAAAAGTCAAAAAAATGGCTAATTGTGACGTGGAAAGAAGGAGAATACAAAGCTAAATTTGTGATAAATAGCCAAGTAAAGAAAGTCAAAAATGAAGGCTGATAATGAAGAAAATATAACCATAAACATAATAAAAAAATACAAGTATGGTCAAAGAAAGTTGGGCTGTCGGTTATGGAGGAATTGGAGGAATAAAACATTGTCATGTATTTCTTAAATGATAGAAAATTATAAGAAAGAAGTCATCATATTTATGTGGTACATTGACTAAGAAAATGAAACAATAAATTTAATTATCTAAGGGTCATTCGGCCATAGAGGAAAAGGAAGAAAGAATGGCATTAAGAGTAGCCATTTTTTTTAGCTATGAGACTTACTTACATTTACATTTCGATATAAGTCATAGCTTAAAATAAAAGGATAATTAAGCTAATGATTTTGATGAATTAAATTGCAGTCGGAAGTTCGACGTTCGTGTGATACACGAGATAACGCGATCTTGATAAACAGGTAAGAGACGTGTATGTGAGTTTGTAAGAATATCCGAATGCATAGTTTTTATGCTATAAATTTATAAGCATTGTGGAATATTGACTTATTCCGAATAGCATGCAAAATGTTATGTTCGGTTATTGAGATTATGGTTGAAAGTCGAGAAAGGCTAGGACTCGAACAATTACTATGTTATCGAAAATTTTTAAATACATTTCTATGATTTATATCAAAATGTAAATGTAAGTAAGTCTCATAGCTAAAAAAAATGGCTACTCTTAATGCCATTCTTTCTTCCTTTTCCTCTATGGCCGAATGGCCCTTAGATAATTAAATTTATTATTTCATTTTCTTAGTCAATGTACCACATAAATATGCTGCCTCCTTCCTTATAATTTTTCATCATTTAAGAAATATATTGCAATATTTTATTCCTCCAATTCCTCCATAACCGGCAGCCCAACATGCATTGACCATACTTGTATTTTTGTTATTATGTTTATGGTCATATTTTCTTCATTATCAACCTTCATTTTTGACTTTCTTTACTTGGCTATTTATCACAAATTCAGCTTTGTATTCTCCATCTTTCCACGCCACAATCAGCCATTTTTATTGACTTTTATGTCATTCCTCATCACCATCCGTCAACAACAATAATTTCAATCCTTCTTTTCCATTCGATTTCCAGCCCCTTTTTTCTGTTTTCACACCATCGAAACACCATATTTACACCTCTTTGAAACCCTCATGGCTACTAATATTTTGCTTGTCCTCAAGCAAAACAATCTCAAAACATGCCACAAGATAACATACACTTGATAGATTCATTCCCCCACAAACACCTCATAGAAAGAGTACTAATCTAATCTGAGAAAAAAAAATCACAATTATTGATCAACATAGAGTTTCCACCAATCACATGCCCAAGTCCTAATTAGATTCTCTGTGTGTGTGTAAAGTGTCCATCACATATCAAAGTATACATATCCGGATGAGACTATGCAAACATGAAAAGCAAAGTCCCTAAAGCATGAACAATCCTATAAGTTTGCTTTTCATTTCTCTCTCCACTAATGTAGCCATACTCAATCAAGAATCAATAGGACTTCATTAAACTTGTATTGTAAAGCTAGGGTGAAGGTATGATAAAAGGCAATTTAGGTTTAACAACCCCTAATCATGCATTACACTCTAGGATCTTTACTTTTTCGAGCTTTAATTAACTCCCCAAACTTATTTTCTCCATACTTTGTTATACACTTTATTCTATTTTTGTATTTTTCTCATTTTTCATTCTTTTTCTTTTTTTTTTTGAATTTTCTATTTCTCTATTTCTTTTTCTTCTTTTTTTTTCATTTTTTTTATATCCCATCTATATACCCAAATATGTACAAAGCTCATGATATATTCTAGTAAATTGCATGCTTTCAGGGTAAGGGATAAGAAAATTTAATTATCTAGCTAAAGGGAATTAACTTGTAGGCATGTAAACAAAAATAAGCTAATTTGGCACAGAGGGATGACTAAGGACAAGTATGTACAAGGTTAGCTTGAAAAGCTCAAACGATCCAAAGATGGCCTAAATCATTTTCCTAACTAAGTATGGGTTAAAAATTTCGCCTTGAGAGAAGATCAAACAAATTCTAGAATATGCTCACAACTTCGAAGACAAATACAATCCAACATTCACATAATCCTTCTATAAACATGCATACAAATCCATGATCAAGACATAGTGCATAAAGATGGAAAAATCATAATCAGAACAAGGCAAGTTCAAGAATTCAACTCATGCTTCTCAATAATCATGCTTTTCCAAGGATCAAAATCAGACTCAATCAAAGTCTCAATCATAGGGACATGGGAAATAACCAAATCAAGCACAATATATCTCAAGGCAAAACATTTAAAGCCCAAAAAGTCTGAAGAATTTTGGAATTTTTTTTTGAAAAAATTTAGCTCAAATTTCCTTCCCCCCAAACTTGAAGTGCACAGTCCTCAATGTGTAAGTGATTCAAGAATTTAGAAAAGATAGAAGGAAACTCCCCTGAATTTTCTGCTGAAGCTCAATTGCATGCCCAAAAAGTTTGCTTTACTGCTTCCCCAAACTTAGACTCATACCTACAAAATAGAAAGAAAAAGAAAATCAAAGCTATGGAGTATTAACACTAAAGCTAATAAAAGAAAGAAACAACTAAGAAACTAATAAAAAGTTGGGGTTGCCTCCCCAGAAGCGCTTGATTTATAGTCATCAGCTTGACTATCTTTGTCATCCTTCAAGGTGGTTTGAATAGTCTGAAGATAGATGGATGCACATAGTGCACCACCATGGAAGGTGACTCCGTCAGATATTTTTCTTCAAAGAACTTCACAGTCTTCTAAGATATAACCCTCCTCATTCTCACGCGGAAAGTTCCATGAAGAAACAATGAAGGATGTCGTTTGGTTTTTCTTGTCAACCTCTGAAACTTGGATTTCAATCTTAAGCTCTTCCTCTTGGACTTCTTCTTCACCCTCACTATTCTCCATTTCTTTTTCTTCAATCACAATTTCATTTTCAGTAAGCTCGGGTGGTGAAGACTTTTCAATTTCTTCAGTCAATGACTTTTCAATTTCTTCACTCAACACCTCTTGTTGCAGTTCTTGAAAAGGAGCTTCATGAGAAAAGTCATAAGTTTCTATGAGCTCCGAAGGAGGTGATGAAAGCCTCTCGTAGTTACTTGTAATTCCGTACATGTACAGTACAAAATAAAGAGTTCTCACAAATACCTTTTTGATTTCCTTTCTTTAGCCTTTAATTTTAGGGTATTAAATATCACGCATCTCATTGAAATTTCTCCTACGTCAAAGCAAGCTTGTATTATTTAGCTACCTTAGGAATTTTCAAATATATATATATTTAAAGTTGTTCCTAAAGATCATTACCTTGTACTTCTCACTTCGTTGTCATGTAATTCCTTTAAACCTTGAATTCTATTCTTCACTCAACCTACATCAAAACAACCTTTTAACCTCTTCTTGTCACCTTATATTTATCATTTAAAAGCCTATAGAAAATAGATTAGCACCAATTACCCATTTTGAAGCCTTCATGCTGTGATCCTCCCTTTAGTAGCCTTGATCTTTACTATTTCAGGCTGGGATTTTTCTTCAAGATGTACCACTCTCTTGCCTTTCCTACTAAAAAGATCCCTATAATATCATGTTTCCTTTTTACATTCAAAAGACAGCATAATAGCTCATCCGCAAATTTTTTTTCAATAACCGAACTTGCCTCATTTGTTGCTGTCCCTGGTAAGCTGCTATTCAGCTCCAAAAGCAGCAGTTGTTCACATGGTCTTGAGGCCTAAAGATGGCAGCTACCAAGTGGGGCAGAGGAGCTTGGATTCAAGATTGAGTTTCCCCTACCCTTTCTCGGTTTGCAACAGTTGTTAGTCCACTATATATATATTTATCGCTTCAGTTTTCTGCTACTTCCTCAAACACTAACAAAAAATGGCTCCTCTTCACCCTTTCCTTCACTCTCGTTAACAACCCTGAATAATTCCTAAAATTTTCAGACAATGTAACGCCTCTACTGCTCTGTTTTTGGACCGAGAGTGAAGTTTCATCCTTCTACCACCATCGAAACAGCCCTTCAACTCCCTTTTAAAATCCAGAAAATGGACACTTTGGTTGCTCTGTTTTTCATCGCGTTCCCCCTTCCTCTTAGTGCTCTTGGTTCTGGTTTGGAAGAATAGAAAACGCAGATCTTGTACTGCCTTCACTTGGCCTACAAGGGACCCTAAATGCAGCAGCAAAAAATGCTGCTTTACTTCAGTCACCGTGATGGACAGCAACCACACAGTTGGTTGTTCTTTTTCTGCTTCGATCTCCCTCGTTCACCACCTAAAGATCCTAAGCAAGTCACCCTTGTTGCGATCTGTTTCGCTGCTCCAAAGAAGGTTTCCCAGCTACTGTTGTGAGCTTCGATTCTGCCCAAATATAGCTTCCATTCTCGGTTTCAATTTCCTCAACTTCCATGGCAGCTTCAGTCTACTGCTATTTGTCGTTTCTGCTTCAAATGCTTCCTATTGAGAATATGGCAAGGTGAGTAATGGCTTGGGTTCCTCTTTCTCTCTTTCGATTTCATTCAAATTTTTTTTCAGGCCAGTTTATTGTCCCTACTGTTTCTCGTTTCTGCTCTTTTTTTCCATTTTCTTTTCCAGCTTCCTTTCTCTTCAGCCAAATGCACGATGTTAGTGGAGTTAGGTGAGGATTTGGCTTCTCCAAGACACCACTAACAAATACCATTATCACACACAGTTAGTCACATTTCATTTTTTTTTTCTTCTCGGTTCTGCACACATACTCTGTCCCGTGCGTGCAGTAACTACCATATTTCCTTATATATTTTATTCATTTGTTGTTTTTATATATATATATATATATATATATATATATATATATATATATTAGTGTTAATAGTATATTTATATACATATATATTGTTATTTGTTATGTATAAATATATATACACACATATATATATTGTTTACTTAAGCCTCAATGCTATTTAAATTATAACATAATGTTATTTAATATATATTTTTTAAAATTAAATAGTAAATAACTAATTTAGGATTAGAGAAAATTTTTAGTTATTACAATCATGTTTAAGGATTAAGTTAGTTCACAAAAAAGTGTCACTGTATGTTTAGGAGATCCATTGTTAAGGTTCTATTATTATGACCTGATAGATTAGTAGTTCATAGAAAAATGTCAACATATGAAATTATCTTCAAAGGAGTTCAATCATATTTACCTGTCATAACATACTCAGGAGCTGCATAACCATAGGTTCCCATCACACGAGTATATACATGAGTCTTATCTGTTGGTTTCGAAGAATAAGGATGTATTTGACAAGAACAAACGAATATTGAGCAAAGTATGAGTAAGGAAAGAAAAACGACAGAAGAAAGAATATTGGCTAAGAATTCAAAGAATCTTCTCATTACTAAAAACTCAATTTGCAACACTATAAATAGATGAACTGAAATGAAAGCCACTCCCCCATGTTCTCACTTCATGGGATGATATTCACCCACTAAGTACACAAACATAAAGTGGGTTAGTGGGAACTTAACTCCTAAAATCTAGAAACCACTCTTCCATGTTATACACATAGTGGAAGACTTATTCAACTTAAACTAATAATTGTTTGCATCAATTTCTAACATTATCCCCCTCTGGACCATCTTTAGCAAGTTCAAAGTCAGAAAGTTTAGCATTGTAATCCTGAAGAAGATTTCAAAATATTTCAGAAAAGGGATGATACAAGTTAAAAACGCAAAATGTTTTTACTATAGTAGTAGCACGCCGCATCCAACAGTATATTCGATGTTTTAAAGTCTGGATATATTACTGGCCATGAAGAAAAGCAAGACCCTTTGCAGCACCAAGTGCAATTTTCATTCTGGTGGACCAAGGAAGAGGCATGGACCTTAATAAAATGAATGAACAAATAAACATATAATTGTTACCTAATGCACGCAGTAAAACAATCTCCTAAAAACTATCATTATTTCACTAGAAAACTTACTTGTGAACCAAACCAGAGTGGAAGATTAGAATAAATGCTTTTATATAGCCACATGTAATTGTTAGCTGAAACTATTTTTCCTTTCTAGTTTTTTTAAATGAGATAAAGAAACACTACTCTGCTTGGTTAGTTTGCAGAGCAACAAACTAAAGATTGAAAAAAAGAAAAAAAAAGTCAGTGCCAGTCCTTTATTCCAGCTTTACAGCAACTTTACAGGTAGCTTGATATCTTAATCCAGTTTAAGTAGGATAACCATCAACTAAAAATTTTTTATAGTTTAACAGAAAGATAAAGCAAGGCATGTTAATAAATCTTCAAAAGAGGTGATTCTCCAAGCTTCCTTGAGGCATAAACTCATAGACAAGTAGCCTTTGATCATCTTCAATGCAATAGCCAATTAACTTGACCAAATTAGAATGGTGGAGATCACCCAAGATAATTTATTTCAGCCTAGCTCATACGAAAGAGACCAAAACATTATTCAACCACTTAATTGATATACTGGCAGAAATAAATAAAATATGAATGATAATTGTGACTTTGTGAATTAATAAATACTAAAATACAGAATGGAGTCTATTACAAGCCATTCTCTGTCCCTGAAGTCCATCACGGTTACGGGTTTTGACCGCTACAGACAACCCTGTGCCCTGTTTTACCGGAGCCACTATTGGCCGTTACGAAACGCCGTAACGTAAGATAGCGGCAATATCTTCCGTTTCAGTCAGACTATCAAAAAAAAAATTTCAGAACGTGGATACTGGACAGAAAACACAACAATAGTAGCATCAAAATCAAAATATCTAGATCAGAGAAAGGGGTTTGTGATGGGACCGGTGAAGGCGAACCGCGAGCGTGATGGCATTGGTGAGGGCAGAGGCAGAGTGGGGTGGATTGGGGGCGGCGTGGGTAGGCAGGCACGAGGCGCAGTGGGACCGTGAGTGATTGGGGGGGCGTGGTGTGGCCATGGGCGGCTCGCAGGCTCGCAACACTGGTGGGACTGGGCGGTGGGGTGCCCTCCATCTATCGGTTGATTGACACCGGCGTGAGGCATGACTGATCTGAGATTAGATCTGGCGCAGTGACTCTAGCGGCCGCCGGTTGGCGATTGGCGGCTGGTAGTTGGCGAAGTGAGAATCACAAGGCTGAGACTAAGCCGGCCATAGAAGGGGAGGGGGAGGTGAGGTGAAACTGTGAAAGTAAAAGGAAAAGAGGCCGACGGGTTTGGGAAGGTTGGGGTTTTTTTTTTTATTTTAAATATTTCTTGTTTTAATATATGTAGTTAAAGAGGCCGATGGGTTTGGGAGAGTTGTGTTTTTTTTATTTTAATATATGTGGTTAAAGAAGCCGATGGGTTTGGGAGAGTTGGGTTTTTTTTATTTTAAATATTTTTGTTTTAATATATGTGGTAAATGATAATTAGTAAAAGGTTTTGGTTTTAAATGTTTAATAATTTTTTTAGGAAACAATGTAACATTAAATGTTTAAGTATTAAAATTATTTTTTTTGTTACAAGAAGAATATTAAATAACTGGAGATGAGAATACTTGGATTTGAACTCAAAACTTACAATACGTCACAACTCATCTTTAGCCACTAAATCAAGAAGTTGTTGACAGTATTAAAATTAATTAATATGATTAATCATGATAAAAAAATATTAGGAAATTTGAATTTCAAAAAAAAATTAGATAATGTCGAATTTAGATTATTAATTTAATTTTTTAAAGTAAAATTTGTAGTGTAATTAAATATATGATATTAAATATTTTGTTAATATTAGTAGAAATTCATATAGAAGAGGAAAAAAAGGAAAAATATTGACATATTAATTTAGATGAAAAAAGATTGAAATAATAGTCAAATAAGCCCTCGACCTTGAGTCCAAAATGGAATTAAGCCCTCAACGTTTTATTTCGTGGCAATCAGTCCATAAACTTTTATTTCAATGGAAATAAACCCTCAACCTTTTAAAATTATGCAATTAAGTCCAAATCTGTTAAATGACACTAACTGCTGTTAGTGAAAGCTGACATGAATAGCTTACTTAACTACCACGTGGCATGTCACGTATGCAATACTAACGGCAGTTAGTGTCATTTAACAGATTTGGACTTAATTGCATAATTTTAGAAGGTTAAGGGTTTATTTCCACTGAAATAAAAGTTTATGAACTGATTTTCACGAAATAAAAGGTTGAGGGCTTAATTCTATTTTGGGATCAAGATCGAGGGCTTATTTGACTATTTTGCCAAAAAGATTTGACAAAATTTAGATGAAAAAATTTTTTAATAATTTAAATAAAAAATAATTAATGTTAAATAATTAATACATTTTGGATCACAGCCTGTGCCATCGTAGAAAAATAAGGCCAATCAAAATTCAAAATAGGAAACAAACAGAGAACCCTTGTGCCATATCCCATTACTACACCTCGAAAAGGAGAGGATGAGCTATTTGACAATTGGACGACTACATGGCAAAAATCATGATGTCATCACCATCATACTTCGTTTCCATTTTGCGCTAGACGACAAATAAGAACTGCAAGGTGGCAATCTTAGTGAATAAAGTGAATAAAAATATAAAAGAGAAGTCAAACCGTGAAATTACCATCCACCAAATACGCACAAATGGAAAGCAATCATCACATAGTAGTACAGCAACAGAACTGGATAGATATCAATATCTAAAATGACATAGGTCATGTTTGATGCATAGAATAATGGATTGGAGAGGATAATAATTATTTTATCTTAAGTTTAGTGCACATATTAAAGGAAGGATTAGATTGTAAGAAAAATTAGTCATTCTCTTATTATAGGATAACTCAATCATATCCAAAAGATTAGGATTATTCCTAATCTCATATGATTAAAAATAAATATTTATATTTTTTTATTTTATCCTTAACATTTATATTTAAAAATTAACTTAAACATTTAATAAAATAGTAAAGATCTTTAATTAATTAATTAATTAATTAATATAATTTTTTTCCTTCTTTTTCTTTCTTTTTTTTTCTTGTTTTTTATTAAAGAAAAGCTATAATTTTGATAAAATAATATTTTCTTGTACACATTTTTTAAATTATTTTTTAGAAAATAAATTTTCAAACATAAAAATTATTATAAAATATATTTTTTAACTAGTTTTTTCTTACATTTAAATTTTTATTTTTTTCTTAATTTTTTTCATTTTGCCTAAAAAAATAAAAGAAAAGTGACTATTAACCATAAATTATTAGAAATTATATATTTTTTAATTCATCAAAATTGAATTATTAAATTTTACTTATATTTTTGCTTTTTTTGTTTTCTATATTTCCTTATAATTGACAAAAAAAAAAAAGAAGATAAAGAAACCATAAAAATAAAGTAAAATATTTAAGAATAGTCTTTTGAAAATTTTAATGTAATTAAAAAATAAACTTATTTCCAAGAAAAACTCAATTTTCTAAAAATAAATATATTTAATTTACAATAAAAAATTATTTTAAATTTAAATCATATAAAAGAAATAAAAAAAGGAAAAAATGAAAAAATACAGAAAATGCTTTTTATAAAAATTCATTTCTTAACAAAATAATTTTTTTGAAAAAGTAGTATAAATTCTTTAGAAGTAATTTTTTATTAAAAATCAGCTAATAAATTGGACTATTAATTATAGTATTATAAATAATATTTAAATTTTTAATTTTTCATTTATATTTATAAAAAAAATTATAAATTTAAATTATGTTACTTTAAAAAAGAGTACTTAAAAAATCATTTTATACTATTTTTAATTTTACACATAACAAATATTGTAAAAAACATAAAAAAAAAATCATCCTATCCTATTTTTAATCCTAGATAGGATAATATAATCTAATCTTATCCTATCCATAATCTTATATTATCTTATCCTATCATTATCCTATGCACCAAACATGATCATAATATGCTTGGTAAAGCATAGAACCGAATCGTTGGATAGAATTCGTTTTATCTAGCATCCATGTTGCAGCAAATGCATACAGTTCGTATACCAACATATAATTAGAAAGCCAATTTATGGACAAGAATAACTTCATCGTGCAGTATTCATTGCACAGTAGACAACAAATAAGAAACTACAAGGTGATTAAAAAAAAAAAAAGAAACTACAAGGTGACAATCTTTGCGAATATAAAGTATAAGGGAATTAAACAGTTAGTGAAATTACCATCACTTGAATATGCACAAATGGAAAGAAATCATTGCTTAGTAGTAGAGCAAGAGAATTCGATAGATATCAATATCCATACATTATCTGCTCGCTAAAGCATAAAACCAAATCAATCAACAGTAAACGCTTCATCCAGTATCCATGTGGCAGCAAATACATACAGCTAGCATATCAACACATAATTAGAAAGACAAGTTGTGGCAAAATTAACTACTCAGCCGACATGGACAAAGAAACTTAAGAAGCCTAAATGCCAATTGGTGGAAAGCATGATATAACATTCTTGCCAAACCTGAGAATGAAATTAAACACATTATAGATTTCACAAGCATTCCAATTGGTTTTTTTTCCAAAGCCATATGATAAATAAATATCTAATTAGGAATATAGTCAAGCAACATGAACAAAGAAACTACAAAAAACAGTAAAAGAAAACCATGAAATAAATTAAATTTACATACCATACCGAGTGCTAGTGCCACTAATGGAACCCTCCACTTTGGCTCTTGGAGACAAGCAGCTTCCCATAAACCTAAACTTAATCCAACATCCAGGCTCCCCATCCTCACTATCCTTCTTCTTTTTCCCCTTTGATATTCCAACATTACAAGGCCCCACCAGGATATCATCATCACCTGCACCTAATCCCATTTTGCAAGTAACCTTCACACTAAATTCCCATGTCTCAGAAACACTTCATTTCACCATAAAACACCCAGAAAAGTCAGTTTTTTTCTTTTGCAAATAACGTAATAATCAAAACCAACCAAACACTATACATTTGCCATTAAAACAGATACCTTTTTTGTATAACTGCAAATAGTTAATTCCAAGAAAAACAGCACAAAATGACATAAACCCAGATTAGAAAATAATCTAAGAATAAATGCCACTCAAAAAGAAGGACATGCAACGCAAGGAATCCACTCAAACGAGTAATCCATAGCCAGTATAAAGAAGGATGTGAAATTCAAAGCAAAGACATAACCCAAGAGAACAATCCTAGAATGTGAACGGTAAAGACCCAAAAAAAGACTCCAGAATCTTCAGTTTAATCTTCAACTCACACAAACTAATTTCAACTCAAATTTACATAACAGAGTTACAAAGACAAAGACATTTAGAAACAAAGCCAAAGGGAGGGCAAAGAGATATTTTTCAAAGATGGGAAAGTAATGCAGAGCATATGAGAAATGGATAAACTCTGAAAGCTGAATGAAAGAGAAGAAGAACAAAAAAATGAGAGAAAGAGAAAAGTGGGGAAAAGAAAAAGATGCGGTATTTTCGCGTGAAAAGGAGTGATAGAGTTGGGAGTGTTGGTACGTTATGTGTTTTTTACAGGGGAGTTTGGTTGGGTTTGGCTTATCCAGTTCCAAGCCTACAGGCTACAACGTTTACCAAATTTTTAGGACTTGCCGATTGACTTGCCAAAAGATGGTAGCAGAACCAATTGGATTTAGAAAGAGAAAAACATTATTTGAAGAGCATAGTTCAACTACTTTTTCAACATGAAAGAAACAGAAAGATGAGAATTTATATTTAATTTTAACCTATAGTTTGTACAGCATTTTCTTGTAAGATTTTGGATATTTTCCACAATTAGAATCAAAGCAGTTGATCAAAATTCACAAGATTGATAATTGTATTCTAACAATGAAATAAAATAAACAAAGAGAACAAATCAGCTCCAAGAACACCCTAAGGCAATAGTTCTTGATGCCAGGCATGTCACCCTGGCGACTAGGGACTTGTTGGCTGCACCAAGAACAATCAGATTAAACTTTTGAAGAAAGGTTAAAAGACTTGAAGCCATTGTCTGAGAGAAGCTGAAGACTAATAGCAGTAGTGAAAGAGTCAAGTAAAGGAGCCATATCAATAGCTATTAAGGGCAGTGGAATAAGAGTTTTCTCATATACCAAATTTTACCATGTTTTGCTTGGAATGTGATTGAGCGACACTTTCATACACTGATTGGATTTGAGACTAGTTATAAAGTTTCTTTCTCTCTCCTTTGGCAAATGCATATCACTGGGCTGTTGGATTTGCATATATTAAAGTTATCTACAGAGTTAGCTCGAAGGATGGGGGACAAGGGCCTTGGCCTAGTGGTCGCCCATTAGCCTTTTCAAGGTATGATGACTCCAAATTTTGGGATACGTCAGATGTACTCTATAAAAGTTGTTTTAATGAGTTCGCTTTCTAATATATTTAGTGAAAAAAGACTGAGTCTGAGTTACAGTATTTTTTTCATTTATCAAAATATATGTATCTTCTTTGTTTGAGGTTTAACTCAAATTATTATCTGTTTTTTTTTTTTTATGTTCTACTCAAATGATTCATCTGCTTTTTTTAGTGTGACCCTTACATAAATTTTTAAACATTCGTATTTTTATACCCAAAAAAATTATAAATATCTACCATATCATATCATATAATATTGCATTATATATCTACTATATAATATTGCCTTCTTGGGGCCTAAAGCCTGTAGCAAGTTTGAGACCTGCAGGATCCAGTATGAGTTCATTTATTTCAGTTTTTTCAGTGAACAAATAGACCTAAAATGAAATGATAATTTTCTTGGAAAGCTTGTGCAGGATCTTATAGAAACAACAAATATGATTCTTTTTTTTACTTTACTTTACTTTCAAATATTAATGTGTTGAAACATTAAAAAAAATGATTGTTTTCACATTTTCACATTAGAACTAAAAAACAGCTATAAGCAACCAGAATTCAAAAAGCTATAGCACATGTAAGAAATTCGAGTTTTTTTTTTTTAAAAAAAGGAAATAAAGAACCAGACAAAAACTAAGGTCTTCGGTATTCTCAGTACACCATAACCTGGACCCTGCCCCATGTTCTGCAACAGAGCCAAGAGCATAAAACCAATAGTATTCGTTGGTCAAATTTACCCAACCAGCTCTCTCCCACTAGGAAAATACGGAATTCTAGCAGTTTCCTCTCATTAATTTCATGATTCATCAAATTCTTACAAGCAACAAGTTCAATCTGTTAGAGAGTTGATACTTTATTTCTCTCCCCATGTTTGAGAATTGGCTATATCAGCAAGTTAAATTAAATACTTAAACAAAAACAAAAATAGACCAAACTAAGCATAACATTACAAATAAGATGCCAACAACCTTTTGACGGACTGGTTAAGGAAAAATTGTGACATGTAATAAAATTTAACTTCAAATCCAAAAGGATTTAAAACTTTGGACCCAATCTTCTTAAAAAGATGTAACAACTACTAAACCAAATCTTGATTATTTAACAGAACATATTTACTGATGAATTGGTATCCATAATTTATCTACTGATTAGAAGATTCCCATTGTTGCTGAACAGAATATGTGCGTCCTACAGCATAAACTTGTAGGCTCCATTGATCAGGCATCCGAGACCGGTCTACTTATATTGGTTTGAACTATGTTTTCTGCGTCAATTCTGAGTTACAGAATGCAAAATCTTTACACCTTCAAAGTTTTAAGTGTGGTATGCTACATATTCTGGATCATGGTTTTTGAGCCAATATTGCATTAGACCTCCCTTGACAGATGGATAAACATGAAATTGTTCGGAATCCACTAGCTTTTTGGATCGGGACCTTATAATCTACACCTTCTTTTGTAATAATACATTTAATTAATAATTATCAGATCCTTGACATGCTGAAGAAGTATTAAACTATGCCTCTTCCACGGTTTTTATTTTTTTTAACAAGTATAGTTTGAGATGGTGCGACTAGGTGGCTAGGCTGACAGATAGAACCAATTAGTCAAACTAAAACCAAAAAGAAAAGGAAAAACCAAAGGCAATCATGGTATAAGAAGGTTATCTCAGGAATGAATCAACTTTAATTCAGCAAGTATCCGTCAAGGGTCTGAAATCTGATATTTGCTTCTGGTTAAAATAAGGAATCTTTTAGCCTGAACAGTTCCAAGTTGGACTAGGACAAGCTGTCATTTGATTTCGATATCTGGATCCATGACAACTTTTGCTAACTATAAAGTTAAGCAATGCACTATTGAATAAACTAAATTATCAGATTATTTAGCAGAAGATTTTGCATAGATTTTACAGTTACCCCAGATTTACGATGGAACGACCTTTTCCGAAGGGAAGATGATATATGCTTAGAGGTATTGTCATCATGATTATCATTAGAATCTTTATTCTAGTATTGAGATATGCTACATAAATCAATATATAAACTCACGTTAAGTTGTCAGTATGAATTTCTTATTCCATTTATTTTTATCAAAGGCAATGCATTATAGCAAACAAAAATCAATCTGATCATGGAGAATTGCAAGTCTATAACTTTTTTATCTTATCCGAACTGAACTGACCACTTCTAACCAAGACTTCTATTATATTTACTGCATAAGTCACCTTTTGCCTAGGAACTATTCTGTAAATTTGCTAAATCTTTCACCAACACTCATGAGCAGAGCCCTGTTGGGGCCCCGCTGGCCCCAAAAAAAAAAAAACTCATTTATTTGTTGTCTTTTGCATCTGGTTAAATTTTTTCAAAAAAAAAAAAGATGCATTTTTTGGCGGTTAATTTCAGAATTATATTCTAAAATTGAGTTTTTAAAGTTAAAATAAATGATTAATTTAACCATAAAAATAGTTAAGACTAAAAACAATAAAATGCATATCTATTAGTTTATTTGTATTGAACTAATATTGATTCCACCAATTGTCATAGTCAATGGTCATAGTAGAGAATACATTTTGGACTACAAAGCCCATATAGGCTCACTGTTAAGGAAGAACAAATCAGCATGAACTTCGAAACTCATGGCTGATGCTCATTTTCCCAATAATTACTTAAATCCCCAGAACAAAGGCATGAAATGAAATGGAAAAGAGCAGGGGATGGGCATATACTTAATGTAAAGGTTGGCCAACATTAGGCTTGGCTGGTCGATGAAGAAAGTTACTACGATATGGAGAGACATGCGGACCATTCAAAGAGGAGAGGCTTCTGGTAGGCTGTCTGCTCCTTAAGGACAACCCCGCCTCCACTCTTCCTCCAGTTCTAGATTTTGAAGTGGACGCCATGCGCTTTATTTGTATGGCCTGGAAGTCGGAAGAAATAAAGGCCATGTCCTTGAGATTTCGTAGAGGCTTTAAGGCTTCAACAACTTCACTCATCAGAGGTCTGGCTTTTGCATCACGGCTAAGGCAGTGGGCAGCCAATTGAATTGCTTTCTGAGCACCTGTAATTGAGAAGCATCCTTCAAGACGAGGATCTATAAGTCGGTAAAATCTTCGCCTCTCACCAAGATAGCGTCGAGCCCATTCCACCAAGTTATGCTCTCCATTTGGTCGGTTTTTGTCCATAGATCTTCGACCAGTCAACATCTCAAGTAAAACCACCCCAAAGCTATAAACATCACTCTTTGCTGTAAGATGCCCTGGAAAAATATGGTTCCAGTTAGGTTAAAAAAAACATTATTCCTATTTCCTCAATTGCATTTCAGTTTATAGAGGACCCACAACCTTATGCTATAGATCATGTTTAAGGATTAAGTTAGTTCACAAAAAAGTGTCGACGTATGTTTAGGAGATCCGTTGTTAAGGTTCTATTATTATGACCTGATATGTTAGTAGTTCATAGAAAAATGTCAACATATGTAATTATCTTCAAAGGAGTTCAATCATATTTACCTGTCATAACATACTCAGGAGCTGCATAACCATAGGTTCCCATCACACGAGTAGATACATGAGTCTTATCTCCCTCTGGACCATCTTTGGCAAGTCCAAAGTCAGAAAGTTTAGCATTGTAATCCTGGAGAAGATTTCAAAATATTTCAGAAAAGGAATGATACAAGTTAAAAACGCAAAATGTTTTTACTATAGTAGTAGCACACCACATCCAACAGTATATTCGATGTTTTAAAGTCTCGATATATTACTGGCCGTTCAGCCTCCTCATGAAGAAAAGCAAGACCCTTTGCGGCACCAAGTGCAATTTTCATTCTGGTGGACCAAGGAAGAGGCATGGACCCTAATAAAATGAATCAACAAATAAACATATGACCGTTACCTAAAGCATACAGTAAAACAATCTCCTAAAAGCTGTCATTATTTCACTAGAAAGCTTACTTGTGAACAAACCAGAGTGGAAGGTTAGAATAAATGCTTTTATATAGCCCCATGTAATTGTTGGCTGGAACTATTTTTCCTTTCTAGTGTTTTTAAATGAGATAAGGAAACACCATAAAGAAACACTACTGTGCTTGGTTAGTTTGCGGGGCAACAAACTAAAGATGGAAAAAAAAAGGTCAGTGCCAGTCTTTATTCCAACTTTACAGGTAGCTTGATATCTATAAATCCAGTTTAAGTAGGATAACCATCAACTAAAAATTTTTTATAGTATAACAGACAGACAAAGCAAGGCATGTTAATAAATCTCTATTAATAAGGAGTTCAATTGCATACTTCGAAAGAGGTGATTCTCCAAGCTTCCTCGAGGCATAAACTCATAGACAAGTAGCCTTTGATCATCTTCAATGCAATAGCCAATTAACTTGACCAAATTAGAATGGTGGAGATCACCAAGATAATTTATTTCAGCCTGGCTCATACGAAAGAGACCAAAACATTATTCAACCACTTAATCGATATACTGGCAGAAATGGACAAAATATAAATGATAATTGTGATCTTGAGAATTAATAAATACTAAAATACAGAAAGGAGTCTCTTACAAGCCATTCTCTATGTCCCTGAAGTCCATCATGCTTAAGGGTTTTGACCGCTACAGACAACCCCGTGCCTGGTTTTACTGGAGCAATTCCATTCTCATTGATCCAACCTTTGAATACACAACCAAACCCACCTTCACCAAGAAGACTCTCAGGTCTAAAACTCCTTGTCGCTAACTTAAGCTCATTAAAGGAGAATTTTCGAAGCTGAGAAGCAAATTTAAGCTCCTCACTTATGTCCGGAGTTGATGGAGTACTTTCAGCATTGGTAGTAGTTGAAGATAACACAACTGGAACAACTGGTTGACCTATGCTGGTGTCATTTGACTCATTCATTGATTTACTTTCAGCTTATTTACACAAAAAAGAGTTTCTTAAATAGTGAAAAAATTAAAACTCCTGGAGGTCATAAGCATATGAGTTTGCAGGCACCAAACAAAAAAAATTTCATGCACATACAACATGGCTATTCCAAACATATAGCATTTCTTATCATATATTGGTTTATATTAAACATTTTGGATTACAGCCTGTGCCATCATAGAAAAATAAGGCCAATCAAAATAGGAAAGAAACAGAGAACGCTCGTGTCATATCCCATTACTACACCTCGAAAAAGAAGAGGATGAACTACATGGCAGAATTCATGATGTCATCACCCATCATACTTCGTTTCCATTTTGCATTAGACGACAAATAAGAAACTGCAAGGTGACAATCTTAGCGAATAAAAATATAAAACGGAATTCAACGGTGAAATTACCATCCACCAAATATGCACAAATGGAAAACAATCATCGCATAGTAGTAGAGCAACAGAACTGGATAGATATCAATATCCAAAAGGACATAATATGCTTGGTAAAGCAAAGAACCAAATCATTGGACAGAATGAGTTTTATCGAGCATCCATACGGAAGCAAATGCATACAGTTAGCATACCAACAAATAATTAGAAAGCCAATTTATGGACAAGAATTACTTCATCATGCAGTAGACAACAAATAAGAAACTACAAGGTGACAATCTTTGTGAATATAAAGTATAAGGGAATTAAACAGTTGGTGAAATCACCATCACTTGAATATGCACAAATGGAAAGAAATCATTGCTTAGTAGTAGAGCAAGAGAATTCGATAGATATCAATATCCAAACATTATCTGCTTGCTAAAGCATAAAACCAAATCAATCAATAGTAAACAATTCATTCAGTATCCATGTGGCAGCAAATACATACAGCTAGTATATCAACACACAATTAGAAAGACAAACTGTGGCAAAAATTAACTACTCAGCCGACATGGACAAAGAAACTTAAGAAGCCTAAATGCCAATTGGTGGAAAGCATAATATAACATTCTTGCCAAACCTGAGAATGAAATTAAACACATTATAGATTTCACAAGCATTCCAATTGGTTTTTTCCAAAGCCATATGATAAATAAATATCCAATTAGAAATATAGTCAAGCAACATGAACAAAGAAACTACAAAAAACAATAAAAGAAAACCATGAAATAAATTAAATTTACATACCATACGGAGTGCTAGTGCCACTAATGGAACCCTCCACTTTGGCCCTTGGAGACAAGCAGCTTCCCATAAACCTAAACTTAATCCAACATCCAGGCTCCCCATCCTCGCTATCTTTTTTCTTTTTCCCTTTTGATTTTCCAACATTACAAGGCCCCACCAGGATATAATCATCACCTGCACCTAATCCCATTTTGCAGGTAACCTTCACACTAAATTCCCATGTCCCAGAAACACTTCATTTCAACATAAAACACCCAGAAACGTCAGTTGTTTTTCTTTTTCAAATAACATAATAGTCAAAACCAACAAAACATAGAGAGAAATTATAAATTTGCCATTAAAACAGATACCTTTTTTGTATAACTGCAAATAGTTAATTCCAAGAAAAACAGCACAAAATGAAATAAACCCAGATTAGAAAATGGTCTAAGAATAAATGCCACTCAAAAAGAAGGACATGCAACGCAAGGAATCCACTCAAACGAGTAATCCACTGCCAGTATAAAGAAGGATGTGAAATTCAAAGCAAAGACATAGCCCAAGAGAACAATCCTAGAATGTGAACGGTAAAGAGCCAAAAAAAGACCCCAGAATCTTCAGTTTAATCTTCAACTTACACAAACTAATTTCAACTCAAATTTACATAACAGAGTTACAAAGACAGAGACATTTCGACACAAAACCAAAGGGAGGGCAAAGAGATATTTTTCAAAGATGGGAAAGTAATGCAGAGCACATGAGAAATGGATAAACTCTGAAAGCTGAATAAAAGAGAACAAGAACAAAAAATGAGAGAAAGAGAAAAGTGGGGAAGAGAGAAACATGCGGTATTTTCGCGTGAAAAGGAGTGATAGAGTTGGGAGTGTTGGTGCGTTTTGTGTTATTTACAGGGGAGTTTGGTTGGGTTTGGCTTATCAAGTTCCAAGCCTACAGGCTACATTGTTTTGTTTTTTTGATTTGTTTTGTCTTCACTTTAAACAGAAATAATTAAATGACAATGAAACAAATATTTATGACCATTTGTTTGTTTGTATATATCATTATTAAAGAAAATAGAAGTTAGTGTTGTTTTTCAAAGCCCAAAGGAACAAGAGCAGGACAAATGGAAAAAGCACAGAAAGGGAGGCTCAAAGTAGACTGTTTCAACCTTTTTTGTTCTTTTTTTTAATGAGACTATTTCAAACCTTCTGTCGGAAGTTTGTAATCCACTAGAGAGAAATTACTTTGTGACACACCATCTAGAAAATATTAAAAAGAGGTAAAAAATATGATAGCCTTTTAATATGTTACAAATTTTAATTGTATGTCTCTTATCAAGCCGGATTGTTGGATGTTTTAGCCTCCATTTGTCATAATGAGGAAGGAGAAATATCTTTGTTAAGATATAGTGGTTATTTATGCAAAATTGAATTTTTATAGATTTATTTATTTTTCTTTTGAATTTATTTAATAAAGATAATAGAATAAATATAAAAAAGTTAATTAGGATTCGCATCTTAAATCTCAGTCATTCTGCTTTAAATTTTTAAAAAAATTAACATTTAACAACTATAACTTTGTTTACCAAATTTTTAGGACTTGCCTATTGACTTGTTAAAAGATGGTAGCAGAACCAAATGGATTTAGAAAGAGAAAAAAATTGTTTGAAGAGCATAGTTCAACTACTTTTTCAATATGAAAGAATAGAAAGATGAGAATTTATAATAAATTTTAACCTATAGTTTGTGTTGCATATTCATGTAAGATTTTGGATATTTTCCACAATTAGTATCAAAGCAGTTGATCAAAATTCACAAGATTGATAATTGTTTTCTAAGCATGAAATAAAATTAACAAAGAGAACTAATCAGCTCCAAGAACACCCTAAGGCACTAGTTCTTGATGCCAGGCATGTCACCCTGGCGACTGGGGACTTGTTGGCTGCACCAAGAAAAATCAGATTAAACTTTTGAAGAAAGGTTAAAGGACATGAAGCCATTGTCTGAGAGAAGCTGAAGATTAATAGCAGTAGTGAAAAAGTCAAGGAGCCATATCAATAGCCATTATAAGGGCAGTGGAATAAGAGCTTGAATCAGGCCAACAGGCTGCTGCTATTGAGGCTATGAAGTGTCTTTGTAAAGAAGATGGGGGTCTGCATTGCTATAGCTCTTTTCTTATATACCAAAATTTACCATGTTTTGCTTAGAATGTGATTGAGCAAAAGTTTCATATACTGATTGGATTTGAGACTAGTTATAAAGTTTCTTCTCTATCCTTTCGCAAATGCACATCACTGGGTTGTTGGATTTGCATATATTAAAGTTATCTACAGAGTTAGCTCCAAGGATGGGGGACAAGGGCCTTGGCCCAGTGGTCGACCATTAGCCTTTTCAAGGTATGATGACTCCAAATTTTGGGATATGTTAGATGTACTTATAAAGTTGTTTTAATCAGTTCTCTTTTTAATATTTTTAATGAAAAAAGACTGAGTCTGAGTTACAGTATTTTCTTCATAAATCAACATACATGTATCTTCTTTGTTTGAGGTTTAACTCAAATTTTAATCTGTTTTTATTTTTTTTATGTTTAACTCAAATGATTCATCTGCTTTTTTTGGTATGACCCTTAAATAAATTTTTAACCTTTGATATTTTTATACCAAAAAAAATTATAACTATCTGCTATATCATATCATATAACATTGCATTATATATCTACTATATAATATTGCCTTCTTTGGGCCTAACGCCTGTATGAGTTTATTTATTTCAGTTTTTTCAGTGACAAAAAGACCCAAAATGAAATCATAATTTTCTTGGAAAGCTTGTGCAGGATCTTACAGAAGCAACCAATATGATTTTTTTTTTAATTTACTCTACTTTACTTTCAAATATTAATGTGTTGAAACATTAAAAAAAAATAATAATAAAATGATTGTTTTCACATTTTCTTAATGTGAAAACAAGTTTAAGATCATATATTAATACAATGTTAGCTTGGCGGCTTAGAACTAAAAAACAGCTATAAGCAATCAGAATTCAAAAAGCTATAGCACATGTAAGAAATTCGAGTTTGTATCTGCAATTCAAAAAAAAAGGTGATTCTTTTTAAGTATTAAAGTTTAAAAAAAAGGAAATAAAGAACCAGACAAAAACTAAGGTCTTTGGTATTCTCAATACCCCATAACCTGGACCCTGCCCTGTGTTTTGCAACAGAGCCAAGAGCCAAAAACAATAGCATTCATTGGTCAAAGTTACCCAACCAGGTCTATCCTACTAGGAAAATACAGAATTCTAGCAGTTTCTTCTCATTAATTTCATGATTCATCAAATTCTTACAAGCAGCAAGTTCAATCTGTTAGAGAGTTGATACTTTATTTCTCTCTCCATGTTTGAGAATTGGCAACATCAGCAAGTTACATACTTAAACAAAAACAAAAATAGACTAAACTAAGTATAACATAACAAATAAGATGTCAACAAACTTTTGATCAAGTGATTAAGGAAAAGTTATGACATGTAATAAAACTTAACTTCAAATACAAAAGGATTTAAACTTTGGACCTAATCTTCTTAAAAAGATGTAACAACTACTAAACCAAATCTTGATCGTTTAACGGAACACATTTACTAATGAATTGGTGACCAAAATTTATGTACTGCTCAGAAAATGCCTATTGTTGCTGAACAGAATATGTGCGTCCCGCTTTCTGTCAATGTACAGCATAAACTTGTAGGCTCCATTGATCAGGAATCCAAGACCGGTCTACTTATATTGGTTTGAACTATGTTTTCTGTGTCAATTATATTTTGGAACATGGTTTTTGAGCCAACATTGCATTAGACCTCCCTGGACAGATAGATAAACACCAAATTGTTCGGAATCCACAAGCATTTTCGAATCCAGACCTTATAATCTACACCTTCTTTTTTTGTATTAATACATTTTATTAATAATTATCAAATCCTTGACAAGCTGAAGAAGTATTAAACTATGCCTCTTCCAGGGTTTATATTTTTTTTTAACAAGTCTAGCTTGAGATGGTGCTACTAGGTGGCTAGGCTGACAGAACCAATTAGTCAAACGAAAACAAAATGAAAAGGAAAAACCAAAGGCAATCATGGTATAAGAAGGTTTTCTCAGTAGTGATTCAACTTTAATTCAACAATTATCCTCCTAGGGTCTGAAATCTGATATTTGCTTCTGGTTAAAATAAGGAATCTTTTATCCTGAACAGTTCCAAGTTGGTCTAGGACAAGCTGTCATTTGATTTCGATATCTGGATCCATGACAACTTTCGCCACCATTGAATAAACTAAATTATTAGATTATTTCGCAGAAGATTTTGCATAGATTTTACACTTACCCCATATATATGATGGAACGACCTTTTCGAAAGGGGAGATGACATACGGTTAGAGGTATCGTCATTATCATTAGAATCTTTGTTCTGGGATTGAGATATGATACCAAACAAAAATCAATGTGATCATGGAGCATTGCAAGTCTCTAACTTTTCTATCTTATCCGAACTGAACTGACCACTTCTAACGAAGACTTCTATTATATTTACTGCATAAGTGACCTTTTGCCTTGAAACTATTCTGTAATTTTGCTAAATCTTTCTCCAACACTCATGGGCAGAGCCCTGTTGGGGCCCCGCTGGCCCAAAAAAAAAACTCATTTATTTGTAGTTTTTTGCATCTGGTTAAATTTTTTCAAAAAAAAAAATTGATGCATTTTTTTGCGGTTAATTTCAGAATTATATTCTAAAATTGAGTTTTTAAAGTTAAAATAAACGATTGAATTTGCTATAAAAATAGTTATGACTAAAAACGATAAAATGTATATCTATTAATTTATTTGAATTGAACTAATATTGATTCCACTTATTGTCATAGTCAATGATCATAGTAGAGAATACACTTTTAGCAATAAATATATTGAAAACTCAGTTGCATACTAAAATAAGAGATCAATAGATGAATGATAGGTTGGTTGTATACATTGAAAAAATTGTGTTCAAAAATATTGATAACGAAATTATTATGTAAAGATTTCAAAATATAAATCACATCAAAATAATTCTAAAACTTTAATAAATATGATAAAATACAAAATTTTAATTTTTTAATTATTTTTTATAATTTAATATATTTAACTAAACTCTCACTAAATAAAATTTCTAGCTCCGCCACTGTCAACACTTCCATTTTAAAATATCTTAATTTATCTTAGGAAATTTCTTCCGAAACTTTTGACTGATCTTGCCAAAGATAACATCTAAAATCTTTTGTGAGAGTTTTTGAACAGATTTTATCCCATGATGCATGTTTGTGCCTGAAACTACTCCAAAAAGATAGAGATAAGTTACATTACAATTATGAATCCTCTTTCATGTGTTAGATATTAACTCAAATTTTGTATTAATGAGTATCTTGGTAATCAAGTAATGGGGCTTTATATTAATAGAGTAGTCTCTATCATTAGAGAGACATAGAGAGATTAATCATTATGTGAATGATTGGAGGAAGAGTTGGAGAAAACACTAGGTTAATACTATAGAGCAAGAAAATTGAATTTGTTTTAGGGTGTTTTGTACTTTTTGTAATTTCTATGATTTATAGTGGATTTTTCTTTCTTGTCCGTAAATGTAAGCATTTAGATTGAACCATGTTAAATTTTTTTTTATGTGTGTGATTTAATTTCACATTGATCTCATCTTGATTTGAAATACGTATTTATTTAAAAAATCCCAACATCCAGAAAGTATAAATTTCTATAATCTAGAGGAAACAAAGGACAGTTTCTTTAATTTTTCTCGTCTTTCTGCTACTTATTCTTCTATTCATTTGATACCGTTAAAACCAACCATACCTGGTAGGAAGGTGTCTTTTTTCTTGGTTTATGATAATAAGCAGTATACCAGTACTTGCAGCTCAAGTTATCAGTGTTGCAGTTTTTTAAGCTATGAGAGTTGACCTATCTCATAACCATGTGCCCCGCACTGAATTCCTTTAAACAAAACATAAACACTAAATTCATGATAACCCACATCCATGGCCTTGATACTCTGAAACATGGCAAGAATTTTGGTCATTTGGATCTCGGGATTGATTATTCTAATAATTACTACGTGATCAGCCATGTCATATCAGTGTGATAACTATCAGGTCAATGTCACCATTATTTGGTTTTTTTTAAAGACTAAAAAAATGGTGGCTTCTGGCTTGTGATCTGTGAATTGTGATCATAATTTCAGTTAGTCCCGAAGAAATTTTATGTAGCTGAATTTTGTAAAATTTTGTTATAATATAAAAATGTGAATATGAATTTGTTAAGTTTTTTAAACAAAATTATGAGACATTCATATTAAAATAGACAATATTTCACAAGTAGAGTATAGATCATGCATCTTCATAAACAGTATCAAAGTAATCACTAATCGAGCAAAAGAACTAATTAATACTACCATTATAAGAGCCACTAATAAAATTTCAACATCTAAAATTTTTTGAAAGCTAAGTGCTAAATGATAAATCACTTCTAAAATTTCAACATTTAGTGTGATTTTGATTGTATTTTTATATTAAATTTAATTGAGACGTCAAGTTTTACCATGAAAAGTTTGTAATGCCCTAAATCTAGTCTATGTCACCGAAAACAATTTCAAGATGACTAAACAAGTGTTGCTACCATTGTTATACTGAACAAGTTAAACATTCTCCTGATGACATACCATTGTGATGTGAAAATGTTATTGGAAGTCATACACTTCACATATAACCGTTCCTTTTTTCTTACATATCAAAGTTTCATCAAAAAATTCTTAGAGAACTCAAAATCTATTACCTAAATTTGGTGAAGCAAGCATACTCACATTAGGAAGTACACTCGGTAGTCCTTATTGAATGGCCTAGGAACACAAGACACTCAAGCTGCAAATAGAAATTTTAGCTGTAAATAGAAAATTTCCTAATTGTCCTAGTGGTTATGCCTCAAGTACTGTTATTAGTATGTAGGTGAAGCTTGTTGTACCTTCCACCGGCATTTTAATGTTCTTAATTATGTGTCTTACCTCTGAGTGATATCAGCTAATGATAAACATGAAGGTTCTGTAAACCAAGTAATCCATAATTGAACACAGATGATGAACAAATTCCTTATCTGATGAGAAGTTAGAAGATTGAAAGAGACAGAAGGAGAGGCTCTGTTGCTTTGTTGAATGATAGGGAAGTGGTGACAGTAGGTCACATGGATATCCTACAGAAGGGGGTACACAGTTAGATACTTTCACTTGTCAGACGAAAATATACAAACGTCCCCTTCAAATACCAAGGCACTGTCCATTTCCTATAACCCTGTGTTTGTTTTGTTTCTTCCCATCTCCTTGGCTTCTTTCCCCTTGGAATGTGTGCTCAGAATCTTCTTCTCCTTCTCTGGCCTTTCTTGATGTTTTCATTAACTCCCAACTAGATTTTGGTCACGCCCTTTTAATCTCACCAGTAACCACTGATTTTATGAGGTCAGCCAATTTGCATCTCATTGCTTGAACTGTCATCAAAGCAATTCCATGCAGTTTTTTTAATGTTGATTGTGTGGCAAACCCATATGATTCCCAAGCACCAACAACAATTAAAAAATGAAAAAGAAAAATGCAAGGAGAGAATCCCTTTTTTATATCATGGCCCATGCTACATGCCAGAGCTGGAAAACCACTCAGAGGCACATGTAGCTTAACGAATTTTTTTTCTCTACTATGATCCAAACTAGCAAATATATAACAATTCACTAAAGTATGGGAAGAAAAATGTATTATTCAGAGCCAACCAATCCTCCGTATTGATTTTCTGCCAAATGATATTGAAGCAAATATGTCCAATTCTATACACCAATCTACAGCCAAAACAAGAATTTGAAGTTGACAGGAAAATTCCTACTTTTCTTCTTAACTTGCTAAGCCAAAGCTGAAGTGCATAAAACAGTGTGGTAGTTTTTGGAGAATTGGTCTCAATTCAATGGAAGTTTTGCTGATCAGCCCATGGCCAGAAACCTTGCTGCTCATCTACTCCATTGAACATATGGCATAAATTCTCTTCTTGAATCATTTGGTCAAGCTTTAGGCATTGAAGGTCCGGTCTTGATGAGCCTTGGAGAAGTTGAGTCATGCTTGTTGGCCTGATGGATGGAGGGAAGAGATATTTACTGCTCAACTGTGAAGAGGGTGGACTGTTTATAACTGTTGTTCTTGAGATATCTAAGTTCACATCGCAACTGGTATCGCTTCCATTGCTCCAAGAACCCTCATTTTCTTTCTTGACGGTGGTTTCGTTTGAATCTTTGGTTTTCAAAGACAATAACTACAGTAATACATTGAAACCAAAAGAAATCAATGTGAAGAATTGAGTAATGCCAAAGAATTACAACCAAGTTCATGTGCCTTGAGAAGATAAATCTTTTATCAAATTTATAAAAAACAATTGCAACTATATGTACTCGAGTGCCTGCCAGGGATTAAAATAATTTATATTCCTAAGAGGTGCTAATTATGACACTGACACTTCATACTTGTGATCAACTAATCTAGCAGAACCATTAAATAAGGAATACGATGACTTTGCTGAACATTGTTCATGTTGGATCAAGAACTTACCAAATAGAGCTAAGGTGCTGCAGCAGAACCATTAAAATAAGGAATATGATGACTTTGATGAACATTGTTCATGTTGGATCAAAAACTTACCAAATAGAGCTAAGGTGCTGTCAGAAAATCATAGCTATTAAAATACTACTGCTACAGATCTGATGTAGGCATGTAGCAGGTTAAATGTTCATAAATTAACTTCAATTGCTAAAAGCTCAAGAGTCAGAGATTTTTTTTTTTCTAGCCAACTTCTGTTCTATAGCAGTACAAGTTGAAGAATATTGAGTGGAAAAAGACTTATTCACTAGTATAAAAACTGAAGATGCACAGAATAGATCAAATACTGTTATAAATTTCTTTCTCATCCAAAACATAAAATGAATAACTTTGTTAAATCCCTCGGAATATGACTGAAAATTGTCTCATTGATGAAGAAAAGAACCATTACCTCGGCACTGAGTTTCTTGTTTTGAGCTTGAAGGGCATCATTGTCAGCTTTGAGTGCTTCAAACTGTTTCTTCAAGGCCTCATAATCTTTCTCCAATTGTTTGGTTTTCCACCTTGCCCTCCTGTTCTGAAACCATATGGCTATCTGCCTTGGTTGTAACCCCAAAGCCTTAGCCAGCTGCATTTTTCTCTCAGGTTCAAGCTTGTTACCCAACTCAAAACTCTTCTCCAGCGCCTTCACTTGTTCCAAGTTGAGCCTCTTCTTCTTCTCCCCAAGATGTGATCCATCATCAGACAATTCATCATCTCCATGCACTTCCTCAGACTTCTCAACACCTGAGAAAGATACCGATCTCTTCATCATAAAAGGTGCACCCCCTAGAACCAAACAAAAAACACAAACAGAAATAGAAAAACAACCATCATCTTCCATGTACAAACATCCATAATCAAACATCACTATAAACCAAAAAAAAAGAAGATATACGGACAGAGACAGAGAAAGAAAAGAGAGAGATACCATGGAAGAGATGGGGAGGGCAAGAAGGGAAGGAATTGAGGGAAGTTGGGGAAGGGAGATGGTCATTGTCTTCATGGGGTCGGAACATGAAAGCGTGAGGAGGGAAGGCCATGTCAGTACTGAAATTCATTCATGCACTTGGGAGTCTGGGGAATGGTTAAGGGGCTTGATAAGAGGGAGAGGGGCTATGGATTATATGGACTGACTCTCAAATGGCCATATCATGGTTGAGAGGTTATAGGAAGAAGACATGGGAGGAGAGATGGCGCTGGGGTTCGGAGACTGAGACAGCGATTTTAGGTTGAGAGAGAGACATGCACAGTGTAAACGAGAGGTGTGAATTGCGCAATATATCACAGACTGGAGCTTTCCTGGACCCATTCTCTGATATGCGGTCTCTCTCTTTCTCTCTCCATCCACAATCACTTAACACATGTTTTTATTACATACAAATTCCCCTGCAAATTCAACATTTTAAACCTAGATAGCTAGTCAAACACATGTACAACATTGTTATTTTTGTTTTCTTAGGTTAGATTCGATGGGAATATTTTGGTGAGATTGAAAAAGAAAAAATATCATTAAAAAAATAATTTTAATAAAATAATAAAAAAAATTTGAAACCAAAAGTAAAAGAGTAATTTTACTGTTACAAAATTTTGTCTTCTTCTCTTCAGTTCTATTGCATCTTCCAATGAGATAATATCTTTGAATTTTCCAAATTTGATTTTGTGTTACTTTTGATTGCAATAGTTAAACTCAATCACTTAACATGACATTAAACCAGATATAAAATTTTGAAATATTGCTTTCAAACTTAGCCTTAATCAGCCAACCTTGATGACATGTTCAATTCAAATCTTTGGATTCGATCGATCTTTACATAGTTGTTGTTGTCAATGTAAGAGAAGTTGCAGTGTCACATTTTCTCATTGTGAAGTATGAAAATAATGGCCTTAGTTTGAGTGGCATATGGTAGTTGGTTATTGGACAAAATGCAATGAGGAAACAATTTTGAGGTTCAAAATATAAAACTCATCAAATCAAGATAAATTTTATCATACAAGATTTCCTCAGTCATCATCATCGACCCTACCACACAAAACAAATGTTCCTAACAATCATCAAAACCGATCAATGCATATTTGCATTTGATAAAATATTTCTGTATTTGTATGGTTTTTACGTCAAATACATGTAAAATATTTGTCGATGGATTAAAATATGAAAATTATCATATTATACTTTGTGTCGATGGATTAAAATACAAAATAAAAATTTTAACTTCTATTCATTTATATATTATTAAAATATGAAATAAAATTTTCAACTTCTATTCATTTATATATTATTTATGTTAAAATTTTAACTCATGTTTCTTTTAATTTTTTTTGTCATTTTTTTTCTCATTACGTCATTAATGTTAAATTTTGAAAAATAAAATAAAAACATTGAGAGGGAAAATTTTAGGATAAAGAAGAACAAAGATATAGCATTAAAAAAAAATTGGACTTACAACAAATTCAAAAGTTCCCTATAAGTTGTTTCACTGGCCATGTGTGATGAGGAAACTTGGCAACATGAAAGTCCAGAATCCAAGGAGGAAAAATAATAGAATATTTAGCATTAATTAGATGTCTCATAGTCATTCCACAAACATTCATTCATCTCTGGTGGAAAACTTTGTTTCATTTTACTTTATAACATAATGCTAAGAATTTTGGTTACTCGAGAGTATAAAATAATATTAATCTGCTAGGATATAGAAATATATATATATATATATGTATATATATATATATTAATGCTGTAATTTTAAAAAAAAATCACTTTTGGATTAATGTCAAACCAAAGTAATTAAAAATTAATGTGCTATTAGCTGAGTTTTACTTGGTAGAATTGTGGCAAAAAGTTGACTTAGGTTTGGGCAAAACTTAGACTAATTAATTATATCACTATTTTTTTTTAAATGATGCAATTAATTTTGAAAAAATACAAATAAAAGTTTCTCATAGCTCCCAAGAGTGGGGAAATAGAAAAGAAAAACTATTGCCACACTCCTAATTGATTTTTTTTCGTTCATAAGAAATATAAGAAGAGAGTAAAGAATCGATTCTTGGATCTAATCTCTCCTAAAGAGGAATAATAATCATTTTGGTTGTTTTTGGTAGCCATATTTTATATACTCACTACTTATATTTGAACTTCCAATAAATTTAGTTTAATTTAATCTAACCTAGATATACTTCTACATATACATTTTTTTGGTTACATATATATTAATATTCTATATTGAAAATGAATTAAAGAATGCTTACATAGTTATGATTAATGTTTAACTTTGTGATTAAATTTGTTTTGTTTGTTAACTATGATTACAGCGTAAATTGCAAATATCATTAAATCTTTGATCTTTTCCTAGTGTCTCATTTTTATCTATGACCCAGTAAACTCTTTTTTTCATTTGCAACATTTTGAACTTATTCCAAATCTATTTATCCATCAATAATCCACTAGAATTTGGTTGAAATAGGAAATTTTTCCACATAATTCTTTGGTTAACATACATACGACAAATTCTATCTAAATTTTAACGGCATAGTAATGGAAGAATGAATTTGAAATGCATTCAAAAGATCGTAAAAATCTATTAAATTACAAATGAAAATGAAAATTTACAAAAAAAAAATTACATTAATGATGAAATTTGCTCATGATGACAATTTAAAGAAAAAATGTGAGACAGATTGTCCCTACACGGGGTCCTCTTGCTTCATTCCTAGCACATTCACCTCATGGTCATTTGAGTATAGTCCCAAACATGTTGTTGTTGTAAAGCCTAACTGAGTTGAAAGCTGGGAAAAATGAGATTCCCCATTAATCAAAAAGAGAAGCATCTGCACGTTTTGGCACCCACACCTTGCGTAATCCTGCCTCTTCGTAGCTTTTTTTCGACAAGTACCAGATAGGACCTCAAAGAGGGAAAAAAAAATTATAAGATAATATTAGTGATTTGTCCATTGAATTTGATGGAGAAATCATTTGTTGCCTTTCACTTTTCAGTAATTTTAAGGCTATTTTGAGGTACCCACAAAAGAAATAAACCCTAGTTGCTATTTCTTTTTCTTTTTTTTTTTTGGCGTGAAGGACATTGGGGGATTTTTTTTTACATTTTACTTTTTTTATTTTTTTATATGTTATATACACATAAGAAATATAATACATATATGTATAATAATATTTTTTAAAAAAAGTTTTTAATTAAAATTTTGATAAAAAATTGTGTGTGTATATATGTGGATATAATTTATTTATTTTTACAAAAAGAATGGGTCCTACAGTGTACTGCTTTAATCTGTCCTAGAACAAGCCTTCACATGGTTTTATTGGAATTTTAGGGGTACCCCTTTGGAATAGGGTGGATCCATGTTATTCCTTGTTGCCTCACCTCCATTTTTATTAAAGAAAGCAAGCATTCTGAATCTTCTCCACATGCCTTCCTGATCCCATGTGCCATGCTTCCTCTCTTTCTCCCTCTCATGGCTTTTCCGTTAACCAATTTTTTTCTTTATTGTAAGTGCTTCTTCCATTCTTCAAGACTTCAACCATATAGATATTTTTAATGTTAATTCTATTTCCACGAATAAATTATCAAACTCAATCCAATAGAAAACCAACCCACCAACCATCCTAAAGTTCCTATGATTGAAGTTTCCCCCTCACCCCTAAGAAAAAAGAAAAAAATACTAATAAACAAGGGATCCCACTTTGTGTTTGAAATTTCATATTCCATGCAATTGGCTAGGTAGGGGGAAGAGTAGGGTTGGTACATGGATTTCAACTGTTTTTGCATTCTCATATCTAGATACCAACTTTTTCGAGTACAAATATGAAACTTGATGATTAAAAGGTGGGCAAAACATAAGTCAATGATCTTTATTGTGTTTTAAACAAATTTTATTATACAAGAAATTATCTCGTACATAGTTGGTAAAATATTTAAATTTTATCGATAAAATTAATAGGATGTTACACATTTCTTAAGATTATCAAAAAATAATTAAAATATTGAAACATGTAACAGTATTTTAACTTCATTTTTGAAATTAAAAAAATTATTATTATTAATTTATAAAAACACTCTTGGCATATATAATATATTTTCAGGTTTAGGACCTAGAAATTAAGCATCTAGCTAGCTTGGGCAATATATTCTTCCAATCATGGCCTTGCTTTATGACTTTGTCTTTAATCATGGTGTTTGAAATGTGTCACAAAATTCATAGGCACATAGATTGCTTTATGGCTATGAAGGAAGACAAATGGAAATCGATACATAAACAAACTGAAAATTTTCTTTGGTGGAACTTCAACAATGATAAACAAAAGGCACTTAAAAGGCATATTTATACACACATTTTTTACTTTAGTAGTTTCTGCTATTCATCTTTTTGTCTTTAGTGGAGGAAAAAGTTTGACCCCAAATTAAGTTTCAACAAAATAGTTTGACAGATTTCATCTTAAGTTTTGAAGTATGAACTCTTTGCAGATTTGTCATGTCTTCGTATTTCTGCCCGATACCAAACCTAGAAGCTCGGTTCACGTCTATGCCAAAGTATTGAAAATGTTGGACTAAATTTAATATGCATGACTTTATAAAGAAGGGAAATGAATTGCTACAACCTACAAAGAACTTGATGGCTAGCTGGAGCTGATGATGCTAAAGTACTAACCTCCTCTTCTTCTTCTTCTTCTTCTTCTTCTTCTTCTTCTTCTTATTATTATTATTATTATTATTATTATTATTATAAACTTGTTCCATGCTGTTTAATTTTTTTATATTTTAATATATTATTTGGAATATTAATATTGATAATTTTAATTTTGAAATTTTTAAGTTTATAAATAAAATTAGTAAAATAATCTACTGAAATATAATGGTCACAAAAAGTTTACAAATAATTCACTTAGTTAAATATAATGAAGAGATAAATTGTGAAAAAAAATTAAATTAACACGTCACCACCATCCCCTAAAATAACTAATATATACTTGAAAATAATTTTTATTTTTCTTAAAAATAACAGTTTTGTTGAAATAATATTTTAAAAAAATGAAAAATACACAAAATCCATTTAAAAATTAATTTCCAATATACTGTCAATAAAGTTTTTTTTACTCTACAAGCAGTGTTAAGATGATGAAATGTGCCTTTAAAAATATTAAAAAAATAAATAAAATAAAATATATGTTATTATTTTAATTTCGTTTGTAAAATTAAAAAATTCACTAACGATGTATTGAAAAACTAAAGTAAAATTGTGGTGGCCCAAAAAATCAAATTTTCCTACCTAAAGTCCAAAAGCTTGAAGCCCATTTTGATAACATTTGACCCAATACCTAAAGTACCCTTTCACCACAAACTTTTTCCAAATACACGTCACTACACTAAATTATGTAGAGTAATATTTTTCTACCATTATCTTTTTCTACCATTATCTTTTTTATTTGAAAAAAAAAACTATTGTACATTATTATTGAGTCAAATATTGCTAGACAAAATATTGTATGAAATGATTACTTTATATTTACATCGGTATATATCTTTTTTCATTCAAATTATGTCATGTAATTATATCAATAAAAAAGATTAACTATTTATTACACATCATATGTAATAATTAAATAGTAAATATTTATTTGATAGATTGAATAGTTAATTTTTTAAATAATGTGATTATGTGATTTTAATTTGATAGATTGCTCATGGGCTCTTTGCTACCATAGGTTTGGGCTCAAGATGAACTAAATGCATGAATAAAAAATTGTATGACTTCAGATTCCTATAATGATTTTGGGCCTTGGCTAGTAACTATGATCCACTAATTAGGTAGAATTTAAGGAAATGAAATACTCTCCCTGCTTGGGCTCTGCTTCATTCCAACAAGTGGAATTTCAGGCTTGAATTCGAGTCATAAACTATGATCCACTAATTATATTTTGTGTTTATTAAAATATAATCTTTTGATAGAGTGTTTAAAGAAAAGTTGAGGCAGATTATAAGACTTAAGTTCGAGTCATAAACACACATTCAATACATAATTTTAAAAATTAGTATTGAAATGACCTATGAATAAATATATAATTTATAATTTTATTATTATCATGTATCAAAAAATTTTATTATTATCGAACAACAAATAAACACTAAAATCTCCGTTTAACAAATGGGTTCTAAACGTAAACGAGAACTCATTTGTTTATGAATGTAAACAAAAAAAAAAACAAATTTGTTCATGATCATTTATTAAGCTTAATAAATAAACATAAACAAACAAAATCTAAACATATTTACGTTCTATTTACTAAATGTTCTGTCCATTAACATCACTTTGTTTCTATTAAAAGATTATATTTCATATAATTAAAAAGAAGGCATTAAAATAATTAAACAAAATGAAGAAATAACCAAAGAGAATTAAATCTGTTTTTAAATTTTTTTCTGATGATTCAGTAAAAATAATTTCAGATCTTACTTGAATATAATCTCTTAATTTCCAATAATTTTAAAAATTATTATGTCATCTACTGATAAATTGACATTAGAATTAAAAAACACTATAAATGTATTTCTTTATGCATCATATGTGATATCTTAAAAACTTTGACTTTAATTTTTCTTTTATTTAGAAAAAAAAATGATACATAAAGAATTATCATCATCATTATCATCATAAGAACCTTTATTCCAATATATTGGAGTAGGCTATATAAATCAATATCTAAACTCACATTAAATCGTCCATATAAATATATATATATATATATATATATTTATATGCTTGTGAAATTTTTTATCTGCACTGTCACTAAAGAAAATAATAATCCTAATCTTAAAAGTTCATTTTACCACCACTTGATATATTCAATGTTTTTTCTTTCAAAATAATTCTACAAAAATCAAATTTGATTTAATGAAAAGAATCGAAAAATTTTTATTATATACATAATATCATTATTTTTTTTTGTCTTTTAGTATAAGGCTTGAATTCGAGTCACAAACACATGTTCAATACATAATTTTAATATTTACACAAAAAAAAAACACATAATTTTAATAATTAAGTATTAAAATGACCTATAAATATATAATTTTAAAATTTTATTATTATCGAACAACAAATGAACATTAAACAATCCATGTGATGAATGAGTTTTAAACGAACTTTAAAAATTTATTATTGTTGAATAACAAATGAACACTAAATTATCCATTTAAGAAATGGGTTTTAAATGAACCTTAAATGAATTTGTTCGCGAACATAAATGACCAAAAAACAAATTTGTTCATGATCGGTTGTTAAGCTTAGTAAATGAATATAAACAAACAAAAACCAAACATGTTCACGTTCTATTCATCGAATGTTTTGTCCACTTACATCTCTCTGTTTCTATTAAAAGATTATACTTCATATAACAAACAAGGCATTAAAATAATTAAACAAAATGAAAATAATCAATGAGAATTAAGTCTGTTTTTAAATTTTTTTCTGATGATTTATTGAAAATAATTTCAGATTTTACTTGAATATAATCTTTTTTTCGAATAATTTTAAAGATTATTATCTCATCTACTGACAAATTGACATTAGAATTAAAAAATTCTATAAATGGATCTCTTTATGCGTCATATGTTCTCTTAAAAACTTTGATTTTAATTTTTCTTTTATTTTAAAAAAACACATGATAGATAAAGAGATACCATCATCATCATAATAATGACCTTTGTTACAATAAATTGAAATAGGTTATATGAACTAATATTTAAATCCACATTAAATCGTCCATATACATAAAGCGGTATGCTGATGAAATTTTTTATCTCCACCGTCACTAAAGAATATAATAATCCTAATCTTTAAAGTTAATTTTACCACCACTTGATATATTCAATGTTTTATTTTCAAAACAGTTCTACAAAGATCGAATTTGATTTAATGAAAAGAATCAAAATTTTTTATTATATACATAATATCATTATTTTTTTCTGTTTTTAAATTCAGACTATTTAACATATCTAGTAACTTAATTGATTTTTCATACCAATGAAAAAAAGTAATAATCTAGGGCTAGAAGGAGGTGTTGACAAGTTCCAACAAACTGAAAATGGAACCAAAGGAATGTGCAATTTAGGGTAAGCTGATGAGATCTGTGCACACCTAGCTTAATTCTCATCTCAAGAAAAATCAGATTGACTAGGGAACCTTGAGCATTAGATTAGATCCACCAGCAGCCCAATTGTTCAAATCCAGGGTGATATTGATCCTAATAAAAATATAGTTCGTGGAAACCCATGACCATGAGCTTAAATTAGCAGACAGACATTCCACCCAAGAAGCCACTACGTACTCCAATTAAAAGTGGTCAAACACACTGTTTTACATCATTAAATTATTTTATTTTTATGTCAATGAGGGGCTAATAAGTTCGAAACAAAATTTTCCTTCTTCCCTGTCTAATGGGCTTAATTGTAGTGATATGCACGTCTGCTTGTTCCCTCCGAAGGGCAATGTTGGGTTTGCAATGATTTTGGTACTTATATTATCTAGTGTTATAGATTCAAGGTTCTTGGATAGCTAATTTTCATCACACATGTTTTTTTTTTAATGGCTAGAGCTAAATTTCATCGTTTTCATAGCATTCATAATAATTTGAGTGCAAGTGTTCTCTTCTAAAAATGAAGTACTTGGAAGTTTGTCATTTGGGATATTATTTGGAGTGACAAAAAGGATATGAGATTTGATGGTAGGAATCATAAATTCTATAATTAAAATATATAGTGGTTTAGTGAAAATTTAATCAATCAACTAACAAATATTGATTAAATGACAATTAAGAGACATTATTTTCTTGCCATCTCGAGTTCAAATTTATTGAAAAATTGTAGGAAAATAAATTCTCATAAATTCCTTAGATCAAACATTAGATCCATTTAAATATATACATATATATAAAGAGAGCGCTTAAAAACCTCTTATCATTCAACTTAAAAATCAATATATATTCATTCATTTTTTATCAAAAAAAAATTAGTATTTAACTAGACATACAATTTATATATCATAAAACTTGAACCTATGACCTTTTTATTTTGTTAAAATTTCATATTCTCTTTTTTACCACTAATCCAAAAGTTCATTAATATTGAGAGTACAGTCATTATTCCGCATCGCTCGTCTAAGTATACCCTATAAAATGTTGGTATCAACAAAATGACTAATTTTAGCATAAATCAGAAGATTTTTTATAATTTAATTGACATCAATTGTGAATCTTTGACAAAATTGAGAAATACATTAACTTTTGACAATCATCATGAAATTTGCATTTCTCCTTTTTATGTCAGCAAGTTAATCCATGTAATTTCATGAAGCTTCCACCTACTTTAACATGGTATTCTTTAATTCAAGGAGTATAGAGGAAGTCTTTAAATATGTACACACACTAGTAAGTAGACCTGGCGATTCGTGTCAAAAATTTATTTTCGTGTCATGTAAAATCGTGTTCGTGTCGTATTCGTATCGTATATTCAAGTCAAAAATTCGTGTCGACATGAAAAACTCAAAATGTTATTTTTAGCTTTTACCACATTCATATATTAATTTTACTTAATTTTAACCCCGTGTCACCTCGTGTCATTTATTCGTATCGTATTCGTGTCATGTTTAAAATTGTCAGATCTACTAGTAAGTTAATTTTCCATTGAAAACCCATTCAATAGCGATAATGCGGCACTCAAGGTTTAGTTTAATAGAATTAAATGTCCTTTATAGCATATGAACTCAAAACCACCTACATTTTATGATTTAAATTGGGATAATTAACATTATTTATTTTCATTTGTATTTTAATTTTTTAAATGCATATATTAATTACTACACAAGTGAAGCATATGAAACTTACAAGTAAACTGTAAGATATACATCGCGACTAAATATTTACATAGATCATATTGATATCAAAAAATTCATCTTTGAGAAGAGATTAAATTTAAATAAAATTTGAAAATACTGTTGATTGTATTATCTATATATATAATTAATTCATTTTGAAGATGTTAAATATGTATAGGAAAATAGGTTGACGTTTAAATTATTAAAATATGAAGCTGTTCAATTCCTGAAAATTTTTAATACTAAAAAATTTATAAGTTATAATAAACTTTTTTTGAAGTTAACAAGTAATGACTTTTAATTACAACCCTTTTTCTAATAAAAAAAAAATCTTTGCATACATTTACCTTTATAAAAGCTTATGGAAATGCCATGCCTCCCGATGAAGGGGCAGCTATCATTGAAGAGCTTCAAGCATCTTCTTTGTTTATTTTCACTCTTCTTTTTTTTTAATTGTTCTCATTTTTTAACATGTGCCACCACGTGGACATGACTAAGGCATTCATTGCTCGAGTAATAATTAGACTAACCAATCCCCATGCACTGATCCACCTGTAGTCCTTGCTGTAGAAACTAATTTTCATTAAGTAGTTTTTTTTTTTTAATTATCTCGTAAACGATAAGTAATATGTTTAGATTTTACAAACAGAATCAATAAAACAAAATATATTTTTTAAAATATATGAAAAATAATAAATTAATTAAAAATTGAACATTTAATAGTTTTTTAATCTCATTTATAAAATTGAAAAATTATACTAATAATATATCAAAATTAATCTTTTTCTTAATTCAAAAAGACTTTGTAATCTTAGACGCCTTATATTTTTTCAACAGCCCCATGACCCCAGCTCAATTTTGTTTCATACTAATTTTGTTAAAAGGGTATAACATTTGGGACAGTCCATCTCTTGTTTCTCGAATAAATAAAGATGCCCGTTAAACCAGAAAGAGTTATCTTATATATGGATTATTTCATTATCTAATTATTATTAAGGAAATTTTTAGAATTCATGTGACACATACTACACCTTATTTTTTAATTCATCATCATCAGACTCTATCCCAATAAATTGAGAATTCTACATGAATTAATATCTAAACTTATGTCCAGTCATTTTTATTTTTTTAATTATTTTAAATATTTCTTAAAGGATATATACTGTCATTTTAATTACTTCGTTTGTAAAATTTAAAAATTTCACAGACATTGTCAAATAATTTTTGTACATATTTTAAAATCACAACAAAGACAAAATCAAAAACTTGAGATAAAGTGAAATAAGAAAACAATTGAGGTTTTGGTTTGACAATTATTATTTCTTTTAGAAAAGATTAATCCTGAAGGCTGAATTTCTCTCCCTCTTTAAAGAGTTGCATCTCCCTACGAAAAAAATGAATAAGCAAAGCATAGTAAATATTACTTTACTTTTTTACTGTTGAGAAGATTTTACCTTTATTATTCTTGACTCGAATATGATTAATTTTAGATAGTAAAACGGATAAAAATAACTTACACCAAAAAAAATAAATCACTTCACTTTTTTTTTTGTTTGACCAAAAAAATTAACCTTTCCTTTGCATGATGTTGTCATTTTCTTTTGAGAAATTAGCAAAAATATCCCTTCAGATTATTATCTCCAAAATAAAGTAGAAATGTATGTATTTTAAATTTTCCATAGAATAAAGTTTTCACCGCCTTTATTCTATTTAAATTGAGAATTTTATTGTAAAAGAAATATTTTATAACTTTATAATTTAGAAATTTAGAGACATAATTATACTCCATTAATTTTAATATTTTCTGCTTTGATGGTTACTAAATTATTAATAGCTAAAGGATGCACCGTATGACTTTATAATAGGAAGATCATTAAATCAGTTTGATTTTGAAAATTCGAATATCAAATTCATCGATTTTACTTAATATAATCAATCCAATCCAATCCAATCGAATTAAAGTACTTAGCTGAAATAACTGGAACCCATTTAAGTCAGTTGGTTCAATCGATTATTTCTATTTTAACCATTAAAAATTTTATAATTTATATTTTTTACATGAAAACTATTTTATATTTAAATTATATATTATAAACATTACATATTATATAAAATATATTGTATTATATATATGATTTTAAAATATTATGTAAATTATGCTTCATTTATATTATATATAAAAATAATTTTTAAAAAATTTAATAAGAATGATTAATTTGATTATCAATGTTGGAAATTAATAACTGACTGAATTAATCAACTAAAATGATATCATAAATTAGACTTTTGATCAAAACCAAATTGATCATATCATAAATTAGACTTTCGATCAAACCAAATTGATCAATTTCGATAGGTTAGATTGATCTAAATCGACTTATGCTCATTTGTAGGCTTCTATGCATCAGTTTAAAAATATAGGAAAAAAATGTATTTGGTTTAGAAGCTAAACTGTTGAGAAAAAAAAAATCTCTCAATTCAAAATATTCACAAAAACAGAAGAAAACAAAAACAAACACAATAATTTTTATTGTGGTTTAGTCCAACCAAATTGGCCTATAATCACTCAACCAAACTAATAATCAATCAAATAATTATAATTGTGCAATTTTTAGAAAAGAAAAATTGCAAACTCCTTACAAATCCAACCATACAATTTTTAGAGAGAAAAATTGGAAACTCCTAACAAAGATCCCGAAGTCCAAATACATCCTTTTAATGGCCCAAACCATAGCTATTCTATCAGTGTCTACAACTCTTTGGGACATTTTACAAACCAAGCTTGACACATCATTTATAAAGGAATAACCCTTATAACTTTTCTTACACTTTTGATGTGAGATTTAAGGCAAACCTCAACAAATCCTCTCTTGACTTGAATCCTTAAACTCCACAAACTGCTCGACAACATGCAAACCACCCTCAAACTGAAGAATAACTCCATCATCATCATCATCACCATCATCCTCATCATCTTCCTCCAATCATCATCATCAAACTCATAATGATCATTTTCTTCCAAATCATCATCATCATTATAGCTTTCTTCTAATCGCAAGATCACGAACCTTGAGCTTTGATATAACATTGAAAAAAAATCCCTAAATCCAAACATCCACAGAAACGAAAAAAAGCAAAAACAAACATAATAATTTTTAATATGGTTTGGCACAATCAAATTGGCCTATAACCATCTAACCAAACTAATAACCAAACAAATAATTACAACTATACAATTTTTAGAAGAGAAAAATTGCAAACTCCTTACAAATGCAACTATGTAATTTTTAAAAAGAAAAATTGCAAACTCTTAACAAAGATCCCAAAGCCCAACTGCACCCTTTTAATAGCCTAAATCCTAGCTATTCTATCGGTGTTTATAATTCTTTGGGACACTTTACAAACCAAGCCTAACACATTATTTATAAGGGAATAACCCTTATAACTTTTTTTATACTTTTGATGTAGGATTCAAGGCAAATCCTAACAAAAACTTGGTGGGAGGATATTGAATCTTCACTCTTATTTAAATTATCTTTAATCAAAAATAACCTCTTGACCAAATTGTTAAGCATAAGTTGTAGTATATTGTAAAGTTTAGGTACGAATCCAAGCAACCTCACACTCCAGTCTCAAAAAATAATCTTTAATCCATCAATCTAATACCAACATGAAAGTTTACATAATAACCGACTGAATCAATCAACTAAAATGATTTCATAAATTAAACTTTTGATCAAAACCAAATTGATCAATTTTGATAGGTTAGATCAATCTAAATCGACTTATGCTCATTCCTAGGCTTCTGCATCAGTTTAAAAATATAGGAAAAAAATTTTTTGGTTTAGAAGCAAAACTTGGTGGGAGGATATTGAATCTTCACTCTTATTTAAATTATCTTTAATCTGCAGTAATCTTTTGACCGAATTGATAAGCATGAGTTGTAGTATATTGTAAGATTTAGGTTGGAATCCAAGCAACCTCACACTCCCTTCTAAAAAAAATAGTCTTTAATCCATCAATCTAATACCAACATGAAAGTTTACATAATGTCATCAATTTTAGTAATATCTAGTGAATTCATTTTTCATATATTAATAATACAATTTCTTTTTTACTTTACAAAAGAGGGTTAAGAGATTTTCATATTTTTTTCATTATTTTCTTAATTCAATTTAAACCATAATAGGATAAAGTGTAACATGTTCTAACAATCTATCTTACCTTAATTTAATTTCATCATTAAAATTAAAGCACTATACCAACAAGTGATTGGAAAAAAGTGGAAGTAGATTTCTTCTTTAGGCATTTAGACATGATTAGAATCTTGGAATCGTCATGTTATGAGAGCTTTACCGTTTACCACTCCCGACCTAAACAGGATTAATCTCAGATCGTAAAACAGATGAGAGTATATGTGATTACATAAAAACAAAATTTTGAAGCACTACTAGACAAATTAAATTTAAAGTTTTTGTTTCTATTACTTGAAACTTGCATGTGGCTATAATAAGTAAGCAAAGAGGCTAGTTATATATTTAGTTGAGCAATAAATAGGCCTAATTTCATGGTGTTAATTATTAAACCAAATTTATTAAAGTTCACAACTAAACCTTAATACTTAATTATTAGACCTTTCTTTGTGACATCTTTATCACATAACATGATCATCCCCAAGAAAACTTAGGCAACTATCAAATTTATGTGACATTAATATTATTAACCTTCAACTAATAGACTTTATAACTACTAAAAAAAAAAACTAATAGACTTTATGGATAGAGAAAGAAAGTACGTATTTATTTTAAGAAAACGTAAGAGATCAAAAAAGAATCCGTAACACATAATATTTAACTTTATGATTTCAATTTCAAATTTTAATTTAAAGTTTAAAATTGAAAGTGTAAGATTTTATTATTAACAGATAATAGAGAAAATCTTTATTCATATACTTATTATTATTATGGATTTATATATGATGCACTGACAGTGTATAATTTCTATACACTGTCAATACACCAGAGATTGACACCTCATCAATAGGCCATTATATGCAAATATAAATAAATTTTTTTAATTTGCCAGTAAGGGCCTATTGATGAGGTGTTAACCTCTGATGCATTGACAGTGTATAGAAACTATACACTGTCAGTGCATCATATACAAACTATATTATTATTATTATTATTATTATTATTATAGGATACATGAATACCTGATAAAGCATGTTATGTACTTTCTGGCTAGAGATAAAACGTGTTATATGAATGCTTACTTAAACATCTTTTTTAATGACATGTAGGATAAATATAAATTTATAGTTTGATAGAGATGTATATTAAATAGATAAAATTATTTCATGGTTACCAAAAGTGGTTGGCCTAAAAAAAAATTATTTGTTATGAATGATGCTTGAATTTGTTGAGAAATTGTGAGAATATAATTTTATGTAAATTTATTAAATTTGATGCAGGTAAATTTGTTTGAATTGATTAAAAAATTGAAGAACAAAATCGATTTTTTTTTATTGTTTTTCAAAAATAATCATTGAAATTCAACTTTTACCACGCTTTAGTACTTTAAAACTTTAAATAATGTGTAATCAGAATGGTGAGCCCACGCCGTTATTACTTTTCAAATCATGATTTTTGTAAGGGTTTTTTTCTCAAAAAAGTATTAGATTATAATTCTATAAAGATAAAAAAAATGTAACAAAAAAAATAAAGATAAAAAAATCAAAATTTGATCTAATAATTATTAATCCCTTCTTAAGAGACTTTAGATTCAAAATTAAATTCTTCATTTTCTTTTACTGCCTTATGAATAATTTTTTTTAAATCATCATAAATTAAAACATATTAAATCTTTATTATCCTTTACCAACGTAAGAGGTACATTTGTTCTAAACTGCTTACCAAATTTCTTTGATCAGATTGGATGCATATCCACTTGCTTTTGATTTATGGCCAAGAAGGATTAATTGCATACAATATTGGGGTTGTCTTTTAAAGCTATCATCAACCCTTTACTCTTTAGAGTTTTTTTTTTTGTTAAAATCTCGATATATCAAGGTTACTTTAGGTCTCGAATAATCTGAAGTCGAGTTACGATCGAATTCGATGCAAGAAAAGCTCTCCCAATGTTATGTTCTTCATTCAAAGACTTAAACTCGAGACTTTATTTAAGAGGCACTAAATTCTTTCCACTCAATCTTACAAACATTGGTCTTTAGATTATTTTTTTTGTTACAAGGGAAATGTTAAATAACTAGGGATGGGAGTGCTTGGATTTGAATATAAAATTTACAATATGCCACAAATTCAAAGACTTTTATTGGTTGATATATGTGTTTGTTAATACCTTTATCAAACTTTATTTTATTAAATTGCATAATGCATTTGATTTTAGGATAATTATTTAATACACCATTGATGATGTTTTTAGACACTACAAACAGAGTTACGATAATAACATATGTCTTTTAAAATTTTAAAAAAATAAAAAATAAAAAAAATAAAATATGTGTCATTATCCTAACTTGAGTCAAAAACTCTACTAACAGTATATTGATATAAATCCTTTATTTTTTTTTGTAAAATAAATAATTTTAGCTTGAGAAAAAATTTAGGTTCGAAGAATGAATTTTAAAGTTACAAAATTTTTATATTTTAAGAAAGATAATTATTAAATGCACTGTAAGTTTTTAAACACTATAAATAAGTTTAAGATAATAACATATGTTCCACTTTATTTTTTAATTATTTGTTCAATATTTTTAAAAGACATATATTATCATATTAAACCCATTTGTAAAATCTACAAATTTTATTGATAGTATATTAAATAATTATTCTTTTAAGAATTTATATAAAAAAGTGAAATGATAAATAAAAATGTGTGAAAAAATGAAAAGAAATAATTTTTATTGATGTTTGGTAAACAAATTTGAAGAAAATACGGAAAATTGTTGCTGAACTGAGAAAAATTTTTTAAATTTTTTTCAAGCAAAAACACCATTTAAAAAAAAAACACTGAAGAAAGCATACAAATATTATAAGAAATAATATAATAAACCTACAAAAGAAGTTGTAAAAAAAATATAAAAAATAACATTTCTTTAATTATTATTGTTATTACTTTCTTCCTCTAGCAGCAGCCTATACAACTCAAAGGTTTTATATCTCTCAGTGAAGCTCCCTCTCAGCAAGAGTTCCGATTCTCACTCACCACCAGTTTCTATCTCTCTCTGGAATTCCTCTGGAGGGAGGAAAAATTATGAAAACTTTTTCCATCAGCCATGACGTTGAATGATCAGTCTTTCTTAAAAAGTTTCCCTCATTTTCTTTCCTAAATTCATATATCTTTCTTTGACTTTCTTTCCATTCCCACTCGTCTTCTTCCTCTTGGCTTTGTTGTTTTCCTCTTCGTTGTTTTCTTCCCAATCATTTCTCAAAAGCCCCCTTTTTTTTGCTCTTTTTTGTATTCCAAAGCCTAAGATCCTTGCAACCCAATTCTTCTTTACACCTGATCAATCCAAATTCTCACATGGGTATCTTAATTTTATCTTTTTTTCTTGTAAAGTTCCAAGTTTTTTGATTTATTAGATTATACTGTAAGCTACTTATTCTGCTAAATTAAGAAGAAAAGCATATCTTTTTATTGGATCTTTCTCTGAAAGAGAAGCTTCGGGGAATTCTCTGATTATTTTTCTGTCCTTTGTTGCATCATCGACATTTCCTTATCTCTTTCCCAATTATTATTGATTTAATCTACTGCAAAGCCCCGTCAGTCCAGCTAATTGAACCAAGGATGTTCTCTTAATTTATTCATCAAATCACATTCTAGATTTCCCATATTTTCTTCATTTTTTCTCTTTTTTTCTTTTGCTCTGTTTCGTTTTCCTCTGGTTTTTTTGATGTTATGGGCTGTGCTAGTTCCAAGCAAAAACGATGCCGGCATTGCCAGGCTCCTTATTCACCGGCTCCAAGAAGCTATTCATTGCACGTGCATCATCCAGCTCAGCACAGAGGCGATAGCTACCATGTTGTAGCTTTAACATCCACCACATTAGGCACTCTCAAGCTAGAAGCCAGCCACCGCACCAATGGCAGTAGCATCAACGTTGCAGCATTTAATGGCAATCTTGAAAACGGCATTAAAATCAGTGGGAATGTAAGGGAAGTTGAGGAGCAGAGTGAAGGTTTAGCTATGGAAATGATTGAAGCAAAAGTTTGGTCGAAAATGATTGAAGATAAGATCCCAAAAGTTATTCCTAAAACTCCCATCAGGACTCCTCCTGGAGAACCTGAAACAATCAATACATGGGAAATGATGGCTGGACTTGAAGATACTAGTCCTCTTCGTTCTCCACGTCATTTTAGGAGTTTTTCTTTTGATGTTGCTAGTAATCCGGCTCCAAAAGAAAATGGCACGGTGTCTCCAATGTCTATGTGGCTTCAAATTGAAGAATATGGTGGTCGGAAATCGGATTCGGGGATTACGGATTTTGATCCGGAAGTTATTTCTAACTTTAAGAAATCGATTGAACAGCTTCCTCCTGAAAACCCTTTTCATCTCAGCCCTCAGAAGAATGACAAAGAGCAAGATTATGAGAAGAAAGTAAATGAGGTTGTTGTTCCAGATTGTAAGCTTAACAAGGATAAGGTTGTTGTGTACTTCACAAGTTTAAGAGGGGTTCGGAAGACATTCGAGGATTGCTGTCATGTCAGAGTGATCCTGAAAAGCTTAGGAGTTCGTATTGATGAACGAGATGTTTCAATGCATTCAGGGTTTAAAGAGGAATTGAAAGAGCTCATGGGAGAAGGGTTTAAAGTTGGATTGCCAAAGGTTTTTGTGGGGAAGAAATACATTGGTGGAGCTGAGGAAATAAGGCGAATGCATGAAGAAGGTGAGCTAGAGAAGGCGGTTGAAGGCTGTGAAATGGCGGATGATGATGGCGGAGACAATGGCGGAGCTTGTGAGGCTTGTGGGGATATCAGGTTTGTGCCTTGTGAGACTTGTTCTGGGAGTTGTAAAGTGTATTATGAAGACGACAATAAAGAAGAAGAAGAAGAAGAAGAAGAAAATGAAGCTGAAGAGGATGAGTATGGATTTCAAAGGTGTCCTGATTGTAATGAAAATGGTCTCATCCGCTGTCCAATTTGTTGCTACTAATTAGTTCATGAAAAACATAAAATTTCCCCTTTCATTTTTTTTTCCTGGTTTTTTTTTTAATCTATTTTTGTGAGTTTTTGTCTTTGTTGTACTGTACAGTGAGAAGTTTCTATGATATAATTTCAGTACAAGGAACAATATAATGTGTTGTTATAATCAATCAGTTTTCCTCATGATTACCTGTCATCTGCTTTTATAGCTGTACACTTACCATGTGTCCTTCTAAAAGGAAGCTTGTATACTTTCCAACAAATGGAGACTATGCTTTGAGAGATGCAATAATTAATTATAGCTCTTTTTCTTTACTGAATCTTTTGGTATAATGTATTTCCTCACTTCATTGGATTTGTATTGTACCAGTGCATGTGTTCATTTTTGTGTGTACCACGACAACGCGCAATTTGTCAGGTTGCAGAAGCTAGATGATGTTTCCAGGATACTCCTAGCAAGCCCCCAACATTTCAATGGCAAACTTTTTCAAGGCTCAAATCTCAATTCCAACTTCTGGAAAAGGGTAGAAGACTGACATGAGCGAAAACATAATTAGTTGAATAAATAGAAGATTCATTTTATGGGAGTGGTTTGGTTGAATAATTCAATCATGTAGGTGACAATGAGAGTCTGACTTGTCTATACATATATTAATCCCTGTAAAGCTTAGCTGATTGAATTAATAATAGAGCATCCTATTATAAACTTCATAGCCTAATAATAAAATTAGCAATTTCATCAAAAAAAAAAAGCAAGCCAAGTTAGGTGAAGAATGCTTCATGGTCAGCGTCGGTGGGTGACGGGTAGAAGAGGGAGAAGTTCAATCCAGTTTCTTGGGACTAAGGAGGCAAAGGATTGGTTGTTGCCGTTGATTCTTTCAAGTTTTCAACTTTCAGATAGGACCATTTCCTTCTTTGAGAGCTACAAATCAACCCCAAAAGGGATTGATTCCATTCAATATTTTCCTACCCCAATTAAAAAAGACAGGATTCCAGGAAACTGCAATGTCTAGAATTAACAAATCCATAATGAACTTGTTTCTTTAGCTCCTCTTTGAATTTGTCAAATGCGTTCAGCAAGAAAATTACAACAGTTCTAGCTCATGTTACCGAAAATTTTATCAAAATTTGACTGGTGATATCATGGGCTACTAAGATTTTCTGAGTTATCTATTGGATATTGATTTGATTTTGTATAGGGTCGTGCATAGTCCCGCAGGCTGAGGATCATGTGAGATGCTTAAAAGAATTAGATATCAGCTCAGTGCCATTAATAAAAAACAATACTGCTAAATGACATTAAAGATAATACAACTAACATAAGCCCAAGGAAGTATTGCTTATTTCTTCATTTTCACGTTCATGACATGCGCGGCCATTTCAGCTAGTAAATCACAAGAGGGTAATTGCCATTTTCCCCATCTAATCAATCATGTTCAAGTTTTTGGTTGTTGCAGATGGAAGAATATCAGTGTCCAGAAGATTGCAACTCAAATGCTGAACAAACCAATCAGATGCGTGCCATAAATGTTACCCAGAACAGTTTCATCAATTTGGGGGAGGAAACATAAAAGCAGTCATCTAGATGTTACACTTTTTAACAAGGCCCCATCTTTATGAAACGACCCTATATTAAAGTGGAAAATGTATCAAAGCTTGATAGTGGTTCTATTTGTCTTGTACTGCAAATCATGGGGAAGAAAAAGTTTGCTGCAAGCTGTTTGATTTTGCTTAGGAATCATACATTTTAGAATGTTATCTGATCATTATTCGTGGAGAGTCACATCCTTAATGAAGTTGACACATTTGGCCAAACTTGATTTTCTAATAACTAAGGAAAGCTACTTGAGATAATCTGTTTAGATTGAACAATTATTGAACCCTAAGAAATTCCTTCTAAGAGCATCATTTGTTTAGTCTGGTTTGCTGCATTTAGAACTTGAAATTTTCTTTTTTCGGATGGCATGATTGGTGAATTAAGGCGAAAGTTAGTCCATAATTGAGACATGAAACTTGATAATAGCTCAGTAGTAGCAGATCAAGCAGTGCTTGATTGCTACCTTTTACAGCAAGGAAAGGGGCATTAAGAAAACTAGATATTAGTTGAGGAGAGTTTAAAGGGAGTGACTAGAGAGCACTATTAAGCCGGCTGCTTAAATGTGAAAGCAACAAGCAAGCAGTCCAAAGCTTTGTTTTTCTATTCGTTTGAATCACAAATGGTAGGACAAAAAGTGATGTTGAAATCTAGAATTCTATTTTGGATGCTTACGTTTGCTCAAGGATAGCCAACTATCTTGGCTTTCTAGCTGGTATAATTGCCTTATGACAACTTGTATTCACGTTCCTAATAGAACAGACTATGATTTGGATTCACACAGCAGCATGAACTAAGATCGGACAGACCAAAATTGAAACTACAGTTTGAGAAGGAGCTCGACTGTCTGGTGATGGTGTGATATGGGATCAGAATCACGCATTCAGCGGAGCAGAATAAGCTGAAAATAGACACCAGTCAATTTCATCAGCAAACCGAAGACTCCAAGGTCACCCTCAAAATCATTGGAATTCATATTCCAGACAAGTGGTGTACACCTGATATTTCCTTTCCTCTTCAGACATGTTAAGAGTTAAAACTGTAAGTTATGCATCAGAATAAAGAAAAAACACTCAAAATGTCACGTATTTATCTTACATTTTAACCCATCCAACCTGCCGAAATCAGGGTAGGACTAAACTTTGAGTCTTTGTACAATTGTTTAAACTAGACTAGACTGGTATGAAACTGATAAGACTTTTTATTTTCATGCAAAAACGAACTATGGGAAAAGACTACTAAAAGGAGTGTTGTCTGAAACTTAAGTTTCTTTCTGTTTATTTTCATGGCTACCCAGATCAGCTGCGGCTTGAGCTGCATGACTCAACATGCCAGAAACCCAACGCGCTCCCTTGGCAAAGTAGCTGCTGTTGACTACAGCATTGGCAGCTGCTACAGCAGTTCTCCCAGCTGTTACAGCTGCAGTCCCGGTAACTAATGCAACAGTTTTGGTGATCTCCGAAACATGATACCTCTCATCTGCTGATTTTACGGTTTCCATGCTAGTGTTGATCGTATCAGTTAGGCCAATTCTATTGCTAAGCTCTGCAAGCCTGGCTGCTGCTGTAGCTGAGACCTTATAGGACTCATCAAGTTGTTTGGCCTTGATAAGGGCATCTTTGCCCAAAACATATCCCTTAGCTAGCATTGTTTTGACAACAGTCACGGCTTCTCCAGGGGTAGAAACAAATCGGTCTGTATGAGTAACCTGCTAAGATATTGATGGTTTAGCATGATCAACTAAAAGAGAGCAGCTCAAACTACAAATAACAATACCTTGTTTACGTGAAAATTCATTCCACACGATATGCATCAAATATCATAAAGAAATTGCCAAGAAAAAATTCATCAAATTATTGGAAGCAGGTGAGACCATCAATTGAGCCATTAGGAAAAAATCCTATATAAGATAATTAAATAAGAAAATGGCATATTGAGAAACATGCAATGACAATTAGTAAGGATGCCAGAGTTCAAATATTCTAGCAAAAATGTTCCCATGCCCCATATTGCTCATCATGCTGACCAGAAAAATTATGCTAAATAGGGCAAAACAGTAGACAAGACTGCTGCAGAGACAGTGATAAAAACTCGGGGATAGTTCCCAATTTCTTCATCATGCCAAAAATGCTATATTCATATTGCATGATATAGCCAATCACTAATTATGACTCTCGGAGCAGATTAAGATAGTAAACTCGGAATTAGAATAGTCTTGAGAAAATTACAATTTATTCCTCTCTTCCATACTTATATTACCTTACTGTAATTCAGACAAGACTGCTGCAGAGACAATGATCAAAACTCGTGGATAGTTCCCAATTTCTTCATCATGCCAAAAATGCTATATTCATATTGCATAATATAACCAATCACTAATTATGACTCTCGGAGCAGATTAAGATAGTAAACTCAGAATTAGAATAGTCTTGAGAAAATTACAATTTATTCCTCTCTTCCGTACTTATATTACCTTACTATCCTGTAATTCATATTCTTCAATTTTTGATACCCAACAAATTCAAGATGTACCAACCAAACATGAAGTACTGTTTAATGTTACAAAATTTAAGATATATCAATCATGGTGTTTCTAAAGGCAAATAAGAAATATATCAAATCACACACTCATGTTGGAGTCCCTTGCCGAGAGTCCAATAAGTAAAATGTGCTTACTGATGGTAGTGAACCAAGCAATCAACTTGCTGTCCTCATTAAAGAAATTAATGCATACCATTGAGCTAGTATAGTCTTGAGTTTCCCAAGGATATGCATCATCTATGTATGAACCCCACCTTGATATGCATACAGACTGATCGACAATTGTAGCTCCCTGACACATCAAAATTCGGTAAATAATGAGAGAAACAATCATCATCATCATCATCATCAAAGCCTTTATCTCAAGAGATAATGAGAGAAACAATAGCTAAAAAAATATCCAGAAGGTTCACGATGTTAAGTTGCCAATGTTAAGTGACATTCCTACAATCTTGAGTTCAGGGAACATTTAAACAGCATAAAGAATCCATGAATTAAGGAGTCATCCCCCCTTCTTTCAAATTAAGGAATCATCACTCATCACAAGTTAACTCAACAAAGGAAATTTAGAGGATGATAATACCATATATCAAGATGCTAATGAGATTTTCAGTACTGACTGAGAAAGGAAAGAGATAAGATTATCTTAACAATGATCTGTCTCAATTTTCAAATTGAAAGAACGATTTTGTTGCAAGTTTCTCCAATAAGGAAGATGTCTGGAAGTTAGTTGCTGAGAAATTTTTATTATTTTCCAAGAATTTAATTTCTGATATGAGTTGCTAACCGGTGCATATTACAAGTCATACAATTTTAAAGATAAGCAATGGCAGGCTGCTTGCCTTCAAGAATTATAGAGTTTAAATTGACGGACTTGTTTTTCGAAAGGGCGCTATCACTATTACCTCTTTTCACCTTCTAGGCCAACTCACATGAAGCTGATGCACCAGATCTTATACCAAGTTCCCTGACTATAAAGGACATGCAAACAAAGTTCTAAATTCTTTACAGACACTCAAATTGTTGATATTGTAATTTTATCTCTGTGGTTCTGCTAAAGTCAAATTGCAGGACTTAGACGAATAACAAATGAGTTGCATACTTGGAAACCTATTTATCGGTTTTGATGCACACAGGACATAAGGTCACATATCAAAACCAAAACAAACATACTGAGGCAAGAAAAGGATCAGAACCATCCCGGTAGCTAAAAGAACTTGATCACAATTATTTTTGCCTTCCAAAAATGAAAATGACAGTTATTTCCCTCTCTGGAAGTATAAATCAGAGCTTACACTGAGTAAGACGGCAGTTTCCAGCGAATAAGCATCTTTGAATGTCACATAGGCTGTACATGCATCTTCCCCACATCTGTTTTCCGTAAAGAAAACAGTTCTCTTCATTAAAGCATGAATTTCAAGAAATAACAGAATCACAGAGATCATGCAGCAAGTATGACACCAGTCCTACAATAAGCAGCTAGTCACTTTTGCATGAGATTCACATGAACACTCCAGAACCTACTTCTATCAGCATCAGCATCCAATTACTCTTATCTTAGGTTTAAAAGAATGATCAAGTATAACTTAATGTTCATCAGTTAATCACATCGCGCTAATGCATACGTACAAAAGAAGGTTATGTAACTTCAAATAAAATGTAAAATTAAACATCTTGATTATGGTAAACTCTCAATAGTTCAAGAAATATATCACAGGCAAGGAAAAATGCACATGCTGCTAAGTCAAATTTGAACAGATTATGGAATCATAATTAAGCAGACTCTGTTAAAGAGATCTATTTCCCTATAATCAGATCGAAAGTACCTAGTATCTAACAGGAAAGCATTTCAGACAAAAGACCTCCTCACTTTTGACTTTTCCTAAAAGAGTCGGTAAACAATAAGTAAAATTAAACAGCTTGATCATAAGATCCTCCTTGATTCAAGAAACCTGTTACTAGAAAGGAAAAAGAAACTTGCTGCTAAGTTACATTTGTACAAATTATGGGAATCATAACCTCCAGCATTTCACTCAAAGAGATTGATTTTCCTTAATAAATCAAGATTGAGATTATCAATTATCCAACAAGAAATCATTTCAGACGAAAGACTTCTTATCTTTTGACTTTTTTCTCAAAGAACCAGTGAGCAGTAAGTCCAACAAGTTTACAAATGCACAATAAATCTAAACAAAATCATGAAAACACACCATAATGGAGACAGTGGTTTGCATTCAGTGGCCAGCAACTGAGTACCAGAAGACTACCTGATAATTTCAACATGCTCAATTGCACCACAATAAGCGAAAAAGTCGTGAATATCCTTCTCAGTAGCTTTTGGCGATAAGCTTACAATTTCAGCAGTGTAACCGCCGGAGTACATTGTCTTAAAGTTTCACCGAGATAAAGCCAGCGAAGAAGAACCTATTTGAAGGTATTTAAATAAAATTTAAGAAGCAAACTTTACTGAAGGTAGGTTGATAACATAGAAATCATCTTTGTTCATTCAACGCTTTATAATGCTGAAACCATTTCTATTCCATAGACAAGACCATTTCTTTTGCAGAGATAGCCAAGATAAGGGTAATGTCAGAAAGAGTACAGGCATTATCATCTTCGGGCAGTGTTACTTATGAATGGTTCTCATTTCTACAATCTTCAGTGGTCCCAAGCTTTCATCTATCTTCACATAGGTGCGAAATGAAGGCAAAAAAATTCCTGGATGCTTCTAAAATCTTATGAAAATACCCTGCTGTTTTTATTGTAGCTCAGTTTTCTAGTATTGCTAGCCTTATTTCAATATTAACATATTCAAATGACCATTACTACAATGTCAAAACTATATAACAAGTGGAGTTAAAATCTGTAATCTCAAGCAAGGTGCCTTAATCTACTCAAGATCTGCCTAAATGCACCACCAAAAATCATTGTTCAAGTCAAAAGTAATAAATGGACAAGCCTTGGGGACAGCCATAGCCCATGCAATCCTCCAAAGCAAAAAAATTAACTAGCTTTCATTGTAAAGAAGAATGCAAGTCAAACAATGCAAGCGTGAAGCAAGATTATCAAACTTTTTGGCTAAAGTGCAAAAAGAGCTCAACTTGCATTAAAGAATAAATATTAAGTGCTTAACTATAAAAAACTATACGTTTAAGAATTCAATATTCAAAAACAATCCTCATGATGTTACAGTGGAAAAGGGGTACCAGAAGAGGGAAACCAGGAAAAACTACAGAATCATTAAGAACAAAATAAAATCATAGCTGATCAATAATGGGGGTCAATAATGAGTGAAACAATCAAAACATTTTCCACCAAAGATCAATGTAGGAGCCCTGAGCTTCCAACTACCAATTAAAGAATTTAAAGAAACATGGTTACTAATTGCCATTAACATGCTTGAAAGTGATCATTTGGTAAGCATATACTGATTGCTATTCTTTAAAAACCTGAATTATGATGGAAACCCAGACATTAAAAAGGATAAGTGAACTCATTAAAGCTTAAAGTATGCAACAAAGTCAATAAAAAAACTGATAAAACAAGCTGAAAAGAACTGTGTATCATTGAATTTGCAAGAAAAAATGGTAAAAGAAATTGAGGCTTTATTGAAATGATGATATAATTACATACCTGTTGTAGATCAGAGCAGGTGATTAAGAGGTTAAGTATTATCAGAAAGAAGGAACGAGAGACAGAAGAGACATCTAACGAAAACCAACATAACCTCCATCTGGTAACTAGGTGAGCTGATCTCATCAGATAGCTACAATCCCACTCTCATTAATGGAGCGTTAAAATTAATCAAGAGAAAATTGTTTTTTTTTTTGTCTAATAAATAAAAAAATCATCATAATAATATATTCACTTCGTGAAAGAAAATGTTAAACAAAATCTATATTTATTAAAAAATTATAATTAATGTATTCTTGTTTTCTTTAATTTAGTGAACATTAAATGAAAATTCATTGTTAAAATAATATTTTAAGTAATCATGATAAATATTTATAAGCATCCATTAATTCAATATTTTTAAGCTACATGCTCCAAATATATCAAAATAAGAAAATTATAAAAATTTTGTTAGCGTTTGGTTGCATGAAAAATCTTCTTTGTTTATATGCATTTTAAATTTTTAAGAATATTTATGTTTTTTTTACACATTTAATTGATATAATTAAGTAAACCTCTCAAAATTTTACTATAATAAAAAGAAATGTAAGGTAAAAGAAAAAATTAGTATGTAAATATTTTATTTAAAGATAAACATGCACATGTCCTATCAAGGAGATAGTTTTTCTTGCTCCATCCTTTAACATTTAAATGAACAAAAATAAAGTTAAAACTATATATTTTTTTTCATGCATTATATCATTTCTTGTACAATGTACACTGCATATAAAATAAGTAAATATTTCAAATGAATTATTACTATAATAAAAAGAAATGTAAAGATGAAATTAGTGTGTAAATATTTTATTTAAAGATAAACATACATATGTCCTATCAAGGAGATAATTTGAAACTCCATCCTTTAAAATTTAAATGAAAAAAAATAAAGTTAAAAAAAAATATTTTTTCACGCATTATTTCATTTCTTTTGCAATGTACACTGCATATAAAATAAGTAAATATCTTGAATGAATTATTTAATCTTACTTAAATTTAATTTAATTAAGTATATTATTTTATACTTTCATTTGTTTTTTTTTGAAATTATAAAATAACAATATAAATAAAATATTTTTAATAAAATATATAATTTATTGAAGTAACAAATAAGCATAAAAATCAAATTTAATATTACATTTATATTATAATTAATTAATATAATTTTATTTGTTATCATCATAAAATGAATAGTTAAATATTTATTGTATTTGATTAAGTACATATTTGTATGCAATGTTTTTACTTTAGTATTTATATAATAAAATTGTTTTTATTTATTTTTGTTAGTTTAAATTTTTAAATTTTTAATTCAAATTTTGATGGTATGTTTATTGTTTTTGTGATATTTGGAGATTTTGTAATTTTTTATATTTTGTTAGTTATTTAAAAAAGTGAAAAAATAGTTTATAATTTAAAACATTCATTAAATAACAATTATATCTATGGAATTTTCTTAAAATGAGAAACAGAATTAACTTTTATAACTACGATAGTGATATTTTCATTTGTTTTAATTAGTTGAAAAATATGTTTACAATTTGTATTTGGATTGAATTTAAATGGCGCGTGATGCTATTTTCTCAAAAGGGGCGTTGGCGGGTCTCTCCAAAAATGGTTGGCTGAATTTACCTTAATAACCTCGTCGCCGGATCCTTGTCATTCCATTGGCGGGGAATCACAGTATGATAACTTGCAACATCACCCGCTAAATATATCTAAAATTCAATGCCGGGCCCAGTATTTCTCTCTATATCCCTTTTACCACAAATTTTTATTATTTTTAAATAAAGATACCATATTTTACAAGTTGACTTGATCCAACCATTAGAAAGTTTTCGTAAAGTTTTAAGTTTTGGTTGGCAAGAAGAAAAGAAATGGGTGAGAATAAAAAATTTGTTAATTTAATGGTTAAGTTACAAAATAAGAAAGTGGTTATGAAACCTAATCATTAGATTATTAAATTTTCCATCCTCATCTATTTTTATAATTTCTACCGAGCAAAGTCTTAAATTTCACGAGTTTCAATTTGTAATTTAATCCAAATAACTCACTTGTCTTTTTTTAGAGATGGTTTCTCATAAAATTGAGGTTATATAAGCATTGCTTTTTACATGGGGTTTTACGAATTTAGGAGATGATTTAGGTTTTAGGCCCAACAACAAAGTGCCCACCTTATCTTACATACTTTCGTGTTTTAGCTATGATTTTTTTTAATTAGAGTTTATATTTGATATATTAATAGTATATGGATATTATGTATATAGATATTATATACTGTCAATCAATAATAAAATATCATTTTATTAATGAGTAAAGTTAAAAACTATATAGGTTATTAAAAATGAATTAAAAACTTTATTGATAATTATTTTAAAGGGCTTACATATTTTGCAATTTTGATGATTAATGAAGTAACATTTTATAATTAACTAATAGTGTATGGTATCTATATGTTGTTAGTGCATTAAATATAAACTTTTTTAATTACATTGTTTTTAGGTTAATCTTGTATTTTCAGAAATATATAAAAGCAAAAAAAATTAAATAAAATAGAAAAATAAATGAAAATAAAAAAAATTAGAGCATTAAAAAAAATTAAAATCTCAAAAGATAAAGTTCTAATGAGCTTTAATGGTATACCACCTAATGATAAAAAAATACACAAAAAATTAAAGAAAAAAAATTCAAATAGAACTAAATAAAGAGTTTAATTCAACTAAATCTATATGTAATACCCTATTTACTCAAATTACAACAAGAGAGCATACATAATGAACATAAAAAAACTATTATAATATTAATCAAAATGGTATGAGACACTTGATCCCACATGAAAAACATAAATGATTTCTTGTGGGTTTATATGAATTTGTGCTATTCCATCTTAATAGATATCTTTCGGAGTGTGATTTTCCTAAAGTCCATATAAATTGGTATCAGAGCCATCCATGTCTCTTAGTTGCAATCGTATGCGCGGATGGTGCTGTCAGAATTGCAGAGTTTGCTTAAGGCTAGATGCTAGCACAAAGTTAGATCTTGTGGTGATGTTGGTATTGCAGTGTTTGTTTGGGGCTAAGAAAAACAAAAAGCTAGTGCAAAGCTAACAAAAAAGAGCTAGCACAATGCCAACTCAAGGAGTGGTGACGTTGGTACTTCAATGTTTGTCTAAGGCTAGATCTAGTGTAAAGCTAGCTCGCATGGACATCCAGACTATAAAGTATGGTGGATTATTACGATTCTAATTGAAGTGGTATGAAACACTTGATCTCACATGGAAAACATAAAGAATTCTTTGTGGGGTTTATATGGATTTGGACTCTCCCACCTCAATAATTAGCTTTTGGGGTATGATTTTTCTAAAGTTTACGTAAGAAACACATTAATCTTCAATACACAAAATTCAACAATAAAAACATTAGCGATAGAAAGCAAACATAAAGGGTGGTTTATGGATTTAGGAAAGAAGTTTTAATTTTAGTTTTTTTTTTTGTTTTTTGGAGTTAGGTTAGCAAATATTTATGAAGGTTGTTTTGGGTGCTTAATTAAATGACATAGTTGGCATTTTTGGGCAAGAGATAGTTCTAGGTTTTATTTTTAGATCTAAGATTAGTTAAAGGATTTAATGGAATTTCATTTAGAATAGGTAAAAGAAGAAGTCAAAATAATCTTTTTGAATTTTTGGGATTTTCTGAAAGCGAAAAGATGGAGGAAAAGGTGTTGGCACTAGAGTCTAGGATTTGGTTTGAAGCTTTTGATAAATGTATGTTTTTTCTTGCAACCGGCAGTTAGGAGAATTTTTCAATACCAGGAATAGCATGGAAAGAGGTTGTGGAAAGAAGAAAACATGAAAGAGAAGAGGAGGAAAAATGAAAGCAAAATTGGAAGTTTGCCTTTTATAAGAAATCAAAATGATGTCATTTTGAAGCTTCAAGAGCTAACCCACACCAAATCCACTTTCTACTTGTGTATCAATCACAGGGCCAACCCTACCCATATGTCCTAATTTTTTTTTCATTTATATACTTTTTATTTCATCTTTATTTAATTTGGTTAGTTTTAAATTTGTGTAATTAATGTGTTAATTTAGTAGTTTCTTTCTTTGATTAATTTCTTAATTAGTTAATTTAATTTGATTATTTGATTAATTAATTTGATAAATTAGTTAAAATATTTATTTGTTTGATTAATATATACTAGTTAAATTTGTTTAATGTTTTATTTACTTGCTTTTATGATAAAATTAGAATAAATTACTTGAAAAACATAAAATGAAAATCATAGGTAGAAGATCAAATTAAGTTTACAAAAATGTTAATTAAAATTTGTTAAATAATTCCATAAATCATTACTAAACCAAGAAATTAAATGGAGATTGTTCTATGATGAAATTCTGAAATGCCACGAATGATTGACATTTTAGAAATTTTTAAGTATGAATATTTTCTTTAAATTTTAGTAAATAGAATATTTTAAAAAAATTTCAACACAAATAATTGATAATTATTTCAAACAAAAAATAAACTAATAATAACTAGAAAACATAGTGATAAGGCAATAAAAAATAATAAAAGTAAAATAAAAAAAAAGAAAGAAAGATAGGTAATATGAGTCAAACTAAAGAACATTGGACTTAAATGTAGACTTAGCCCAAGAGAAAAGATGACTCAAAAGGATCATGAAAAATTCATTATGTGATCATTTAAACTATGAGTCTTAACAGTAATTATGTGTATAATGACTCCTATAAATAGGTGCTAGGTATCATCCTTACAATGGAATCTCAATTTGGCTTACTAAAGCTTTGCTAAATCCCTTTTTGACTTAAGCATTGATCGTTTCCTTTCTTGCAAAGTATTTAGAAACACGCTAACGGAAAAATCAAGAGTCTTATGTCATCAAAATCTTATTGTTGTAATTAGGCAACAACAATAGAAAATAAAATTTAGGAAATAGAAACAATCAAATCAAGATTGAAAAGCCTTTCATAAGACATAAAGTTTATCCGATGATGAAGCTTCTCAAAAAAGACCAATGGATTTCTTGGATACTCTTAAGTTAAGGATAAATTTTTTAGGAATTTTGCTAGAATAATGAAAAAGACTTATGAATTTGTCAAATTTTTAAATATTTGAACATTAATAAAAGCAAAAAACATTTACTTAAGACTTTTTAAGATACCGTAAATTAGTTGGTACCATCTAGAATAGATATTGTGAGTTGCAAATGTTTTCATGCACGTAGTCGTACTCCTTGAATTCAAAACTTTGAATATAAATCACGTTTATCAATTTAGAAACCCTTAGTGGAATTTGGGGTGTTCTTATATTTATATGTATGGTCACACGCCTACAACGAGAAAAATTGATAGCGAGTAGTGACTTCATAAATCTTGTATCTAGCAATTATCTTCACGGGTTTAATACACTGTGACAATTTTGATATCTTGCATTTACAATTAATTTCTCTTCTTTTTTTATCCTTTAGGTTTCGACTAATTCCTTATATAAAAAAATACAAGTTTATTCATAATAAAAAGCATGTAGAGTTGGTCTCAAGTCTTCTGGTTAATTATCTATCCACAAAAAGGTTTTCTGATTAATTAAGAATATCAAATTACAAGTATAAATTTTCTGACAAGCAAGCAATTCTCAATTAGAAGTGTCACACAAGAAAAAGAAAAAGTTATTTTTGTGTCATAATCTACACCTCTTTTTCAAAGTATTAAAATCAATCAACTAATTTTATTAACATGAAAAATTTAAAGCAAATTTTGTCACTATCATCAACCATAATAATTGTTCTTAATCTCTATTTTTATTTCTTGGATAAAGAGAATTGTTTTTCTATGACTTTAAAAATTAGTGAAACTTGTTTACATGATGCAAGCATGCATGCATAATCTAGTTAATCCAATTACTAAAGGGACAAATTTTGTTAAATAATGATTTTCTGTATTCAATTACTCCAAGATATACAAAATGGATATAGAATATAAAGGCTAGCTAGGGTATTGTATTTAACTTTTATTATACTTATTTATTTTAATTTCGTTAAAAACTAAAGCTATAAAAAGTAAAATATGGTGCATGTACTAATTAAAATTCAAATCTCAAACTTGCAGGGTACAAAATTTTTCATATTTTAAATGTGAGAACATGACTTCTATTGAAGGTTAGAGCTTCTTTAATTTGTTACTATAAAAAAGTTGATAGATTAGTATATGACGTTATCATTCAAATTGATATTTTAACAGCAAATCCAAATTCGATAAAAATTTATATATATTTTTTGTTACAAGAAAAATATTAAACAATTAGGAAAGGAGGTGTTTGGATTCGAATCCACGACTTATAATATATCACAACTCATCCTTAATCACTCAATCAAAAATCAAGAGGTAGTTAGCCAAAAAGAAAAAAGAAAGTAAAGGAGAAAGAGATTTTCTTGCCACAAAATCAGATATGCAAAAGCCCAAAGATAAGTACAAAAAAGCAGAATGATGAAAAGCCCAAGAGGCTAAACTTTAAGGGCTCTTTTAGGTGCTCAATTTAGTTGACTTTTATTCTATCATTTTCATTCATTGAGATATCTGACAAATTGCTTAAAACAACTTTGCCTTTTCGTTGCTCGGCTCCTTTGATGATTGCGTCGGCAACTCGGCATGGCATGCAATTGCAACTTTGCAAGCCACTTTGCTTGTTTTTCTTTTCTTTTAATCTGCGCCTTTGTTTTTTCGATTGATAAATTAAAATTATTTGTATTCGAATTCAAACCTCCCATTTCATATATTAAAAAGTTTTTTGTCTCACTTTAAAAACACTCACGCCCGTTGTAAATCATGCCTAACTATGTGTGTGTATTTGAATTAATAATAATATATATTTCACTCATGAAATTGTGCCACATTCATGCATCATGCATGAATATACTGTGACAAATCACTCTCTGGAAACCATGTTTTGGTAGCACATGAGTTGCTTTGTTTCTAGCACGAAAAGTACTGTGTCTCACCGTATGAGCTTGAAACAAGCTCGTCAACTACCGGTTTATTAGGAGATAAGTCTGCAGAACTTGTCTGAAGCTTCTTAATAATAATACTAAGTGCATGTCTTTCAAGAACAACATGATGAGCAAACTCCAAGGCTTTGACTGCTTCTGCCTTTGCTTTCACAATAAACGTATCAGTTACAAAGGATGTTCTAGAAGCATACGAACTTATCATTGCACCGGCAGAGTCTCTGATAACAATATCCAATCCCCCGTTTGATTAGTGATATCCAATTCCCTATCCAAATTCACCTTATCATATTTGTCATTTATCCAAACCTCCAGTGCAGTGAAATTGCATCATATATAAACCCAATTAATAAACTATCAAAATAGAGAATTTATAAAATCCACTTGCCATGTTAACTAAGCTAATTTTCTTGGGACTAGAATATTTTCTTAAGGCATATACTTATTGATGCTTCTAGCAACCATTAGGCCATCTCCTCATTCACTTTGCATTGCTTAAGATACTGACAAACTCAAACAAAAATTAATTTTCAGAGTAATTGCATATGTATATATATAATATACACACATATTATCTTCATGTATGCTAGAAGTTAAATCTTTTTCAGCCAAATCAGTCCAATCTTCTTGTTAATGGAAAATTTGATTTGATTTGCATTTCCATGGGTCAACAATTCCTTCATAATTAAAAAAAAATATCATTACTTCTTGGATTTGCAGTGATACTTAAACCTAATTGATGGTTTCTCGGAATGGGGATTCACTTTAAATTGGTAGTTAAGTATCTTTCTAAATATCCTGCATGTTAATCATGTCATTCAACCCTGTGATAATTCACTTTTTCTGTTTTTCTAAGTTCAATTTTGGAATAGTGATCATATAATGGCCTCTGTCAATTACTAATTTTTCCCAATTCAAACGGAAAACTATCTTATAATCCAAATCAAAATAAACGATTTCATTGCCATGCATGTCCTAGCTTCCATTAATTATTAAAACATTTAAACAAATTAACAATTTGAAGACGCTGCATGAGTTTTTTCATGCTAAGATCAGCATGATTCATCAAGTAATTATTATTCATAAAAATCATTATTCTTAGATATTGCACTTATTTGCGACACGACCCTATTTTAGTTGATTATGAGTTCTTAAGCTTCATGCAAATTTAGGATCTATACTGACACTTAATTATATAGAGTTTACATTAAATTTGATACGGTAATTTTGGTAAATCTGAGTATCGTCGATGGATCGATCAAAGTCATATCATTCAAACCAATGTGTTTACTGAAAGATCAACAAGTTTCTGAAACTATAGTACATCATGTTCCTAATGACTAGACTAGACTTCGGATGGGGTCGGATTATGATTCAACGTTGCCTGTCACACTTGTGAGACAAACGTACAGCAAAAGATAGAGAATTCGTCTTCTGATCCTGGTTTTCTGCATGTCTTAACCTCTTCTGGCATATATGTTTCTCTCAAAATGATTAGAATTACCATAGTCGGCCACCTAGAGAAATTGTCGTGTAGATTCCAGAAATTTTACCTTACCCCTACCCCTCTTGTTTTAACAGCAGAAAAAGGAGCAATGTTTCTTTTCTTTCTATTACTATATATTAGTTGGTGAACAATATTATATATATTGAAATAATCAAACAAGAAATTAATGAAAATCTCATAACACATATATGTAGGTCATACTTAGCAAAACTTGGTTAGAATTCCATCAAATCACTCTCTAATGATGATTTTGGAGCTTACGTATTGCATTATAACGCACTACTTGATCCCAACTTACCGACAAAAAGCTTTGGATCAGCAGAATATTCTTCCAATTTGCTTCTTTTGTTTCAAAATTGACAACCTCCTTAATCATATTAAATTCATGTAATTTAGTATATTAATTAAACTTTGATTTGAAAAACGAGATTGGTCCGACTTATTAAATAAAGATATATACACTTATAACATACTCGAATGTAGATAAATACACATTATTAAACTTTAAATCAAATGAAAGTTGCTACAAATTACCAAAATAAAAAACAGATACAAATTAATTAAATTTGTCTTTTCCAAACAAAAGTAGTAGTATCACCATTAAAATTAAAGGCTTTTGCTATAGTGCAAGTCCTTTTATTATACAAAGTAATTACAGTGCACACCCTTCCACATGAGGGGCATCTTAAAATATATTCTAATTTTTGTTTGATCTAGTGACCAAAACCTAGTAATTAAGAAATAAAATACGATGCAGAAAATATCATAGAAGGTGGTTTATTATTACATAATTAAACTCCTAATAATAGCAGCCTCAGCACTATCAGCATCAATGGTGGCCAAGAGCTGGGATAGTCGCTCACTTAGATCGTCAACCTCCCTATGCAAGCTTCTAATGTAGTTGCAAGTCTCCTGTAAAATCTTGGATGCTGATACCTGCAGCAGGATTAATACAGTCAAATCAAATGCCATGTTTGACAATAAGTCACTTTCTTCTGACAAAGCAGCTGGACATTATTATTTTACACAAGGTCGATTTGCATATAAACGAACCGAGTCAAGATCATACAACTAATAATAATTCATAGTCAAGTCGACAAAGTAAACTATTAAGGGCTTGTGCATTATCCTCCACATAATGAGGCTGAGACTGTGCTTTAATCAACTAAACAGGAAGGGTTTGGTTTTTGCTCCTCCTCCAGGGTCAAAGAAGGGCACTGTTCTAAGTCAATGAGAAGCTCAAAACTATGAAAATGTGTTTCCTTGACATCCGGAGTCAAGTTTTCAAAACTGGTTTTCGAAGATTTCTATTGTTATAAAATATATATAACTGAAATATACTATTCCCATGTGGCATGTGTTACAGTTTCGACACCTGTCCTGCAGCTTTGGATTTAGAAGAAAGAAAATTCAACTTGTACTTCTTGAAACAGAGACGGGGAAAGAGAGAAGTTTACCTTGTCAGATCGCCTATCGCGAATCTCAGGAAGAAGTTGGCGTAACTTGGAGACAAGTTCAATGATCTGATCATCAGAAATCCCCGAAGCACCAGCTGTGGACTGCCTCGACCTTCTGCCAGACATCTTGGAAATTAACACTAAGGTTTTATATCAGTTAGCTGCTTCCAAAGCAAAAACCAACAAATGTGGTTGTTCTTGGTATAAGCCTAGACGTTTAAAATTTTCAACAACTACCAAAACCCAAGCTATAGCTAGAGATATAAAGATGTGTAAATGGGGAAGGGAAGAACTAAATATATAGAAAATGTTTTCGTTTGGCAAGAAGAAGAAGAAGAAGAATCGAGTAGGAGTAGTGTTAGATAACAGATATGAAGAATTGGAGAAAGTGATAAGAGAGATATAAAGAGAAAGGAAGTGTGAGAGAGAAAGAACAATAACAAAGACACTGATGTTGGATGTGAAGAAGACAAGTGCATTGGAGAAAGCAGAGTTGGACTACGGAGAGCTTTGGCGTTTAAGTGAAAACGTGAAAGAGAGAGAGAGGGGGGCGAGGAAGAAGTGGTAATTAAGCCTTGTTGTTTATGTTCCCAACTTGGGGTTTGATCCCAAGTGGGCTTAAAGTAATGTGTTCGTTTTTGAGCAAACATTGTGGGCCTTCACGTGCATGTCTGAGTACGCAATGCCATGTGATCATTCTCTCCTCTCCTCTCCAATCACCGTCTTTTGAACACTGAATTCCACAACCCTAATCACCTTTTTCACTCTCTCATTTTTGCCATTCGAACATCCTAAACCCTCTTTGTTTTCTAACTGTTTTTCCTCCTCCTTCTTCTTCTTCTTCCTCTTTCTTCTCAAAGCTCCCATGGTTCACCTGCTCTCTGCTGCCTTTACTTCTCTGCTACCCAGTCTTTTTTCAGGATTCTGATCCCTTCAGTTTGCTGTTTTCGAATATTTTTAACTCATGAATTGTGTTATGACGTGACATTTTACATTATTAGTAAAGTTTTTGTTTTTAAGATTATTTAGAATTATTATATATATTGTCAGCAAAGTGTATTGTTCTTTTAATATACCAAAGAAGAAGAGATGGAACTGTTGATGAAAATTTTTTGTTTTATACCTTTAGCTTGGAAAAAGGGACAACAAAAACGTTAAAAATAGAGATATAATGATTTGAATTATTACTCATAATCAGAACATGTTTTTCTTATGATGCCATTGGAAGCAAGGGCAAAGCCCCCGGTGGAGGCTTGAGCCACTGGTGGCTTAAAAATTTTTAAAATTTTATGTTACATAAATAAAAATTATTTCATTTTATTATATTTTATTTGATTTTTTTATTAAACTTTTGATGCTCGAAGTTCAGTTTCAAAATTATATTATATATAAAATGTGTTTTTGCATTGAGTTTTCAAAATCGAAATTAAAAAGATAAAATGTATTTATTAATTTATTTGTTGTTGGCACAATTATATTGGTTGCCAATTCTAATTTAAAGAGAATATTTTCAATAAAGAACATTTTGAAGAATGTTTGTGTAATCAAATAAGAGATAATCAATAGTTTAATGATAGCTTAGTGGGTGTACATTGAAAAATATATGTGTTTAAAAGCATTGATAACAAAATTATTACGTAATATTTTCAAATATGAAACCGCATTAAAGATAATTGTAAAATTTTAACAATTATGACTAGATATGAAAGTTTAATTTCATTATTATTGTATATAATTAGTATTCTTATTATTATTATTTTTTATAATTTAATATATTTAAATTAAGATAAAATTTCTGATTCCATATTGAAAGATATTTTATATTGATTTAGTGCATTCAAAATTTTATTTTTAATGAATATTTTCACATCGTAATTGATTAGAAAAGAAACTCTTCTCATTGACAACCATATTAACTTCGTTAATTGTTAATAAAAAATATTAACAAATACATAAAAATATTGATTAAATTAATATTTAAAAAATTATTATTAATATATTACTTCGTTAGCCGAACTATTAGTTCTAGTCGTTAGTTATTCAGCTGGTACTATACTTTCATTGAATTGGTAAGTGAAGTAAAGTTTGAAGAGATGGTAATTGATGATAAGCATGTGCAGTAAGACCCATGATTACCTAACACACTTTGTATTAAAATTTTAGTAGATCTGACAATTCGTGTTTTTAATTCGTTTTTGTATCATGTAAAATCGTATTCGTGTCGTATAAAACACAAAAATTTCATGTCAAAATTTGTATTGACACGGAAAACATAAAATTTTATTTTTAGCTTGTATAATATTGATATATAATTTTTACTTAATTTTAATCCGTGTCACATCGTATCTTATATTCGTATCATTTTCGTATCGTATCTAAAATTACCATGTCTAAATTTTAGTTGATCACTAACAGTAACAAAAAGTTTGATCGATTAGGTTCAAGATCCAAATCTTGGTTTTTTAATATCTTTATAAATTTAAAAAAATAGTTTTTTTTTATTTCTTATTTTTGCAAAGATATTATTCTATAGATTAAGTCTGAGTACAAAACATTATTCAATGATTAAAAAAACAGTTGATCAAGTTTTTCATTGAGAGAGAAGGTGATAAGTTTATTTTATTTCTTGTTAGAGAAAATTTAGTAATTAATTAATAAATGGATTTTTATCAACCAAGCAAAAAACGCAGGCTGTCTCTCTCAAATAATTGTTTTTCTTCCTTGTATGGGACATAACTACGTGATTGTTGGAAACTCCTTTGATTTTCAGACCCTCCAAATCACATGACATTTCCCGGCACACACGACATGACACGTGGCATGTTTTAGTCTAGTACATTATATTATAAGGGTGGAAATTTTGTAAAACAAGCATGGATAAGAAATTTCCATCTTTTCTCTAGCAGAGTCACGTGTCTTTAGCAAAATCAAAAAATGATCTTGCCTTGCTCCTTCTCTAAGAACTCTCTCTCTCCCCTGTTAGGTCAATATATAAAATATAAAATTAAAATTATTGTATCACACTTCATCCGTTAAATATAAAATAAAATTTTTAACTTTAATTTATGTTATTTTTAATTTTTTTATATTATTTTCGTATAATATTGCGTTAACAAGTTATTGAACCAGCATTATTCAGGGAATCTTTGATGTTTCCAAGTCTCCAATTCTATGCCGTTTACAATCTGCAACATGAATAGGCTAGCTAGGTAGGTTTTGACAGTTTTTCTAGTTGCTTTTAGAGTGGCTTTGTTTTCCTTAATCGGGTATATTTTTTCTTCTCTAACGCAAAATCATAGTTACTAACATGTCGATTTCAGTTAGCTATTCACATGATAACTGACAATAACGTGCAAGAATCATGCAGGATAATAGACTCACACTTTCCTTTATCTTTTTCTTTTTCTCTTAGAATTTGCGATCTTCAGCACCGCGTGGTAGAACTTTCGCTTTTGATATGACAAATGAAATAGAATTCCATGTCACATTCTCGCATATCCAATTAATTCAAACATCTTATGAGACTTTTTTGAAGTAGCTTGACCAAACATAACTTCAAAGGTATTATTCTCTTTAATCCAATGAGATTCGTAAGTTTATTTATGTAAAAAAAATGTGTTGTAACTATGGGCTATTGGGCTAACAATCAAGCCTCTCTCTCTCTCTATATAATATAACATAGCAAATTTTCTTAAATTTTCGACAATATTGTGAGGTATAGAAGATGTCATGATGATTATAAAAAGAGTGTTAAAAGGTTCAAAAGCAATCTGTAAATGCAATATCGATATCGATTTACTAAAAAAATTTCATGAGTTCTAAAGATAAAAAATATGACATGATCTATTCAAGAAACAGCACATTAATTATAGATCGTATGGAGTCAAATTGAAAGCAGCTGCATATAAAAAAAAATCTTGAAGTAGATAGATCAGTTAGTTTAGATGCAACATCACTCTTCAACTCGAAATGTCGCTGTTATGTAGTAAATGCTTTTAATCAATTCGATAAGGCATGCACTTTTTCCTTCATTTTTAGGTTTTATATATTTGATGCTATATATTATACTCTTTAGTATAATATAATCAGGAATATTTTTAAGTTTTGTTTGAATTTAATATCTTTTTTGAAAAATTTAAGAGTGTGTTATCCTTCATTGGTCTATATAGTGTATAAAGACTTTATTAATACTTTTCACAAGAATTAAACCCTAATCGATAAAGAAAAAGAATCTCTCCTTATGAACTGGACTAACCCTTTTAGTTTGCAAGTAATTTTAGATTATATATATTTCTGGTGAGAAATGTGTCCTAAACAAATGCAAGTAAAACTTCTCTTCCATAATTTTTTGTCGAACTTGAAAAGTATTGGAGAAACAAGAAAAAAAAACACGACTAGATTTGGAATTTCCAGAGCTGGAATCTAGAGTTTAACTGCGAGAGCAATTCCAAAATAAAGGCTGCTATGGGAACTTAGAAATTTTAGAGTTTTATTATTTTATACATGTATGATGGAGATGGAATTGTACCAAAGAGAAAAAAGCTTTGGCATATAAATAGCAAAATTGTACTAAAGGTCCCATGTACATCATCTCCAATTAGCAAAGGAAATTGACCTACATTTACTGCCCCTTGCATGTGCAATTTCTTGTGGAAATCCAAGCATTATGATCCACAATCTATTCCACAATTTTTTTTAGACAAAAGAAAATTGATAATGGAATTGGAAACTAGAAGGGTTATAACAAGGCCAAAGGGCCCTCATAATAAAGACTGACCAAATTCAATACTAGCCATGACCTTGATCATCCCCAAAGATTAACAAGAGCAATCGACCAAAGATTTTCAGCAATTTGATGAGCCCCATATATACATGATAATGTCGGGCATCGTATGAAATGTATGTTACAAACGCGTAAAGAAAAAGATTCAATGACGTATATGAAATTTCGATATTATTGTTTTAACAAATAGAGCATTTAATTTGAAATTAAATGATATTTATTAATAAAAAAACCAACAAATCTAAATGGGGACGAATATTTCTATATGTCACAACAATTTTTTTTTTAAGAAAAATAATTCATTGAAAAATGCTATAAAGAAAGAAAGAAAGTATTTTATAAAATTAGTGAAAATACTATTAAAGAAATTAAATGCTTATTGAAAAACTATTTCAGCCACTTTTGAGGATCTTATTAATTAATTAATTAATTAATGTTTATAGTCATTTATTAAGGTTATTTAAAATATCATTTTAAGAATATTATAATTTAATAATGTAGTATTTTTCACCTGATACTAAAGAGATAATAACTAGTTATACTAATCGGTCAATTCATATGAGCTCTTATTCAAACTTTGGATATATATATATATATATATATATATATATATATATAATATATATATATATATATATATATATATCTCTCTCTCTCAAGTTCGAGTTGTGGTGTTCTCTCCTAGCATTTAAAAAAAAAAAAAACTTATGTATGCAAAGGTTTAAGTTGGCAAAAATGTATTAAAAATGTGTGTCGACAGAGTACTATATGTCACAACAATATATCTATATAGATATTAATCTAAATGGGGACTAATATATCTATATGTCACAAAAATGTTTTTTTTAAGAAAAATAATTCATTGAAAAATGCTATAAAGAAAGAAAGAAAGTATTTTATAAAATTAGTGAAAATACTATTAAAAGAAAGTTTAAGTTGGCAAAACTGTATTAAAAATGTGGTGGGAAAATTAAAAAAGTTATATGATGAATTAAAATGTGATATGAATAAAATAATAAAAATTTTAAGATATGAAATAAAGTTATTTTACTCATAAAAATTATGAATGGACCACAAAAACACATTTATAAATAGACCTAGTAATTTTAGATACATTAATCTTTAAAAAAAAATAGATATAATATGATAACATGAAACAAAATCATTAAAAAAAAGACATTAAAATGACAGATTAAATTTGTTATAAAAAACTGTATTTGAACTTGAAAAAAAATAAAAATATGTATTTTATGTTTGACACATATAAACACAAAATTGGAACACGACAATTCTCATGTTTTGTACGTGTTTAATACAAATAAGAACATGAAATATACACACAAATTATCATACATAGTTTTTTATTATTTGAAATCAACATTAAATCAAAGAAAAAAATTTGAATATAAAAATCAGTTTCGAACTCAGTACCAGACCAAAATAGTAATAAAGCATTAGTGAAAAAGTAGATTATGAGTCTCCGACATATTATGTTTTCCATTTCCCATGCTTGATTAATAACTAATAAACCAAAGTTAAAATTACCTTATTCATATTTAGTGGTCCCCGACATACATGATGTTTAAGCAAAAAGCCACCAACTTTCTTCACGAGTAAATACAATCTTTATTAGCATGAACTGCTTGATTACTGAACGGTTTCCATGTAATGTAATTATAGATAACTGACATATCTCACCTACTTTTTTCTCATCTTTAATTTCGCCCCCGTTAACTTAATTATATCAAACCTAATTTTTCCTCTCTAGCCAAACATGATCGACAGAGTACTAGCTAACATTCTATACCCTTTTTCTTTTTTGGGTTACTTGAGATACCCTATTTTAATCGGAGATTTAATTATATAGCACTTCTTAGTTGTAGATTTTTGCCCCTTGATCTTGTTGAGGTAGATTAATATATGAATATTGAATTCAAATTTTCTATTTTTTTAACAACTAAATCGGTTATTTCCATGTTCGAATCTCTAATTCTTCTTTGTACTTTTCACATGAAAAAAAATTTTATTTTTATGATAAATTATCTTATACGTTGTTAAAAAAAATCTTTTTTCAAAGAACTTCATCTTATTTTTATTCATTTATGAAAATTACATCAGTAGCTAATACATTATTTATCATACTTCAATTCTCCTCAACCCAATACTTATCTTCATGGTATCATTCCATGCTTTATCTACTACCTTACCACAGTCGTTCTCTTTCACCCACATAGATTCAAAGTGAAATCATTTCCTTTTGCCATCCCCTATGTAATTGGTCTTAGCTTATTATATGGGGAAAGATCAAGCAATCATCAAAGGTTGCAGACACTAAGTGCCGAACCTCATGCATGGGAAATAAGTGCACCCAATCTATAGAGGACATATATTTCCCTAACCTTTCCCTAATATTAGTGGTTTCTATTCGTCCTTTTTCCTCCGTGTATTATGAACCACTATAGCCTAAATCTCCAAGACCACAATCCTTTAATGCACTTTGAAATTCTTTCATTTGTTTCTCTTAGCAAAGACATTGGTTGTCTTTTCATGATTACACATGATTTCATTAAAATCATCTATACACACCTATGGTTGATTAAAGTACCTAGCCAAACCTCTCAAAAACCTCCAAGACTCCAACTTCTTTAATTGAATCAACTCAGCATAAAACCCAGTAAGTCTCCATTTTGACAAGTTAACATCCTCATCAACCTCCATAACCATATGATGCTGAGAATAACTTCACAAATTTAGTGTCAATTGTGCAGTACACATCATGGTTAGACCACCTCGATTACCCTCAACACTTATACCCCCACAACCATGCATTCCACAAGTATGCTTAATTCTGTCAAGTTTGGTTACATGAAGCTTCATCTTTGATAGTAAAACTACATGAGGAGCTTACTTTTTGTCGTGCTCATATAAAGCATGCACTAACCTGAGTTCCCAAGCCTACGATAATTCCATGCCTTACTCTCATAACTACCAGCGGGACTGGCATCCAGTCTTCGCCACATCTTGTGACATTCTTGTCACTCCCAATTACCAATTAACTTTTTCTTTCAGATAAGGGTGGTTAGGCCGTTTGTCGAGATCATTCTTTCCTCTTCTACCTCATGCTTAAAATCGCTTAACATAGCGATAAAAATTTTAATGTAAAATACTTCTTATGCATATACAGGATCATCTTACACATGCACTTAAAGCTTTCGTACAGAGTATGTACTAATTTCTTATAATTTACATCCCCAACATAGTTTATTGTACCTCATCATACTGTACCGTATTCTGAAATACATGACAACATGAGAATATACCTTCAAGGAGGATGGAAGTGTGCCTTGAAGGAATGCAAAAAAATCCAAAAGTATGCCCCTCTGTCTAGAGCGGAGGATTACTTCAAATAGTCTGAAAAATGTTTGTAAAGGAGTGAGTTTACGCTCAGTAAGAAATATATATATAAAAGAGCGTACTATGTCACTATATGCTGGTTTCCTACTTGGCTCTATAATGTCATGTGGAAACCTTTTAAAACAAATATCAAATACATTTGAGTCTATCAATATCCAATAAACGAGAAATCAACTCTTTTAAAGCAGTTACAAATAGTCAAGTAAATCAAATATCATATATCCAGATAATTCAAATAATGGCATATGTATTGTCATATAAGTCACTTAAATATATTCAAGTAAATCAAATACTTGCAGATGCCTTAAATCACTTGAAATCACATATACAAATATTCTTCAAATAGAGTGGAGACTATTAACATTCCAGTTGAATCATGCACCACATAAATCCTGTGAGGGATACATATATAAGCGGCGTACCCACGTATAGGCCAGGGTTCCTTCCCTTAAGCCAAACACATATATCATAGACAAATGGCTAATGTTGATAGGCCACAGTGAACACTAATCAGGTGACATCTATGGTACTAAGGACCGGATTAGGGTTTTTCAGCCAAGTACAAATATTACTGAGGACTTGATCGAAGTCCCATAGCCAAATACAAATAATATGCATGATAATCAAAGGAGTCTATAGTCTCAAAACATTTGTTATATACTTCTTTGGAAATTCAAATATTACTCATATAAAATAGGCTTTAAAAACCGCATTTTCAAATACGGCAGTCGACTGGTATTTAGGACAGTCGGCTGCTATCACCTATAATGATTTATTGAATTTATTTTCCTTAAAAATTCAAATATTTCAAAAATTCGAAAACACATGGGGGCAGTCGACTGGTCATATAAGGTAGTCGATTGGTTTTGAAACAGAATGCTTCCTGAGAAAATGCAATCGACTGGTTTCGCAAACATAATGCTTTTGAAAGCAGTCGACTGGTCACATAGCAGTTGGCTGGTTTTGAAACAGAATGTTTTTTGGAAAATGGCAGTCGATCACTAAACAGGGCAGTCGACTAGTTTGAGTCAGGTTTCAAAAGAAGTTAAGTCGAGGCTGTCTCTAGGCAATCAGCTGCTACTTAGGCAATCGACTACTCCTAGCAATTTGATAACTAGGAGTAAAACCCGAAATTTAAACTTCTTGCACTTGAAATCAATTTCAATTTCATCCAAAAAACGTTCAAAACATGCGGACATAGTCACCTTATGTCCTTTACATATATTCCTTACCTCAATTTATACGAGAATGCAGTAGCTTGCTGCACCAACACTTAGCCTTTACTTCTTCAAGCTGCACAAATCCATAATAACCATTAATAAATCAAATCATTACTTAAATCAAATCTTAATAATGTTTCTTTTGACACCAAACATCATCTTAAAGCCCTTAATTGGCTCAAACCCTTTTTTTGACCAAACCCTTAAAATCTCAACACTTGATCTTCTTTCATTTTAAGGCCATAAACACTTTATACCATCTTAACACAACTCCAAATCCAAGATAGAATTGGAACAATCAACTCTATCCTTACTTTTATTAATAACCAAACTTGACAGCAACCTGATCTCTCCAAATACTTGGATTCAACCTTCCAAATTTCAGGTATAACTTGAGCCAATAATAAGGAACGTTTTTCTTTAAGGAAGCTGGTTGATTTGATGGAAGGAGATAGAAGTTCTACAAGGTAACTATGATAGAAAACTTGTGAAATTTTGAGAGAATAAACAAATATGGTTGCCGACTCTTAATGGTAAAGATGATGACTCATTAATTTCATTTAATTCATATCTATCCATTAATATCATTCTCTTTGACCAATTGACAATTCGACATTTAATTATCCTTCTTCCCTCATATGCCACATGTCCTTTAAATACAAAATCTGATATTTATTTTCTCATACTCCAATTATTTTCAAAATGTAAAATTTAAATTCCTTGACCATTTAACTATCAATTTCATTATTCCTCCCATGTCTCATATCTCATTCATATATCAAAATTTCACATTTATTTATTCATTCTAGATTATAACACTATACAATTATGGGGATTTACAGGAAATAGGGGATTTCACACATCTGATAATGAGTTAATACCTGAGATATCTTTCTCTTGACCATTCTTTTAAAACAAAGCATCATGACTTACATCCTTTTCTAAAGAATCGAATATAGACTTCTTATTACCCTAACCTCATCCTTTAAGGCCCCATTATGATCAAACATTCTTGCAAACCTTTATCATGTATGGTGAGGTCTCATTGAAGTAGCAGCTCCCTTATCATAATTTATAAGAAAGAAACTCATTGTCTTAGATGCAGCGACATGGTCTGGATAAAAGCCCTTCAAAACCATATCACACCTAGTCTTTTTCCATATCCTATTCCGTTTTGCATGATAAGTGGTAGGCATCATGCATTGTAAATCAATGACAGACGTTGATGGATTTTCACCTGCGGTGTCAAACTTAACAACACAGTATTGAGATCAAAACTTCGAACCCACAACACAACAAGTATCCATACACAGTCCTTTCAATTTCGCATGTGATATGTTAATCTTCATACCATTGAAACCAAATACATAAGTTGAGGAAGTTACAACTTGGTTTCCAGAAATTGAGTCAGAAAACCGTCCAAAAAACTACCATCACCATCAAATCGGAAGGCAAAATAATTATCTCCAAGCATTGTCCTTGTTCTCAGTATTACACATACTCCACCACCCAGGATTTGTTCACATTTTGTTAAAAAAGAAAACCATGCAAGATTTTAGAGAGTCTAGTGTTTCAAATATTAACTAGAAGATACACCATAGAAATCAAACCCTCATTTAGTAAGAAGAGAGGCCTTAACCATCCACCACACTATTGAGGTCTACCAACACAATCTGCCTGAGCATCAGCTTGTACACAATCTTAATCAGTATGGGTAAGAAGACCACACTCGTAACAAAAGTTTCACTATCTTTTATAAGATAGTCTCACCCAAACTACAGTCCTAGAATCTAATCCATCAAGTGTGACAAAATGACAAATTGGTTTAGTGACATCAAGTTCCATCGTAATCATAGAAACCTCCTATAAGCCACTTATGAGACTACCCTATTAGTTTGAATGTATTTTCCTTAGTTCCAATCCATTCAATAATGTTAGGATTCATCATGCTAGGAAGACCATAAACACGAACCCAGAAGTAAGCCATACCAAAGACCTATTCCTCTGGTTTAAGATACCATCATAATCCTAAAACATGATTTATTGTTTATCAAAAGACCATGGCGAGCAATCGATAACTTACAATTTACCATGAAGAGTAGTAAACTTAAAGTGAAGACTATAACCTCTTTGGATATTCAAAATTCATGTATTTATCAATTTAATTAGGTGCGTCAATTTATTAATGACGATTAGAGCTGACAACGTGTTTGGTTCAGTTGAAAGCTAATTCCTTTTCGCGTCAATTTCGAACGGCCCCACATATTCAAGCATTCGGCTCAAAATTCAGCAAAGAAAATGAATTCTGTAGAATCGAAATTCCGAGCATTGAAGGAATACCAACTTTTAGGAGGATGCCATTATTTGGTTTTTTGAGAGCTGAGAAAAGTGGTAAAATTTTTTGTTTCCAAGCGTGTCCCTACACATTTCAACAATTTATAGCCAAAAGCCTTTATATTTTCAATAGTTTTTCACATCTCTTCTTCATTTTGTGTTTCTACTTTTTCTCATAACTCCTTTGCTTCAGATTATTTCAAACAACTAGCAACAATCCTCTTATATTTCTTGTTTTTTTGAAAAAAATAGTATAAAACCAATAACAATCCTCATAGATGGTGAGGAAACAATATACAAAAGAAAAACATAAACTTTTAGGTTTGGGTTTGGGTTTGGGTTTGGGATTTCAAAATTAGATTTATGTTTTATTGGTATCTTTAATTTGAAAAAGTCAACTTAGAAAATGGAATGAGAAGATGGAAAGGAACAAAAATGCGTAATTTGGGATGAAATTGGTGTTAATCAACAGTGGTCAACGGTAGCAATGGTGCCAATCAACAGCAAAAAACGATGATCGAAAGATTTTGTATAGAGAGCCAGAGTAAAAACATAATTTAGATAACAAAAAGCTATAGTGTGAGAAAACACTCTTCCTTCTCTCTAGAAAACAGCCTTCTTCCCCTTGTTTCGTCAGCTACTGAATGGATAAACACAACCCTCTCCCTGTAGAAAGCACAGAGGAAGAGGACCTAAAAGCTAGAAGTGTGAAGTGCACTAAGAATGGGGAATTTAAAACCCCTGATCACACGATGGCCGAGAATCAACATACCAACAGATCTTATAGAGACTCTTTAATGGGGACTCACGAAGAATCCAATCTATCTTTCATTATCCAACTTGGTTTGCAGATAATGAATCCGATACAGAAGAGGAAGTGATGGATGATATCCCAACCATATTACTCTCAAAAAATTAAAAAGAAAGAATTCATGCACCTTGGAGAAATGCAATCATTGTTAAAACTTTTGGAAAGACTGTTGGATACAACTTCTTATATCCAAGGCTGTTAACACAATGGAAACCAGTTGGGAAAATAGAATGCATCGACTTGGGACATGACTTTTTTGTCTTCAGATTTTCCAATTTAGATGACTTCCACAAAGTCATCCATGGTGGTCCTTGGTTTGTTGGACCATACTACCTGACAATGCAAATCGGGGAACCTGGCTTTCTCCCAGAGAAAAACCTTAAATGCTCCACCACTGCTGTTTGGGTAAGGCTCCCAAGTCTTCCTCTTGAATACTTTGACAGAAGCATCTTACAAAGAATCGGAAACCAACTTGGAACACTCTTAAGAGTGGATAGATGCACTGAACAAAATTCACGTGGACACTACGCACGCATTTGTATTCAGGTGGATCTTTACAGACCTTTAATTCCAAAGATCAGAATAGGCAAGCTACTTCAACCAGTGGTCTACGAGGGGGTTAACATCTGTTTTGATTATGGACTAGTGGGCCACAAAAAAGAAAGATGTCCTAGCAATGAAACTTGTGATATGGAGGAAAATAATACAGAAAGCACTCAGGAAGTCAATAATTTGAAGAAGGAACAGGAGTGCGCAGAAGACAAATACGGCCCTTGGATGGTAGTGAATCGAAAGAGAAACAAACAAAGTAAGAACAGAGCAGTAGGTAAGGACAAACCGAAACCATACCTGAGGTTAGACCCGAATGGGAAAGGGAAAGCAAAATTGATAAAAAGGACTAATGGGACAGGTCCACAACGGGCGATGGTCATAATCCTTTAAATTTTGGATAGGGGCTAGGGAAGTACCACGTGACAAAAGAGACAAATGCAGGAATAAAAATATTTGAAGTACAAAAAAACGTAGAAAATCACCTCGTCACATCTCAATCACATAAGGAGGGAAACTCTTTTTCTTTTATCTCTGGGTCATACGAAGAAGAAAGAAGTAAAACATCAAGAATTACCCAAAAGAAAAATTTAGCCAGGACAAGTAGCAACGAACAATGGATTATCATCACGGAGAGTTTCAACCTATGAAGATAATGTTTCTGATAAAGGAGGGAAAAACACTAAGAGTTACGCAAGCTCTGGAAATTCTTCTCAAGGGAGAAATTCAGGGGATAGACTGGACAAAGAAGGAAATAATGGAGGTATGGAACAGTCTAGTGATCTTTCTGGAGGCTTCAAATCCACTGCCATTCATATCTTTGGAAAGCAATCAAATTCAGAAGACATCGCTGAGCCAAGTAACCAACCTTCCTCCTCTACGATCAATACAGTTGTCCTCTATGATCAATACAGTTGACACAAGTCCAACTAGATACAATGAGAAAGTTAACAATAAAAGAGGACAACTCGAAGGCACACCTGATTCAATCTCCGCCAACGACAAATCTAGTCAAGATTGTGCTATGGCTTGCGATGAAGGAAGTAACGAATAAGGAAAACCATTCCTTGTTGTGCATTCCACATTACCATAAACAGGCAAATATGCTACTCAATAAGGTAACAGGGGAGATGATAACATCTCCAGGGCTAGCTGATTGGCTTCTCAACCAAACCAATATTGATGCTTTGCCAATGAGGCTACTATTCTAAAATGCTAGGGGAGCTAGAAACCCCAACTTCAAACACAACTTTATGGAATTGACCCGTATCAATAGCAAAAGTATCGCCATTGTTGTTGAGACCAGAATTCCAGGGGAGAATGCAGAGCAAGTTAGTTAGTCCCTAGCCTTTGATAATGTCTTTCGTGTTGATGCTGAAGGCTTCTCGGGCAAAATTTGGCTGATGTGGAACTCTGATGAGGTGAAGGTGAGGTGGAGGTGCTGCAGTGGTCTTCACAATGCATACATGCCACCATGTAGGTGTTGAATCCTAACCTTTTTCCTTCCTCATTGCCCCCTGATTCTTTATCTTTAATCTAGATGCTTTCTTCCATATATGCTAGTCCTAAATTTTCCTTTCGTTGCAAATTATGGGAAGAACTAAAAACTTTTTCTAGATCACACAACATGCCATGGCTAATGGTAGGTGATTTTAATGATCTTGTTAATGCCTTGGAAAAGATGGGTGGAAGACCTATAAATTTAAACACAGCTAGCCTTTACAGTACATGTATGAATGATTGTGGTTTGATGGACTTGGTATATGTGGGACACCGGTTCACATGGACCAACAAGAACCATTTTGGTCAAGTCATTAGAGAAAGACTAGATAGGGCATGGGGAAACACTGACTGGAGAGAAAAGTTCCCAAACTCCTTAGTTTTCCACCTCTTGAAAATGCAATCGGATCACAACCCACAAAAGCTCCAAAATTTGGGCAGAGGCCATTCAAATTTGAGACTATTTGGTTCTCACATTTTGACTCCCTTAACATGGTTCAAAACTCATGGGGACTAGCCCAGGATTATATAACTACAGCAATAAGAACCTTTAAAGAAAAAATTATTCCTTAGAATAAGAACGTTTTTGGGAATGTTCTGTGGAAAAAGAAAAGAATCCGAGCACACCTTGAAGGGATTCAGAGAGCACTGGATTTAGATTTTAACCCTTGGCTTATCCAACTTGAGGAATGCCTCTTGGAAGAGTACTAAGAAATTCTCAAACTGGAAGAAGAGCTTTGGGCCTTAAAATCTCGTGTCAACTGGATTGTGGATGGAGACCGCAATACAAGATTTTATCACATCTCCACCCTTCAACATAGAAAACATAATAAAATCATGATGCTGAAAGACTCGATTAGTAATTGGATTAATGATGAGAGGGGAATCAAAAAGGTAACAAAAGATCACTTTCTGGAGCTTTTCACTACCTCTCACGAAGTTAGCAAGAGAAATCATAACCTAAATAGTCGATTTGGATCCTTTTTGAGAGGTGAGGAAAAAAGGTATCATGTGCAAACAAGTAACCATGAGGGAGGTGCAAAAGGCTATCATGAGCATGAAACCACTGAAAGCCCCTGGACCCGATGGACTTCACCCAATTTTCTTTTAAAGATGTTAGAATATAGTTCGAAATTCTGTTTACAACTTGTAGAAAAGGTTTTTAAAGAAGGTAAAATTCCAGAAGAAGTTAATGAAAGGTTCATTTATCTCATCCTAAAAGTTTAAAACCCTAAACAAATCACTAGCTTTAGACATATAAGGTTATGTAACACAATTTACAAGGTGGTCACAAAAGTCCTAGTCAACAGAATGAGGCCTTTTCTAGCACGATGGATTAATCTCATTCAAACTAGTTTTATCAAAGGGAGACGACCATAAGATAATGCAATTATAGCTCAAGAAGTGATTCATTGTCTTAAAAAGAAAAGTGGAAAACAAGGATTTATAGTCGTAAAGATTGATCTAGAAAAAGCTTATGACAAGTTAGAATGGGATTTCATTCGAGAGGTTCTTATTTTCTTCAACTTCCCACCTTTGTGGATTAAGATTATCATGTCCTGCATCTCTTTCGTTAACATGACAATTCTTATAAATGGAGAGAAAAGCTCAAAAATCCAACCAACAAGGGGAATTAGACAAGGAGACCCAATGTCACCTTATATCTTTATTTTGTGCATGGAATACTTATCCTGTAAAATTCTAGAAGAGTGCGAGGAAAAGAGATGGGACCCTATGAGGATCTCAAGAGGTGGACCCATGTTGTCACACCTCTTCTTTGCTGATGATCTTCTCCTTTTGGGGAAAGCAAATGAAAAAATAGGAAATGCTATGATGAGAGTGCTTAATCATTTCTCTAGCTTGTCAGGACAAACTATAAATTTGTCTAAGTCAAAAGTTTTCTTCTCAAATAACTTTGAAGAAGAACAAAAAGAGGGCATTTGTATCTGTATGGGATTGTTACGTTCGAAGGAATTAGGAAAGTATTTAGGCTTCCCTCTAGATGAAGGAAGTAGGCATAGAAAGTTTGAATTCATTGTTGAAAAAGTCAAGAAAATATTGTCAGGCTAGAAGACAAGAGTTCTCTCTTGGCAGGGAGAACAACCCTCATAAATTTTGTCATAAATGTGATTCCTATGTACTTCATGCAAGGGACCCTTTTGCCTGCCAAGACTAGTGAAAAAATTAACCACCTAAGTAGGGATTTTTTTTGGGGTTCATCAGAGGATCATAGGAAAATGCACTTGGTCAATTGGGAAATGGTGTCACTTCCAAAAGACCGAGGGGGATTGGGAATTAAAGACATGAAAAAACTTCATGAAGCTAACATGGCCAAGTTGGCATGGAGCTCCTAGAGGAAGAAGATAGTCTATGGACAAAGATTCTCAAACACAAATATATGAGAAATAGGGAAATGTCAATGAGAAATTGTTCTGCAATATGGTCTGGGATTAAAAAAGGTCTTCCCCTACTCCAAAGAGGGACCAAATGGAGTATTCGATCAGGAGAACAAGCCCTTTTCTGGAGTGAAGACTGGACTGGTCTTGGTCCACTTAATAATATAATTTTTAGTCCATGGCAAAATCATGATGAAAACTTGGTGGTGAGAGAGTTTATCAATGATGATGGAAGCTGGAATTGGGACTTCTTGATGACATTCTCCCACTTGAGGTTCGGGAGTTGGTTCAAGCCATTCCTGTCCAAGTGGAAAATAAAATGAAGGATGTTGTGATTTGGAAATACTCTCCTTTTAGGAAATTCAATATCAGTTCAGCTTATGCTTTAACCAAACAAATCAATAGCCAACATGAGGGGAACTAGAATGTGATCTGGAAGATCCCAACCTTACCAAAAATAAGACATTTTCTTTGGCTATGTAAACACCAAAAAATAGCCACCAGTGTAGCTCTCCAAAGGCATGGCATATCAAATCAAATGCTCTACCCAAGATGCAACAACTCCAATGAATCCTTAGTTCACTGTTTGAGAGACTGTTGGGAAGTTAAAAAAACTTTAGGAAGCTGTTTTCGTCCCACAAGAAATGAAGAAGTCTTTCACTGAGGATATGATGACATGGATAGATGTAAATTGTAAAAGTAATGTATCATCAGACATTTCGCACATTCCCTGGAAAATTGTTTTCTCTTTTGTTTTATGGCACATTTGGCTTGGTAGGAACAAAATCATTTTCAAAGAAACGATTGACAGTCCAGAGAGATGGAAACAAAATTTAATGAGGAGTATTTAACTTGGAGTGTCAAGGAATTCTGGGCTCTTTCCAGCAAGGAGCCAAAGAACAAAAACACAATATGCTGCGACATTAGCTGGACTCCCCCACCTGTGGATTGTGCAAAACTAAATACAGATGGATCGACAAGAACTAACCCCGACAAAGCTGGGGCTGGGGGTGTGCTGAGGGATCATCAAGGAAGATGGATTGGGGGTTTCATTTGCAACTTGGGACAAACTACCAGCGTGCGTGCAGAGCTATGGGGTCTTATGGATGGACTTAAACTAGTTCTTGAAAAGGGAATCAACAATATAGTCGTGGAAGTGGATTATAAATTGGTGGTAAGTCTCCTTGAACAAGAAATACCCATTACTCATCCTCACTTTGCTCTCATTTCTGATTGCAGGTTAACGATGCAGAAATTCCAAAAGAAGGAGTTAAGGCATGTGATGAGGGAAGCAAATGGGATAGCAGATAGTCTGGCGAAGATGGGAACAACACTGGAGAATGGTTTTCAATTGTCAATGAACCTCCAGATAAAGTGAGGCTTAATTTCCTAGCTGATATGATGGGAATCACTTTCCCTAGAACAGTAAAATCGAATTCCAAGAGCCATAGTAGCTCAAGTTATGTTCTAAGTGAAACTGGATGTTTCTTTTTTATTGTTTTAATATATATATGTGAAGTTCTAGTTTCCACCAAAAAAAAAGATTTGCATAGAGAAGCTTTGGTTTCTTGTTTAGAAAGAGAGGGAAGAGAAATGAGGAAGAAATGGGGAGGGAGAGAGAAAAGGAAAAAAGAAAAATATTTTTTTATTAATATTTTTATTTGTTTTTAGGGTATTTTATTTTATTTATTAATTTATGTAAAAGTGATTTTTTATTAATTAAATATGAATAATAATATATTATTTAAAATAAATTATAATTAATTTTATAAAAGGATGGAATATTCTTTTAAGCTTATTCCAATCATATTTTTTGAACTAACTAAACACATTAAATACTAATTCATTTCCATTCTAATTTAATGACCCAAACATCGTAATAAATATTCTTTTCTTTTTTGGTATAAACCACAAATATCTTTATCTGTTTTAACAGTCTGAGACTAATCCTGCTCGGAGCTTAGTCACAATTAAGGCTCTTCACCCCTCCTCAAAGGTGTGTTTAGTGGGGATCGAATCCAAGAGCTCTTCCCACAAACTCAGCCTGTGTTGCCAACTGAGCCACAATTCATAGGTAATAAATATTCTTTTTTATTCTCCTTATTTTCTACACTACAAAGCATATATTCTATTACTTCTCTATTCTATTTCACAAACAAAACGTCACTTGAGAAATTATATAATGTTTCCACTCTTACGTGCAAGAATTAGTAATTAGATTTTTTTTACATTAAAGTAATTAAAAAGTTCTTTAATAAATTCCATAGTAGCTAGTTTTAATTTCTTTAATCTCTTTTCCTAGCTCCTAAAGTTGGTATAGCCAAAAATAATTAAAAAACAAAGGCGGTATACTGGTTTCCTCTTAGGCAAGGAATTAAAAATATGTTGGTTTAATGTAGTGTACCAGAAAAGAAAATATAGAACAAGAAAAAGGACACTTAGGTAAAGCACTAGTGAATTTGGAATCTTAATTTTACCAATGCACCGACCCTTGTTCATGTGCTTTTGAGTACCGAGGAAAGTCATATTGTTAAAGCTTCGGCTCATCTGTTCTATTACTAGACTTTTGTTTCTCTTTTTGCTCTTGTCTTGTCCCCCTGTGGTTGTATTTCACCGTAACATATGTAATTTTGGGATATAAAGTTAACTCAATGGTATTGGAGTTAGCTTCAAAAGGAAGGATTTCTAATTTAAACTTCAATCGTAATTTAAAATATTAAAATATAAAGTTAATCAATTTACACAAATGTTTGTTGGGTAGAGTAGAAAAAGCTTCATATCCTTTAAACAAATCTCGAGTAAAAGCCTTGTAAATGAAAAAAATAGCATAGGAAGAAATTTTTCCAAATGAGATCCTACGTAGCTCGACTTTAGATTAATCGAAGCTTAAAGTGATTTTGGATATCGAGGAGTTTCGAACAAAAAAAGTTAATCAATTTACATTTCATTAATGGAGGGGCAATATTTTAGAAGAAATTCAAATTTTAATTTTCACTAAAAGATATATACATTTATAAGTTAAAATAGTTAGTAATGTAAAATAATTAAGAATCGTCTATTCACAATCTTGACTCCAAAAAGGAAATTTAATTTCGTTTATTGTTTACGCTTAAAGCAATTTTTATTAAGATTATCCACAAACATCGTATTTCTTTTATGTGAATGAGATATGGGTTTAAAGAAAAAAAATATACAAATCTTAAAATTCGCACACAAAACTTTTAATTAGAATTTAAATCATGATGAGTATAGCAATTAATATTTTTTTGGTGTAAATCACAGATATTCTCATCTGTTTTAACGGTTTGAGACTAATCATGTTCGGAATCTAGTCACAGTTAAGGCTCTTCACCCCTCTCCAAATATGTGTTTAGTGGGAGTCGAACCCGAGAGCTCTTCTCAGAAACTCAGCTTGCGTTGCCAACTAAACCACACCTCATGGGTAGTATAGCAATTAATATGATAAGTAGATATTATGTGTAATATTTGTGCGTAAGTAGATATTATGTGTAGATTGTTACCGCAAAATAAAACTTAATTTATACATATTTTATTAATAAGATAACGTGTGTGGTTTTATATTCTTGACCGTGTAGTTTGATGTTCCCCACTAAAAGTAAGAAGATAGACCGTATGTTTCAATTATTTTTACTAGTACTTTGTATAAGTCATGTATTGATGAGAAGTTTTCAATAATAAAGGAAATTCTTTTGACCAAAAAAGAGATACGGGTTTAAACTTTAAAGAAAGAAAAATAACACAAATCCTAAAGATTCGCACACAAAACTTTTAATTAGAAGTTAAATCATGATGAGTATAGCAATTAATATACATATAAGGAAGGCAATGAATGTGCAGACAGAAAGGCTAAGATGGGGAGAGAATTAACTGATTCGTTTTTGTTCTTTGATACACATCCGGAATGTATATCTCAATTTCTTTTGTTTGATAAAATTGGCTGTTATGAGCCAAGAGTCGTTGTAACCCCATTGGGGATTAATCTTTGTGAAGCTTTCCAGTTCACCAAAAAAAAAAGCGATTAATATGATGTCTTTTATAATAGGAATAATAACCAAATAAGCCCTCGACCTTGAACCCAAAGTAGAATTAAGCCCTCAACGTTTTATTTCGTGACAATCAGTCCATAAACTTTTATTTCAGTGGAAATAAACCCTCAACCTTCCAAAATTATGCAATTAAGTCCAAATCTGTTAAATGACACTAACTGCCGTTAGTGAAAGCTGACGTGAATAGCTTACTTGGTTGCCACGTGGCATGCCACGTGTGCAATACTAACGGCAGTTAGTGTCATTTAACAGATTTGGACTTAATTGCATAATTTTAGAAGGTTAAAGGTTTATTTTCACTAAAATAAAAATTTATGGACTGATTTTCACGAAATAAAAGAGTTGAGGGCTTAATTCCATTTTGGGCTTAAAGTCGAAGGCTTATTTGGCTATTTTGCCTTTATAATATTTGTGCATAAGTAAAGTAGATATTATGTGTAGACTGTTGCCGTAAAATAAAACTTAATTGATTCGTATTTTATTAATAAGATAACGTGTATGAATAAAAATTACAATCTCAAATAAACCTTTACTCAACACATCTGACATAACTATTACGTAAAAATGTCATTTAAAAAAAAAACTATTACGTCAAAAAGTTGATAATAAGTTAAAAATTAAATAAACTTTTTGCTTGATTAGATTTAAATTTGAAACTAAAGAATTTCAAAAGAAAAGTAAATTTAGTCTCCAAATTCTCTGGTTTCTGTCGGTGAAGGAGGTGGTGGTCGGCAGCATGATTGGCCGTGAAAGCCGAAAGGGAAGAAGCCCAAGAAAATCACCTCAAATCATGGTAGTAAAAAGGGGGCATGGATTTGGAATTCAATACTTGAGAAACCAACCAACCAACCAAACCATTAACCATATTTCACTCCAATGTTTCGGCAAACTTTCTCCATTCCATTGTTTAGTGGTAACGAAATGACAAGTCATCTTTTCCAAAGAGTCAAACAATTCAATTTTTTTCTTAAAAAAATTAGAATCTTGAAAAACACAAGTCTATTTATAGAAGTTAAAATAATCTATTTAAATGTTAATGCTGACAAATATGTATCTATGTATACAAATAGAACATGTATGTATGTATACATAAACTACATATCTATGTGTAAATACATATGTTCGTTGCACACTTTTTTTATATAATAGAATTTAAGATTTAATTTAATTTATTTATATTTGAATTTAAACACTTATGTTCTTTTTCTTATTTTTCATATTAAGATGTTTTGTAAGATAATTATTCAATACAACGTTAATGGAGTTGTTTTGTCTCTACAAACAGGGTTAAGATGATGACACATATTCATTTTTATTTTGCTAGTATTTTTAAAAAATATGTGTTATCATCCTAACTTTACTTGAAAAATTAAAAAACTCCACTAATGGTATATTAGATAATTATCTTTTGTTTTATAATAAAAAATTCTAATATATCTATAAGTGTTTTGTTGTTATAATTAGTTTAAGAACAGGAGAGGTTACTTTCATGTTCTTAAAATAATTAGTTATTGTAGTTCGGCTCAAAATTATTAGCAAGTAATTCAGTTTAGAAATGGATCTTGTCCTGTCAATTTCTATGAAATAGGAACATCTAATTCCACTTATCCACAGAGCTTGCCAAAAGCAACACCAAGACTTTTATCTTTTTCCAATTTGTCGAGGCCTTGGTTTTGAGTAACTTCACAGTGGGGCTAACCCATGGCCATTCCCATGCTGAGTTTGGGTCCCAAGAAGGCTTGGTTAAGCCCATATAGAAAAGGACCCATTGTTCACAATCAGTTCAGTTGGAAACCCACATTCATTGATTGGTTTGGAATTAAGCCCAATATTGTCTTATTTTAGTATTTCATTGTAACTATATTAGAACTGCAAACAAAAATCATTAAATTGAAGATAATTTATAAAATTATGATTTTAAAATGATGAAACATAGTATCTTAAAAAAAATTGGCCAACTTGGAGTTTAATTCATTTGATTCATACAATGGCCCTTAAAATATGACATCAATCAAGTTCAAGATTAAAATCTTAATACTTACCACACTTTCTTTTATTCTTTTATATATATAAAGAGAAAAAGCAAGGCAGAAATGTTTGTCGGGAGACAAAAACATAATTGAGGGAAGAATCTACAAAATGAATAAAGCCGTAGATAAGAAAAAAAAATATGTTCTAGCTTGGGCTGGTTTGGTCCAATTGGATGCACCAGGGCCTGATCAGTCATTGTCAGGCCAGGCAAGAATTGGATTAGGCTCAAAATGAAAAACATTGGAACCCCACACAATTTTTTTGGCTTCCTCTGTTTCATCTTCCTTTTTCTTGATTGCTTTTTCTTTGTACAACTATATATATTTTCCTTCAATTACAACCCAGAAAAATTAAAAATATATAAATACAGAGAGAGACAGACCATTATCAATGTGCTGTTCACCTAATAATGCAGATAAACGGAATTCAGCCAAAATTGGGCATAAGAAGTCTTGGCCTTGATTGATAAAACATGGGTTTCTTTATCTCTATATGAACTCATTTTTCTATGAAATATGAACATCAGATTCTGTTTAAAATTATTGAAAGATTTTGTTGGCTGACTTATCCCTAACAATATCTTACACAGTTTTTAGCAGATAGCTGAGAACTATGACCCTTAGATCTCCTTAAGGCCTTAAAACATCTCAATCATTATTTGTAGTCACTCTACCATCCATGGCCTTGCATTCCTAATCTGTGAAATGAGATGTGTTTTTAATTATTTTCAAAGACTAGACATCAATTATAGCAAAAAATTTACATGATTGCTTCCATTATTGCTAGATTTCAATGTTCTAAATTTTATCAGCATGCCTTGCTTTATTAGTGTTCATCTCAGGTTTCATACATCGTTGCTTTAAATATTAGAAAGGGACAGAACAGATGCTCCACCTCAATTCGGAATCATCACTGTAATAATTTCTGAGCAAAGAGTGAACCTGGAGTCATTCATTTGGATTTGCTGCTTTCAGGGTTTTTGACTGAGGCTGATTTTGAGCAGTAAGTGAAAACAATTATAACAATTGCAGCAAACATTTTTCAGATGATGTAATTTCAAATAAAAATTTCTTTTCAGGAAGATCCACCAGGCAAAAAATGAGTGAAAATGTGAAGATTATTCTGTTCAACGCAAATGGAAAAGAAAATCAGATGAGGTTAAAGGGGTAGACAGTCCCACCATACAGAACAAGAATTGTTTGTATTGTTAAATTCTGCATTTTGAGGCATCCATGCCTTGGAGAGGATGCTATCAAACCCCCATATTGGCCAAAAGCAAACAAAATGGTACGGGGCCTGAAACTGAACCATTATGGGACTGAAGCTTTCAGACACAGACCTTAATATGACTTGCAGTAGTCAACATTTGTAGACTGTACACCAGTTTTGAGCAGATACAGGACACTGGTAAAGTCTTTAAAGAGGACCCCTCAAGAATCTAAGAGGAATACACTGCACTAAATTCCAATCTTCGTTTCACCATGTGAAAATGTCAGCTTGCAAAAGCAAGCTGATTTAGATGTATCTTTCTGTAACTGCGTATACAATACATGTTAGGCAATGAAAGTGTACTTGCAACAGCAATGGAGTGAAAGTTTTATTTTGGTTGAAATCTGTATACAGATTACTTCATAGAGAAATAACTTTCCAAATGATGTTTACCTCTCTTTTTATCAGTTGGGTTTCTTACTTTTGTATACAGAAATACAGCTTGAGCTGCATTAATTATATGTAGTGTTTTTTAGGGGCCTGAAAACAGATTTATTATGGCTTCATAATCAATGAAACCAGTTGCCAGGCAATAGCAGTACCTAACATGCAGAAAAATTGCAGGCAGGCATGTATAATGCAATGGAACCATACGAAATGTTGAAGAAAAGCATCATCTCTGCCTAGCGTCTTCAAATCAGAATCAATCTAGGACCCACCATTTCTGGTGGGGATTGATTTTTTTTTTTCTCAATCTGAGAAGTGAGAACTCCCATTCCTCTACTTCTGTCCTCTGCCATGCCTTTGCTTTGCTTTACCATCTTTTTTCACTCCTACAATCTCAATGGCAAAAAATCAGTGAACTGTTAAAAGTTCCTAGGGCCTACTGCCTTGGTGACCACTTTGTTTTCTCACCTTTGTGACAGACTACAGAAACACACCTTTTAGTGAACTCTATAATCATTCTGATGATAGAAGAAGCTGCCCATGCCTCATTTTCATTCAAAAAATATGGGATGGAGACTTTGGAAAAAACACACTGAATTCGAGAATAAAGAAAAGGGTACCTACATTTACAGGAGCACTCAAAAAATTGCTCAAATTGTGCCCTTCAGATGTGCAGATAGTGGGGCATGACATCCATTTTTGCAGCATAGACTTCAACTTTACATCTAAGATCTTTTGCTCTTACAATAATTTCATTACCATCTGCCATGAATGCATATGTCTCTGTATTTTATTAGAAAGAGATGAGTAGTTTTCTTGTTAGTGCTAAACCATCTAGCACTCCATGTGGGCCTGGAAGTCATGGAAAAGAGATGCAATAATCTAGAACAGAAAAGAACCCTTCAGAAAGCACATGCAATGAAAAGTTAGATCAAGAAAAAGTTTTCACAAGGGCTGGAAAGGTCGTGTCTAGGGTTTGCACTTTATAGTATCATAAAATTTCAATTACAAAGACAAATGAAAAAGAAAAGAGTAAAGCCAATCAATCACCTGTGACCTGACCAGCTGGATCGACAAGGAGCTTATGCACCATAGATATATCAATAATTTAACATTTTATACCCCAGTTCCAGTTCAGTGGGGGCAATAGTTCTCACGATACAGTCTCCACATTCCCATATCTACAGCTATCATCATTCAAGGAAAGAAAGATGGAAACAAAAGGTTAATGGGTCCCAAACATAATTACCACCCAACAAGACCATGTTGCTTCAATAGAATAACTCTCATATGTGATGGTGTTGTAGTTGCAAGAGCCTAGAATAGGCTCCTTCGGCACGGCTAATCAACTCAGCATGGCTGCCTTGTTCTACGATGCACCCATCTTGCACTACTCCGATACTGTCAACATTTCTTATTGTTGAGAGACGGTGAGCCACAAGCACTGAAGTGCGGCCCCTCATTAACCTTTCAAGTGCTTCTTGTAGCACACACTCAGATTCGGCATCAAGAGCACTGGTGGCCTCATCCAGTAATAATATTGTAGGGTCTTTAAGCACAGCCCTGGCTATTGCAATTCTTTGTTTCTGTCCCCCAGAGAGCTGAACCCCTCTCTCACCGACCGGTGTTTTGTACCCATCAGGCAATGCACTAACAAAGCCATGCACGTTAGCTGCCTGGGCTGCTGCTATTACTTCAGCTTCAGTCGCCCCTTCTTTTCCATAAGCAATATTATCAAAAATGCTGGCAGCAAAGAGGGCTGGCTCTTGTTGCACCAATCCAATTTTAAGCCTAAGAGACTTCAAGTTCAATCTCCGGATATCTTTTCCATCGATCATAACCTTTCCAGCTGTAGGATCGTAGAATCGCTCAATCAATGCAATGACTGAACTCTTGCCAGAGCCACTAGCCCCAACAAGTGCTTGGCTTTGGCCGGCACGGATTCGAAGGTTAAGGTCTTTAAACACACTGATATCTGGTCGTGAAGGATATGCAAAATCCACATGCCTAAGTTCAATTTCTCCACGAATTGTTTCAACTGGCTCTGCCTCTGGATCATCTGGGTCAATGTTCGTAGAATGATCTAAAATAGAGAACACTGAACCAACAGCTTCACCACCCCTAATAATCTCAGGAGCAAGACTAACCGTTTCTGCCACAGAATTTGCTGTGACCACCAACACCACAAAAACCTTGATCACCTTAGAGAACGTGGAGACACCTTCACTAACAAGGTGGGCACCGTACCAAAGAATGAGAGCTTCAGAAGCATAGAGGGCAAGTTGAGACAGGCCGAAGAGGAGGCCAGAAGTTTGGCTGCGGCGAAGACTTTGCATTTGTGGAACTCGGAGCTCATGGCAAAATAGTGAAAGGATCTTGCTTTGCGCATTGAAAGCTGCAACTGTTCTGATATTGCTTACACCTTCACCAGCAATCATGCTAGTCTTTGCATGCGCCTTAGCTGTGTCACCGGCAAATCCTTTGAGAGAGAGTTGCTGCAGTGCAAAATAAAACAGAATTAACTGTCTGGAAACTGTATATATCAAACTGACAAGGAAGCTAAGACATTTCAGATAACAGTTGATTTTGAGACTTAAGTCTGCAAAGGAGTCAAACTCAAAAAGGTAAAGATTAGTTTCTTATAACAGCAGCATTAGAAAATTAAATTACCAACATCTAGTTTTCCATTATTTAGTTGAATATTTGACAGAACGTTAGATGTAAAAAGGTTAAAGTCATCAAAACCTAACAGAATTACTATGGCAATTGCAACAAAACTATTTTTGGATAAAACCGGTTAAACATAATACAGAAGTTAGATTGTTAAAACTTAAAACACAAAAGTTTTTTTTTCCCTTTTTTTCTATCCAGATCTTGGAAATGGAGATTATTTAGTCAGTTTTTATCCTACCCTGCCCCAACATTCTAACATTAGTTATTAACGGCACACAAATACAAAATCTGAAGTCTGGCCATTATTCAATGCGCGCACATGTGGTATTGAATTCAGAGCTTGACAAAATCACTGTTAAGGTAAGAAGAATTCAATTCTTTTTCCCCCCATTTGTTTTTTGTCTATATTCTAAACAGTTCTCACTACCTAGGCCCTTGGCTTCAATGAAGTGGGACCGATCAACATTAAGCCAAATCAGGCTTAACTTATTGCTAGGACCAGAGAAATAAAACTCCTTCCAAAAGGACAAGATTGTGTTCATAACATTGTACACGTTGCAAGTAAGCATAGTCCTATTTAACTATTTATAGAGCACGCGCCAACACACACACGCGCGTAAAAACCAACCATCGTTTAGTTGGGCTCCGTTTAGAAAAACAAACCCAGATTTTATACTCCCAATAAACTGATGCCTAAACCTTTGAACGAAAATAATGTAGAAAGGATTTTACTGTCTTGAGTAATGCACATCCGGCGCATGTTGTTACCCAGCTACAACCACGGGTACTTTCTATCTCTTTGGCACTGCCATGACACTGTTTTACTGTCACAACCTGACACTCTCCAGGGAAATAAAAACAAAGGAACAGATAAAAAAAAGATAATGATATCTTCAAAATATACATAAGAACATGAATTATATGATCACGGGACAAGATTCTCTTGGAACTATCACATAGTTTGGTGGCATCTGGTTTATAGATAGATAGTAAACAAAGCTATCAGAGCTCATGTTCCTAGGAAAAAACAGAAGCCCTGTAACTTGGTTTTCTAAAATCAGACAGAAAACTGATATACACTGTGAGGAACAGTGTCGGTGCATTAAAAAAAAAGTGAAAGAAACTAGACAAGTTGAAAATTTGACTTAAGGGAAGAATACCGAGGAAAAAAGAAAATATTGTAGGTTATAACCTCGAGAAAATAAGCTACTAACAATAGCACTTTCTCAGTGGTAATGAAGCTGATGGGGGTGGCCAAGGAATCTTTGATAGTTTATTGTTCACTGTTATTTCACTGGGATCATATTATATTTGGTTTTTTGTATCAATTTCTAAAAGTTGATGCACCAAACTTGGAGGAAGCTCGTGCAAAGAAGTGGTGAGGAGCCACGTTGGATTTTCTTGTTTTGTCGTTTGATGGAAAGTTAGAGAGAGTGAAGTTAGATTCCAGAGATGGAAAGAAGAATAAAAAAAATCAGACACTGCAATAAAAAGATTTTTTTAGTATATTGAGTTACCTATAACCCCTAGAGGACTTAAACGGTTTAAAATTAAACTTGGGAATGTAAACATTTCGTTTAAGTAGCATGGTTTTGGGTTCTTTGAACTGTGAACTTGGACCACTGACCACATTGGTCCACAAAATGGTGAAATTATAACGTTGATTATTAGTTAGAAAGGAGGGAAAGAGAGAGAAGGCAAAGAAAATGGTGAAAAGTGTGAGCCTACCTGAGCAAAGTTTGCAAGAACAAGAAGGGGGAAGGTCCCAAGGATGAGAAGGGAGACCCTCCATTCTACTATGAAGGCAACGATGAATGAGGTGAGAAGTGAAGTCATGTTTTGCAGAATCACCGAGATCCTCTCTGCTATGGCAGATTTTACATCGGCAGCATCAGTTGCCAATTTGGCTGCAAGAAGGCTTGAATTGTGCTCTTCCTCATCGAACCATCCGACTTCATTCCTCAGAATTGCTGAAGAGAAGAAAACAGCACAAAATTAACAAACATACCATCAAATTGCTAGGCAATGCATGCATATTGCAGCATATCGTCCAAAATGAGAAAAAGAAAGGCAACCTTTAGTTGCAAATTTGTACCTCCAAGCATCATCCTCCTCACTCTTGTTGTGAGGTTTTCTCCCATAATGCTGAAGAAATAATGCTGAATCAAATATGCAATGACAGCATATAGACCAGCTCCAATGTATATGAAGACGTATTCTTTTGTCTTTCTTTCCATAGAGATAGGATTTGTATAGTAAAAGACCTCAATCATATTGCTCATCACAATGGCAAAAGTTGGTCCAATAAAACCAGAAAGCACAGAGCCAACGGCTCCCATGACTGAATAGGGCCATTCTGGAGCATTTAGATTGAGAAGCCGGCAGAAATAGCCATCAGGAGCAGGATTTTTTCGGTCTGTCTCAGCATTTGAGACCATCTCTATTCGGCCATCAGCACCAGTACTATAAGAATAGCTCAAGTTCCGCAAGCTACCAGACCGGAGGCTTAGGGACTTAGTTGACAGTGAATGACTTAAACGTGTTGAACGGGAACCACGAGTTGATGGGTTAGCAAAGTCTCTATTTCCCACCATTTCTTGGAATCTGATTAATGAAGCATATGCACCTGCCTTAGCAATCAATTCCTCATGAGTTCCTGTCTCAACTACTTGTCCTTGCTGAATAACAGCTATTGAATCAACATTCCTTATGGTGGAGAGGCGATGCGCAACAACTACAGTTGTTCTTCCAACCATGAGGCGATCAAGAGCTTCCTGAACAATACTCTCAGAGCCTGCATCAAGCGCACTAGTTGCCTCATCAAGGAGCAGGATCTTAGGGTTCTTCAACATGGCTCTAGCAATTGCGATCCTCTGTTTTTGGCCACCAGAGAGTTGGATTCCTCGCTCTCCCACCTGAGTTTTCATTGACATGCACGAAAAACCATTGTGTCACAAATTAATATGGAGCTAAGAATTGAACTCAAACAAGAATATTAAATCCAAGACCAACCTGAGTGTTATACCCATTAGGAAGTAGGGTAATAAAGCTGTGAGCATTTGCAGCAGAAGCAGCCGCTTCCACTTCATCCATTGTTGCATCAGGCTTTCCATAGAGTATGTTCTTAATGATTGTAGTTGCAAAGAGAGCAGGTTCTTGATTCACCAGTCCAATCTGATCACGTAACCATTTTAGTTGCATTGTCTTTATATCCGCACTATCCAACAATATCTGTCCTGCTTAGCCATAAAGAAATATCAGCTCTATTTTCCAAGGGGCAAAGAAATTCATTCTTAAAACAGAACAAAAGTCTCTTGATTACCCTGGTTAGGATCATAGAACCTCTCTATCAGAGAGACAACAGTACTCTTCCCTGAACCACTTCCACCAACAACTGCAACAGTCTTTCCTGCCGGAAAGAAAATTGAGAAATTTTGAAAGATGATTACATCTGGTCTTGACGGGTAGCTGAAAGTCACATCCTTGAATTCTATATTGCCATTAACCTCAGCCAGTATTTTTCCATCTGAAGGGTCTTGGATTATGGAGGGCTTTTGCTTGATAATCTCCATCAACTTGTAACCAGCTGCTTTTCCTTTACTAAATGCCCCAAGGTTGGAAAATGACTGACCCAAACTCCTGCAATAGTAAATTTTTATAATATAATCACGGTAAAGCTTAATTCATCTTCAATCACAAATGATATGATACATGAGCTTAAGATCTTACATGCCACCAACAATGGCAGAGAAAATTGCCGTGAATGCCTTGCCGCCATCAGTCTGTCCATTCCTGATAAAAACACCAGCATACCAGAAAACAAGGGCCCAAGACATACAAGCTATGCCATATGTACACCCTAGCCCCAAACCCTTGGCCATCCCAGCCTTGTATCCAAGTTTTAGTGTGTTCTGTATTGCATCTGAGTAGGAATTAAGGGCCTTGCTCTCACCAACATACGAATAAACTGTCCGAACTTGTGCAATGGCCTGTCCAGATGATTAAAGACTTAATTGTAAAGGTCTTAAATTGTGATACGGGATAAATTTCTTATAACAGAATTAAAAATCGAATTTCCATCAGGAAATTGGAAAGTTATAGTGATAAAGTCCAATGAAAAGCAACTCCCTTGAATGTTGCACAGTAGAAGACAGTGTTACAAGACTTCATTACTACAAAGCATATAGATAGTCCACAATCCAGCAAAGATATGCCACTTAGACATAACTAAAAGTTATTCCATGCTTTCTTAGGCCAAATTAGCTCACCTGCTCGGCAATTATGCCAGCATTTGCATAGGATTCGCGGCTCTTGGTAGTGAGGCCTGTCAAAGTATACGCATATAAACCACCAGCAAAGGCAATTCCAGGGATCACTGCCACACTTAACAGTGCTAATCTCCATGCTGATACAAAACCAACCACCAAACCAGCCAGGAAAGTTGACAGATAATGGATAAAGTTCCCAACCTAAAATTTAACCGGAAAAAAAAAATTATGAATGATAATTCGTTTTATTTCATTCAAAATGTTTATAAATTCCATTGATCGCTTACGAAAGCAAATGGCAAACGTCAAGAAAAAGATGCAGGTGCACGATAACGCAGATATGCTAACGTGCACGGTCAAAGATTCAAACCCAAAATAATAAGGTAGGGGACCTGCATTTATGTATATACAACAAACCCAGACTAGAAAAATGAGAACTGACGCCATGGCCAGCATCAGATTACACCCACAAAACAGAAAAGAAGCAAAAGAAATTCCAGAAATGCAAAACAAAGGAAAAAAACAACCAAACGAACTCAACCAACCTTCTCACTGATGGCATCCTGGACAAGTAGAGTATCGGTCGAAACACTAAAAACAATATCCCCAGTTCTTGCATCAGTGTCAAAGAATCCAACATCTTGCTTCAAAACTGCTTCCAAATACTTCTTTCTCAATGTAATTACTTGTCTTTCCCCTGTGTACATCCAACATGCAATCTCTGGCAACCGGAAAAAGAAAAAAATGGTAAAGTTTGGTTTTTTTCTTTCAAAAGATAAAATTAACAGCTACCCAGCACAGTCAGAATCAAATGCATTTAAAATGGAATAAATGGGACTATAGGGTAGGGGAAGATAATGTTGAATAAAATTTAAAAAAAAATGAAAGGGAGAATTTTATTAAAAGGGTATTGAGATTGACAACTGAAGAAACAAAAAGACAAAGAGACAGCCCTAAAGACTACGTGGGCACGCACCCACCGGTTGATTTTGGTTGAACTGACTACACTACACTGAGACCATGGTGCAACAACTGTAATGTTGCCTGAACAATTCCTTTCAAAGATTGTATACATTTACAAGAAAAGGGCCTTAAGTAGAACCCAAAAGACAAATAAGAAAAAGGAAAAGAAATATACCTGCATAAGATGATAGGCAGACAATAAGACCAAGATACACAAAATAGAGTGCATACTGCATTAAAAAAATAATAGATCTTAGATCTATAAACATTAAAAAAGTTGGTGGAAATAAAACAGAGGAAAGGAGAAGTTTTGGTTTTTAATGTATTTTTTTGATGAAAAAAAGGAAGAAAAATGAACCTTGGCAACTTCATGAGTCATTTTGGGCAAATCAGATTGGTTTTTGCCAAAGCCATTAACCATTTCACCAAATAATAAGAAGAAAACAGGCATTGAGGAACCATGGATAATAGCTCCCAAGCTACCAGCGATCATCAACAAGTAATCATATTTATCAGCAAAAGTGAAAAGTTGGTAAAATGGCAAGCTTTGTTCTTTCTTCTTTTCTGCTTCTGGGACTGCCTTGGTTTCCGTTGGTTCAGCCATTGTAAACTCAAAAACCGAAGCTAGACCAGGTTTCTGAATGAAAAAAAGGAAAGAAAGGGAGGAAGAGCTTCAAACTGTTGAGTTGACTCAGGAGAATTAAGTTAAAGTCTTTGAGTGAGAATTGCCATTGAAAGAAAGAAAGAGAGAGAGAGGTAAGATCTGAGGATGGAAGAAGAAATGGCAGATCTAAAGACCCTTTCTTTTTCTCTATCTCTTTCTCTTTTTTAAGGTCTCGAAAATCTGACAATGTCGTTTTTGAGTTTATCAGTTGGAGAACTAAGCTGAAGAGAAGAAAACAAACAAGAAAGTAAAGGGCAAAGCAAGAGAGTGTGTGAGTGAATGTATATATAGAAAGAGAAATCGTAGAGTTACCGTAAGAAATAAAGAAGAAAGAGAATGCGGGTGTAATGCGTTAGACCATTGGTCAAAACAAAATAGTTTTTCAGCTAAAAATTGAATACTTTTATTTTTATTTTATTATTTTCAATAAAAACAAAGTAACATGCTCTTTTTTTCAAATAAATACTTCTTTTTTTAAAAAAAAAAACTATACTATATATGGATTTTTCAATTCACAAGCTTGCAGGGTTGGCATTGGATTTTTAAAATTTTTTGATCTAATCTCTTTTTTGTGAGTTTTTTTATTCTATGATTTGTATTTTAATCACGTATACAAAAATTTGATTAGAATAATTCTCATGAATTCAAAGAGATTTGGATTGTTTATTCATATTTTTTTTTGTTTTAGACACTTTGGATTATTTTTCAATTTTAATTTGAGTTTTTAATTAAAATATAGAACTTAACTTATTTTTTTCAAATAGTATAACTTATAAAATATTAAATAATCAAATATTTGATTATGATTTGTATTTAAATCAATATGTATTCGAATCGAGAATGTCATCTATACGAATTTGAATCAAATTTTTTATAATTTGACCGCAACCCAGATTTGAATTGGTGATTTTCCCTCAACCTTACAATTTGTGAAGAAAAAATATTAAAATTGTATTAACATCAATAAAAATAAATAAAAAGATTCAAACTCAAAATTATTTATTGTTGAAATCAATTTCTTATTAATAGATACAATGTTTGGTTAAAACTTAAAACAAGAAACTTGTACCTAACTTTTTAAAAAGAAATTTTCACCAAATTAATGAATAAAATGAGAGTTTTAAAATGGGATAAAGACACTATTATGCCAAAAAAAAAAAAGAAAGTGAAGTTTGAATATGGAAGTGGAACATTCTAACTGTGGTTGCAAATAGGAAGTTAATTTTCTGCTCTGCCTTGCCTGGTGTTGACTTGGCTTTTGCGCTTGAAAGTTCATAGTTTTTTTTTTTGTTGCATTTTAGCATTTTCAGATCAAAACAAAGAAAATTAACCTCCCAGAATTTATGCAAAGTTTGACATGGTTGATTTCTGCACCCCTTTCTGGTCATCTTTGAAAAGAGAAAGAAAATGAAAACTGAGTCATTTGCAGAGAAACCCTTCAATTCACTGACAATTTACATGTGATATTGGCAGCCTCCTATCCTATCTCAGGATGGCTACATAATCTTTTGGTTTCTAGCGGTATTTTTTATCCTCTTGTATTTGTGTTGCTACTACAAGTGTTTAATCCGATGAGTTTTGAATAAGATTGTGTTGCCAGAGCCATATAAGTTTCTTAATATATTTTTTTTTATCAGTGACTGAACTCACCACCAACACTAAAACCGGTTAATTTGGGTTGGCGTGACAATCCAATATAAACAAACTCACACACCCAACTCCCACCGATGTGAGATTTAACTGTATTTTTTTTAATATATTTCATTACATATATTTTTTAATATATTGAATTTTAGTACAAATTTAGCATAGAAATGGCCCAAAAGAAACTTCTTTGGTTGCAACTTTGTATTGCCTTATCTTTCTTCTTTTGATTGTGCCAAAAAAAGTTCTTACTCAAATCTCAATAGAATGTTTTTCATCAGACACGATACATACGGGAGAGCTTACAATCATAATTAGGCAATACATTTATAAATCACGTAAATCAACTAATCAAATCGGTCTGTAATTAGATATATAATACTTAATTGAAATAATGTTTTTGTTATCGTCCTAAGGGCTTTTTTTTATTACTAAACCAAAGTTTCATTGGCTTATCAATGAAATTAATCTCTTGGTTTTAGTATATCAATCAAATCATCAATTAAACAAGTTAATACCTAAGAGCGTAGAGTGTAATCGAATTGAATTGATATATAGTGAGAAAATTGATTTTAAACTCGATTTTAAATTGAAAATGTAAAATTTGATTCAAACTTAATTCAATCTCATTTTTTTAGCTTGAATTCAATTTGGAATAAAAATTGAACTATTCAAACTCCCTTATTACTCTCATTTATCAAATAAAAAAATAATTTGATTTTTACATCTAACTTCAAACTCAATTTTTTGTATTTCAATTGAGTTCGAGCATGAATTGCAATTTTTTATCAATATCTTATAAATTAAGAGTAAAATCATAAACTAATTGTCGTAACGGCTTCGCGCTCAACGATTTTGAAAAACGTTTAAAAACAAAAAGGAGTCGCCACCAATCTTTTTTGACTAGGTGTGATTGGTCACCTAAAAATATTTATCTTTTTAACAAAATCTCAAAATTAATTAAGTTTTATTAAAAAGACAAATTTTCGGTCTGCGAAAACAAAAATCGAGTTCGGGAGTACTGTTACGCGTGGGGAAGGATTAGCACCCCCACGACGCCCATTAAACAAACGGTACCATAATAATCCTGTGTTATCCTTTAGTTTTAATAAAATGGTCTTAATTTAATATTTAAAATTAATTCCTTTTTATTCCATTTTTGAAGCATTTTATTATTTATCAAAATTATTTTTTTATTTTTAAAGAAAAATGTTAGATTTTGTTTATCGAAAGTGAGTGTGAACCCTTTTGTATTGAATAATTAAATCAAATACTCCAATACTTTTGGCAGCATTTGAAATAATTTTTCTCACCTAGAGATTTCTTAAGAATCACTACTTGTGACTTCTACAGAATCTCATCCTCGGAAGGATTCACACCTATTTCGAAAATTAAATGGATGCATATGATGCAAACAGATAATATATGATGCAAATGAATTTTTAATTTTAAATTTCCTTATTTATTTGTTGATTTATTTATATATTTTTGTTTTAGAAAAACTTATTCATTTTCATTCATTTTTTTAATAAAATTTAAATTATTGAAAAATCATACTAAATATTCCAATACTTTTGGCAACAATTAGTATGACTCTTCTCACCTAGGGATCAGCTAGGAATCACTACTTGTGACTTCCGTAGCATCCCATCATCGGGTTATTTTTAATTTAATTTAAATTTCATCATTTATTTATTTAATTTTCTTTATTTTAAAAAAACTTATTCGTTTTCATTTTTAATGAAAATTTAAATTATTGAAAAATCATACTAAATATTCCAATACTTTTGGCAACATTTAGTACAACTCTTCTCACCTAGGGATCGGTTAGAAATCACTACTTGTGACTTCCGTATCATCCCATCATCGGACTATTTATTAAATTTAAATTTTATTATTAATTTAAAAAGAACTTACTTTATTTTCATCTTAATAAAATCTAAAATTATTAAAAAAACCATACTAAATATTCCAATACTTTTGGCAACAATTAGTATGACTCTTCTCACCTAGAGATCAGCTAGGAATCACTACTTGTGACTTCCGTAGCATCCCATCATCGGACATTTATTAAATTTAAATCTTGTTATTACTTTCTTTTTTCTATCTTCTCTCTCTTTTTTTTTCTTTTTTTTTAAATGTGTTTATTTTTATTTTTAATTTCCGGTTTATTTTTTGATACACTTCCTAATTGATAATAATAATTGATGTAAATATAAGTAAAAGAAGAAAATTTTCAATTTCTTATTTTTACAGCATGCACTAATAAAAGCAATAATAAAAGCATACTAATAGTAATAACAATAACATAAATAATAATAATAATAATAATAATAATAATAATAATAATAACAACAACAACAACAACAACAATAATAATAAAAACATAATAATAATAATAATAATAATAATAATAATAATAATTTTTTTTTACTTAAGTTTTCTTTTTTTTAATTTTTAATTTTTTAGTTTTTAGTTTTTTTAACAAATAAATACTAAATAAATAAACAAATAAAAAATATATACCTAAATAGATTTGGGCTAGGAGCCCAAAAAAAAACTTTCAAAAGAGCCCAAAGACAGGCCCAAACGGCCTGGCCCAAGCTGCTGGGCCGAATACAGGTCGTATCGGGTCGGTCAGGCCTGGGCGCGCGGGTCGCGAGCGGGCTGGAGCTGGGTCGGGTCGGACGCGATCGGAACGGTGCACGGATCTTCCCTTTCCGGGTCGGACGCGCGGATCCCGGGTCAGGTCCCGGGTCCACGCGCGGGTCGACCCCTTCTTTTCCTATAAAATTCAATCTTTTTTTTTTAATTCATTTTCAACCCACAAAAGAAAAAAAACGTCAGAGCTTCAGAGGCTTCCCCAGCCAGGCGATTTCCGGCCGCCGTCCGCCACCGCCGGCCGCCGTCTCCGGTGGCCGGAAATAAAAAAGGAAACCACTTTCCGGAAGCTCTCCACCCCCTGAGCTCGATTCCGACCTCCGATTCACCAAGAAATCACCCTAGCTCTGCAAATCTGAGCTTAAACGAAAGCCCTTTCGCCTTTTTTTTTATTTTTTTTAATTTTTTGGCTTTCTGACCTTGTGGTTTTTGTTTGCTTTGATGTACTTGGTTTCTGTGATGATGATGGTTGTTAGTATGGGGAGAATCGGTGGCTGTAGGGTGCGGTTGTGATAGGGTCTCGAGTGAAGCCGAGGGGTTGAATGGGGGAGCCTTTGTGTTGGGTTTTGGGTTTGGTTTCTATCGTGGCTGGTGGTGGCAATGGTAGTGATGATGGCGAATGGGATCTGAGGTGGGAGTTCGAAAAAATGGTGAGCCCCTCCCCCCGATAGTGACCAAAATGGTCGATTTTTGTAGAGGGGATTAGGGTTCCTGTTGGTAATGAGTGGAGTAGGCAGGGAGGGGAATGGGATTGCAGGGTTGGTGGCTGGCAGGAACTAGTGCCGTGCACGGCACCAGTTTTTTTCCTTTTCCTTTTTTTTTAATTTTTAATTATTATTATTATTTTTTAAAATTTTTAATTATTTTTTTGTCATTTTTGTTTTTTTAATTAATTAACTAATTTGAAAATAAAACATAAAGAAAAATCCGGACAAAATTAGGTGTCTACACTAATAATTAAAATAATAAAACATATATTAAAATAAATTTTTAATTAAATTTACAAATTATTTGGATATGACATTAATATACTCAAACTTGTTTTATTCGATAATTCGAACTACTTGAGTTCCAATTGAATTAAACAATTATCAAACCGAATTTGAATTATGTTCAATCTACAAGCAGAGATGTCTCGCTTTTACTCATCTGTTTCGCACCCATCTTATGAAGAATTTGAGTGGCAGGGAAATTTGAATTGAATAAAAAATCATTTTTTTTATAGAGGAAAAAAGTATATTTATGAAGGAAAATATGCCTCATCTGCTGTTTCTTCTTTTTTCAATTAAACAAACAATAAACTATACTAAGCTAGGATCGATGTATAAGTTGCTTGGTAATAGTTGAGTGTTAGAAAAGAAATTAAATACCCAACATGGGCATGAAATAAACTAATAATTGTGATTTCCAATAACAAAAGCTACATAAAATCTTGAAAATTTCCATCATCCTCTTCAAAAGCGTGTACATCAAATCTTCTTAATGCTAACAATTCAATAATTTTCAAAATGAAGAACAAAAATGGCCCATAATTTTGTTTCTGCTGATTGTTTGAAATAACATCAAGCAAATTCAAAGGCCGCCTAAGATAATAGTCGAGAAGAGTTTATTTATGGGACGGTGCGAAACTTTACTAAGGAAACAGTAGTTTTCAGAACTCTAACTCTCCATAATCAATTCAGCCATCATTAATTTTGAACATTAAAGATATATATATATATATATATATATATATATATATATAGGATTTATATATGATGCACTGACAGTGTATAGTTTTCATACACTGTCAATGCATCAGAGGTTGACACCTCATCATTAGGCCCTTATATGCAAATATAAATAAATTTTTTTTATTTGTCCATAAGAGCCTATTGATGAGGTGTCAACCTCTGATACATTGACAGTGTATAGAAACTATACACTGTCAGTGCATCATATATAAACTCATATATATATATATATATATATATTTATCTTTAGTTATGATAAAACTGGAAGTAACTCATAATAAATTGCTAGGTCCCAGTAGTGTGCTATTGCCATCAGGATTGTTGAGAAACTTGGCTACTATTCTTTGGTTTTGGACACTTTATTTTCATGGTATCCAAGTTCCAAAAGCAATCTTTTCTTCTAGGGAAAATGATAGTGTTTTCTCATTATTCCTGCAGTGACTATTATAATGCTCTTCTCATTCTGTTATCTGCTACAGCATATTTTCAAGTCACAAAAGTTCCTTTGTTTTCAATGTTTTCCTGTCTAAACAACAAAGCCTGGGGAAATGGGAGGATTCATATTACAATTAGATTGGGTCAGAAAAGATAATGCTTCTATTTACTTCACTGAAACCTCGATAGTGACTTTAGAATAAGGGTTAAAATATCTTCTACAGCCTCAGCCTCAAAATAGATGTATTATTTTAAAAATAAATATATATTAGTAAATAGATATATAATTTTATTCATTGATTCAAATGATTCTAATTATACTTTTAAAGTTCGAAATTAGAAGTCTATATTTTTTTTTCAATTCAAACATATCCATTGTATTAATATATATATATTGATACAATGGAAGGGTAAAGAGTCTTAACTGTGACTAAACTTCAAACATGATTAGTCTTAAACCGTTAAAACGAATAAAAATACATGTGGTTTATATCAATATATATATATAATATAAGAACTTTAATTCTTGTAAATCATGTTTAGAATTTATGTGGATATTAAATTCTCAGTCAATAATGGGGTCTGATTTGAGTATAAACCCAAACTTCGTTATCTAATTTCCCTTTGATTTCAAAAGGTAGTTGTACGTAGCATTCAAAACAATGTGACAATTGACAATGAAAATACTATGGATAATGCTTCTCAGAAGAAAAAAGAAATGCATGAATGGTAATGACAAGCAAAACAATAGCATTTTGCTACTATAGGTGATGAAGAAGAAATCAAATTGGTAACAACTAGCCATACACTTCTTCTTCAAAGGAATGTTTTCAAGTCAAATCAAATCCACATTATTTTCAAACTATAGATTGATAAAACATAAAGTAAAGATCTAATCTAAGACTATATAAACTATTGAACATGGTTGATGTACGATCTCTACTCAAAATGCAAGTATAATTTTTTTTAATAAGAAAAAAGAAATATTTCAAGGATGATCTAAAGCTATGCTAAGGATAGGGGTGATGAATTCTTTGACAGTCAAAGCAAAATTATGGGAGTGGGAAATTGCCATGTTAGAGAAAAGTAGGTGAGGTGGGTTAATCAAATAGGAAACCCTTTTTCCAAAACATGTCACAACTGAAATCACCATCTGGTTGTCCAAAAGAGAATCCCTCCAAAAATATTCTCACCGATCGTGCTTCAAGTCACATCCAGAGGTGAAATCCGAAATCATTTGCTGCTTTTTTTGGGATCAAAATCAAACCTCATCACCCTCGACCCTCTCCTCAATCTCGAATATGTTGTTGCTGGCTTTTGGGCTAGTCCAGAACTCATCCTGTTTGTTTTGTGTGGTCCTTCAGCCCATTGTTCTGATGTCTCATTTCAGGCCCCAGGAAACTTTGGGTGGCCTCAGAAATCGTTTCCAAGCTGGAAAGGGGATATATGTTAATTTTGAAATATCCGTATTTTAATTGAATTTTTGGGTTCGATTTTTATTAAATGTATTTTTGAAGAGAAGTGAAAAATTATAATTGTGACTAAATCCTGAGTAAAAATAATCTCAGGCCATTAAAATGGATAATGATACCTATGATTTACATAAAAAAAATTCTGTACTTTAATTGATTATTTTTTATAATATTTGGAGTTGATTATAGAAGGTACTCGTTAATTGTCTAAATCAGCTAAAAAACTCATTTATTAAATCAAGGTTTTACTTCAAATTTAAATTTAATTTTAAAACAAAATATTAAAAATTTAAATTAATAAATTTAATTTAACTCACAAAAATAAATTAAAGTTAAAAAATATTATTATAATATTTAATGAATTAATTTAATTAAATATTACATTAATAATAAATAATTTATAAATAAAAAATATAAATAAAACATTCAAAAAAATTTATAATCATGTTCACCTTATATTGCAAACATAACAGCTTCTTCTATACCTGCCGATTCACTAGTAGGCTTATTCCCATAACATCTTAAATAGATAGTGAGCATCCTAAGATCACTATTTAAACCCTATCTGAACCCATGACAATAATAATTTTATTACCTAAACTTTAATTGAATCCGATTATATAATCCCTTAATCTTAATTAACTGAATCAAGTAATGTCAATTACCTGTTTATAATAGAGTACCCATTTGCCAAATCAGGATGCACCGGAAACGAAAATCTCCTAGATGTCGCATTCTTTCCTTGACCTTTTTGAACCAAGAATGTATTTAAAAATTGCATGCCTTTCAAAAACTAGAGTGGAGGAAGCCATCGAAGTGGAAATAGGTCCTGTCTTAATCATAATTTCGTGACTTTTTGTGGTCTAAATAGGGAATGTCAATTTCAACACCATTAATTTATTAATTTCTAAAATGATACGATTGGAATCGAACAAAGTCAATTATCTTAAGGCTTGATTAATATAAAATAGTAGAAAACTATTTTATATTATATGATAATCACATTTTACTTATCATATTATATGAAAAAGCCTAAACTATCCCCGTCAAATTATTGATTTGTTGTTGATCTCTAGTAGTTTGAGTTCTTATCTAATTAATTAACATTGTAGCATCAAACATAGTTAACCGTCTTAGGACTTGAACTAATCCTTAAATTTTTTTGGTACATATGAACTAATCCTTAATTAATGTAAACTGTTTTATACTATAAGATATTCATGTTTTATTTATTGTATTATGTAATAATGCTTAAACTATCCCATCAAATTATCGATTTGTTGTCAATCTCTTATATTTTGAGTTCTTATCTAATTAATTAACATTATAGCATCAAACATAGTCAATCATCTAAGGACTTGAGCTAACCCTAATTAATTAGTATTAATGGATTAATAATATATAAACTAATTAGATGATAATCTTCTTTTATTTATCATGGTCTTGATCGATTATCTAATAGAAACAGCTTAAACTTCCCATCAGGTTTTCCGAATGGTTTGTAGTTCTCTAACATTTAATTTCTTATCCAATTAATCATGTGTGTTTAATTATATGTCTCAAATGCTTAACTAAAGTTTAAGGACACTGACAAATTGAAGATGTTTTATTAACAAATTTTTTTGATTCCAAGAGGTTAAAATAATTGAAGAAGATGCTTTGATGATAAAAATGGTGGGCTAATGTTTTTAAAACTTGAATGTACTTGGTATGCTTCCTTTGGCCCCCAATGGCTCCAAACTTAGGGTTAAAAAGTTTTTATTAGCAATATATAATAATAAAGACATAGGGAAGTTGGTTTTGAGCCACAAGGAATTTGATAAGAGAAATGAAGTGGCCTTTGGTTGTGTTGTAGGCTCTTTTGGGAACATTAGAACCATATTGGTGAGAAATTTTGCTCCTTGTTTATGTTTTAATAACAAATGGTACAATGAAAGGCATGTGACATGCTTTCTTCAAATAATTATAACATGGATTTTAGGTTTTATCTTCCGATGTTCTTGTATAGCGCTGGATATATACATTTAACAATCCTTCAATCTGTTCTATCAACCATACAATAAAACAATAACCATTGATAGGCTTTGTCGTTGGTTGATGGAAAAAATATTTTTGTAGTAAATTTCAAGTACCTATGTCATTGTGACAAAGACCGGTAATATTATTAAGATTAGGTTTTTAAAATAAATTAACTCACCCCAAAATTAAACGTCGTTTCATGTCGGTACCATTTTTATAGTGTTAAAGTGCTTGCAAAACCCTTTTTTTTTTCCTAAAGGTATCTATGGGAATTGTAAAAGAATCTTCTTTTTTAAATGAAGCCCTAAGATCAGTTCCATCATTAATTTCAGTTTATATATACATTCAAACTAAATCTGATAATGGATCGAGTCAGATCCAAAGCATATAATAATAGTTTATGTGTATGATCAAATTCAGTTAGATCAGCAAATTCGGATTTGACTTTTAATTTAGATCCGTTTTTATTTTTATAATACATGCCCAAACCTGGCCCAGCTTGCATATTATTTTATTTATTTTTTAATATTTTATTTATTTATTTGTTTTTATTCCTTTTAAAATTTAATTTAATTTGTCAAAATTTATATGTCAATTTTTATATTAAATATTTATAATCATATTTATTAATCAATAACTTTTTATATATATAATTATATTATACTTAATAAATATATTAAAAAAACTTAATTAATATTCATATTTGGGTCGGGCAAGGCGAGGAATAAAAATTCTACCCATGCCTAGTAATTACATCAAATATTTTTATCTAAATTCGATCAAATATTTGGTAATCTTTTGAACTTGGATGGATAATCTAACCTTTGAACAGGTCTAATTTAGACATTCAAATCAAACATCGATGAGAGAAAAGAAGTGAAAGAGTTAAGAAAGGGAGAAGCAAATATAGAGAAAAGATATCGTACATCACATGTAGAGATGTACTCTCTTATATCTTGTAGGAGTTAACGTAGCAGTTGATACAACAGTGTATTTGGTGGTTCTTTTGATTTCAGGTTACATATGTATGATCAAATGTAATATTAATGGCATGATATATATGATAACAATAAGTCTAGCATTGCCAACAACCTCTTAGTTTAGTGATTAATGATGAATTGTGGCATATTATATGTCTTGAGTTCAAATCCAAGCATTCATATCTTCAATTATTTAATATTTTATTTATAACAAAAAAAAGTATAACACCATTAAAAGTTGAATCTTAACCATTAAAATTAAAAATCTAACCAGAAGTTGGAGGTATTGATAGCTGCATATAATTTTCATTATAAAATCACAAATTCTTAATGATAAAGGAAAAAAAAAGCAAAGCTTGAAGCCAAGAATGGGATGCATGCAGCAGAAAGAAACTAATGGACCACATTCTAGGAGTCAAGAGTCTAAACTTATTCCACCAAAAAAAAAGAGTCTAAACTTAGGTCTAAAAGTTTTATTTTTATTTACTATTTCTTTTCTTTTTAACAAATGGTCTAAAAGTTTATGACCTACATTCCGGAATCTAGGTTATATTGGCTGTCTGTTTAGCCTTAACTTTGTATAAAATAAGATAAATAAAATTGTTGAATATCTGGTTTGCTGAGCAATCCCAAGTAATCCATGATCATTTGTTTCATTGTTGTTGCAACTTGATATGTTGAGAACCCTAAGCTAAAACTGGCCTACACATCTCACCAGTAGACATGAAATGAAATCTTTAGTCTCTACATTTTTTTTAATACACTGAAAAATGATTTCAATTTTTGATCCAAACACTTGATTTAATAATTGATGCATGAATTAAAAATTCAAGGTCTGAATTCCCTATATTAGAAATAAAACGTTGGACGCTTCTTTTTATTTGACCAGCAACTTTCCTAAAGGTTCTCTTCTTCACAAAACTTAATCTTTAAGAGTGTGTTTGGAACACAATCTAATAAACACAAAGGTTGGGAAAAGGAGAAAAAAATGAGTTTCCTAACATATTGATGAAAGTACAAAGAAAACAATAATGGCAAATCCTCATGAAATCATCAGAATGACAAATCTCCAACTCAAAACAGATCTCATACCGAAATGATGTGGTGAATTATGGTAGCCATGAGAGGGAAATGCAATGGGAATTTAACTGGGGCTTAGTCGGGTCCATCTTCAACAGAGAAATAAATCCCCCACACCACACCTACTGGCAAATTTGGAAAGGGCCCTCAGCTGTCATAATCACATAAAGCTTAAGCTTTTGGGGTTCTTTTTAAATTGTTATTACTTGCAATAACAGCAAATAATGAGTAATCATCGGACTGCATAATTAGGTTACTTTTGTCATGTGAAATGGCTATTCTTATGGTAAGTTTCATGAGTGGCTGTTCTCCAAGTCAACATGGCGTTTATTATCAAAGAGGGAGAAGAAAAGAAAACAAACCCTTATTCACTCTTCACTCTTCTGAGCATTTAACAGGCCTTAGTCCACACTCTGAAAAGGTTTAGCCTTTAGGCACCATTGTGGGCTACACAAACATTAATATAGGCCTCCCTTTTGAACCCTTTCAACTTTCTTGATCGGGCCTATATAATCAAATTACATGCGGGTGAAAAAATAACAAAAAAGATCATTTTTTAAATTTTGTCAAGTTTATATATTAATTTAAAAAATTTTAACTCGTATCATTTTTTATGTTTTTCTATGTTGTTTTCGTATTATTTATTGTGTTTGAAGATTGCAAAGTGTACCTTGTTACAATGTGCTTTACAACTGTGTTTCATTATAATTCCCTGTAAGAGAGCATAATTTCAAAACTTTTTGAAGTCGGCTAATCCGCACGTTCCAGCTATAGCAAAGCCGCAAAGCTTTTATTGACATTTCTGCTCGGCATTTACAGATTAAAAGGCCGAGATAAAGTTGTAGAGAAGGATAAAAAAAGAACAAGGCATGTGTTTGATGAACATTAATGGAAATGGACCTAAAAAGCAAAAGAGATATCCCCAAAACAATGTTATAATCATTAGGCATGGCCGGAAAGCAAGAATCTCTGCTTTCCGCCACTATGTTCTACCCATAAAATTGGTTCGCCTGTTGCCTCAGGCATGAGTGCCCATCAAAGCACAGACTCTGGCGTATGGACCCAAACAATTTAGTTATTCAAAGCCCATATTGACATTTCAGTGTAAGCATTGGGCAAGGAAAAGTGGGTTTTGTTATTGGGTTTAAAATCCAGGTTAAGCATCCAACTTTCTTGGTACCCAAACACCATCTTCCAAGCCCACTCTAGATGGAATAGCTTTTCCAGGGCGGTTTACCATTCAGTTTTCGAATTTCAAACTTCCTAACGGTCCACTAGCTGGATCCCACCATTGATTTCCTTCATTCAAATTGATAGCCGTTTTCAGCCACAAACCATTAACCCCACATCTTCATAGCAGTTTCAAAAGGCCCATCTTTTCAATCTCTTCTCATTTTCTTCACTGCAAATTCAACTCTTTCTTGCCCCAGGCGTTTTTGATCTTTGACACCTTTCCGTTTCCTTTTAGCTCTAATCAATTTTCTCTTCTTCACCAACAAAAATGAGAGAGTGCATTTCAGTCCACATTGGTCAGGCTGGAATCCAAGTTGGTAATGCCTGTTGGGAACTCTACTGCCTTGAGCATGGCATTCAGGTCACTCTTTCTTCCATATTTTCTACACATAGTCCACAATTTCCTCTTATTCTTTATTGGGTATCAACTCTTTTCTTTTTTCTTTTCTTAATTCTGTTTTTGGGTGCAGCCTGATGGACAAATGCCGAGTGACAAGACGGTTGGAGGAGGAGATGATGCTTTCAACACGTTTTTCAGTGAAACCGGAGCCGGAAAACATGTCCCTCGAGCTGTGTTTTTGGATCTGGAACCAACTGTTATTGATGAAGTCAGGACTGGAGCTTATCGCCAGTTGTTCCACCCTGAACAGCTCATTAGTGGCAAAGAAGATGCTGCCAATAACTTTGCCAGAGGCCATTATACAAGTATGTTAAAATGTGTTTTTTTTTTTTCCATTGAATTCACAGTCAGCAGCACTCTAAACGGCAATGTTTATGCAGTTGGCAAGGAAATAGTGGATCTATGCCTTGACAGGATCAGGAAGCTAGCAGACAACTGTACTGGACTTCAAGGTTTTCTCGTATTCCATGCTGTTGGTGGTGGAACAGGATCTGGTCTTGGCTCTCTGCTTCTTGAAAGGCTTTCAGTGGACTATGGCAAGAAATCGAAACTTGGGTTCACTGTCTACCCTTCTCCTCAGGTTTCTACATCTGTTGTAGAGCCTTACAACAGTGTTCTGTCAACTCACTCTCTCCTAGAGCACACTGATGTTGCAGTTCTCCTTGATAATGAAGCTATCTATGATATTTGCCGAAGATCCCTTGACATCGAGAGGCCTACTTACACCAATCTTAACAGACTGGTGTCTCAGGTAAAGAAATTGGAATTTCTCAAACAATAAATGACAAATAGTTTTGATTGTTTACAGTGATACTAATGTTTTGATTGTTTACAGGTTATTTCTTCCCTGACTGCGTCGCTGCGATTTGATGGCGCTTTGAATGTGGATGTAACAGAATTTCAGACCAATTTAGTCCCATACCCCAGAATTCATTTCATGCTTTCTTCATATGCACCGGTTATTTCTGCTGAAAAGGCCTACCATGAGCAACTATCAGTGGCAGAAATCACAAACAGTGCCTTTGAACCATCCTCCATGATGGCCAAATGCGACCCACGCCACGGGAAATACATGGCCTGCTGCTTGATGTACAGAGGTGATGTGGTGCCAAAGGATGTGAATGCTGCAGTGGCGACAATCAAGACTAAGAGGACCATCCAATTCGTTGATTGGTGCCCAACCGGGTTCAAGTGCGGCATCAACTACCAGCCTCCCACAGTGGTGCCTGGTGGTGATTTGGCCAAGGTTCAAAGGGCAGTTTGCATGATTTCTAACTCTACAAGTGTTGCTGAAGTGTTCTCAAGGATTGATCACAAGTTCGATCTGATGTATGCCAAGCGTGCATTTGTGCATTGGTATGTTGGTGAGGGTATGGAGGAAGGTGAGTTTTCAGAAGCTAGGGAAGACTTGGCTGCTCTTGAGAAGGACTATGAGGAAGTTGGCGCAGAATCTGCAGAAGGGGATGAAGAAGAAGGCGATGAGTACTAGGCTAGGTTAGTGTGGTACTTCTGCCAATGGACTCATTGGTCGGCTAATGAAAATATGTTGCTAGCTTGTCTTTTCTATATTTTAGCATCTTAAAACAAGTTTTAATGAATCTTTCCTTCTATGTTTGCTGAAATGCTTGTTACTTTAAGTGGATTCGGAAGTAATCAATTGAATCTGGGATTTAATTTTCCATTTATGTTGCTTGATTACACAGCATTGCACTGATTCATACCTGAAAAGTGGTAGCAAAGTTAAGGAAAATCAGGAAGCGAGGAGAATTGAGAAAGAGAATGATGAATCTCATGCTAGACAAAATGATCAGAGCTTTAGCTTTACCCCTCCAAGTCATTTGTTGTCTCAGATGCATGCCACATAGAAATTTAAGATTCAGTCATTATCCGACATTCAAGCAGCCCAGGACTGACTTATTTTGCATGTGAATATTATCTTATGACTTATCACTCCAAAAGTAACCAAGCACATTTAACATTTTCATTTGTTGTCTCAGATGGCTGCATAGAAATTTAAGATTCAGTCGTTATCCTACATTCTCCCCAACAATCAAGCAGCCCAAGACTTGCATGTTTTGCATGTGAATTAACCAAGCAAAGTCAACATCTTTCTTGAGGAACATCGTTTTTAACATTAAAAATAAATAAATGCCGCCTTGGGCGCACTGAATTTGAATTGATTACTTTGTTTACTTGGAATAAAAAATCCTGTTACTAGATTTTATGTCAGTTTATGACATTACCATATTAGTATATGCCTTGAACATATGCATATCACCTTAATACATCCTTTCCTCATCAATTATTCCATACCCACTTCTGAAATACTTTTGAACCTAACAACTACCTTACCTTAACTCAAATAATTATCAATGAGTATTTTGTTTTTCATGTTAACTTATGAGGTTTCTTATGGTTGAAAATTATTTCCATGTTTCTATCATCTATTCTTCTTATTTACCGACCAAGGAGCTATTAATTATTTCAGATAGAACCTATCAATAGCATCTTGACCTCGGTGGTAAGTCAAGTTGCATTCTATTAGTTATGGGGAATGGATTATGTTGTATCATTTCTAAAATACCTGATCAATTTCCATCATTTAGTCAATTGCATTCGCATGTTTATAATGTTCTTGACTCAAAGATAAACAACCTATAAACTGGTCCTGCATATTTTAAACAGATGGGCCCTAACCCATTTCAACAGTTATCTTGGCTGATGTGCTTCCCACCGTATACACCATCTATAAAATGCTACTTCTTATTTCGACTGTCAGTGCACCACTGAGAAATCTCAACTAAAGATAACCTCCTCTCCCCTTCACCTCTTAATACAATGTCTAGCAAAAGATCAAGTGCCAGAAGCAATGAAAATGGAGATTTAAGTCTCAAACTTCAAGAGCTGTTAACGACAAACAAGAAGAAGAAAAGAAATGCAGCAAAGGTAAGAATGAAAAACTCATCCCAGTTTTGCTTAGCTATATCAACTTAGTCTCTAAGCCTATGTTATGTATCCGACAGGATTATATCCAGTTTCTCCTCCTTCTTTTTTTAGTTTTTTCATATATTTGGAGCATTGGAGCTCCATACTTATATCCATATACGAGTACTTCAAGCAAAATAAAGACGATGGTTATTCCTATTGCAGCTTCTGGATGAAACGTGCAGTCATATTAAGAAGCTTAACGGAGAGGTGGATGATTTAAGCAATCGGATATCGGAGTTAATGGCTTCTCCAGACATCGATAGTAGCGTTAAGGCAAACATTAGACAACTTCTACAGCAATAATCACTGCAATTTTAGTTCTTTTACTAAACCTATATATATAATATATGCTTCAACTCATTTGTAAGATATATTTATATAAACAATATTTCAGTCTTTCCCTTTGGTTTGTTCCTTGTTATTGCCATCTTAAGGGAGCAAAGCAAAGGGCTTATAATTCACATGTTTTTGTATTTTGGGATTTTTTTTTTCACCCTATATATGTTTGATCTTGAATTCCTATTACCATATATTAAGGATTTGTTAGTTGATAAGTTTGTTTCAAAGAATAATTATGTTGTTGATTTTAGTGTGATGAGATATTGGCGATGGATCACCCGTTACTGGTCTGCAATAATTAAGGAGTAATAGATTCAAATTCAATCTTGGCTTATTCTGACTTTTGTGCCAATTTACACAAAATCAGGTCATTTCCCATGAAGAGAGCAAAGGTCTTTTCAATAATGTTTTCAAGCAGAGTGCATATATTTCCACACCCATGGCTTCCTTGGACCATATATTATTACACATTATTACACTTAATTAAGGAAAAATAGTGGACAAGGCAAAATCTATAATAATTAGGATTACTACTAATCCAAGGGTGAAATTACTTACGAATTAAGATTAGCAATATTAACTTTTTTTAATTCGACAAATGAGATTAAGAGATTTTCACATCTTGCTTATTTTTTAAATTATTTTATAAATTTTTATACACTCTAAAAATATATATCATCTTAGTAATCTTATGGAGTTTATGTATAAGATAATAAGCAGAGTTAAGATGATAACATAAATCTTACTTTATTTATTTATTATCTTTTTAATATTTTTTTGAAAGATATGCGTAATTATCTTAATTTTACAATGTATTTAATAATAATAATAATAGATATGAGACAAAATCTTTGCAACCCACTAGCAAAAAGTGGGCCATTTGCAGTCCAACAAAACCCAAGCTAAAACAAGATTGCTTTGGGGTTTCAACCCGCATTCGTAAATAGAAAATTGACCCAAAACTATCAAGTGACCAACTAATACTTTGTTAAAATAATAGTAGAATTAATATCTTATATATTATCAGTAGAGTTTTTTTGATTTCACAAATAAAATTAAGATAATTATACATATCTTATTTTATTTATTTTTTATTTTCTTAAAATGTTTGAAGGACATATGTAATCATCCTAACTTCACTTGTGAAATCAAAAAATTTCACTGACAGTATATATGATAATTATCCATAATAATGCAAGATAAATGAGTAAAAAAAAAGTATGGACTATCATGTGTATTTGGGAGTATTTGAAAAAACCAATTATTTAATTATTCAGTAAACACATTAATCATATAAATCTGCATGTGAAATTAAAAATTTTTTTGTTATTTTTTTTTGTAGAAAAATTTTATTATTATTGATAAAACAATAATCCAAAAAATATTAGTGCTAAGATAAACTAATTTTTAAGTAATATAAAATAATTGTCTCTCAATAACTTTGGGAAAAACATTATCCAATTTCATTAGATTATTTTATTATGATAACAAAAGGAAAATTAGAAATTATTTACAAAAAAGAAAAGAAAAGAAAAGAAAAGAAAATATTACTTTTAAGTAATATGTAAAAATTGTCTATCAGTAATTTTGGATAAAGCATTATTAGTGCTAAGATAAACGAATTTTTAAGTAATATGTAAAACAATAATCCAAAAAATATTAGTGCTAAGATAAACTAATTTTTAAGTGATATGTAAAAATTGTCTATCACTAATTTTGGATAAAGCATTATCCGATTTCATTAGATTATTTTATTACGATAACAACAAGAAAATTAGAAATTATTTACAAAAAAAGAAAATAAAAAAGAAAAGAAAAGAAAATATTCCTTTTTTTTTTTGTAGAATGATACCATTGTACATTTGATCCTGTCCATTGCATCTTCTCAAGCTTTCCCAGGCTAAGCTATAAACGGCAACTCTTCTCTCATGCTAGGCTAGCTAATCCTTCTCTAAAAACTCCCTGCCATAATTTGAAATGAATAAAAAATATACAAAAATCAGTTTCGCGGGAATCGAATAACAATTCAGAAAGAAAGAAGCTTTCTCAGCATCCAAACAGGTCAAGAAAAAAGAAAAAGAAAACAAACCTTGATCGATCGATCGAGGTGATCGATTTAGTTAGCTTCAGTGCAAGGACTTTTAACGTTGTTCTTGCCGCTGAGAGGCGAGCAAGGCAAGATCGGCCTCGAAACAAGAACGACGTTAACACGTCGTCTTCTTTTTTGATAAAAACCTCCACCACCAACTCCTCCTCCACGAACTACGTCGTTCTTATTTTCTTTATCGCCGCCGACGAGATCTTCACCAAGATGCGACTCTTCCTCTCTTATCCTCAAAACCTGACTGTGAATTCTCTCTGCTTTCTTCTTCATCTGCACCACCACCGATCTCGGCGACTCCACCTCCGCCTCCTCCGTCGACGACTCTCCACTCTCCACCTCCATAACCGGCACCTCCTTCTTCGCCTCCATCGTCGACAGTGATTGTAATTACTATTTTTATTTTTATTTTTATTTTTAAGCTGCAAATTTTGAGTGTGGCAGGGGAATTTATAAGAGGGAAAGAGTGGGGTCAAAACGGCGAGTTTCGGTGGGGTTTGTCAATATCTGGTGGGATGACACGTGGTAGTAGAGTGAGAGACAGGGCGACTATCACGTGGTTGACTGAAAAGACATGTGGTGAAAGAGACTAGTCTAAAGGTTCAGTTCCAAAACCGTTGCCGTTTTATTATTAGCCAAGTAGTTTTTACGTCTCTACTTAATCGCCACGTCACCTAACAATGCCACGTCATAAGAGATTAAGATCTCAAGAATTTTTTCTTTTTTCGGAAAAACAAAATTAGGAATGCTTTAAAGTAATGAAGTGGAAGAAGATGAGTGTGGGATTAGTCAATGTCGAATCTTAGCATGCATGATTGAGCAATTGAGTGTAGAATTATTACGTGGAGTACACGTGGCAATGGATTAAGAAGCCTGAGATTAATAGGGAGGCTAATTAGGGGAACAAGTGGCAAGAAAGTAGGAGTTATTTTTGGTGTTGATGTTGAGTAAGCCTTTTTTTATATATGGTTATTGTTTGTTCAGATTGAGTGGGCCATTTGCTTTAGCTGGTGTTATGTTATGGTTGTGTGGAGAAAATTATTATATAAATGCTAACCTAGCTCGATGAGTTGGTTTATGAAGTATTTTTAAAAGATGATTTTTAATAATTTGATATTTAAATTTCAATATTTATCATCTTTATCTCATCTAGTTTATACAATATATATATATATATATATATGCCATCTTGAGAAATATTAAGAGCAATCATTTTGACAATCACAATTCAACACTTTTCATTTTATTGGATTATATTATTTTTTGATTTTACTTGAAAACTTATTATCTATTATTATAAATTACTTGAAAAATATTTTTTAACATTCTCATACTACAACTTTTCAACTTAATTTTCACGTAAAATTAAAAAATGATATAATCTAATAAAAATTGCAAGTGCGGAAATGTGATTTTCAAAATATCTTTTCCCATGCTATCTTTGCTTGAAATCACTAGCCAAATCTTGAAGGTCAATGATTCACAAACTACTATCTTTAACGCTAAGGCATAGAAAGACAATAAAGGCGCTCAAATTTGGTAGTGACATGATACCATGAATTCTTGATTAATCCTGTCTGCGACACATCATGCCGCGGATTGACACTTGATTAACATTTTGAGCAAAATAGATGATATCATCGATCAAAATGGTGGAGTTTGGTCGTAAAAAATGACCGAAATTTTAGTAATCTTAAAACAAGATAATTACTTGATTAACTTCAAATCAGGGACAGAACAAAATACAAAATGCAAAACTTCCAAAATCCACTACAATAAAGCTCAAGAAACAAAACTCAATCCATGTCTATTAATAGAGGAGATGACTAGTTCCAAACAAATGCCTTTTAAGGTACTAGGGGTGGTAATAGCCTAAGGTTCACTCGTCTTCCTCTTCATCACCATCTCCACCAGCAGCCTTCTTGGCAGCTGCTCTCTGGTTCTTTCTCTTCACTCTTCCGGGGCGGCCTCCTCCGAATGGACTTGTGAGAGAGAAGTCGATGTGTTTTTGGGAGTCCACCCTCACCATGAAGGATGGGATGTTGACCACCTGCCTCCCAACCCTATCCAGGACAGAGAACTCATTAGAACAGAGCATCTATAATATCTTTCAAACAACCAAAGCATGCCTACAATCATCTCACCTATAGGAATATACAAAAGCACAAGGAAACAGATACAACAAATCAGCTGAGGAATTGGCCAGAAAACTAGTTGCAGAAGTCATCAAATCACATAAATTCTTCAAACAAGAGAGTTTTTGAAGTTTATATCATGAAAACATACAAGTCCTCCAAAAAAAACACTTGTCTTTTAGCCAAAGGGCCTTCATTAGATGTGGAGATCCTAACAGCATCCTCTTCTCCAACAAAAAAGTTATGATTTATACACAAATCACACAACATGGCCATCACACATTTGAGAACAACAATAATGGAATAAAACAATAACATTATACAATTAAAAGATACAGCATATGCAGTAAGAGATAATTACTGAATCTTCTAGAAACAAACTAAATAACAAAAAGTAAACACTTCAAAAAGAACACCCACCCACTCTATAGGAAGAAAAACTACTATTTACCTGATATGCCTTTGCCTAATCAACACGCGAGCATGGTGAATTGACTTGGCCATGCCTGACTTGAACACAAGTGTTTGCAAGCGGCGCTCAAGGAAGTTCTCAACAGTCAAAGCCAAGACATAATCAAGCTTGTTCTGGCTCTCATCCAAAAGCCCATACCTATTCATCCTACGAAGAAGTGCTTCACCTTCAAAAATACGACGGGGGTTCTTCTCATCAAGAGTGAGAAGGTCTCTAGCAGCATTTCTGATACGGCTCAAAACATACTGAACCCTCCATAACTCTCTCTTACATCGGAGCCCATACTCTCCCACAAGCCTCAACTCAGCATCCAATCGTTCCTTCTCATATGGACGTCTTGGCTTCTTAAAAGTCTTCCCATCTACAACAACACATAATTTTATCAATAAATAATAAATATAATAAATAATAATGCTCTGATTCCACTACTTGGGAAGTCAGAGATCAAGAACCTAACCTCAAATAAGCCTAAACAATTATACAGCTTATTGGTTTTTAAACTTTTGAGCCAAATCAACAAAAACAGCACAAACCAAGAAGCTTAATTTCCAAGACTACCATCACCCTGATCCACCAATTATATTATTGTTTTGATACATATGAGCTTCAAAACAGAAAGCAACACTCTAGCACTGATATAGATCCCACCCTGCCATCCCCAAGATTCAAACCCCAGACCTCAAAGTTGAAATCTTTCTAACTGTTATGTTAATTATACTACAATGTTCTCTTGATTTACCAAATAGTATTGAAATTAAGCAACTCAACAGGTAATAAACAGATAAAAGCGGCTAATAATAACTAAAAATACAACATAATCAAAGCTAAAGATCACTTATAACATTCTAAACTATATTAAACAAAATAAAACAAGCTACATTGTTAACTAAAAATGAGAATAAAAGTATTACAACAGCAAAACACAAATTCCCATTTCTGAGAACCCAAAAATAATTAAATGGAAGAAAAAAAAGGGAAAATAAATCATTCATAGCATATGAAAAGCGGGGAAAGAGAGAATGGGATTAGCATACAGTTGCGGTTGGAGCTGACGTGAACCATGGCGGCGTCAGCTTCTCGTAAGAGGTGAGAAAGAGTTAAAGGCTGGCGAAAAACGAAGAAGCCGAAGTAGAGAAGAGATCAACGGTGAAGCGTGGTTTTATATACAGGGAAACCCTAAACGGCTAAACCCTAAAGTTGTCCCTTCAATTTTAGGGCTTTTAATGGGCTGGTTTTGTTGAAAGGTTGGATTGGATTTACAGCTCTTGGGTTTCTGATTTAAACTCAAATATAGCCTTTTTTTTTTTTATTTCAACACATAAAAAATAAAATATAATTATTCAATATATTGTCAGTAAAATTTTTTTACTTCATAAGTGAGATTAAGATTATGACACATATACTATTTTATTTTTATATTTTTTTAATATTTTTAAAAAATGTGTCATCATCTTAACCATCAAAAAGGTTAATATGAATTTATCATTTTATATAAATTAATTAGATTAATAAATATTTTGACAATAATCAAAAATAAAAATAATATATTTTAGTACTATATGAAATTGATGTTGAAAAATTTTAATTAGACTCAATAAAACATTATTAGTTTTATCATTTTCTTCTTACTCAATAATATTGTTTATTATATATTTAAAAGTTTGTTAATTTTTTTTTTTAAATTTAAATTTTTTATGATATGTTATTGGGATATATGAATTATATATATTTTTTAAAATTTGAAAAATCTAGATGGTTTGAAGAAAACATTAATTAGTGCATACATTTTTTAAATAAAAATATTACTGATTCGTGCATTCCACGAGCTATAAGTTAATTTTTCTTAAATATAGGATGAAAACCAATCTAATTATGTTTTATCCAAAAATCAAGGAAATAGAAATTAAATGATAAAATTCAATAAATTAAGGTATAATAGCAAAATTTAATATTGAAACATAATATAGTTACCAAATTTACCTTATACCCTTAAAATAACATGTTAAAAAGATTACTAATCCTGGAATTATGACTAGTAATTTTCTCTTTCCATCCTACAATGTTTTTATGAGTTTTGATTCAAATTTTCAATTTGGCTGGTTGCCCAGCTCCAACAAAATATACTAATTTGGGTCTTTTTAACCGCAATTTTTATAAATGGAGTTAAAATTATGGAAGAGCATTTAAAAATAAATAAACAAAGTTAGAGTGAATATTCAGTTCAAGTTATATAACTGATGTTGAACCTAATTATGATCATTTTGCAGGATGAATGAGATATTTCTGCTTCCTCATGAGCTGGTGTTGCAGCTAGCTAGTTCATCAGCCTCTGTTCTTTTACCAACCTCTGCCGTCTTCAAGAAATCACAATCACTATCATCCCAAGAAGCCTTCTTAATTAGTTTCTGATTCAGGACCCTTCTTGATATCCATGAAAGTCTTGACTTCTGCTACTGACAATGAGCTCAGAAATTGCTTGTTGTGTAAGATGTTATCTGATTTTCTTTCCGTCTCGACATCGACAAGCATTGAAAAATGATCAGTGTTATATTCTTCAACAGCTTCCTTGTTATCCATCCTGGAAGCTTGTTCAGCGATGGCAATGTTTTTATCAGGGTTGCTTAGTGGAGCTTCATTTTCATTGTAACTCTTGAGCAGGTAATTAATTTGTGCCTCATCTTGATTAGGATTAATCATCTCAGCTAGAGTTGAATTGGTAGTCTCATTATCATCAGGAACCAAGTATAAATTCTCTGATATTTCATGCTCAGTTCTCTCATTGAAGCAGCCATGGCCACTAGATGGAGTGTCAACAGGTGAAACTTTCCTCAGATTCATGAGCACTTCTAAGGCCAACAAAGCAAGAGCACAGAAATCAGCGATCTTTGTTCCTGTTTCTTGTTTTCCTGCACAAGTCAATTCATAAGGGTCTCTTAGAATAAGCTGTTGTAAGCCAATTCCTACGCATGTATTTCCTCCATTTTAGTCAAACTTCTTAAGGAAAAGAAAAAAGAATTCAAGATGTTTAATTAGAACTACCTTTGCGGAAAAGCTCTAGTGCCTTGGCCAGATGATGTTGGCAGAGTGAAGGTTGGGAAAGAATAGATGCCAGAAGAGCATGAAATGCTGCAAGCAAGAAATCCGCATGAAGTCCATCGGGTGACATGAGCTCACTCTCTTCATCACTAGTCCATTTCCCATTGTAAGCATCTACTGCTACATTTATCAGCAGATTATCTATACTTGATCGTAGATCGGATCTTAAGACGCCACCCTGCAGCAATGAAATGTAGAAAGAAATTTCTGTTGAAACATTTCTTGCATATCTGCAAAACATTCTCCATAAGACAAAGAAAGTAGCATACCATAGTGAGGAGAGTTTCTAATGCCTTTAATGTAGCAATCTTCAAAGATATGAGAGGGTTTGAAAATTTCTTTGGCACCTGCACTTCCAAACAGTCCCTATCCTGGTGCTCTTCCATGGAGTCAATTGCAGCATGCTTCTTTTTCTTGCGAGCAGGCTGCATTGATGCTTCAACTGTAGCAAATTTTAAGTCTAGACTGAATTCTTCATTCCTACTTCCACAACGAGAGGCATCCAATTCTATAAATGCATTGCTGATGAGTTCTTCTGCAATGTGTAAGGCTACTCCTGCACAGGAGACAACTTTGCTTATGCATATCGGTGGACTTAAATTCCAGGGTATAGGTATTTCTATATGAACTTACAGATCTGGCAAAAGTAAAATCTAAATTATGATCAACAACATTAAGAAAATTTTTTGCGTACCAATACCCATAGATATAAGCAAAGTCCTTGTGATCAAGTAAAGTTTTGTCCGCAGCATTGGTAATGCACATTTCTGGAAGCAGTCTTTGAGTAGTCGAATGATATGTCCAGCATGAGGCAATAGTTGGCTGCAACATTTTAATATGGAATCAGAATGTTATCATCAACAACTAGAATAAAATAAATCAAATATAAAATAAGATGATCGAAATCTACATTTCCTTTTTTTTTGTTTTCAGTAACCACAGAAAATTTATTACAAATTTATAACTAGTTTCGATCCATCGATATGTTGAGAAGGCAGGCTTTACTAGTTAATGATGTTTGAATAAATAAGAAATAAGCCATAGGTTCAAAAAATGTTAACTAACGACTAGTGAAAATGATTCCACCTTTGTCTCCAAAACCCTTTGATCATTGTAATTAGCATGGCATTTGTCAGGCAGCATGGTATGAAAAAAAAAGTAGTAATGTGATTTATGCTTAGCTTCCCTGATTTATCCCATGGCAATTCTGATGAAAAGTAGAAAACAAAGTAATGTATTTATAGGTTTCTTTCCTTCACCTGGATGTTCCTTTTATGATTGCAGCTAGGAGATCTAAACCATATGATTGCAGAACAGGAAGCTCAGTGCAAACAAATCCTTCCTGCATGATTGCCATGGGCCGCAATGAATCTGGGGAGAAGGAGCCATGCAGCATCAGCACTCTCTTTACAAGAGTTAATAATTGATGAACAGGAACATTCACCTGTTAAACAATGAATGAATGAGAATTTTATAAAGAGCATTCTTTGAATCATTTTAGACTACCTGAACAGGATAAGAATTCGTTAGCATTGTGCTGCAGCATAGCATTAGTGTTGGGATTATGCACGTCAACAATTGCTTGGACTTTCTTGCTTCTGGAAAAGGTGCTCTCTCTGGAGCTAATGGATCTACTCCTGGAATAAACAATAATTTGGCAACTTAATTTGTTTTATCTTCTGCAATGGTCACTTTAAAGTTAGCATTAGCAAGAGGAAGATGATTTTGTCACTTACCTTCTACCATACTTTGAAACACATCATTCAGGTGAATTTCTATTGATGTTAGCAAATCTTGCATCATGACAAACCAGCTATCCTTTTCACCTCTTGATTTTGGAAGGGATGCTAAGAAATAAGCATAGCTCTATGCATCGAAAAGCATCAAAATGAAGACTGATATGTAGGAAAATGGAAAGTGGAGGAAGAAAAGAAGTAGCACTGCTTTCACCTTCATCATAGTAGAACTGCAGCGGCCTGAAATGATTATTGAAACAATGATGGCTTCAGCCTGTAAAAGATAATTGACAGTCATTTACACATGAGACAGCCAACCATGTGTCCTCTACTTGGTTGATATTCACAATCATAAGGTGATCTTTAATCCTTGCAAGAAATAGCACGGACTCACAGTTATAAGTCTTCATTACCTATTCTGACTTTGAAGGCCATATTTTCTTCTTAAAGTACGATTTGTCAAAGCGATTTGAACAGGCAAGAAAACATGTAAACTTAGCTCACCTTCTCATAATGTGGAAGAAATGATGCTGGGAAGAAATCTATTATTGTACATAGCACAGCAAGGGCTCCTTCCTGCACAAATAAATCTCCATATGAAGATAGCAAGAAAGAAATATACACCAAGGTAACTAGAACAGGCTAATTTATGGCAATATTGAAGTCTAATCCCACAATTACATTTCCAAACTAAATCCCAAATTCAGGAGGAGAAATCTTTTTTATCATGATCTAATGAGTCTATAATATCTGACAATGACCTTAATACTGGCTCAAATTATCATTTACGTGTCAAAATTCAGCAGGTTTGAAATTTCAGTCTTAGCGCTTACATTTTTTTTTCCTTGGACTGAAGCCTCCATAGTATAAAATATAAAAAATACCATCTTAAAATGACCCTATTGATATATACTCTGCTTCTACATCAACCAATCAATTTTCAAGATTATTACTGATATAATTCTACCTTCACCAAATAGATTAAACCATAAGCAAAAAAAAAAAGAAAAGAAAGAGTGTACGCAGACTAACAAATGGAAACACTGAAAAGTTGCTCAAAGGATAGCCTTTGACAGTACCAAAGACTTCGATGATCTAATGCCATAAGCAATCAATGTAGCTTTCCAAATTGATAATTAAAATTTGCAGTGTTTATTTTTTTCAGTTTATCAAACAACCTCTAAATTCAAACTAAAATAAAGCAGTTCAAGGGGTTAGCTGAAATAACATTACAATGATGAAAGAAGAGAAGTAATTAATTACAGCTTACCAGTACAACCTCTGAGAATTCATTTTCTAATAAAAGCTCTAAAATTGGTTGAATGAGCTTCCCAGCTTGTGCTGTTACATCTCTCTTTACATCTGAATATCTACCCAGCCTGAAGCAGGAAAGAAAAACTCACATTCAAAGTCTAGTTCTGGAGTTCATATACAATAGTCCAATAAACAAGAAATTTTCAGTGGGAAGAAAGAGTGCTGAAAACCTCTTTAACAGAATCGACAAGGAAGCAAAAGTAGCCACCTTAACAGAAACATACTCTGATGTTGGCTGCATAAATCACAAGAAACCACAAGCCTGTTAAAAAATCAAGACCCACATTGCCAAAACACAACTACAAAAACCATTGAGCAATTTTCTTTACTGTAATTTCATTACTAGCTCTAGGAATGCTAGAGAAGTGGAAGAAATAGAGCTCTTGCCTGGATATTTGCTAGGAGTTTATCGAACCAGATAGGGTACATTGCTAGTAAACGGCTAGAGCTGCAATCTTGACAGGTTATTCCAAGTAAACATATTCCTGTCCAACATTTGCGTGACTGTGGCAGAATTATAAAACCTAATGAATATAGTAATTCATACAGAACAACTTGATAAGGTAGTCTTGTAACTAGAAACAACACTGACCCTTGGACTGGACACAAGGGAGAGCACACGATCAACCCAAGAATCAACAGCTATAGCCCAATCCTCAAAAATCCTAGAGTTATTACCTTCTTCTGGGAATGATTCAGAAAGCAACCCAAGATTCCTGATGGCATTCACAACTCTCTGCAAATCACAGTGTTGAGGTGGAAAGTCAGTTTCATTAGGAATTTGGTCATTCATCAAGTACTGTAGTATCCTAGGCTTCAACTTCACATCATAAACATCCCGGTACTCCATTGTAAACAAAAAAACTGAACAATTATCAAGGCTCAAATTGTCACAAAAATTTGAGAGGCTGAAGTTGCTGTGTTTTGTCTTGTTCTATGTAGCTCGGAAAGTGAAATTGTCAGTTACATGTTAAGTCATTGTTCTCTGTGCCATTGGCTGGTTATGTAACCGTTGTCTGGATTCTGACATATGTTTGTGGTGATTATATGTAAAAACAAAAGAAAAATGGCTGAACACTCCTATAAGAATGAGTGAGGGACTTTCTTTACCACTTTGTTCAGTTAAAGCATGCAAGCAAGATGTAACATCCCAAATCCATAGTAACACTTAATATTCACTTAAAAATCACACTTACTTACCGGTTGGGCTGTCTGTGATGCTTAACAACTCCTAATACTTCAATAAGAGTTAGTACTCTTATTCCTCATACTAATATGAATGAATTATTAAATTCCTTCTTTAAGATGTATATACATTCCCTTCTATTTTAAGTAGTACTGTACAATTTTACTAAATATATAAAAGGAAATAATGTACCTTCGATATCAAATTTCTGGAAGGTAATTCCCTTAGTCTGAAATCAATAATCTGTGGGGTGGAAAATAAGGAGTGAGCGACAACGTGCTCAGTAAGGAAGGTGTATGCTACTTTATACAAAATTAAACTATATCCTAAAGACATTTATTTTTCCTAACAACAAACCCAGTAGGAAAACAATGGATACAATAAACAGTAAATAGGATTCAATAGATCCTTTCAGTAAACAAAAATCAGTAAGTTGAGACTGGGCAATAAATAAATCATGCTCTCATTGTTCCCCCAGGAACATAAGTCGTCCGCTTTTGGGGTGCACCCGTAGACCATCGCCCCTCACGGCTATCTCCACTAGATCTATGGCCATAATCTATAGGTGGTCATCAGGTCCACTTGCCAAGTGACCTCGAGACCTTTGATGACTTGGCGGGTCCATCAGCCTTGTGACGCCCTGGGGTGCACCCGTTGGTCTATCGACCCGAGCCATCGCCCCAGGCGGGTCACTCAGTTACGTGAATATTAATGTATGAACTCGGGGCCTAAAGTCTCAAAAATTACTTTATATCTCATAGCTAACCTTTAAGGAATATTTCATAATTTCATCATTTTCTCAAAATGATTTGCTTTCCAAAAAGGTTTTATATTTTCTGTTTACAAATATAATAAAAACAACCCAAATTTTCATAAAAATTTACACCTGAGAAATATGAGTTAAATTGGCTTGCCTATGGTCAACTCGCCCATGATCAACTCGTCCATAGCGGCTCGCCCATTGCGGTGAACTAGTGTTCACCCTCCAACATTAGCATTTGAAAACAAGTTGAACTGGTTCGCCCATAGTCAACTCGCCCATGGTCAACTCGTCCCTTATGGCTTGCCCATGGCCAGTTTGCCCACTTTGGCTTGCCCATGGCCAGTTCGCCCATTTTCACAAAAGGGATCGCCTATCTTTGGCTTGCCCGGATTTTACAAAACATGGTTCGCCCGCCCAAAACATCACAAAAGGGTTCGCCCACTTGGCTTGCCCGGAAGTTTGTTAACAAAGGGGTCGCCTTCCATTGGCTCGCCCGCCCTTTACTAGTTCGCCCAAATCAAAACGATTTATCAAATTAATGTATGTCATAAACCAAAACAATTTCTCAATAATTTCATAAAATTTAACTCCACAGGACATGCATTCACTTCACACACATCTCCCTTACCTGGTATTACGAAGCCTAGCTTCTTGCTCGCCTTCCTGATTGCTTTTACCGAGTCCTTAATTCCGAGCTACAAAATAATTTATTAAAACTATTAATATTTTCTTTTTTATACATTTCCATCACTTGGGCGAGACTTGAGACTAACCTACTAGCTCGCCCAACAAAGCTCGCCATTCGTTAATTGGCTTTCACTTGGGAGCTCGCCCAACATTACTCGCCATATACTAACTTATTCGTGGGAGCTCGCCCACAATTCAAGTCGCCATTCATATATTGGCTTAAATATGGGAGTTCGCCCACAATTCAACTCGTCATGCCTATGCATGTGAGTTCGCCCTACACGACTTTTTATTCAGAGGTGGGCTCGCCTATGAATTGAACTTGCATGTGGCAACCTCGCCCACTACCACACTCCATATTATTTAACTCGCCCAACACATCATTTTTACACCATTTCCAGCATCTTCCTTTGTTCATTCTTGATTAATTTCTAAACCACCTCTTGTTCTAATTTCTTATATATATTCTACCAAGGTTTAATTAAAACAAGGGTATATCTATGTTTCTTATGGTATAAAACATAGAAATCTACCATTTAATATCAAGAGAACCAAGAATTATGGAACTCACCTTAACTAAGTTGTACTTCCAGAAACAGATTGCTTTCTGTCTCACTTAGCTTTACTTTGCTTATTCCTTAGCTCTTCAATGATGGAGGAAAGGTTTATCTGACTAAAGGATGAAGTTTCATGGCTCACGTATGAAAGGAAAGGAAGAAACGAAGTTGAACTTGCAGTAAAATACAGTATAGGCGAGAAGGTTTTCCTCATGTATTTCTTCTTATATAGCCATGTTAATTCAATTAGAACCTAACACATGTTCTTTATCCCATTTTCTTTCATCATTTCACGTCTTTCATGCATTAAAAACCAAAGAAAATGATGACAAAAGGAACGGTGGTGAAGCTTCCTGCTGCAGTCCGTTTTGACTAAATTTTCTCTTTTCTTCTACTTCCTCTCCACGCCATTTCCAGCCACTATCATTGACTTTTTTATCTCATCTTTTCCTTGTCATTAATTATCTAAACCGAATTGTAAAGAGAAGCAAAGTGGCGTGAAGTCCACTTATAGCCTCTTTTATTGACTTTTCTTCATGCTTAAATTTCGAAGCTTCCTCCAATAAGCTTCTAGGAATCATGTTATATTTAATTTCCATTCTTATAATTTTTTTTTATATTCATTCTACTTCACATACACCATATAGAATTTAAATCCAATAAAAATGGGAAGTGAAAATCCACATTCGATATTTATTTTCACTATCAATCTTTTACAAATATGGTGTACAGTGTAAAATAATAGGGTCTCACACAAGAAAAACCTTGATTTAATTTTTTTGCAAGGATGATGTGAAGACCGAGAATTTTCTAAATAAATATAAGGTATCCGAAAAATTTAATTTGGACAAATAGAGATCCAAATTAAATAAGAATGAAATTGGAGAAAAATATATTTGGATATCAAGAAATCCAAATTTTATCCAAAATAAGATATGTAATTTTATATATATATTTATATAAGGTTATTATATAAATATATATTTTTTTAAATAAATATATACATTCATATATGGAATATATTAATACATCATATGTTAAAATACCATTTTTATATCATTGAATATATATGTGTAAATTTTTGTACATTTATGTATATAATATATATATATATATATATGAAATATGTATATATATATATATAGCATTTTAAAATTTAAGTATAAATATATAAATAGTTTATATGAAAAATATATTTTTCATATATATATATATATATATATATATATATGAGATATATATATATAGTAGTGTAAATTAAAGTACATATATATAAAATATAAATTGTTTATAAAAAAAGGGTATATTTATATATATGTGTTTAAATTTTAATTATATATAATTATATAAATATAATTATATATATGATAAATAAATAATTATTAAAAAAAAAAGAAAAAGAAAGGGGGGAATCGGGTATATGTTTTCTCCTCTGTTAAAACAGAGGAGAAAACGTAAAAACAAAATGGATGCTGGCGCCGGCCGGCCGGCCGAGAGGAAGGAAAAGGGAGAGAGAGAGTGACGCCGCCGGTGAACAGAGGAGGAAGAAGAGAGAAGCCAACCGGCGACGAACGGAGAAAGTAAAGGAGAAAAGCGAATGGAAAACAGAAAAGAAAAAGAGAGAGGAGAAAAAGGAAAGAGGGAATGCCGGTCGATCCAGATGCCGGCACCGCCACCAACACCAATGCCACCGGTGAAGACCCACGAAGGACAAGGAGGCCATCGGCGGTGAAGGAAACGGCGGAGGAAGGAGAAAAGAGGAAGGAAAAGGGTCGAAACCCACGGACCCAGATCCGGCGCCGTCGCCGGTGATGGGGCAAAACCGAGACCAGATCCGACATCCCTGCAACCATGGCTAGCTGTGGAAGGTGCAAACCGGCAGTGATGCCGGCGAGAAAGGGCCGAACCGGCCCGAACCGACCTGAACCGGTCCGAACCGGTTCAGGCCAGAAAAAAAAAACAGAACAGAAAAGAAAAGGAAAAAAAGAAGAAAAAGAAGAAAAGAAAAAAAAAGGAAAAAAGAAGAAAATGAAGAAAAAGAAGAAAAGAAAAGAAAAAGGAAAAAAAGAAAAGGAAGAAAAAGAAGAAAAGAAAAGAAAAAGGAAAAAGGAAAAGGAAGAAGAAGAAGAAAGAAAAGGTAAGGAAAATTGAGGAAAAATAAATTACTGATGTTATTGAATAATTTTTATTGTCACATATTCACGTAAATGCATTGGTGTTGTGAAAATTGTAGCGGAAGTGACAGGCACGATTTGGGGTTCGACGATGCTAGGAGCTCGTCAAGGCGCTAAGCTTCAGCACCAAGTAAGATACTTTTATAAAGCATTAGTAGCATCATATTGTATGTGGGAATTATGATTTTTATATGATGCATTGATGAAATGATTTTAATGAAATTGTGATATTTTTATATATGATGTATTGATTTAATTGATATTAAAAATGCTAAGAGGACCTACAACTAATGGTGGGGGTCTTAGTAGAGATGTAGGAATTGTGAGAATCAACAGCTGTAGTTATAAATTGTGGTTTCCCTGCAGGAGGCTTGTAAGAATTAAGCCGTTATGTTGCCGAAATTTTAGGAAAATATTTGAGGAAACAGATTAAGTTTCTCACATAAATGGAATCTTGGAAATAACTATTGAAAATAAACATTGAAAGGACTTTGTGGTATTACCGGAAAGGTTTGATATTGAAATCGATGAGAAGATAGATCATTGAACATGATAATGAGATGAATGATATGGTTTAAACCTTACAGAATTGATAAATCAAGTAATTTTAATATCACAAATGGTATCAAGTTGAGATTGAGGTGAAATCATTTATTAGACGGATCATTGATAAAAGTGACGATGATAGGATACAACTTAAAAGAGAAAAAATTGAAGTTGTGATTTAGATGGTCGAATGATAGAAGTGCGGAATTATCAATCGAGTGATGATTATGGAATTGATAGATTCAAATAAATGGACCGTCTTAGTGGTATGAACTGAGATTTTTTCAATAATATGGATAGTCGCAAAGTGACTTAAATGATTGAAACACTGTTGATAGTGAAAATTGGCAAATTCTTTTAAATGGTAAATTGCCAATCAAAAATTGAATTGAGGACGTTTTATAGATAATTTTAGTATGATATTACATTCTACAGGCCATATGAAAAGTGAATTGAGGATTGTGATATGATTTTATGATAGTGAATGAAATTGAACCGCAAGTTGAAAATTCTGAATATGTATCAATAGATCAAACCATAAATGGATTTGATAAGCGATTATTGATCTTGTGGTTCTATGATCCTTGATGTCGACTCTGAAATAGATATCGAATGAGGATATTAGTATTTCATAATTTCAGTATCATGATGGCTATATGGAAATACGATGGCTATATGGAAACATGATATTTAGATGCTCATAGATACTAAGAGGATTCACACTGATGATGTGGTTCTAGTATCGATAATAAAATGTACAAATGATTATTATAGTCGATAATTATCGAAAAATGATATTGAATACCGAATGGTTTGAATGCCAAGTGATCTGGTTATTGAATAATTAGAGTAATGAGCAATCTGAATATTGAATGAAATGAATCTTGAATGATTTGAATACTTATTTACTGATGTGTCAAAAGGATAGTTTGAAATTGAATGATTGATGATGATAAAGTTAAATGAATTGTTTCACCGTATTAGATGAAGGTATTACTTATATGGACATTTGAAACTATTACCAAAATTATATACGGAAATGATTTCATAGCATCGCTTTTAAGCATAATTTGCTATAGTTTCAGATGTCATAATAGCATTTATATAAATGCTATAAAGTATAGATTAGCTTTAAAAAGAAAGTATATGGTATATATACGTATTTTTATATACGAAACCTCTTAAAGAATTTCACCATATGCTTTACATGATTTTAAAAAGAAAAGCTAAAGATTTAAATGTTTTATGAGACTGTAGGCACCCTAAAAGAATTAAATTCAATAAAGCATAGTGGAAACCGCCTAATTGGAGCTTTGCTCATTAGGCAGATATGCTTGTCCGACAATAGTCGTGGACAGGTCTCAGTCACGCCTGATCAGTGGGGCTGAGAGAGATGAGGTCTATGGCCATAGATAGCGCTCTAGTTGGTTTCCAGGGGACGATGACGTGATTTTCACTGCTAGCTACAGTGATTTAAGTCTTTATTGATAGAGATGATAGGGATCTAGCCTAGTCTCTAACCGATATGATATGAAGTCTAGAGTATGACTTTATTGATATGAACTCTAGACTTAACATGATTTATACTGTACATGAAACAGATTTGAAATGAAATATGTTTTGAAAGCGTACATGTTTTAAACATGTTTTAAAAGTCCATGAGATACAATTTCGACACTTATATGATTTATATGTGATTTTGTGTCGAACATGGCATGATATGCGGTCTAAAGTATAGTTTGATTTGATATGAACTCTAGACCTGACATTATTTACAGTATATGTTTTAAAAGTACATGATAAATGATTTCGACACTGATATGATTTATATACGATTTTGTGTCGAATTTAAAATGATATGCGGTCTAGAGTATAGATTGATTTGAAATGAACTCTAGACCTGACATGCTCTGAAACGAATACATGAACTGAAATTGAATATGTTTCTATCATGCCTTAAAGGCAAATTTGAAATGAATTGAAAATTCATATGTTGAGCATGTCCTAAAGTATATATGATATGATTTGAAATGATAGCGGTTTATACAGAAAAATTACATGAATTGCATATTAAACCCTGATATGATAATATGCTTAGTATATGAGAATTCTATGACGGATGTCATGACTCAACGTTAATGATGTTTCATCTAAATGATGATATGATAGGATATGATATGATATATGAACATAAGATTGATATGAAGAGAATTCTGATCTTACTCTATCGTGATCATAAATTCCCATACGATAAGTGATATGAATTGATTTAAGACGGGAATATGATTGTTAAATGTAAAGTGACTCAATAGGATATCTTAATTAAACATGAAGAATATATGAGGAGCATCATGACTCGTTGGTAACAATATTTCATCTATATGATGTCATGATACGATATGAAACATGAATATAGAAATACACGAAGAGATTATGACTTCGTACTACCGTGATCATGATCCACAATATGAGAATTGATAAGAGATGATATGAGAATTGATAAGAGATGATAGAATACAGAAATATGATTATGAAATGAAAAGTAAATATGAGAGTTGATATGAGATGATAGCATACTAAAGTATGATTATGAAATGAAAAGTGAAAATGAGAAGTGATAATGAGATGTATAGATGAGAAAGGATTAACTGTAATTGCATCCTTGCAAGTTTTAAGCATTGCAGTTTAAGACAGTATAATCCTACTCTTGTATTTATATTAGTATCTTATTGAGCCGTGGTTTTGCTCACCCCACTAAATTTCATCTCTTTCAGATTATTGAAATTAACATCTGCCATGTGAGCTGCTCAGTGGGCATCGGAGACGGTGTATGGACTTGATACTAGTCTTCTGAGATATATGTTCCTTATAAAATACTTGTTTACATGTAAGACTTAAATTGATGCACAGTACATATTCTGTTTAACAAGTCGGGATGTAACTAAGAACCGTTTCCATGGTTGTTAAATATTTAAATGAAATGACTATAGGTCACCTAAATAGTATAGTGACTACACTGACACCGAATACAAACCTTAAAATTAAAAAGAAAAATTTAGTCCATAAATTTGTAGACTAAGAAAAGTACAAGTATTAAAGGAAAGTCGCGGCCTTCGGGTCATGACAGATGAAGCTTTGACAACATTGTAGACACCTAATTTTGTCCGAACAATTTCTCTAAATTAAAAAAAATAAAAAAATGATAAAAAGAAACAAATCAATTTTGGTCAAATCTTAAGTTGGAATCTCATGCATCCTATGCAAACTTTAAAATTAAAAATTTCAAATTTGAAAATCTCATGTGAAGCACATGCAAAATTCAGACCTTCAAGAGTTGACTAAAGTTGATATTGTTGCCAATAATAAAAGAAATAATCACAGTGAAATAAAATCTGAAGATTGATTACCAAAAATAAAAAAAAATGAAATGAAATGTAAATAAATTAAGAAAAAAAGGGAAAGTCAAAGAAAATAAATGGAAGAATCCTATGATCATGGGATCAATAAAGGGTCTTTGATTTATTTTCCTTTAAAAAAAATATAATGACAAAAGGATATAAAAGAAGGAGCCACGATTAGAAAAAGGAAGGGGGAGGGAGGCTGACTGCTTAGGGTTTAAAAAAAAAAGCCCTACCTCTCTACTACTGGTGGGAGAAAGACGATACACGGGTAAAAAAAAAAAAACAAAAGAAAGGGTGGCGTGAAAGCTTTCTGGAGACCAAAGAAATACAAGGAGGATTGAAAAAAAATACAACAGAAGTATAGAGGCAGTGTAGCAACGCCGAAAAGAAAATTGAAAAGAAAAGTTTGCAGAGCATAAAGGCAGCCAAGAAAGAAAGAAAAACAAACAAAGGCGGCATTGAAAGAGTGGCATGAAGGCAACCTGACGACGTCAAAGGCTTTCTTGAAGCATTCTGGAAAGAATTAAACATCAAAAAATGAAAGAAAAAGTTGAAAACGTGAAGGATGATGATAGATTTGCAAAGTTAAGGCAAAGAAAGTGGAGCAAGGTCACGTCAAAGGTTTGATATTTTATTACTAATGTCATATTGTGCTTAGCATTCATTCCATAAATTTAACTTATTCTATTAGTTTAGTTTGGATTATTATTTAATTTGTTTAGTTTGACTATGTGTTCGTTTGGCTATTAAGTTTAGGTAATGTTCTTTGTAAGTCATTTAAGTAGAATTGTTTTATTTAATATTAAATTGAGTGGATTAGTTGGAATTAATTAATTTTAATGATTAATAATCAAATTTATATTAAATTATTTGGTAAATAAAAATTATTTATAAATTGTGTAAAATTATTAAATTATAAAATTGAACATAAATTTGACTGATGATGACATTTTAAGAAAGACAATTGAGATATCTTAAAAATGTCTAGGTGAGGAAATTTTTTCTTAAGTTGAGCCAAATTGATGAAATACTTTTGAAAGAATTTTCAATAAATTATAATCAATGTTTATTCTTAGTAAATTAAATATGAATAAAATAAAAATGAATATAGATAAACAAATATAAATATGAGAACATAAATTAGATGAAAAATTAATAGGAAAATAATTAGTAATTAATAAGATAAGATAATAATGAAATAAATGTAAATTATACCGAGGATGAAATTCCAAGAAAGTCAATCGAGACTCCTTGGATATTTCTAAGTGAGATGATTCTTTCTTAAGTTGAGCCAAATTGATGGAATACTTTTGAAAGAGTTTTTGATAAAATATAATTCATGTTTATTAAAAAAATATAAATAAATTAAATAAATAAAATAAAATAAATTAGATCAAGGTTAAAATTAAAAGAAACTTAAATAAAATTAGGTAAGTAAATAAACAAATGAACTAAATAGCTTAAAATAAAAATTATAAGAAATAAAATTAGATAGATAAAGGAGTAAATATGAATCATGCCAATGATGAAATTTCAAGAAAGTCAATTGAGACTCCTTGAAAATTTCTAGGTGGAAAGATTTCTTTTAAGCCGAGCCAAATTGATGGGACGCTTTTAAGAAAATCTTTAATAAACCATGATTCATATTTATTCTCTAAATAAAATAAATAAATAAATAAATAAAACATATAGATAAGAATAAAGTAAAATAAGACTTAGAAAATATAGAAATTAGTATGGAGTCAATATTAGAACCGAATTTGAGTATACAATAAGAGTTTCATAAAATATCTCATTGATCCGACGATGGAATTCAAGAAAGTCAATCGAGACTCCTTGAAAATCTTGAGGTGAGGGAGATTTTTAAGATTGGAGCCAAATTGATGGAAAAATCTTAGAAATATTCCCAATATATAAGCATATCGAAATTAATATAAACGCAAGGCAAATTGTAAAGATAACCTAAAACTAGTTGGTACCATTTTAGGATGGGCGTTGCAGGGGTACTAATCCTTCCCTACACGTAACCGTACTCCCGAACCTTAGTATCTTTGAAAGTAGACCAAGCCTTATCCTTAGTTTGAATAGGTGACCAATCACACCTAGGTAGAATGGTTGTTAGCGACTCCCATAATTTTAGTGTTTAGTTATTAGGTTTCCCGAAACTTATGACAGTTTGGCGACTCCATTGGGGACTTTAGAGAGTCAAGCCAACGATCGGTTTTAGGTTATTTTAGGTTTGTCTTAGGTATGTTAATTTTGATAAAATAATAAGACATTAATAACTACATGTTTCTTCGACACACACTTCACGTGCATGTGCATGCATTAGCCCTCTACCTGGGCTCTATCCTTTTAAGAGGAAGTAAAGTAACTACGCTCTTGTGAGGTAATACCTCCGCAATGGCTAGCGAAATACTCCCACTCAAATTGAACCTTTCCATTTGTAACCTGTAATGGGTAAGGATTGGGTGCCTTACTAGTCTTGCGTAGACGACAGTGAGGAACAATTTGGGAACCTTTAGCCCTTTTATCTAAAGCCATGCATATAGTGAAATTAAGAAGACTAACTGTAAGATAGAGCCATATCAACCCATGCTCTAGAAAATACCCATTACTCAAGACACATGCTTGATCAAGTTTGTTTGATTTTGGTTTACACATGAGACATTAAGAGGGAACCATGAGTCTTTTACCTAAACATTTCATGCATTACTCATCCATTATTGTTACATGACAACTTTTTACCACACCATTCCATTAATACACATCATCTTGTTTTGATTTATCTTCATTCATTGTTTTTAAACAAAGCATTTTCAAACTTCTTCAAGCATCACCACATGAAAAAAGATGAACTCTAATTGTGGTAATAAAGGTTCAAAGATAGCTCGACCAAAAGTCCATTCACATCACACTCGTTATCAAGCTAGGATCATGGAAAAAGAGCAAAGCATTCGCATGGAGAATATGGAAAAAGATCAAGAGGACATAAGGGGGTAATTGATCCAAATTACTAAGTTGTTGAAAAACTTGAGTAAGGGAAAGGGAGTAATAGAATAAGTTATAGTTCAAGAAGAGATTTGTCTTATGGGGGTATGAAGGGTTCGAGCTTGACAATTTTGAAGATTTATAAATTCTAGTTTTGTTTTTGCTTTCTTTTATTTCTTTAAGTAATGCAAGATAAATTTTGAAAGTGCTTAAGCCCATAAGCACGAGATAAAGTTTTATGTATGTGCTAACTTTTATTTATTTCCCTTTCAATAAAGTGACTAGTGTGATGCACTGTCAATTTCTCATTCATTCTATTCATTTGCCATTTCTCACATACTCACCATATCTTTCATTCACAAGTATCCAAATAATGAATATGATGATAATGATGTCAATAAATCTAGGGTTCAATTTTGAAAGAACTACTACTGTTGATGAATTAATAGTATGCCAATGTTGCGAAAGCAAGAAAATGAAGGAAAGGTTGCTCACCATCCGCACTTGATAGACAGTACGAGAAAGGTGAATCTCTTACAAAAGCTTCTAACAAGTTTGTCATTGTTCAATAAATGATCTTTAAGGAGAGCACTTACATTTGAAATGATAAATGGCCTTCTTTCACTATCCTTCAAGCATAAGTAAAATTATCCTTTGATTACCCCTTTTGAGCCTATTATATTTTTGTAATATAACCCACCAAGGATCACCCTCCACATTGGGGGCAAGGAAGATGAAATAAAAAAATTTTGGGGGCAAAAATGAAAGTGTTCATGATGAATCAAAAGGCAAAAAAAAAAAGCAGCCCATTTTTGTGAAAAAAAAGGAAAAAAAGAAAAGGGTTTGAATTCAAAAAGAAAACCCAAAAAAAAAAGCAAGAAAGGGCAAAATGCCTAAATATTTTACTTGATAAAGAAAGTGATCCCTTGATCTATAAACCTTGAAACTCATTTGGGCCTACTATATCCTTTTCTTTCATAAGCCCTCACCTGAGCCTATATTACGTGCCTTTAAAAGCCCATTTTGATCAAATGTAAATGCTTGAATTGAAGAATCATGCGTTGAATGAAAACATACTTGTACAATGAGATAATGATCCTTTGAAGGAAGCAGATCAAGTTGAATGAGGAAACCCATGAGCTTTAGAAGATATCTTGGATCAAAATCAATAACGCCTATTAGGGGGCATGAGTTTGGATTGAGCACTGAAGGTTGAAGTTGTCAAAGCCAATGAAGTTGAAAATGAAGAAAAAAAAAAGAGAAAAAAAGGAAAAAAGAAAAAAGAAAAAATATATATGAAAAAAAGAGAAAGAAAAAAAAAGAAAAAGAAAAAGGAGGATTCAAATTGAAAACTCAAAAAGGGTAGTTTGAATCAAATGAGGGGGCACCTAAGTTGAAAACCTGAAAGGGCAGCTTAGGAAGAAGATCATCACCAACAGTTTTGATACAGAGGGCAAGATTGGCAAACACTACATGAAAGAACATATCAACATAAGAGTGGGCTTTTGGAAAAGAATTTTAGGTTGACTTGATTGAAATTGTCAGAATGTTCATTAAATGGATACTGAAAACCTTATTCCAAACAAACTGTCCCGTTGATTTTTCTTGATTTCATGTTCCTTTTCTAAGAATGAATATCTATATCTCTCTTGGTCATTTTAAATTTATACTGTAGACACCAAATTTTGTCCAAAGTTATAGTTTTAAACTCAATTGAACTCTCAAAATCCAAAATAAAACATTAGACTTTAAGGCTCATTAAAATGAGTAATTTTCATTTTTTATTTATTTGTTTTTATTTTTATAATTGTAATTGTTTTTATTGTTATTTTCTTATTATTATTATTATTATTATTTTTTATATATATATTTGTTTTTGTTTTTATTTTCATTTTTATTTTTTATTATTTTTATTTTTTTATTTATTTCTTTTTATTTATTTTTATTATTGTTGCTTTTTTATTTTTATTATCATTATTATTATTTTTTTATTATTATTATTATTATTATTATTATTATTATTATTATTATTATTATTATTATATTTTATCATTATTATTATTGTGGTTATCATTGTTATTCTTCATATATTATTACTTTTATCTTTATCTTTATTTTTACCTTTTATTTTTATTTTTATTTTTATTTTATTTTATTTTATTTTATTTTATTTTTATCTTTATCTTTATTTTTACCTTTTATTTTTATTTTTATAAACTTTATTTATTTTGTTATTATTATTAGTATTAACTGTTTTTATTATTATTATTATTATTGATATTATTATTATTATTTTTTGTCTTTATTTATTTTTATTATTAACAGTTTCTGTTCCATCACATTAAAAGCTCCCATATCTACCAGATTTGCCGGCAGCCGCCGGTGACTAACCTTCTCCCCAGTCTCGAGCCTCACCCAGCAAAATCATCTTCCTATCCCGTAAATCCCGCTTCAACAGAAACCTACTGATTCTGTGATTTTGAAAGGCTAGGGAAAGGCTCCAATGTTGTTTAAGAGGACCCAAAACCAGGATTTTTCTTCTTCTTCTTCAGACAGAAAAAGGAACCGAAACCCTAGACCATCATCACCGTTACCACCATCATCGATCCTCAACCACTCGATAACAACCAACCACCGGCCACCAACCCAACCCTCATCCTCACCATCACCGAGACACCCTATCACCATCGCCACTGCCAACATCACCAACCCCAAACGCCACCAGTCAATATCACCGAAACCCTAACTCACCACCACCGGCCACCAACCATCACTCAGATCATCATCATCATCACACCCTTACCAAACCCTTAACCCAGATCTGAAGAAACCCCCTAACCGAGACCCCCCAAAACCCTAGATCCTAGATCTAATACCTGCAAAAAAGAAAGAAACAACAATATAATATCACAACCACAACAGCTGAGCCATCAACCACAAAAAAAAAGAAGAAAACAAAAATAAAAATAAAAAAAAAAGGAGAGGGGAGGCTTCGGAGAAGGTCAGATCTACGGGGTTGGGAGTGTTTTCGGGATAAACGGAGTTCAGATCGGAGTAGGGGAAGACGAGGGAAGCGCTTTAGCACCGTCGGAAAGCTCACCGGCGACCGGCGTACGGCGGCGCACGGTGGCCGGAAATCGCTCGGTGGGGGGGGAGAGGCGAGAGGATCTGGGGAGGTTTTAGTTTTTTTTTGGGAAAGCCGGTTGCAAATGGAAGAAAAAAAATATAGGATCTTTTATAAAGCACCAAAACGGTGCGTTTTGACTAGTCGACCCGCGCGCCGCCCACGACCCGATCCGAGATCCGCGCACCCGCCCGCGACCCGGCTCTCCCTTTCCCGCGACCCGCGTGTCTCGCCCGATCCGGATCCGCAACCCGCACGCGACCCGTTCTGTTGGCAGGCGTGGGCCCTGCTGCTTGGGCTCGTTTTTGGGCTCCCCCATTTGGGCTATTTGGGTATATTTCTCTTCTTATTTATTTATTTCATTTATTAGTTTTCTAAAATAATTTGTTTTAGATTTTTATGGCAAAACACAGAAATAATGATAATAATAAATAATACAATATAATATATGCAAAAATAAAATAAAATAAACATATAGTTTTAAAAAAATAAATAAATAAATATAAAGTATGTAAAATACATAGTTTTAAAGTATATAAATTTGATGTATATAAAATAAATATAATAATAAACATATAAAAGAAAATATATATAGTTTTAGAATGAATATAAATAAATATGTAAAATACATATATGTAAACATGTAAAATACATAGCCTTAAAAACGTAAATATATATTTTTAGAATGTATACATAAACATATAAAATATATATACATAATTTATGCATAAAAACATATTTTTAAAATAAAAAATAAATTTTTATCAGATAAATGAAATGTGGGTTAAGAAAATAATAATAATAAATGAGGAATAATAATAAAATAAATAAAATAAGTATGGAATCTCAATGATAGGTCTTCGTAGAACTCGCAAGTAGCGATTCTTCGAAAAACTTTAGATGAGAGGAATTATATCGAATGTTACCAGAGTATTGGGATATTCGGTGTTATTCCTCAATATCCAATTTCATGCTTATTTATTTATTTTTATTTTTTTAATTTTTTTAATTAATTAATTAAGTTAAATTAAAAAATTAATAATAATAAAATGAATAAATAAATATATGATGATGAGTTTTGACAAATAAAGAGTGTTTAGAGAAATATTAATTAAATAAAAACTAATAGAAATAAAAGAGGTAATAAAAAAAAAACAATTAAGAGAAATAAACAAAAAGGGATTTTTTAGAAATACATAAATACAAAATAATTAAACCAATAAAACTGAATCATAGTAAAGTTTCCAAAGGTAAAGAATGGTAGTTAAATTAATTAAAGAAGTAATAATTGAATTTTAATAAAAGGGAATAATTGAAAGGATCAAGATAATAAATATTAAAATTTCAAAATAAATGGAATTCTTCCGATGATGGGATGTCATGAAACTCACAAGTAGCGATTTCTTGACTGATCCCTAGGTGAGGAGAATTAGCTAAATGTTACCAGAGTATTGGGATATTTAGTTAAGTTTTTCAATAATAAGAGTTTCATTAATAAAAATCAAAACATAAACTTCTTTTATTATAATTCCACGTGCATCATCACCATATGTTTGCATCATACACATAAACATTAATCTTAAAATAAATGGAATTCTTCCGATGATGGGATGTCATGAAACTCACAAGTAGTGATTTCTTGACTGATCCCTAGATGAGGAGAATTAGCTAAATGTTACCAGAGTATTGGGATATTTAGTTAAGTTTTTCAATAATAAGAGTTTCATTAATAAAAATCAAAACATAAACTTCTTTTATTATAATTCCACGTGCATCATCACCATATGTTTGCATCATACACATAAACATTAATCTTAAAATAAATGGAATTCTTCCGATGATGGGATGTCATGAAACTCACAAGTAGTGATTTCTTGACTGATCCCTAGGTGAGAGGAATTAGCTAAATGTTACCAGAGTATTGGGATATTTAGTTAAAATTTTCAATATTAAGAGTTTCATTAATAAAAATTAAAGTATAAAGTTTTTTCATAATTCCATATGCATCATACCTTTTATCAATACTACATGCGTACAAGATTAATTATAAAATAACATGAGTACCACCAAAGATGAGATTCTATAGAACTCACAAGTAGTGATTCTTAAGAAATCTCTAGGTGAGGGGAATTATTTCAAATGTTACCAGAGTATTGGGATATTTGATCTAATTTTTCAATAAATGGTGTTCATGTTGATTTTCATAATGGAATTTTTTAACACATATAATAGTGATATTTAAGCAAACACACGATTTTTTTTAATATAATAAACGAATTAAACTTAAGCCAAGACTATTTTATTAAAATCAAAAGATACCGTGTAGTTGGATGGTACCGTTTTTAACGGGCGTTGTGAGGGTGCTAATCCTTCCTCACACGTAACCGTACCCCCGAACCCAAGTTTTGTTTTCGCAGACCTCAAAAATTATCTTTTTAATAAAACTTAATTAATTTTGAGATTTTGTTAAAAAGATAAATATTTTAGGTGGCCAATCACACCTAGTCAAAAAAGATTGGTGGCGACTCCCACTTTTGTTTTTTAAACGTTTTTCGAAAATCGTCGAGCGCGAAGCCGTTACGACATATACCACCCATATAACAAATGGAGAATATGCATAAGTGCATTACATTGGTGGTCGAGTTGGAAGGAAAATAAATAAATGTTGGTAACCTTTTTTGGGTAAATTTTTGAAAAAAAAAAATTCTTTTGAGAAATCTTGCATTACTAAGAGAGAGAAAGAAACAAAAGTGAATGATGAATATACAAATTTGAAAACATGATGGCTGTAGACACCCCATTTTGTCCGGGGTCTTTTAATGTTGTTGGGCCTATTGGGTTTGATAATTAGAAGATGAATCTAATTTTTGTATTACTATCTTGTTTATTATAAAAAAAAGTAAAAAATAATAAAAAAAAATAAAAATGAAAAAAAATAGAACAAAAATAACAAAAAAATAAAGTGATCAAAGAAGGGAAACTTGAAAAAATAAAAAAAAAAAAAATCAAAATCTCAAAACAAAAGCAAAATCAAGAATTTAAAAATCAAAATCAATGAGTGAATCAAGTGAGAATCAATAAAGATACAAGTCAAACTCAAATTTGTGCATAGATGGAAAGGAAATAAAATGGGTTTTAATACCCATATCAAGGAAAGAAAAAAAAACCCTAGAAAACCTTGGAGGGGGGCCACTATCTAGGGGACGAGCACAAAAGGGGGAGAAGAGACTGAAAAAAAAGGAGGAAGAAAACCTAAAAAAATTTTTTTGTACTAACTCTTAGATAGAAGGTGGCCATCGTGATTTTCTACTTCGGCAGCCGCTACCTATATCCTTCATCTCTAGTCTATCAAACAGAGCCTCATTTTTGCATCCATCTTGATCCATATTCACTGCTTCCGTTCCAACCCCATCATCATCATCGTCCACTGCTACTATTATTTTTACAAGCCACGTGAGACTAAAGCTAAGGAAAAGAAAAAGTAGCACTTGTCTTGTCCAAGGCTACTTGCATCATCCTATTGCCTTTACCTTACCGATGCTAGCCTTGCTTACTCTGTACGTTGGTTGCTAAGTCTGGGTGAAATAGAAAGCCAAAGTTCCTTGACCACGTGAGCAGGAAAGCCTCATATTGCCATACACCTGCCCTTGCACCATTTGACCGCACTGCTCCACGATACCGCTGCCATTGCTGTGTTCGGTCCATGGTGAAGGTTTCCTCCATTGTATTTTAGCTGCTGTATCTTCTCCTTCCCTGATTTGGCATCTGCTGCGAGCCACAACAACTCCTCTTCCAGCGTTGTCATTGCATTGCAACCTTGTCATCGCCGCACCACTTTGCCACCACTGCCTTGTTGTCTCTGCCGCCATAGATCTCTTGCACCACCACGTCTTTTGCTACTCCATCGCTGCAACAGAGGAAGGAGTCAAGGGAGGAAGAAGAAAAACAAAACAGTGAACTAAGCTACTGGAGGCGTGCTTGGAGAACGTGGCCGAACTGTTGCCGGTGGTTGCGTGAAGTGCTTCTGCTAACGCCACATTTGCTGTTGCTGTCCACATGCCTAGCACTTTTGCTGCCACGTGAAGTAAGAAAGAAAAGTGAAAGAAAGTTTTAAAGAAAAAGAAAGAAAGAAGGTGAGAAAAGGTAGAAAATAATTTTTTTTATTTATTTGTTTATTAATTTCTTTGTTATTTTTATATCCATAATTAGATTGGTAGTTTTAATTAATATTTGGGATAGTTAAATTTAAGCTAAGAAATTTTATTAAATTAGGTAGACTAATTAGTTTATCAAATTAATTTATTTAGGTTTGTAAATAAGTGTAATAAATTTATGGAAAATGTTTAAATAAATCTATTTGGTTAAAATAATAGATAAGGAAACTAAATTTTAAAAAGAAAAAATTAGTTCTTTTAGAAATAAAAATAAAAGTTAATTAATAAATATGAGTTATTCCAAAGATAAAATTCCAAGAAAGTCAATCGAGACTCCCTTGGAAATTTTTAGGTGAGATGATTCTTTCTTAAGTTGAGCCAAATTGATGGAATACTTTTGAAAGAATTTTCAATAAAATATAATTCATGTTTATTAAATAAATATAATTAAATGAAATAAATAAAATAAAAATAAATTAGATCAAGATTAAAATTAAAGAAATTTAAATAAAGTTAGATAAGCAAATAAATAAATGAACCAAATTACCTAGAATAAAAAATTATAAGAGATAAAAATACAAAATGTGAATTATACCGAGGATGAAATTCCAAGAAAGTCAATTGAGACTCCTTAGATATTTCTAAGTGAGATGATTCTTTCTTAAGTTGAGCCAAATTGATGGGATACTTTTGAAAGAGTTTTCGATAAAATATAATTCATGTTTATTAAATAAATATAAATAAATGAGATAAATAAAATAAAGATAAGTCAAGATTAAAGTTAAAGAAATTTAAAAAAAATTAGATAAGTGAATAAATAAATGAACTAAATAGCTTAGAATAAAAATTATAGGAAATAAAAAATATGAATTATGCCGATGATGAAATTTCAAGAAAGTCAATTGAGACTCCTTGGAAATTTCTAGGTAAGGAAGTTCCTTTTGAGCCGAGCCAAATTGATAGGACGCTTAAGAGTGAATTTTCAATAAAACATAATTCACATTTATCTTTTAAAGAATAAGATGAATGAGAATATAAAAATAATTAAAATAAATAAAAAGTCCGACAAATTTATAAAATGAATATGGAGTTAAAATTAGAGATAAGATTAAAAAAGGAACCTTATAAAACATTAAAATTTATCCAACGATGGAGTTCAAGAAAATCAATCGAGACTCCTTGAACATCTTGAGGTAAGGGAGATTTTTAAGATTGGAGCCAAATTGATGGAAAAATCTTAGAAACATTCCCAATATATAAGTATATCGAAATTAAAATAAACACAAGGCAAAGTGTAAAGATAACCTAAAACTAGTTGTTACCATTTTAGGATGGGCGATGTGGGGGTGCTAATCCTTCCCTACACGTAACCGTACTCCCGAACCCTAGTATCTTTGAACGTAGACCAAGTCTTATCCTTAGTTTGAATAGGTGACCAATCACACCTAGGTAGAATGGTTGGTGGCAACTCCATGTCTTTGTGTCTAGCTATTAGGTTTTTTTTTTCTAAAACTTAATACGTTACGACAATGGCTAGTCTTCGGGCATAACTGAACTAGGACTCAATAAAAGATGGGATGTTAAATGAAAGGAGATTTAAAGAATCCAGCAGATATGTGGGACTTGAGAAAGACAAGATGAGCTTGAGAATTTTGTTACCACAATTGAGAATGCATACATTCATGGAATAATTCAGGGAGCATGACATTGACATGTGCATAACATTCATGGCATTCATTGTATTCATGACATGCATGATGTTTCATTAGTGCATTTTGACATTGAACTGTTTGTTAAAGACATTAGGATAAGAAGTTCTGAATGATTAAAATTTTGAGGAAAAGAGAAAATATAAGAGATGGTAATTTGAAAAAATGATGAGGTATGAGAAAATGATGAGAAAAATACTTTTTTGAAAAACCTTAGATGAGAGCAAAGTCCAGTTTAGCTGGCACTTTAGAGGAGGATGAAGCCCAATATTGTTGGCATCAAAATAAAAGTTAAGCCCAGTCAAGCCCATGTTAACTGGCATTCTGAATGAAATTTTTAGTTTTCAAAGTCTCATTGCCTCTGTTGAGAGGAGCTCTTTATTTTTCAAAAAGTCTCATTGCCTTTGTTGAGAGGAGCTCTTTATTTTTCAAAAAGTCTCATTGCCTCTGTTGAGAGGAGCTCTTTATTTTTCAAAAAGTTTCACTGCCTCTATTGAGAGGAGCTTTTTGTTTTCAAAAGTCTCATTGCCTCTGTTGAGAGGAGTTTTATTTTCAAAGTTTCACTGCCTCTGTTGAGAGGAGCCCTTTATTTTTCAAAGTCTCATTGTCTCTGTTGAGAGGAGCTTTTTGTTTTCAAAGTCTCAATGCCTCTGTTGAGAGGAGCTCTATATTTTTCAAAGTCTCAATGCCTCTATTGAGAGGAGCTCTTTGTTTCAAAGTTCCAATGCCTCTGGTAAGAGGAGCACAAAGTTATTTTTCAAAGTTCCAATGCCTCTGGTGAGAGGAGCACAAAGTTATTTTTCAAAGTTCCAATGCCTCTGATGAGAGGAGCACAAGGTTATTTTTCAAAAGTCTCAATGCCTCTGGTAAGAGGAGCACAAGATTATTTTTCAAAGTTCCAATGCCTTTGGTGAGAGGAGCACAAGGTTATTTTTCAAAAGTCTCAATGCCTCTGGTAAGAGGAGCACAAGATTATTTTTCAAAATTCCAATGCCTCTGGTGAGAGGAGCACAAGGTTATTTTTCAAAAGTTTCAATGCCTCTGGTAAGAGGAGCACAAGATTATTTTTCAAAGTTCCAATACCTCTGGTGAGAGGAGCACAAGGTCATTTTTCAAAGTCTTATAGCCTCTGGTGAGAGGAACTAAATGTTTCTTAAAAATTGTAAATATTTTGCCAAAAAAAAAAGAAAAAACAAAAAAAAAATAATAAAAAAATTCGGACAAAATAGTTGTCTAATTGTCTTTGCACAATTCTTGATTTTCAGAAAATGTGCAAAGAGGGGCAACTGTAGACACCTAATTTTGTCCGAACAATTTCTCTAAATTAAAAAAAATAAAAAAAATGATAAAAAGAAACAAATCAATTTTGGTTAAATCTTAAGTTGGAATCTCATGCATCCCATGCAAACTCTAAAATTAAAAATTTCAAATTTGAAAATCTCATGTGAAGCACATGCAAAATTCAGACTTTCAAGAGTTGACTAAAGTTGATATTGTTGCCAATAATAAAAGAAATAATCACATTGAAATAAAATCTGAAGATTGATTACCAAAAATAAAAAAATGAAATGAAATGTAAATAAATTAAGAAAAAAAGGGAAAGTCAAAGAAAATAAATGGAAGAATCTCATGATTATGGGATCAATAAAGGGTCTTTGATTTATTTTCCTTTAAAAAAAATATAATGACAAAAGGATATAAAAGAAGGAGCCACGATTAGAAAAAGGAAGGGGGAGGGAGGCTGACTGCTTAGGGTTTTAAAAAAAAGCCCTACCTCTCTACTACTGGTGGGAGAAAAAAGATACACGGGTAAAAAAAAAAAAGGGTGGCGTGAAAGCTTTCTGGAGACCAAAGAAATACAAGGAGGATTGAAAAAAAATACAACAAGAGTATAGAGGCAGTGTAGCAACGCCGAAAAGAAAATTGAAAAGAAAAGTTTGCAGAGCATAAAGGCAGCCAAGAAAGAAAGAAAAACAAACAAAGGCGGCATTGAAAGAGTGGCATGAAGGCAACCTGACGACGTCAAAGGCTTTCTTGAAGCATTTTGGAAAGAATTAAACATCAAAAAATGAAAGAAAAAGTTGAAAACGTGAAGGATGATGATAGATTTGCAAAGTTAAGGCAAAGAAAGTGGAGCAAGGTCACGTCAAAGGTTTGATATTTTATTACTAATGTCATATTGTGCTTAGCATTCATTCCATAAATTTAACTTTCTATTAGTTTAGTTTGGATTATTATTTAATTTGTTTAGTTTGACTATGTGTTCGTTTGGCTATTGAGTTTAGGTAATGTTCTTTGTAAATCATTTAAGTAGAATTGTTTTATTTAATATTAAATTGAGTGGATTAGTTGGAATTAATTAATTTTAATGATTAATAATCAAATTTATATTAAATTATTTGGTAAATAAAAATTATTTATAAATTATGTAAAATTATTAAATTATAAATTGAACATAAATTTTACTGATGATGACATTTTAAGAAAGTCAATTGAGACATCTTAAAAATGTCTAGGTGAGGAAATTTTTTCTTAAGTTGAGCCAAATTGATGGAATACTTTTGAAAGAATTTTCAATAAATTATAATCAATGTTTATTCTTAGTAAATTAAATATGAATAAAATAAAAATGAATATAGATAAACAAATATAAATATGAGAACATAAATTAGATGAAAAATTAATAGGAAAATAATTAGTAATTAATAAGATTAGATAATAATGAAATAAATGTGAATTATACCGAGGATGAAATTCCAAGAAAGTCAATCGAGACTCCTTGGATATTTCTAAGTGAGATGATTCTTTCTTAAGTTGAGCCAAATTGATGGAATACTTTTGAAAGAGTTTTCGATAAAATATAATTCATGTTTATTAAAAAATATAAATAAATTAAATAAATAAAATAAAATAAATTAGATCAAGGTTAAAATTAAAAGAAACTTAAATAAAATTAGGTAAGTAAATAAATAAATGAACTAAATAGCTTAAAATAAAAATTATAAGAAATAAAATTAGATAGATAAAGGAGTAAACATGAATCATGCCAATGATGAAATTTCAAGAAAGTCAATTGGGACTCCTTGAAAATTTCTAGGTGGAAAGATTTCTTTTAAGCCGAGCCAAATTGATGGGACGCTTTTAAGAAAATCTTTAATAAACCATGATTCATATTTATTTTCTAAATAAATAAAATAAATAAATAAATAAAACATATAGATAAGAATAAAATAAAATAAGACTTAGAAAATATAGAAATTAGTATGGAGTCAATATTAGAACCAAATTTGAGTATACAATAAGAGTTTCATAAAATATCTCATTGATCTGACGATTGAATTCAAGAAAGTCAATTGAGACTCCTTGAAAATCTTGTGATGAGGGAAATTTTTAAGATTGAAGCCAAATTGATGGAAAAATCTTAGAAATATTCTCAATATATAAGCATATCGAAATTAATATAAACGCAAGGCAAATTGTAAAGATAACCTAAAACTAGTTGATACCATTTTAGGATGGGCGTTGCAGGGTGCTAATCCTTCCCTACACGTAACCGTACTCCCGAACCTTAGTATCTTTGAAAGTAGACCAAGTCTTATCCTTAGTTTGAATAGGTGACCAATCACACCTAGGTAGAATGATTGGTGGCGACTCCCATAATTTTAGTGTCTAGCTATTAGGCTTCCCTAAACTTAATACGTTATGACAAACATAATTTAATGTATTTATATTGAGCAAATAATCAAGTTTCTTATATTGGTTAATAATGAATATTTTTGTAACCAAAAAAAAAATAATGAATATTTTAGTAATTCTAATAAATTTTTTTTTAATGATCGTATTAAATAATTTTATTATTTACTACTTTTCAATTAAAGTAAAAGTTCCTTCAAGATAAAATAAGGAAACGAATCACGAGCCACTTTGAATGTGAAAAGTGAAAACTTGATATTTTTAGGAGATATTTTTAGGACAAAAAATATATTAAAATTCAAAAATAATTTAAACCTTAAAGGATTCAATTATAAAACAACACCCACGACGTAATAAGAATAATTTTGCATCTATATAAACTCTAATTATCACTAAATAGATTGTTTAGCTGCCAAAGTGAAATGGGTTAGATTTAAGGTCTTATCCAATTGTGACTAATTTAAATCTATATAATTCTTGCTTTTTTTTTTCCCATCATTTTAATTGTTCTTTGTTTAAACTAAAAGGAAAACAAGACTGAATTCCATTATTTAAGAAAAAACTGTAACTTTTGCCAATATTTTAAAAGGTTAAAAGAAAGGAGAAATCGAATTTTGTTTCTTTTATAAAAATAAAATTGACTAAAATGAATTTTAATATTTTAAAAAGAATATTATTTACTTAATATTGAATAAATAATTATAACACATGACAAGATTTTGTTATATAATAATTCATATGGAAATTTTCATTTAAAATTTTCCTCTATTCTTATGTATTTTGCAAAAGAAAAATTAGATTTTTTTATCTTTTATATTTAATCTAAAAGGAAATTATACATATATATTATATTACAAGATGAAAGCTTATTTAATAAGTTAAATCATATTTAGTTTAGGTACATATCATTTTTTTTATGATAAGTTGGACATATTTTAAATAAATTACTCACTATCTTTTATTTTTTTTTAAATTACTTCTCTTTCCCTACACTCGTGTATTCTTTTCAGTTTTAGTTCTCTTTATTTTGGATTTCATTAAAAAGTTTTAAATTCACTAAAGGTTTAAAAAATTTGTGCATACACAAACTAGTTTAAATATATAATACTAAGTAAGTCACTCTCAGAGTCTCATAGTCTCATTCTCCCAAAAACGTTTTTTTTTTAAGTTATTTATTTCCATTTTTGGGGCAAGAGAAGCAATTCAGCAAAGGTAGTTTAAATAGAACAAAGAAAGAAAGAATAGAAAAGAATAAGAAAGAAAAAGAAGAAAATCACATTTCACTAGCAAGCTGAAAAGCATTTCAGAGCTATTTCTCTTCTTTTATCTTTCAAAACTCTTCAAATACCCTTAATCAAACTTTTCAATTCCAAAAGTCCAAGCTAATTCCTTCTTTAACTACGTCTTAGCTCAAAAATCCAGTAATTTGTTTCCCCAGAAAACCCATTTTTCCATGCTTTTTTAGTTCATTTCAGTCCGGGTCAAAATCTGAACTTTCATATAAAATTCCAGGTTCCAAAAGGTTAATCGGGTTGAACTCGAAGTGGGTTTTTGATTTTGAAGCTTGATTTTTAGTTTTTGAAAAAAAGATTGAAAAAAGAGCGAAAAATGAGTGCTCAGAAGAAAAAAGCATTTCTTATAGAGGCTTTTAAGCATAGAGTGTTGGTTGATCCGAAATGTGCGGAGAAGACGTGGAATGTTCTGGAACATGCGATTCATGAAATTTGTAATCATAATGCTAGTGGACTTAGCTTTGAAGAGCTTTACAGGTTAGTTTCCTTTCCTTTCATTTTTAAATTTTTGATGTGATTTGTTTTAGTTATGCGTTTTTTTTTTGGTAAATTATATTGATTGTAAGGTGAAATTTTGCTGAATTTAGGTGAAATTTTTGTGAAAGTTTGGTGGTAATAATATCTTTGAACAATTAAAAAGTGTAAATTTTTGTAAATATAAAAAGGGCATATATATATACATATATATATATGTGTGTGTGTGTGTATATATATATATATGTATATATATATATATATACACACACATATATATATATTACTTTTGTTCTGCATGAATATGTGTTTCATTTTAATTAGTTTGTCTTTTTTTAAACCAAATACCATTTAAAGTTTTAGCAACTTTTGAGAAAAAAGGTGGGTGGAGTAATCCAGAATTAGGCTATGATTAGTTGCCAAGATAGTGAATTTGTTAAGTTTTTTTGGTTTATTCTGTGTTGAGAACCTAGGTACTAGCACTGTTTATATTTGATTGTTCTTGTTTCTTTCATTTGTTGGATTTGGGTAATAATTGAAATGCCAGCCACAGTTAAGTGGTTTGTGGGTACAAACTAGGATGACAATGTGTAGGCGGTGGAGAAACCAGTTTGCTTCTGATTTTGTACTTGGGTTACCTTTTAGGAAAATGAATTTTGAAAATGGTGTGGAAGGTGTTGCTGTTACTGGTATTATGTGACCTATATAGCCAGATGCTAAAAGCTGATGAGCATGGTAAACTGACATTGAGCTTGGGAGCTGACTAAATCGTTCTTAGGACGGCCAACTAACTGGTTGATACAGATATCATAGCTGGTTGTTCGCATAGGGTCACATATATAGATAGTTACATTATGTACAAAAAAAAAAAACAGATAGTTCACATCTTTTTTTCCCTCTTGTATCACTGTCACAGCCACAGCCATAGGGGTCTCTCTTGATTTGCATTTTCTAGTATGCTAATTGGCCAGCTTTTGGAGTTTTTGAGTTCCTCCCTTTTGATGGTAATCTACTTTGTATAAGAGAGGGGTCGTGTAATAATTGTGCCATTCTTTTTCTCATGTTCATGGATCTTTGGTTCCTTGAAACTGTCATATATTATATTACTTTTAATTACAACTTGTAAAAGGTTTTTAGATAGGTGTAGGTTTTAGCTATATAAGCGATGTGCTTCATTAATTTACTTTGTCTTCATGTACTTGAAACAATTGTTGTTATGATGATTGACTATATAATTTGTCTTATGTGATGAAGTGGTCTAATACTGTTGCAATTTGCTGCCTATTTCTAACTGCCTTGAAGCTTGCCATATTACTGTATCATTGACATCTAAAAATTTTATGGTTCTGACATCTAAGCGTTGATGTAAAATCATGAATGCTTACAATATGGTACTGCACAAATTTGGGGAGAAACTATATTCTGGACTTGTTACAACTATGACTTCTCATCTAAAGGAGATTTGTAATTCAGTTGAGGCTGCTCAGGTAGGATTATTTTTGGAAGGACTTAATAGAAGTGGGCAGAGCATAACAAGGCATTGCAGATATATTGATGTATATGGATAGGACTTTCATTGCAAACACACACAAAACTCCAGTTCATGAGCTTGGTTTAAATTTATGGAGGGATGTTGTCATTCATTCCTGTTGAATTTGGAATAGAAAAATTTCTCTTATTCCTCTGTCTAATGAATTAAAATATAACCTATTTATATTACAAGGTGGACTAATAGTAATCAGCCAGAAAATCAGGAAAAAAATAAAACACTTATTAATGGGAATCTACCAAATAAGGAAACCAGATTCCTTTAACATGGAAACAAATAAACTGAACTTAATGGTATACAACTGTAGATATACAACTGTAAATACACAAAATATGCTCAGATTTCTACACTCCCCCTCAAGCTGGGCTGTAAATATCAAGCAAGCCTAGCTTGGATTTCATCTCTTCAAACTTTGTCTTTGGTAGTGCCTTGGTCAAGATGTCTGCAATTTGTAGAGTCGTGGGTATGTAGGAGATGTTGATCATACCACCTTCGACTTTTTCTTTGATAAAGTGCCTATCTATCTCCACATGTTTCGTTCGATCATGATGTACAGGATTCTTAGCTATGCTAATGGCAGCTTGATTGTCACATAGCATGTTGATAGGACCTTTTATTGTAGCCTGGAGTTCCAAGAGTAATCGTTTTAGTCACATTCCTTCACATATCCCATGAGCCATAGCTCGGAATTCTGCTTCTGCACTACTCTTTGAAACAACTGTTTGTTTCTTACTTCGCCAAGTGACCAAATTCCCCCATACATAAGTGCTGTATCCTGATGTGGATCTCCGATCAGTAATAGAACCAGCCCAATCTGCATCAGTAAATACTTCAATGTTCCTTTTCTCGGTTTTCTTGAAGTAGAGACCTTCACTTGGAGTTTTCTTCAAATACCTCAATATGTGATACAACCATTCCATGTGTTCTACAGTAGGGTTATTCATGAATTGGCTGGCAACACTGACAGCAAAACCAATGTCTGGTCTAGTGTGTGAGAGATAAATGAGCCTTCCTACCAATCTCTGATATCTTCCTTTATCAACTGGAACACCTTTTTCTACTTCTTTGCCTTTGGTGAGAACTTCCATTGGGGTATCTGCAGGTTTGCATCCAAGCATTCCGGTTTCTTTGAGTAAATCAAGAATGTACTTGCATTGAGAAACAACAATACCTGTTCTGGATCTTGCAATTTCCATCCCTAGGAAATATTTCAAATTTCCTAAATCTTTGACCTCAAATTCATGAGCTAAAAATCTCTTCAATTCTTTACTTTCCTCTTCGTGATTCCCTGTCAGGATTATATCATCCACATACACAATAATAATAGATATCCTTTCACCAGGAGAGTGTTTGACAAATAATGTATGATCAGATTGGCATTGAGAATAACCAAACTTCTTCACTGCTTTAGTAAAACGATCAAACCAAGCTCTAGGAGATTGCTTGAGACCATAAAGAGATTTTTTCAGTTTACAAACCTTTTCTATGTTTGTCTGATTCTTGAGGCCTGTATGAATCTCCATGTACACCTCTTCTTCTAAATCTCCATTGAGAAATGCATTCTTGATGTCTAGTTGATGGAGTTTCCAATCACAGTTCACAGCAAGTGATAGAAGAACCCGAATAGTATTTAGTTTTGCGACAGGAGCGAAGGTCTCCTGGTAGTCAATGTCATAGGCTTGTGTAAAGCCTTTAGCAACTAAATGGGCCTTCAGCCTTTCAACACTGCCATTGGCATTGTATTTGATTGTGAAAATCCATTTACATCCCACTGGATTCTTGCCTGGAGGTCGGTTGACTACTTCCCATGTGCCATTCTTTTCAAGGGCTCTAAGTTCCTCTTCAACTGCTTGTTTCCATTCACGTACTTGAAGAGCTTCTTGAATATTATTAGGAAACTGAATATCTGTGAGATTAGTAGCAAAGGCACAATAATCAGGGGACAACTTCTTGTAGGACATAAAATTGCGAATGGGATAATTGGTGCAGGACCTTACACCTTTCCTCTTAGCAATCGGCAAATCAAGATTATCCAAAATCAACTCATTAGAATTTAAAACAGTGTTACCTAGCTGTGTTTCGTTTTGAATTGAGTCCGGTTCAGCTTCATGACAAGTCTCTGATTGCACTTGTTCCTCTACATGTTCCTGGTTTTGATGTTTCTTTCTTCTAGAGTAGACAATGAACTCATTCTTGCTGTCAATAGAAGGAACACTTGAGGGCAGATCAGAATGATTTTCTGTGGGAACACTTGAGGGCAGATCAAATTGATTTTTAGTGACAAGTGGAGCTGGACTAGATACAATAGAAAATGGTTCGGACTCACCAAGAGTGGGTACTTGACATTCGGGTATACTCTCAAATTCCCAAAAATGATGTTCTAAGTTTCTACTCTCCCCCTGAACATCGGTTTTGGAGTAATAAGGCTGATTTTCCAGAAAAGTGACATCCATGGAGTGATAAAATTTCTTTGTGAGTGGGGAATAACACTTATAACCTTTTTGATTTGGTGTATACCTGAGAAATATACATTTTATGGCCTTAGGATCAAGCTTTCCTCGGGATTGACTGGGAATGTGAACAAATGATGAACACCCAAACACTTTGAGAGGAATAGAAGAAATAAGACGGGTTGATGGATAGGATTTTTGAAAAATTTGACAGGGAGTTTGAAATTTAAGGACTCGAGAAGGCATTCTATTGATTAGATATGCCGCAGTGAGTATAGCATCCCCCCAAAAAATTTTTGGAACATGAGACTGAATCATGAGTGCTCGGGCAACCTCTAGTAAGTGTCTATTTTTCCGTTCAGCTATCCCATTTTGTTGTGGGGTGTTGGTGCAAGAACTTTGGTGAACAATGCCTTCTTGTTTTAGGTATCCCCAAGAATAGAGTTAAAGTAATCCTTAGCATTGTCTGTGTGAAGAATTTGGATTTTTGTATTGAACTGAGTTTGAACCATGTTATTGAAGGCTTTGAACAATCGACCAACTTCAGACTTTTCTTTCATGAGGAATACCCAAGTGAGACGTGAGTGATCATCTATAAAAGAAACAAACCATCTGGCCCTAGTTACACTTTTAATTTTTAGTGGTCCCCAAACATCACTGTGTATCAAAGAAAAAGGATGTGACTCTTTGTATTTGTGAATTGGATAGGAATTGCGAACATGCTTAGACAGTTGACAAGTTTCACATTGAAGATCAAAAGGAATTTTATTGAACAATGAAGGAAAGAGTTCTTAAAGATACAACTGACTAGGATGACCCAAACGATAGTGCCATAACATTAATGCACTATCTTTATTTGACCTAAGAATAGAAAATGACCTTTTTTCTTCTACTGGCTTTTGAGGTTGTCTTCTAGATGATTCGGTTGTTTTGAACATGTAGAGCCCCAAATGCAATTCAGCACTGCCAATCGTCTGTCCCGAATTCAAATCCTGAAAAACACAGTAATTAGAGAAAAATTTAGCAACACAATTCTTCTTCTGAGTGAGTTGACTAATAGATAAAAGATTGCAATCCAAGTTGGGAACCAATAAAACAGATTCAAGTGTGATGTTTTCTGAGATAACAACAGAACCAGTACCAACCACTTTTGAGATAGAACCATCAGCTATTCGAACAGTGTGACTCTCAGAACAAGGTGTGAAATTTTGAAAAAGAGATATATTACTAGTCATGTGATCGGAAGCCCCAGAATCTACAATCCATGATTCTTTACTGTCCACCTTTTTAACCTTAAGAGCAGTCAAAAAATTACCTTTTTGAGCCACTGTTGCTGTTGCCAAGGAGTTGTTATTTGGAGAGATTGGAGTTTGCTGAGTCTGACTAATTAACCTTTGAAGAATTTCCATTTGTTCCTTACTGAACTGTCCAGGTTGTGTACCAGCAAAACTTTCTTCAGTTGTAGTGTGATTTCCACGACTTTCTCTCTTATATTTTGGTTTCCAATTAGGTGGCTTCCCATGGATATTCCAGCAAGTGTCATGGGTGTGACCTGTCTTCTTGCAGTGATCACACCATGGTCTCCCTTTCTTTGTTCGACTATCATCGGATCCTCTTGAAACTAGAGCAGATGCTTTAGTGGTTGTTGACTGACTTGTAGTACCCATCATTACCTTCTTTCAGCTTTCTTCGCGTCGAACTTCAGAAGCGACTACACGTAGATTAGGTAGAGGCTTTGTTGCAAGAATTCGACCGCGCACCTCATCTAGGTTCTTGTTGAGTCCCAAGAGAAACTTGTATATCCGTTTCCTTTCAACAATCTTTTTAAACTTAAGAGCATCAATTGGACAGTCCCATTGAGTAGTTTCATACATATCAAGTTGTTGCCAATATCTAGTCAAGCGACTAAAATATTGGGTGACTGTGAGATCCCTTTGACAGAGATCATGAAGAATACCTTCAATCTCGAATGCCTCTGCTGTGTCTTCCTTATCAGAGAATGTTTCCCGTGCAGCATCCCAGATTTCTTGTGCTGTTTCATAAAGAATAAATTCTCTCCAACTTCATTAGTCATGGAGTTAATAAGCCATGACATTACAAGATTGTTTTCTGTCTTCCAAGTCTTGTAACTTGACTCATTAGGCTTCGGTTTAGTGACTCCACCAGTGATGTAATCATCTTTTCCTCTGCCGCATATGAACATCATGACAGAATGGGACCACTGGAGATAGTTGTGGCCATTTAGTTTGTGTCCAATGATGAGGAAGGCAGTAGTTTCAGATCCTCCATTGGAACTAGTAATAGAGGGATCTTGAGAAGATGAAATTTCTGAGATGGGCGATGGCTCTGATGCCATGTTGAATTTGGAATAGAAAAATTTCTCTTATTCCTCTGTTTAATGAATTAAAATATAACCTATTTATATTACAAGGTGGACTGATAGTAATCAGCCAGAAAATCAGGAAAAAAATAAAACACTTATTAATGGGAATCTGCCAAATAAGGAAACCAGATTCCTTTAACATGGAAACAAATAAACTGAACTTAATGGTATACAACTGTAGATATACAGCTGTAAATACACAAAATCTGCTCAGATTTCTGCAATTCCTACAAAATCCAGTCTAGGCTTCAAGATACACTTCTTGCAAATGTAAGGAGAGAGAGGAGTGGCGAAGTCATAGACAGGGGATTAATGAGAAGTATCACAAAGATGCTAATGGATCTAGGTCCTTCTGTTTACCAAGATGATTTTGAGAAGCACTTTCTTGAAGTTTCGGTTGATTTTTACCATCTTGAGTCTCAAGGGTTCATAGAATCATGTGATTGTGCAGAGGATCTAAAGAAAGCTGAGATATGTCTGAATAAAGAAATTGAGAGGGTCTCACATTACTTGGACACCAGAAGTGAAGTCAAAATAACAAATGTGGTAGAAAAGGAGATGATTGAAAGTCATATACACAGGCTTGTGCAAATGGAGAACTCAGGCTTGGTTGATATGATTTTTCATGACAAATATGAGGACTTAGGAAGGATGTATTGCTTGTTTTGTCCGGTACCCAATGGTCTTTTTTTAATCAGAGATGTCATGACTTCATACATTCGTGATACAGGTAAGCAACTAGTCACTAATGTAGAAAGACTAAAGGATCTTGTGGATTTTGTGCAACTTCTGTTGGATTTAAAGGATAAACATGACAAGATTATCACTTCAGTATTTAGCAATGACAAGACATTTCAAAATGCATTAAATTCCTCTTTTGAATATTTCATCAATTTGTTTTCTTGGTCTCCAGAATTCATCTCTTTGTTTGTAGATGACAAGCTTCAAAAAAGTTTGAGGGGGTTACTGAAGATGATGTTGAATCAGTACTAGACAAGGTGATGATGCTCTTCCATTACCTTCAAGAGAAAGATGTTTTTGAGAAGTATTACAAGCAACACTTGGCTAAAAGGCTTCTTTCAAGAAAGACTGTCTCTAATGATGCAGAAAGAAGCTTGATTGTTAAGCTCAAAACCGAGTGTGGATATCAATTTACTTCAAAATTGGAAGGTATGTTCACAGACATGAAGACATCACAGGATACGATGCAAGGTTTCAACGCAAGTCATGGTTCAGATATATGGGATGGCCCCACACTTTCTGTTCAGGTCCTCATTATAGGATCTTGGCCAACTCAACCTCTTAATACATGCAACCTTCCTACTAAAATTCTGGGCATATGTGAGAAATTCTGTAGTTATTACCTTGGGACTCATACTGGGAGGAGATTGTCATGGAAAACAAATATGGGTACGGCTGATTTGAAGGCAACCTTTGGTAAGAGCCAGCAACATGAACTGAATGTTTCCACTTACCAAATGTGTGTCCTTATGCTTTTCAATAATGATGATTGACTAAGCTATAAGGAGATTAAGCAGGCCACAGAGATACCAGCCTCAACTTGAAGAGGTGCTTGCAGTCTCTTGCCTGTGTTAAGGGAAAAAATGTGCTTAGGAAGGAACTTATGAACAAGGACGTAGCTGACACTGATACCTTTCTTTTCAATTACAAGTTTACAAGCAAATTCTTCAAGGTCAAGATAGGCACTATAGTGGCACGAAGGGAGTCTGAACCTGAAAATCAAGAAACTAGACAAAGAGTGGAGGAAGATAGGAAACCATAGATTGCGGCAGCAATAGTAAGGATCATGAAAGCAAGGCGTGTGCTGGATCATAATAACATTGTTGCTGAGGTCACAAAACAGCTACACTCACGGTTTCTGCCCAACCCTGTTGTAATTAAAAAATGAATAGTCCCTTATTGATGTGAGTTTTTGGAGAGAGATAAAGATGACAGGAAATTGTATTGCTACCTTGCTTAAAAATAATGTCTTGCTTTGATATCAGGCCTTCTAGTTCTTGCCTGGGTCTATGTAACCTTACCTCCAATCTGTAGGTTGACAAATTGTTTCTTGAATTATAGGTACTTCTGGTGAATTCTTGATGTACGTATTGGTTACATTTTGTGTTGCATTAATTCACCACTTGCGTATGTCTATTCACCCTTCAAGTTAGAGGGAAAGATTGCAGAAAAAGGAATTGGCAAGGGGTGTTTGTGCTTGTGGTGGTGGTATCCCAAGTCTGCTTTTTACGGTCCAACGTACAAAAGAATCAGGCAAGCTTTCTTTAAATCAGCAAAAGCCATTGTTAATTTGTTATTTGATGGCAGGTTGTGATGCATGTTAACATTAATGATTAGTCTCTTCTTCTCTCTGTCTCGTTGTACTTCTCTACAAGGCAGGGCGGTTTGGCTACTGTAAATATTTTTGGGCTTATGATGGCAATATATTCTATAATCGTAACCTTTTATTTAAGTTACTTTTGTTAAGTATTTTTCTCAAGTTTTTCCTAGCTAATAATTAGCGACATGATAAACATATGCATACTACAACTTTTTGGATTGTAAAATGGAAGGGATTGAGCCATAAGCATGCTGTAGGATAGATCTAGCACAATCACATTAGTTAATTGACCTAGAATGGAAGGGATTGAGCTGCTATAGGGATAAGATTTAGCACTGTTAAATTAGTTGATTGTTCTAGAGTGGATACAACCATGCCATCCAGCTTTTTGTGAGACAAATCAAGATTTGTCAAATTAGTTAATCGGCCCAAGCGTGAGGATAGGGCTAACAAGTCCATGCATGGACATATTCACTATAACCAATTTAGTGAATATTGACTCAAGGTGGAAGGGAGTGTACAAATGAGTTTAATTACCACAGAGATCAAAGGCGACCAATTCAACTAATTGATTCAAGGTGGAAAGGATGTGATTTTTGAAAAGATTTTCATGCATGTGTAGACAGGTAAGGTTAGTTAAATTTCTAAGACTCAAGCAATTGGTCCAATAAAAATGATTCAGACTCAATTCTAAATAACGAGATTTTCATTTTTTTAAATTTATTTAGGGATTGATCGAAAATGTGTTTATTATATATGTAGAAAATATCTAATTTTACGAGTTTTTTTCAGAGAAGAAGGTAACTTACTTGATAATCGCTTGCTTAATAGGTACAGTTGATTTGATGAAAAGATAGAATATTGAAAGTTCACAATAATCATACATTATAATTTGATAAAAAAAGTCTTACAAATGAAATTACTTAGCACCTTTAAAAATGACAAGTTCCATTTTTGCCTACAATTTTCATTTAGTGGTTCAGAAGTTGCAACAAAGTAATCATTTGGAGAGGAATCCTCAAGGATTTTTGGGAAGAAAGGAACTCTTTGGAGACTTCTTCCATCACTGGTCTAAATTTTGGTTGCGGATGCAAGCAAGCAAATGCTAGTGTGGCAGCGTGAACGATATTTTGTGCAACCTGTTGGCTTGTTGGAGGTGGTAGACGTTTGTCTAACACGTCAATTAGCTTGATATTTTGCAAAGAAGATGGTGATGAAAATGATGATGACAAAAGTTCTCCGGGATGTTTTCCCATTAATGTTTCTAATACCAAAATCCCGAAACTATATACATCACATTTTTCGGTCACAATCATTGTGTAGGCCACTTCTGCATAAACAAATTACATGCATGAAAAAAAATTACTCACAATAAAATAATAAAAAAGAATTAATAATAAAAATTTACGTATTATTTTCAAACCCTTATCTATTAAATTTTAAAATAGATATTCAACCTATAAATTTCCAATAAATATAGAGATAATTTGTTATATTTTTTATCATTACTTAAATACTTCCTTTAACATGTAACAAATAAATTTATATGTGCTATAAATTTCAAGTTACTTATCAATACTAAGATGATGCTTTTATTCATTACCATCTTAAAATAGCATCCTATCCATGTAAAACAAATGTTTATGGATAAAAGGATATTGCATGTCTCGTTTTTTAATTAATTTTTTTTTAATTTTTAATACTTTAAAGGCTATATGTCTCCCTATTAATCTTACTTAGAGAGTCTGAAAACTCCGCTAATAGTATTAAGTAATTTCTCATATTATATATGTAAGTCATAATTATCTAACTAAATTAAAGGATTTATAATGGCTGCCTTATAGCATTCATGAACATGAGTTAGCTTCTTAGTACATGTACTGATCAAGATTAATTTGACAAGAAACAGATAGGTAAGTTACATTAACCTTTATGTAATTGTATTTCAAAAAAAAGAACTTTATGCGGTTGAAAACAAATATCATTGAAGAGAACTAATATTGAAAAAGAAATGGAAGGTAATGAAGTGAAGTGGTAGAAGATGAAAGAAAAAAAAAATACCTGGGGCTACATAGCCATATGTGCCGACAAGATTTGTCACATTAGATGAATCAAGATCTAGCATTCTAGCAGTTCCAAAATCAGCCACAAAAGCCTCCAAGCTTGAGTTCAGCAGAATATTGTTACTTGAAATATCTCGATGAACAATTGGAGGGGTGCAATCATGATGCAAGTAAGACAAGCCATGAGCAACAGATTTGATGATCTCAACTCTTTGTGTCCAGTTCAAATCCACAGCTTCAACATCATTACTTAGAACGCAAAACAAGCTTCCTCTTTCCATGTATTCATATATCAGAAACATGCATCGTCGGTGTAGACAATATCCAAGAAGCTTCACAATATTTCGATGTCGAATTGCAGACAAAATTTTTACCTCATTCCTGAAACTCTTGTCGAAAGCTGGATCTTCAGCTTCTAGGCGATGGAGCTTTTTCAAAGCAATAATTTTACCACAAGGTAGTTGTGCTTTGTAAACACTTCCATAACCTCCAGTTCCAATGCAGTGTCGAATATCAAAATCCTCCGTTGCTGCAATAATGTCTTCATATGCTATCTTCCCATCATAGTTCCATATTGAGCACAAATCTCCATTTTTAGTTGTATGTGAAGCAGATTGGTTGTTCTTGGATTTAAACCTCCACAGTAACAAACACCCGAAAATAGAAAAAATAGAGAATATGGCAATAGGGAGGAATATTTTCATAAAGTAAGGAGTTCTGCTGCTTTTGGTTACATTGGTTAGTGAAGAACATGGGTAGGGCGATAAATCCTTGTCGCCTTCAAATGGATAGGGATAAATAGTCTTGCAACCATTACTATCAACGATCTGGAGATCAGTGGCAGATAAGATAGGAATTTCACCAGAAAGTTTGTTGTAGCTGAGATTTAAATATTGTAGCACAGAAAACTTGCCAATCTGAGGAGGGATCTTCCCTTCTAAATTATTGCTGCTTAGGTCCAAGCTAGACAAGTTTAAGCAGTTCCCAATATGAGGAGGGATGGACTCATTTAAATTATTGTTGCTTAGGTCCAATCCCTGCAAATTTAAGCAACTCCCAATTTGAGAAGGGATTGGACCACTCAATTTGTTGTTAGAGAGGTCTAATTGAGTTAGTGCTTCTAACTTTCCAATTTCTTTTGGTATAGGACCTCCTAAAAGATTTGAATCAAGGGACAAATATTGCAATTTTGATAAATTACCAATAGAAGAAGGGATTGAACCACTCAATTTGTTTTCAGAGAGATATAATTGAGTTATTGATTCTAAATTCCAAATTTCTTTTGGTATAGGACCTTCTAAAAGATTTGAATCAAGGGACAGTTCTTGCAAGTTTGATAAATTACCAATAGAAGAAGGGATTGGACCTGTGAGGTTATTAATTCTGAAATATAAACGTTTGAGGTTGTTAAGCTTTGCTATTTCTGAAGGAATGGAACCATTGATTTCATTTTTGACAAGGTAAAGTTCTTCCAATTTTGTCAAATGACATAAAGCTAGAGGAATGGGACCAGTAAAATGGTTACCAGTGATGCTTAAAACCCTGAGGTTCTTCAAATTTTCAAAATTTTTAGGGATGGAACCTTCAATTTGGTTATTAGTAAGGTCCAAATATGATAAATTGATTAATTGATATAAAGTGGGAGGCATGGGACCAACAATCCTATTGCTCTGCAGAATAAAAGCAACTAAATTCCTTAGATTTCCAATTTCTGAAGGGATGGAGCCATTAAGATTGTTGTCACTCAAATTTAAACTAACAAGGTTCTCCAACTTACCTAGTTGTGGAGGGATGGAACCATTAATGTTATAATTATAGGAAAGGTCAAGATACTCTAGTTGGGTTAGGTTTCCTAGGGAAGGAGGTAACTCACCAGATAACGCACAATTGGACAAGTCCAGATACTTCAATGCAGATAGATCACCTATCTGAGGTGGAATATTTCCGCCAAGTTTACGATTACCAAGATCAAGAAGGACGAGATTTGGAAATGAAGAGAAATTCAATTTCCAAATCTATCACCAAGCTGAATCAATTCAGCAGAGGGATTAATTTGGGTGATGCTTCCTGCATTGTTGCATGATATACCGGGCCACTTGCAGCGTTGTGAAGTATCGTTGCTGTAGCTACTCCACCAACCGCTCTTTTGCAGAGCCTCAGCTTCTGACTCTAGTGAAGCCACTGCAGCTAACGGGGTAGTAGCAAAGGAAAGAAGGATGGTAATCCACACTCCTAGAAAAATGGAATTGGTTAAGGATGAGGCCATGGCTAGCTAATTACGTTGAATATCTGGTAAAGGTTGTGTTGTAGCATGCTGTAATTCCCCGAGACTACTGAATTTAAAAGAAGGTGGAGTCGAGGTCGTCTTCTACTTTTTGGTAGAGTCAATTGTTGTCATTTTCCCAGCAATTTGGTGCTCAGTCCTGCAATACCGTGTTTCGAATTCGATGACTTGAAAAGACAACTATATCTTTCCCTGTTGCAAATGCTGGCTAATCTTTAAAATGCGAAAAGTATGAAGTAAAAATTATTTACTTTGATTTTACTACTTCAACTTCAACGCTCTTCTTAATTGGAAATAGCTTAATTTAATAAGGGATGAAAAAAAAACAAGTACCCAAATTCTGCATCATCCCGAGATGGGTTTTCTTTTTAAATTAAAAAAAAAATCAAAGATCGGGATGGGGCAAGTTTAGGGTGCTTTCCTCCTTCAAACCTCTGGTTACTTGTAAAAATTGAATATTTTATTGATTTTTGATTATATATTTATTCACGTTTTATATTAATAAATTTTTTATTTGATATGTTAATTATGAGATTAATTTAATAAAAGATATGATTTTACAAAAATTATATTAAAATAAGTTTCAAATCGATCAGATTAGATGCATGTTATACATATAAATTCTTGGATGGAGATTGTGTATCAAAACTAATAATCCAGGATTAAAATAATAAATTATATGTCATACATAAAAATGGTGAGAGTAAAACACCATGTCTTTATGAGCAAAAAAACAAAAACACCATGTCTCATCTGGCTGCAGCCGCAGTTCCTAACTTTTACGGCATGCAAAACCTTTTTTATTATTATTTTATTTTTCTCTTTATAAAAGAAGCACAATATTCATCGAAGTGACATGGCATGGACAAAGTGAAGACTCGTGGATCATGTGATGATTTACTCATGGAAAAAAACACACATAAAAATGGTGAGAGTAAAACACCATGTCTCATCTGGCTGCAGCTGCAGTTCCTAACTTTTATGGCGTGCAAAATCTTTTTTTATTATTTTTTCCTCTTTATAAGCACAATATTCATCGAACCGACATGGCATGGACAAAGCGAAGACTTGTGGATCATGTGATGATTTACTTATGAAAGAAAATACACATTGGCACAAGCGGAGAATTTATGACTTCCTTAGCAGCCAATTATAAATAATTCATTTCACATATGTTAGATGTCTGACCTGGCATAGACAAAGTGAAGAAACTGACTCGTGTGATGATTTACTCGTGGAAAAGAACACACATTGGGTCAAAGAGGAGAATTTATGTCTTCCACAGCAGCCAATTATAAAACAATTCATTTCACATACTGTAGATTTGTAATATTGCGTTCAGACGAATGCAAGAAGCATCCACATTTTTTCATGTTCTTTATCTTTAAAAATAAATGTGATATTTCGTGTATTCAATCATGTTTCATATAAAATATAATACGAATTTATTGAACTATCAAAATTTTAAATACGAACATGATGCATTATACACATTAGATGGATATGACAAGATTAATATATTTAATTAATCTGCTTAACATGACATAAAAGAATTAAACACATAACACATTAAACAAGATTGAACCACTCAATTTTGTTACCAAAGATGTCTGACTTATTGCTTCTAAATTCTCTATTTCTTTTGGTAGAGGACCTTCTAAAAAAAATTGAAGCAAGGAACAATTCTTGCAATTTGATAAATTACCAATAAAAGAAAAGATTGGGCCAGTATTGTTAACTTTAAAATATAAGTATTTGAGGTTATAAGATTTCTTGTTTCTGAAAGAACGGAACCACTGATTTTATCTCCAATTTTGTCACTTTTGATGAAAATTGCATGTTGTACTTAATGCTATTTCTTCGTCACAATAATATTTTCAATTTATTACATCTACTAAGTGGTTTAATTCCGCTAATTAATTCTAATTAAGAAATGGAGTGATTTTAGTTAGCGGAATGATAAGTAACTTGACATTGATTGTTCTTTTCACCAGTTGGAGAATTTGTGGAGTTAAAAATTTTAATAACAATATGTGAGATAAAAATCTAATTTCTAAATTATTTGAATTATTTAATTATCTAATTTATCTAAATTCTCTTAGTTTATCTAATCTAACATATATATATATATATATATAATATAGAAGAGGAATCAACTTACACCAGTGTAAAACTAATTAGTTTTATACTTTTTTTTAACCATTAGATTGATATAAACTTATGGTTGAGATTAAACCACTATTCTCTTTATGAAACTAATTAATCTCAACCATAAGTTTATATTAATCTAATGATTAAAAAAAGTATAAAACTAATTAATTTTACACTGATGTAAGTGGATCCCTCCTTATATTTATATATATATATATATATATTACATTTCAAGATTCATGCTTTTGCTGACATGAAAGCTTACGTGTCTAATTTACTTGAATGACACATAAGCGCACTATTAAATATCAACATTCAACCGTTACAACTTTTGTAAAGAGTTTTTTCTCCTTTTTCCACTTTTCCTAATACGTAACTGAAGTAGTTTATGACTTATGCATTACTTATTTAAAATTTAAACAGTTTTTTTCTTCTAGTCCATAAAATTTTTCAATTTTTTAAAAAAAAATTTCTGAAAATAATTTTAAATACTATCTAATCCAAAAATATTTAAAAAAAATATAATTTTAATATTATCTATTTGGAAAATTAAAGAAAGTATTAATTGAAATCTATTTATATTATAAAATAAATAATTTTAATTTTATTATATTTAAAAAATACTTTTAACTAAATTGAAAATTATAAAAATAAACTATCAATATCATGTATATTATTTAAATATTTAAAATAATTATTTTTATAAATAAATAAAATATATGTATAAAACATATAAAATTATAAATATATATGTTATAAACATATTTGAATAGATAAAACTAATTCGTGGATTGTATAAGTTACTGTGCTTTTAGATATAAATATGAATACTTTTATGTTATAATCATTCACACACACGCACGCCCGCGCACATACACACATATATAAGAATGCATATTTATATTATATGTATATAAATTGCATATTTATAATTATGATTTTTTAGGTCAATAATTAAAATATACCTCAAAATGTTATTCTAACACTTGAAAATTGTTAAAATATACTCTTAATTTCTATTTTAACATTTTGTTGATGTGCTCAATAATATTATTGGATTATTATCCTATCCACTGTCAGTGGAGTTTTTTAACTCTACAAGCAGGATTAGGATGATGACTTGTATCTTCTAAAAATATTTAAAAAATAAAAAATAAATAAAATGGGACACATGTCATCATCCTAACCTTGCTTGTGGAGTTAAAAAACTCCACTGACAGTGTATAGGATAATTTTGTAATATTATTTATAATATGTTTTTAATATTTTTATTCTTCTTATTATTTGTTTATCTTATGTTTTAAATTTTATAATTTTTTAATTAAATATTTAATTCTTTTGTAATTAATTGGATATCTTGATTTTATTATATTTATTTTATATCTACTTTAAAAAAATAAATTAAATAATAAAATTTTATCTATTTACAAATTTAAATAGTTAAAACTAATTCATGCATCACACGAGTAAAAACTAGTTATCTAATATATCTAAATCCTAATTTATTTAAATCATCCTAATTAATTTATTTAAGTAATCTAATTTATTTAAATAAATACTAAAATAATATGAATAAAAATAGGTTGGATACCTAAAACCAAACTATAATAAGAAATTAGCATATTAAAACCCAAAACTTACCTGAGTCCATATTTCAGTTAAGATCCAATTCGCATTAAAAGATCCTAGAAAAATTAGGCATCTACAAAACTATTTTATTATTTTTTACTAGTTATTTTTTATTTTCAACATTATTTTATTTGCTTATTCTATTTTTTTTATGCATTTCAAGATTCCATTTATCTTTTTTCTTCATAAATTATTTGATTAAGTAATTTTTTGAATAATTAAGTCAAAGTTATTAATTGTAATGATAATTATCTAGCTAACTTCATTAATATTTGAAATTGTATATTATGAATGATAAAGATAGATATTAATGAATTTTGTTTTAGTGATAATTAGTAAAACTGATTTTAAGAGATATATTTGTTATTTACAAGATTGAATTAATATTTGAAAATGATACATAAATAATAGTTAATTAAGTTTTAAAATTTGTCAATGTAAAAAATTAAAGAAAAGAAACAACCAAGGCTTGGCCTAGTGATTGTTACCCCTCTTTAGGAGGGATTAGGTCCAAGGTTCAATTCCCTCATTCCCCCCTTGTACCTCCCTATGAACCAAAAAGAAAAGAAAAGAAAAGAAAAGAAAAGAGCATTACTATAAATCTTTTGTTGAAGAGTTGTATCATTCAAGGGGATGAGGGTGGAATTTCAATTTTTCCACGAGTTTTTTTTAGAATTTGCTTCTCAATCGTGACAATATGTGTGAAACCCCCCAATTTCATGTGAATTCTCTATGATTGTAAAGTAACTCGGCTTAAATGAAGTAAATAGATATGAGAATTATGAAAGGAAAATGATGCATGGAACATGGGAGAAGCAATGAGATGGAAGATTTAATAGTCAAGGAAATTAAATTGATGTTATAAGAATAATTGAGGTATGAGCAAAGAATTAATATCAGAAAATTAAGTGTAACAAAAGACAAGTGTTATAGGGGAGAAAGAAGACCAATTAAATGAATGGTCAAATAATAATGGTTAAAAGTTAAGATGAATTGATTTAATTGGATGATGATAAAACCATATCAGATTTTCATAATTAAATGATATAGGTGACTAATATGAGAATGGAAGAAGAAGAGAATTAAAATATCAGACATTTAATGTAATTAAAATAGCCATGTGTCATATGATAAAGAGAAGGGAATCAATGGTCAAATGTTAATGGTCAAGGGAAAGCATGGCTAAGATTGATGATGGGATAAGAAGCAATTAATGAAATGGCATGACTCATCACCCCCATCAGCCATCACCAACGTCAGCCACTCTTTCCAGCCCTTTCCCTTTCGTTCTCTCCATTTCTCCAAGCTTCCAAGTCTCCTTCCATAGCTACCTTGACAAGCTACCTTATTCCTCCATCGATCCCTTTAGCTAGTTGAATGAAAATTGATCCTTGTCACTACACTAAGTGATATCTGAAGTTTGGTAGATTGAATCCAAGTATTGAAGGAGATCTCAAAGTTTGAGATTTTGATCACTAGCAAAAGGTAAGAGAAGAAGATGATTTGTTCAATTATGTTCATGGTATGGTGTTGTACTGAATTAGTATAACATGTTTATGGCAAATTCTTAAAGGTTTGCTTTGATATGATGATTTCAGATTTGAAGAAGAAAAAGGTTAGGGTTGGTAAATCAAGTGATTTCGTGTTCTCGAAGAAATCGAGGTAAGAAATTTATGTAACGGACGTAAGGCGGTTATGTCCGCATGTTTTATGATATTTGTATGTGATTTGGAAAGAAACACCAGCTGATTTCATGCAGAAAAAATGACATTTTCGGACTTGTCTCCTAGTACCAATTAAGCTAGGGGCAGCCGACTGCCTTAAAGGGAAGTCGACTGCCTAGAGACAACCAAAACGCCCTTTTTCGAAAATCGACTCAAACCAGTCGACTGCTATGTAAGCCAGTCGACTGCTATTTACCCAGAAGCATTCTGTTTCAAACCAGTCAACTGCTATATGGGACAGTCGACTACTATTTGCCAAAAGTGCATTCTGTTTGAAAACCAGTCGACTGCTATATGGGACAGTCGACTGCTATTTGCCAAAAGTGCATTCTGTTTGAAAACAGTCGACTGCTATATGGGACAGTCGACTGCTATTTGCCAAAAATGCATTCTGTTTGAAAATCAGTCGACTACTATATGACCAGTCGACTGCTATTTGCTAAGAAGCATTCTGTTTGAAAACCAGTCGACTGCTATATGGACCAGTCGACTGCCCTTATATGTTTTCAAAGATGAAAATATCAGAATTTTAAATGAAAATAATTTCGATAAATGAAAGTATGAAGCAGCAGTCGACTGCCCTATTAAGCCAGTCGACTGCCATGTTTTGAAAAGAGGTTTTCAAACCTATTTTCAGAAAGTATGAAATGTCATGGCAAGAAGCTATATAGCATATGTTTTGAGATTATGCACTTTCATGTTTCTAGTAGGGGCTCTGATCAAGTCCCGAAATAATGTATGTTATGGGCTGAGGAACCATAAGTCAGGCCTCAGTCGCTACAGAAGGACACCTGACTAGTGTTAACTGTAGCCACCAACAGTTGGCCAATCTGTCTATATTACATGTTCGGCTAAGGGAGGATTCCTGGCCCTACGGGGTACGCCACATGATGATGATGATGATGATGATGATGATGCAGTGCATAACTCCATAAAAGTACAAATAGTTTTTATGTTATCAAAAACTAATGTATATGCGATTTCAAAGAATAAAGAAATCGAAAGTACTTGGTTTACTTGTACAAGAAGTTTTAAAAGAAGTATATGATGTACGATTTCAAGAAAGTATAAGATGTTTTAAGAAAAGTAAATATATATGACAATGATATTTCAAAGAAGTACTTGAAATATGTTTTGAAGAAGTATACGAAACATGCTATGCTATAAAAGCATGTAAAGTATGTTTTAAAGATAGAAGATGATGCATGTTTTTAAAGAAAGTATGTTTGCTTAAACCATTGAAAGAAATATGCATGGTTGCAAACAATGCATGAAAGGAGTATACAATGTATGCATGCTTTATAATGCTTTACATGACATTATAGAGTCAAGTAGGAAAAATGCATATAGAGGCATAATACGCTCTTTTACATATTTTTCTTACTGAGCGTAAACTCACTCTTTTACGAACATTTTTCATACAGACTATCTGAAGTAATCCCTCGCTCTCGATAGAAGAGCCTATGAGTGGATCTTGAAAGTTTACCTTCGAGAGACGCTTCCCAAGTAGTATAGAAGGTATACTTATGTAATTATGCAAAGTAAATTGTAATTCAGCTATGGTACAGTACAACTAACATTAATGTATATAAGATGTCGGGGATTTAAGTTAAGATGATGTATGAGATCCTGTGGAAACGGATGATACATATATACATGTATCATTAGTCTATTTTATTGAAATTGAATTATTCATATTGAGCTGTTAGATATTAAGCTTAAGAAAGAAAAGTATGATTGACATTGACAAGTAAATCTAATCAAGTTAAGTGGAAATGGAAAAAGTTAATTGGAAATGTATGGTGACTGGGACGTCACAGAGTGGTATCAGAGCAAGTAGATTGAGGTTTGTCAATGTCGATGAGTTAGAAGTAGAGTATATCCCTAATTGTACTGTACTTGTTTGAATACATATACGATGTATAATTGTTTGAAGTTATACTAAATAGCTCAACTTTGTGATTTTATCGACAGAATGGGTTCAGGTAGAAGTGGTATTGAGAAAGGAAGAGGAAGGGGTTATGTAGAACAGTCCCCAACACAGTCTTCTTTCCCATCTCCACCGCATAGCCCTAACACTAGGTTAGCGACGATGGAGAAGCATGTGGAGAATATGACCACTATGTTTACGCAGTTTATGGCGAACTTTCCAAACGTGGTCACAAGTGTACCATTTGCCATTCCTATAGTACAGCCACCACCAGTACAGACAGAGTTACCCCCACCATTCCCAATTATTGGAAGGCGGGATCTCACAGCTTATTGTAGTATGACCTTAATTAAGGAATATAAGAAGCTGGATCCGCCTAAGTTTAAAGGGGATAAGGACACGTTGGCCGCAATGAATTGGGTGAAGGCGGTCACTAGATCTTTCGAGTATATGCTATGTTCCGAAAAGGAAAAGGTGGGTTTGGCTGCGTATCTGTTAGTGGATGATGCAGAGTATTGGTGGCAGTCCACTCGGGCCATTTTGGAAGCCCAACATGTTGAGGTTACGTGGGATAGATTTTTAGAGGCTTTTACTAAGCAGTACATCCTACGCACCGATCAGACTAGATTGAAGATTGAATTTTTGAAATTGACTCAAGGGACAATGTCAGTTAATCAATATGAGTCGAAGTTTATTTCTCTAAGCGGATTCGATCGAGAGACCATCAGGAGTGAATGATATAAGATATACAGATTTATAGAAGGACTGAAGTCTCCTATCAAACCCAAGTTGTATACTATGGGTATCACTACTTATAATGAGACAGTCCGTAAGGCTCAGTTGTCTGAGCAGGACTATGAGTTTCATCATGACGATTTCCGAGCCCAAAGTAAAGGCAAAGGACTGATGAAGCGGAAGTTAGAAAGGAAAACCTCCCGTGACAGATATCCATTTGGAAGAAGTAGGCCATATGAAAGAGCCTCAATAGGTAAGCAAGTAAAGTATAAGAAAATGATGATTGTTTTAATTAAATGGTTATATGGAAATATATTAAATTGGGAGTATTATGATGATTATGGTATAGGGACCCCGAGAGCTACCGGGATCAAGATTAATGATGAGAGATCCCGACATTCAGCTAGTAGTACCGTTAGCTCACCTAAGAGTACAAGACAAAGGTGTGAACATTGCAGAAAGTTCCACAGATCACAGCCATGCCGGTTGGCAAGTGGCGCATGTTTCAGATGTGGTGAACAGGGACATATGATCAGGGATTGTCCCAAGAGGGACTTGAGGACACCCGAGGAATTTGAGGAGACCCCTCAACCACAGTGTAAAATCACTACTGAAAAGAAGGGAAAGACACCCATTAATTATGATGTAAATGTTGAAGATGTGTAATGCAAAAGTATGTGGTATTATCTGACTCATTGTAAATGAAGTTAATAAAAGGTATGTATGGTTATATGAAGGATTTTTGCTTACAATGTTGAGATAGTAAAGAAAAGTCCCGAACTTAATGAAATACAATAATTGATGAGAAATGATAGTTGGAATTCTGAAGTACTCTTTGGTATAAAGTTTTATGATATATAACGATATGTGAAATAAGCTTAAGTGAAACTGATGATGGACTTAAATTAATATTCATGTTGGTTTATTTTATTTAAATGTTTTATTCTATGAAAGCATTACTCTGAAAAGAATATGAATTAATATGAGAGATGGATTGTCTCAACAACGGTAGTTATTCCTTATAGTCACTTCTAGGTTTCGGAACAAGACAAGTATTTTAAAGTACCTTCCTTACTCCATCCGAATCCCTAGCCGACTATAGTATCCTTCCTATTTGATCCCTAGAACACCATAGAGGAATGAAGATGTTCCTTCATTAGGCATGTTTGATGCTATGGGAAGAGAACATTTTGGATACAAGTTAAAAGAACTATGCTAATAGTTTCAAATGTGATCAGTATATGGGTATTTAGAGAGCAAAAGTAAGAAATTATGGATAGCCATTGTGAATAAATCATAGCTATAATTCTGATTAAGATAGAAGAGATGACTTGAGTTTTCAAAGGATTATGAAGGTGAAGTTATATCACCTAAGGAAAGCCATTGCGGTGGCAAATGCTATGAGTCAGAAGCATGAGAGAATAATGGTTTATATTATGATAAGAAAGTATGAAGTACTTAAGCAATTTACAAGCCTTAAGCTAAATGTTATGCCTTCAAAGTAAATTTGGAATGATGGCTAGAATAATGATTGAGCCAAACTTGATGAACAGATCTGCTAAGTCAGCTCACTTCCTACCTAAGAAGTCTATGGACGCACTTAGCGCTTTGGCAGAAATGTATGTGAAAGAATGTCGTTAGACTAAGTGGAGTTCCAATGAGCAATTTCATGTGATAGAGATTTCAGGTTCAATTCTCACTTTAAGGAGATTAGCAAGGAACCATGGGATCTCAGTTGAAAATTTTGCACAGCTTTTTATTCGCAGACTGATGAGCAGTCCGAGCACATGATTTAGACGCTCGAGGACATGTAAAGAGCTGGTGCTATGTATTTTAAAGGCTCATGGGACGACCATCTGCCATTGACTGAGTTCACTTATGATAATATCTATCATACTAGTGTCGGGATGACACTATATGAAATGTTATAAGAATAGAAAGTGTCAATCTCTGAAGTGGTGGGAAGAAGTAGGCGAGTGAAAGTTATTAGCTTTTGATTTAGTCGAGCAAGCATCTAAAGAGGTTAAGTGAGTGGTCAAAGACTTAAGATAGCTTAGAATAGACAAAAAGGTTATACAAATGCTTGACAAAGACTAATTGATGTTTTGGTTGGAGACTCGGTAAATTAAAAGTCCTCCATCCAAAGGAATTATAAGATTTGGTCGACGAAGTAAGTTAAGCCCTCGTTATATCGATCCAATTGAAGTCTTAAATCAAATTGGAGATATCACCAATAAATTGATATTACCTCCAGAGCTATTGAGAATACGTAATGTTTGTATATGTCAATGCTTCGAAAGTATAATCCAGAATTCATCTTATGTCATGAAAGATGAAACCTTAGAAGTTCAGAAAGACATAAGTCATGTGAAAAAGTCATTTGGGATTTTGGACAGAAAAGATAAGGTATAGAAGTCTATGATGATCCCATTAGTTAAAGATTATTGACAATACCCCATCATGGAAAAAGATACATGAAGCTAAATAGCTTGATGAAAAAGAAGTATCCGGAAATGGTTAAGACGTAACCTGATTTGAATTTGGAGGACCAAATTCTCTAAGGTGGGGAGAATGTGAAATCCCCCAATTTCATGTGAATTCTCTATGATTGTAAAGTAACTCGACTTAAATGAAGTAAATAGATATGAGAATTATGAAAGGAAAATGATGCATGGAACATGAGAGAAGTAATAAGATGGAAGATTTAATAGTCAAGGAAATTAAATTGATGTTATAAGAATAATTGAGGTATGAGCAAAGAATTACTATCAGAAAATTAAGTGTAACTAAAGACAAGTGTTATATGGGAGAAAGAAGACCAATTAAATGAATGGTCAAATAATAATGGTTAAAAGTTAAGATGAATTGATTTAATTGGACGATGATAAAACCATATCAGATTTTCATAATTAAATGATATAGGTGACTAATATGAGAATGGAAGAAGAAGAGAATTAAAATATAAGACATTTAATGTAATTAAAATAGACATGTGTCATATGATAAAGAGAAGGGAATCAATGGTCAAATGTTAATGGACAAGGGAAAGCATGGCTGAGATTGATGATGGGATAAGAAGCAATTAATGAAATGGCATGACTCATCACCCTCATCAGCCATCACCAACGTCAGCCACTTTTTCCAGCCCTCTCCCTTTCGTTCTCTCCATTTCTCCAAGCTTCCAAGTCTCCTTCCATAGCTACCTTGACAAGCTACCTTATTCCTCCATCGATCCCTTTAGCTAGTTGAACGAAAATTGATCCTTGTCACTAGACTAAGTGATATCCGAAGTTTGGTAGATTGAATCCAAGTATTGAAGGAGATCTCAAAGTTTGAGATTTTGGTCACTAGCAAAAGGTAAGAGAAGAAGATGATTTGTTCAATTATGTTCAAGGTATGGTGTTGTACTGAATTAGTATAACATGTTTATGGCAAATTCTTAAAGGTTTGCTTTGATATGATGATTTCAGATTTGAAGAAGAAAAAGGTTAGGGTTGGTAAATCAAGTGATTTCGTGTTCTCGAAGAAATCGAGGTAAGAAATTTATGTAACAGACGTAAAACGGCTATGTCCGCATGTTTTATGATATTTGTATGTGATTTGGAAAGAAACACCAGCTGATTTCATGTAGAAAAAATGACATTTTTGGACTTGTCTCCTAGTACCAATTAGGTTAGGGGCAGCCGACTGCCTTAAAGGGAAGTCGACTGCCTAGAGACAACCAAAACGCCGTTTTTCGAAAATCGACTCAAACCAGTCGACTGCTATGTAAGCCAGTCGACTGCTATTTACCCAGAAGCATTCTGTTTCAAACCAGTCGACTGCTATATGGGACAGTCGACTGCTATTTGCCAAAAGTGCATTCTGTTTGAAAACCAGTCGACTGCTATATGGGACAGTCGACTGCTATTTGCCAAAAGTGCATTCTATTTGAAAACCAGTCGACTGCTATATGGGACAGTCGACTGCTATTTGCCAAAAATGCATTCTGTTTGAAAATCAGTCGACTGTTATATGACCAGTAGACTGCTATTTGCTAAGAAGCATTCTGTTTGAAAACCAATCGACTGCTATATGGACCAGTCGACTGCCCTTATATGTTTTCATAGATGAAAATATCGAAATTTTAAATAAAAATAATTTCGATAAATGAAGGTATGAAGCAGCAGCCGACTGCCCTATTAAGCCAGTCGACTACCATGTTTTGAAAAGAGGTTTTCAAACCTATTTTCAGAAAGTATGAAATGTCATGGCAAGAAGCTATATGGCATATGTTTTGAGATTATGCACTTTCATGTTTCTAGTAGGGGCTCTGATCAAGTCCCAAAATAATGTATGTTATGGGCTGAGGAATCATAAGTCAGGCCTCAGTCGCTACAGAAGGACACCTGACTAGTGTTAACTGTAGCCACCAACAGTTGGCCAATCTGTCTATATTACATGTTCGGCTAAGGGAGGATTACTAGCCTTACGGGGTATGCCACATGATGATGATGATGATGCAGTGCATAACTCCATAAAAGTACAAATAGTTTTTATGTTATCAAAAACTAATGTATATGCGATTTCAAAGAATAAAGAAATCGAAAGTACTTGGTTTACTTGTACAAAAAGTTTTAAAAGAAGTATATGATGTACGATTTCAAGACTACAAGAAAATTGATTTTCAGCGACGGAAATTTAGCTACGGAATTTTTCTGTCGCTGATAAGTAGTATTAGCGACAGATTAGCGACAGATTAGTGACGGAATTTATACCGAAGTTAGCGACGGAATTAGCGATGGATTAGCGACAGAAAGTCATCGGTAATTAGCGATGGAATATTTTCCGTCGCTAATTCCGTCACTAATTATGGTGGGAGATACTGTTCAATTGCGCCAAATTATTAGTGACGGAATTGTCTATCGCTAAACCCAAAACATGGATAGAAATTAGTGACGGAATTTCCCTTCATAATTTCGGAGAAAATAAGTGTATAGAACTTAGCGACGGAATTTTTCCGTCGCTAATTCCGTAGTTAAAGGTCATTAGGTATGGAATTTTTTCGTCGCTAATTTTCCTAAGAAAATAAGTGTATAGCAATTAGCGACGAAATTTTTCCGTCGCTAATTCCGTAGCTAATAACCTTTAGCTACGGAATTAGCGACGGAAAAATTCCGTCGCTAATTTCACTTCATAATACCTGAGAAAATAAGTGTATAGCAATTAGTGACGAAATTTTTCCGTCGCTAATTCTATAGCTAATGACTTTTAGCTACGGAATTAGCGACGGAAAAAATTCCGTCGCCAATTTCCCTTCAACATTCCGGTGAAATAAGTGTATAGAACTTAGCGACGGAATTTTTCCGTCGCTAATTCCGTAGCTAAAGGTCATTAGCTACGGAATTAGCGACGGAAAAATTCCATCACTAATTTCCCTTCATAATTTCGAAGAAATAAGTGTAGAGAACTTACCGACAGAATTTTTCCGTCGCTAATTTCCCTCCAAAATATTTGAGAAAAAGTAAAAAAATTAGCGACGGAATTTTTCCGTCGCTAATTCCGTTGCTAATGCTTTTTAGCGACGGAATTAGCGACGGAAAAATTCCGTCGCTAATGTTTAATGAAGGAAATTTATTTATTTATTTATTTTTATTTTTTTCCATTTAAGCTATTAGCGACGGATTTTTTCCATAGCTAATTCCGTCACTGTTGCTTTTTAGTGACAGAATTAGCGATGGAATAAATCCGTCACTGATGCCTTAAATTCGAAAAAAAATAAAAAATAAAAAATAAATAAATTTCTTCATTAAGCATCAGCGACGGATTTTTTTCGTCACTAATTCCGTCGCTGTTGCTTTTTAGCGACGGAAAAAATCCGTCGCTGATGCCTTAAATAAAAATAAATAAAAATAAATAAATTTCCTTCATTAAGCATCAGGGACGGATTTTTTCCGTCGCTAATTCCGTCGCTAAAAAGCAACAGCGACGGAATTAGCTACGGAAAAAATCCGTCGCTAATGCCTTAAATTTGAAAAAAATAAATAAAATTTTTAAATTTTTCCCGCCTGAGTTGTAGCGGGAAATATTTTTACATAGCATTAGCGACGGAATTTCCGTCACTAATCCGTCGGTAATTCCGTCGGTAATTCCTCTATATGCACGCCAGAGACTCTATATATTCTCATATTCTCTGATTTCTCTCCTCTTCACTCCTCTCTATCTTCTTTTTTGTCCATCTTCTCGTTTTTTTCTTAGTTTTTCTTCTTTATCCCTCTTTCCTTTTATTTTTTTCCTTTTTTTTTTTGTAAATTTACTCTATTTTTCTTTTATATTTATGTTGTCAATTTTTTTATATGATAAACTTTAATACTTATATTTTTGTTTTTTGTTTTTTACTTACAGATGATGATGATGATACTGTGAGGTGCTGGTGGTAGTGGTGATAATGATGTTGAAGATAATGTATTTTTGTTTTTTTTAGTTAATTTATTTTAAGATAATGTTTATGGATTTAAGTATAAATATTAGGTTTATTTTAAATGTTTCTCTCTCTCTTTATATATAAATAATTAATTTCAGAACATTTTTTTTGACAAAATTCATAGAAATTAGCAACAAAATCTGTTAAATAAGTGAAAAAATTTATCAAATTAGCGACGGAACTCATAACATTAGCGACGGAATTTCCGTCACTGATGCTCTTTAGCGACAGAATATTTATTGAATTAACAAAAATAACAAACTATTAGCGACGGAAATTCCGTCGCTGATGCCTTTTAGCGACGGATTTTTTTATAAAATAAAATAATAATAAAACTATTCCGTCGCTGATGCCTTTTAGCGACGGATTTTCATGTAAATTAAAAGACGAAATTATGTTTTTAGCGACGGAATTTTTTGTCACTAATGACATAAAATCCGTCGCTGATGTAAAAAAATTTCGTTGCTAATTAGCGACGGAATTACCGACGGAAATGAAGTTTTAGCGACGGAGTGAGCATCAGCGACATCGATTTTTCCAACAGAAAAATTTCCGTAGGTAATCCGTCGCTGAAGACTATTAGCGACGGAATTTTCCGTCGCTAATTCCGTCGCTGAAGGTTCATTTTTTTGTAGTGTATAAGATGTTTTAAGAAAAGTAAATATATATGACAATGATATTTCAAAGAAGTACTTGAAATATGTTTTGAAGAAGTATACGAAACATGCTATGCTATAAAAGCATGTAAAGTATGTTTTAAAGATAGAAGATGATGCATGTTTTTAAAGAAAGTATGTTTGCTTAAACCATTGAAAGAAATATGCATGGTTGCAAACAATGCATGAAAGGAGTATACAATGTATGCATGCTTTATAATGCTTTACATGACATTATAGAGCCAAGTAGGAAAAATGCATATAGAGGCATAGTACGCTCTTTTACATATTTTTCTTACTGAGCGTAAACTCACTCTTTTACGAACATTTTTCATACAGACTATCTGAAGTAATCCCTCGCTCTCAATAGAAGAGCCTACGAGTGGATCTTGAAAGTTTACCTTCGAGAGACGCTTCCCAAGTAGTATAGAAGGTATACTTATGTAATTATGCAAAGTAAATTGTAATTCAGCTATGGTACAGTACAACTAACATTAATGTATATAAGATGTCGGGGATTTAAGTTAAGATGATGTATGAGATCCTGTGGAAACGGATGATACATATATACATGTATCATTAGTCTGTTTTATTGAAATTGAATTATTCAGATTGAGCTGTTAGATATTAAGCTTAAGAAAGAAAAGTATGATTGATATTGACAAGCAAATCTAATCAAATTAAGTGGAAATGGAAAAAGTTAATTGGAAATGTATGGTGACTGGGACGTCACAATATGGATTCATCATGTACCGTGGTCTTTACTTCTATTATTGTCATCTCAAACTTGCTGCAAAAATTCTTGTGGTATAGTCTCTTTCTTTCTTAATGCATTATCAAGCAACTATGTGAATAATTCCACGATGCATCTAGGCCGCGTGGGTCCATTTAAATTTTCTATAGCAATATGAAAAATCTCAATCCTTTGGCAATGACCTGTATAATGTCTAAGAGTGGAACAACGGAAGCATTTTAATAATTAAGGAAAAATACTATCAAAATGCCTTACTAGTGATTAATATATAACTATATATATTGTTAGAATAAGTGATAATGCCTTCACTTGTGTAATATTTAATTAATATTTTTCATTGTGATGCCTTTATTTTAAAAACCTAGATTGCCACCCTCGCAATGCTAGGGGCATGAAAGAAGAGAATTCAAAGTTAATTATTAGAGAAAGATAATATGAATTTTAGAAGAAACACACCCCAAAAGCTAGTTATGAAACTGGAAGAGTTCAAGTCCGTATAATCTCTATACGGAAATCCTTACATTTTTTATCTGAGATTCAAGTGTCTCATAGCAATTGCGATTAGGATGTAACAGAATATTGAAATTCTTGCCAATGAAATCCAAACTCCCAAAATAGCAACCAAAAATGAAGATAGCAAAATTTTCTAATCCAACCTCCAAGCACATTCTTTTATATTTATTTTTCTTATCATTGTGTGTGTGTGTGTGTGTGTGTGTGTGTGTGTGTGTATATATATATATATATATATATATATAGGGAAATTCTATAGTAAGGTCATAAATTTTAACCTTATTATAAGGTCAACGTAAAAAATATATGATTAAACATAAATTTAAAGTCATTAGGCATAAAAAATGTTAGACATGTCGTAAATACTTGATAATTAACTTAAAATTAATGTAAACAACACATGATTTAGCATAAATCTAAAGTTATTAGGTGTAAAATATGTTAAAAGTATATAAACACATGATAATTAACATAAACATATATTATAGCAAAATTATCATGTGTTTAAATCTATTGACACTAATATTTATATTGATAATCACATTTTTACGATACGTCTAAAATTTTTTTTTGCCTAATCACTTTAAATTTACGCTTAATTATATATTTTTTATGTTGATCTTATAATAAGGTCAAAATTTGTGACCTTACTATAGAAATTCCCATATATATATATGTTTGTGTGTGTGTGTATATATATATATATATATATATATATATATATATATATATATATTTATATATAGCAATTTTAGGCTCTAGCCATTTCATCTCGATACTGTTTGGCGTTTTAAGCTCTCAACCTTTTGATCTCATCAGTTTTGACTTTTTATTTCCATCTTGCCTGTCAATGCCTCTGCCATTTCATCTTGTCATTTTTTTGCCGTTTGAAGGTCTTAGCTTTTTTTATTTTCATCTCCCCATTTTTGGTGTTTAAACTTTGAGTTAGCCATTTTTATGTTGTTAGGCTTTAACCATTTTATCTCATCATTTTTTTGGTGTTTAAAGCCCTTGGCCTTTTGATCTCGTCAATTTTGGCTTTTTAATTTCAAGCTCGCCATTTTCTTATATTTATAGGCCTTATCCTTTTTTATATTCATCTCACTAGTTTTTGGAGTTTTAATGATGATCTTGCCATTTTTAATCATAAATTAAATAATTAATTTTTTTGCATAATTAAGTCAAAGTTATTGATTTTAATGATGATATATCTTAGCTAATTTCATTAATATTTCAAAATATGTATTAGGAATGATATTCATGAATTTTGTTTGAGTGGTTATAAGAAGTAAAACTAATTTTAAGAGATATATTTTTATTTACGGGATTGAATTAATATTTGATAACAAATAAATAGCAGTTAATTAAGTTTTAAAATTTGTTAATATAAATAATTAAATAAAAGAGCATTACTGTTAAGTCTTTTGTTGAAGTGTTGTATCTTTCAAAAGGGATGAGGGTGGAATTTCAATTTTCCCACAGGTTCTCTATCCGAATTTTTTTCTCATCCGTGACAATATCAATTCAGCTTGTACCGTGGTCTTTAATTCTATATTTGTCGTCTCAAAACTTTCTACGAAATTTCTTGTGGTTATAGTCTCTTTCTTTCTTTATGCATTGTCAAGCAACTATGTGAATAATTCCATGATGCATCTTGGCCGTGTGGGTCCAATTGAATTTTCTTCACCGATATGAAAAATCTCAGTCTTTGGCAATGACTTCTATACTCTCTGGGAGTGGAACAAAGGAAGCGTTTTAGTAATTAAGGAAAAAGACTAGCTAAATGCCTTATTATTTATTGTTAGAATAAGTGATAATGCAACCAAAAAAAAAAACCAAAAAAAAGAATAAGTGATAATGTCTTGACTTCCGTAATATATAAAATTTTTCATTGTGATACTTTTATTTTAAAAATGTGTAACATAATATATGTCTTATTTTTTTGTGTGTCAATTCAATATTTGAAATTAACATTATTGAATGGACTCACGGATGTATTTATCATTCAATGAGATTATAAAATATAATATTTTTATCCTGTCATCTCACTATACCGTCAAAAATTTAATTGAATTATACATGTGATATTGAAGTAAAATGTATGTGATGATGATATGATAACTACATGAATGTCATATTGTCATACATTAACTACATTAATAAGTTTGTTAAAATAAATGTTTATCATTTTATTGTCATACATTTTTTTTTTTGAAAGTTCATTTTATTGTCATACATGATATGTTATGTATAAATGATTGACACGTTTTTTTTAAATAATATAATTAAGTAATATAATTTGAATGAATCTATATCCTACGAGCACTCATACAAATCACAATCAGAAATAACTACATGAAAGATTTGTCAATAACATTCATTGGCTTGCACATAGAAAACAGAATCCATTTTGGACTAAATTGGAGAATTTTTCCATTACCGCATAGGCAAAGAACAACATGTGGTGCATATTCTTCCACACTTCCTAACCTTTTCTTCATAGTTTTCTTTTTTTTTTTTGTGACTATCTTCATAGTTTTCTAGACTTTAGAAAGCAAGAAAACTGATTACTAAAAGTCTCCCCTTTCAAGTTTCCGTAATTAATTTAAAAGAAAATTCAAAGGTCTGGTAAAATAGATTAAATGAATACTAGAAGTAAAACGTACCTATCAATGATACGCTATTAACCACTTGAATGTCATTTTGTCATGTATAATTACATTAATGAGTCTGGTAAAATATATACTGATACATTTGATGTGTAATATAAATGATTAATTTTTTTAAATAGTGTAATTAATTGACATGATTCAAATAAAATGAATATATACTGACGTATTATAATTATTTCACATAATTTTTTCTCATACTTTTATATCCAAGAATCAAATTTTCGTCAATGTTAATTCATCAACTCTTTTTTATTTTAAGCTTGGTAAAAGTCATTAATTTTGTGACAATATTTCGAAAAAGCACAAAAATTACCTTTCACATTTTTCACTTGCCACGTGGCTGCCACATCATTAATATGTGCATTCCACGTCGATGTTATTTATACAAAGCATCTTAATTTTATGATGATATGGCAAGACGATAGACAAAAATGTCTAATATCATCTCCTTAGCGTCAGAAATATATTTAATTAAATTAACTCCGAGTAATTAATTAACACAGAAAAATAGAACATATATCATATTACGTATTTTTAAAATAAAAAAAGTCACATTAAACTTTAAAACATGAATCAAATACGACATTTTTCTTTAGAATGATAAAAAGAGATGATTCAATTTCCATTACTGCTTGCAACAAGTGATCTTAATTCTTTTTTTATGCATTGTCAAGCAACTATGTGATTAATTCCATGATGCATCTTGGCCGTGTGGGTCCAATTGAATTTTCTACTCCGATATGAAAAATCTCAGTCTTTGGCAATGACTTCTATACTCTCTGGGATTGGAACAAAGGACGTGTTTTAGTAATTAAGGAAAAAGACTAGCAAAATGCCTTTACTAATTATTGATATAGAACTAACCCAAAGGATGGTTCAATGATATAAGGTTCCACTGAATTTTTGAGTAAGGACGATTCATAACGAGAGGTCTCGTGTTTGAATTCTCATCAAGTCAAATTCTTCTGGACAAGCGCCAGTCACGTAGTAAAGATTGAGATTATTTTCATACCCAATGTGATATGAGAACACCTATGCCAAAAAAAAATTGATTGATATAGAACTATATATTATTAGAATAAGTGATAATGTCTTGACTTCCGTAATATATAAAATTTTTATTGTGATACTTATATTTAAAAATGTGTAACATAATATTTGTATTATTATTTTTTGTGTCAATTCAATATTTGAAATTAAAATTATTAAATGGACTCACTGGGGTATTTATCATTCAATGAGATGATCAATTATAATATTTTGTCACATTATCCCACTATAACATCAAAAATTTAATTGAATTGTACATTTGATATTGAAGTAAAAAGTACGTGTGGATGATATGATAAATACATAAATGTCATCTTGTCATATATTAACTACATTAATGAGTTTGTTAAAATAAATGTTTATCATTTTATTACATACGTGATATATGTTGTATAAATGACTTTTTTTTTAAATAATGTGATTAACATGATTTGAATGAATCTATATCCTTCGAGCACTCATACAAATCATAATCTTATATATATATATTATATATATATAATATATATATTGAGTACAAGTAAAACTTCTTATGTGGATAGCCTAAATGTATGACACGTGTAATATATTAAAATAAAAAAAATAATTATCTTTTTGCAGGTTTCAAAAAAATAGAAATCTCTCTATATAAATGTATTAAAAATAAAAAAATAAATAAATTATCTTTTTAAATTAATTATCTATTTCAATTTTTAAAAGATAAACATATATATATATATATATCTATATATAGATTAAAATTAAATAAAAATCACATATATTTATCTATATCTACATTAAAATTAAAAAATATAATGTCTATATGTATAGCTTTTATCAATTAATTAATAAGATAATATCTATAACTATATATATTAAAGTCAATATTGATAATGTAATATATAACATGCAAGAACATAACAACTTCTTCCGTTTAATAATTACCAATTATTTTTTTAATTTTTTAAGTGACAATGTCATTTTTTAATTTTTTTTAATTTTTTAAATTAATATATAATATGTAATATGTAATCATTTCTTTCTTTCACATTAATACTACAAAATATAACATCTATATCTACACTTTTATTAATTAAATTTTTTTTATTGTCTAAAAGGTAACATCTATATCTATATCTATATAAATTAAAATTTTTAATTTTCTCAATTTTTATTATGTAAATTGTATTAGTCATTTATTTTTTCATCAAAGCTTGGTACTCATGAATCTTAAGAGTCAAACACAAAATTTTCTATTACCTTTTATGTTTAGTTTATCTAAAGGAGATTTTAGCATAAAATTCATCACACACCACGTAAAAGACTAGCATCGAATGAGGTTTCAAAATTTATAAATAGGACACCTCAACCAAAAATTAAAATATTGGTCACAAAGTCACTATTCAAGGTATTAGATTAACATATATTTTTCAATGATAAAATATATAACAACATAATTTTAAAATATAGCTACTTTAGCATATATATTGTTATTTACTATTTTTGAATTTGTGTTTTATATATACAAGCAAACACACATAGGGAAAATCTTTCGCCAATAGAGTAATATCATAAAAATTGATCCAAGTTTGGGTTGCTAATATATGTCATATTGATGCAATAAAAAGCTATTTGAAGTTGATAGAAAATTTCATTGTTCCTCATGTAATGTTGATGTCCCTCTAATCCAACTCCAAGATAAGTAATAATTATATTTACTATATTTAAAATATTAAACAAAAATTATTCCATGATGACAATATAAGCATTTTATAATTTTAATATATATAATTTAATTGTAGCATTTTGTATACTTATAGGTATAAGTTGAATGTTGAGAGATTTGATAATTTTGAAAAAGCAATGTTTTGTACTTTTCAAAGGAATTAATTAATAAAAATATTGACAATCTTTATAAAATTTCTTTTAAGGTATGTTAAGTATAAGTTGAATGTTGAGACATTTAGTGATTCTAGAAAAGTGATGCTTGTACTTTATAACATTGGAACTAAGAAATTAATTAATAGAAACGTTGACAATTTTTATAAAATTTTTTTTAAGGTATTGATTAGTTAACAATTATTTTAATATTGTTTGAATATTGTTTGATATTCAATTTAGTTTAATGATATGTTTGTGACCAAGATTTGAAAAATGGAGATTATAAAATTCAAGAGATATTTAAAGATCTCAAGGGTGAAATTTTTGTGTTCAAAACAAGAACATTGAGACAAGAAGAACTAAGCTTATCGTATTTAATGTGTGTCACTTTGATCATAAAACTTGAATATAAAAAAATTATTGGAACATGTATGTATACATTTATATAATATGATTATATTTGTTATATTTTCATATAACATACGTTATAACTTTAACTTAATTTAATCAAATTACATATTAATGTTTTATCCATATCTTCAATTTCATTTGTCCATTTTAAAATAATTGTACACAATATTAATTTTAAAACAAGGAAATTTTCAATTTCTTCAAATAAAAAATATGTTAAATTTGTTTATATACTGTATTCATTCAATAAATTACAATATGAGTTTGATTTAACTTTTATAAAGTTTTCATAACTATATCCAATATATAATTTTTTTTGTATTACTGTATTGCAATGTATAAATTACAAATAAAAATATTAAATATACATATATTGTCTTTTTCATAAACATAATAATTCATATTATAAAATTTCAAATTAAAAATATATAATATCAATTGATTAATTTTAATGTATTTCCGTGTATCTCACGGGTTTATAACTAATTAGAAATAATTGCAGGGAAGACCTGTCAACAACGTTCATTGACTAGCCCATAGAAAACAGAATCCATTTTGGACTAAATTGGAGAATTTTTTCCATTACGGCATAGGTAAAGAACAATATGTGGTGCATATTTCTTCCACACTTTCTAACCATTTGTTAATCGTTTTCCAAACTTTAGAAAGCAAGAAAACTGATTACTAAAAGTCTCCCTTTTCAAGTTTTCCATACATTAATTTCAAAGAAAATTCTAAGGTCTGTTAAAATAAATTAAATGAATACTAAAACTAAAACGTACGCGTCAGTGACATGCTATTAACCACATGAATGTCATTTTGTCAGGTATAAGTACATTAATGAGTCTGTTCAAATAAATATTCATAGTTTAATTATATAATGTGTACATATAAAAGATTAACTTTTTTTAATAATATAATTGGCATGGTTTAAATGAAATAAATATATACTAACTTAGAGTAATTATTTCACGTAATTTTTCTCATATTTTTCTATCTAGGAATCAAATTTTCGTCAATGTTAATACATCAACTCTTTTTTATTTTAAGCTTGGTAAAAGTCATTAATTTTATGATAATACTTCTAAAAAGCACAAAAATGGCCTCTCACATTTTTCCCTTGCCACGTGGCTGCCACATCATTAACATGTGCATTTCACGTGGATGTTATATATACAAAGGATCTCAATTTTATGATGATATAGCAAGACGATAGACAAAAATGTCTGATATCGCCTTATTAGCGTCAGAAATATATTTAATTCAATTAACTCCGAGTAATTAATTAACACACAGAAAAATAGTACATATATCATATTACATATTTTTAAAATAAAAAATATTACATTAAACTTTTTCGATAATACATGAATCAAATATGACATTTTTCTTCCGAATAATAAAAAGAGATGATTCAATTTCCATTACTGCTTGTAATAAGTGATGAAACTTTTGTGAATACTAGCTAGTTCTCAGCAACAACAATCCTTACTTGTGATGCATAAAATAATTAATGACCCTTTTTTGCCCAATAATATTTGCCTATGCATTTAGTTTGAATGAATCTGGAGAGGTGTGCAATAAGCAGATCTAACACGTTGGATATTTTCAAAACAAGTGTGGAAAGCAATCTCACATTGGAAAAGAAAAATGAGATGAAGTCTTTTAAGTAAAAAGGAGTAAAAGTGCAAAAACGTACCATTGGCTTGGATTACCAAGCTTTGGTTAGTCTTGAATTAATTAAATAATAATGTCCTGATATCTTTCTTTTCAATGACAAGCTTAGAAGCAACTTCAAGGTCAAGATTGGCACTGTGGTGCCAAAAAGGGAGTCTGAACCTGAAAATCAAGAAACTAGACAGATAGGAAACCACAGATTGAGGTAGCAACAGTGAGGATCATGAAAGCGAGGCTTGTACTGGATCACAATAACATTGTTGCTGAGGTCACAAAACAGCTACAGTCACGGTTTCTGCCCAACCCTGTTGTAATTAAAATAGTGTGATTGTCTTCTATTTTCAGGGTTTGTGCCTTGTGGTAGTGGTATCCCGATTCAGCTTTTTATGCTCCAACATATGAAAGAATCAGGCAAGCTTTCTTTAAATCAGTTAAAGCCATTGTTGAAAGAATCAGGCAAGCTTTCTTTAAATCAGTTAAAGCCATTGTTAATTTGTTATCTGAGGGGAGATTTTGATGGATGTTAACATTCATGATTAGTCTTTTCTTCTCTCTGTCTTGTTATACTTCTCTGCAAGGTAGAGCAGTTTGGCTAGTGTAAATATTTTCGGGCTTATGTGTGAAATCCCCAAATTCATGTAAATTCTCATAATTGTGTAATGTTTTCAATGAAATGAAGTAAATAATTATGAGAATATGATGTATAAATACTGTAGGGGACATGGAAGGAATAAATGGGATTGATAGATTAAATGATCAAATGGTCAAGATGTCACGACCCGAAGACCGCGACTTTCACTCGATTCTTATACTTTTCTTAGTCTACAAATTTATGGACTAAAATTTTCTTTTTCATTTTAAGGTTTGTATTCGGTGTCAGTGTAGTTACTATACTATTTAGATGGCTTATAGTCATTCCATTTAAATATTAAACAAACACGGAAACGGTTCTTAGTTACATCCCGACTTGTTAAACAAAATATGTACTGTGCATCAATTAAAGTCATACATGTAAACAAGTATTTTATAAGTTCCATATACCTCCGGAAACTAGTACCAAGTCCATACACCGTCTCCGATGCCCACCTAGCAGCTCACACGGCAGATGTTAACTTCAATAATCTGAAAGAGATGAAATTTAGTGGGGTGAGCAAAACCACGGCTCAGTAAGATACTAATATAAATACAGAAGTAGGATTACACTGTCTTAAACTGCAATGCTTAAACTTGCAATGATGCAATTACAGTTAATCCTTTCTCATCGATACATCTCATTATTACTTCTCATTTTCACTTTTCATTTCATAATCATACTCTGGTATGCCATCATCTCATATCAGTTCTCATATTTACCTTTCATTTCATAATCATATTTCTGTATTCTATCATCTCTTATCAATTCTCATATCATCTCTTATCAATTCTCATATTGTGGATCATGATCACGGTGGTACGAAGTCAGAATTCTCTTCGTGTATTTCTATATTCATGTTTCATATCATATCATGACATCATATCGATGAAATATCGCTACCACCGAGTCATGATGCTCCTCATATATTCTTCATGTTTAATTGAGATATCCTATCGAGTCACTTTACATTTAACAATCATATTCCGTCTTATATCAATTCATATCACTTATCGTATGGGAATTTATGATCACGATAGAGTAAGATCAAAATTCTCTTCATATCAATCTTATGTTCATATATCATATCGTATCATGTCATCGTATAGATGAAACATCATTAACGTCTAGTCATGACATTCCTCATGGAATTCTCATATACTAAGCATATTATCATATCAGGGTTTAATATGCAATTCATGAAATTTTTCTGTATAAACCGCTATCTTTTCAAATCATATCATATATACTTTAGGACATGCTCAACATATGAATTTTCAATTCATTTCAAATTTGCCTTTAAGACATGATAGAAACATGTTCATTTTCAGTTCATGTATTCGTTTTCGGAGCATGTCTAAAACATGTGCGGTTTTAAAACATTTTTCATATACTATAAATCATATCAGGTTTAGAGTTCATATCAAATCAGTCTATACTCTAAACCGCATGTCATTTCAAATTCGACACAAAATCTTATATAAATCATGTATGTGTCGAAATCATTTATCATATACTTTTAAAACATATTCTGTAAATCATATCAGGTCTAGAGTTTATATCAAATCAAACTATACTCTAGACCACATATCATGCCATGTTCGACACAAAATCACATATAAATCATATAAGTGTCAAAATCATATCTCATGGACTTTTAAAACATGTTTAAAACATGTACTGTTTCAAAACATATTTCATTTCAAATCTGTTTCATGTACAGTATAAATCATGTCAAGTCTAGAGTTCATATCAATAAAATCATACTCTAGACTTCATATCATATCGGTTAGAGACTAGGCTAGATCCCTATCATCTCTATCAATAAAGACTTAAATCACTGTAGCTAGCAGTGAAAATCATGTCATCGTCCCCTGGAAACCAACTAGGGCGCTATCTATGGCCATAGACCTCATCTCTCTCAGCCTCACTGATCAGGCGTGACTGAGACCTGTCCACGACTATTGTCGGACAAGCATATCTGCCTAATGAGCAAAGCTCCAATTAGGCGGTTTCCACTATGCTTTATTGAATTTAATTCTTTTAGGGTGCCTACAGTCTCATAAAACATTTAAATCTTTAGCTTTTCTTTTTTAAAATCATGTGAAGCATATGGTGAAGTTCTTTAAGAGGTTTCGTATATAAAAATACGTATATACCATATACTTTCTTTTTAAAGCTACTCTATACTTTATAGCATTTATATAAATGCTATTATAACATCTGAAACTATAGCAAATTATGCTTAAAAGCGATGCTATGAAATCATTTCCGTATGTAAATTTGATAATATTTTCATCAAATACAGAGAAGCGATTCATTCAACTTTATCACCATCAATTATTCGATTTCAAGACTTTCTTTCTATCAAATCAGTAAATCACTATTTAATTCATTCACTATTCATTTAATTTAGTATTCAATTTTGCTCAGTACTCAATTCATTCGGAAATCGAATCACTTGGTATTCAGACCATTCGGTATTCAATATCCTTTCTCAATCGTCATCAACTATTATAATAATCATTTATACATCTCATCATCAATATTAGGATCGCTTCATTTGTATGAATCCTTTAAGTTTCTATAAGCATTTAACATCAGTTTCTAAATAGTCATCAAGTTATCGAAATTATGCAAATAATAATGTCATCATTCAATATCTGTTCCAGAATCGACATCGATGATAACAGAATCACAAAATCGATAGTCACTTATCAAATCCATTTATGATTTGATCTATTGATACATGTTCATCATTTCCGATTTGAGGTTCAATTTCATTTACTATCACAAAATCGTATCTAAATCCTCAAATCAATTTTCATGTGGCCTTTATGGTTTTATCCGAACTTATGCAATTGTCGATCTTATTATTCAAGATCTATTCTAAGGTTATAAGCACAATCATCTTTTCACATATTTATCACTCATTTCTTTGAATCCATAATTGATCGGATTGTATCGTAATTCAATCTCCATTTCGATCTCTCGAATTTGTCCATATTATCACGTTCGGAATTATTTCAAAGATCAAGAAATCGAACTCGGTAAATTCTGGAAATCACTACTCTGTTAAGAGCTTCACAATCCAATCATTTAACCATCAATTTTCAACTATGATCTTCTCTCCAAGGTAATATCGTATAATCATCGTTACTTCCATCAATACTCCAATTATCGATATTCCACCTCAATTTCTGCTCGATAGTCAACTTATAATATTAAAATAACTCGAATCATCAACTCTATAAGATTCACAACAAAATTTCTCACGTTATTGTGCTCATCCATTAACCTTCTCAACTATTTAAAATCCATTTTTTTTGACACAGTAATATCCTTTCAAGCTTATCTTCGATAATTCTTTCAAAATTCCATTTAGATGAGAAATTAATATTTTTTCTTAAACATTTTCGTGGAAATTTTGGCAGCATAACGACTTAATTTCCTCTAAACCTCCTGCAAGGAAATACAATTTATACTTGCAGCCGTTGATTCTCACCAATTTTTACCTCTTACTAAGACCCCCACCATCAGTTGTGGGTCCTCTTAGCATTTTTAGCAAATCAATTTAATTGAATGCATCATATATAAAAATCAAATTCCCACATACAATATAAAGCTACTAATGCTTTATAAAAGTATCTTACTTGGTGTTGAAGCTTAGCGCCTTGACGAGCTCCTAGCATCGTCGGACACCAAATCACGTCTTTGTCCCCTGCTACAATTTCAACAACACCAATTGCACTTGCATAAATACATATTAATAAACTTATTCAATAAATATAAATCAATTTATTGTTTCTTCCTTACCATTTCTTTTCCTTTTCTTCTCTTTCTTTTTCCTTTCCTTCTTCTTCTTCTTCTTCCTTCTTTCTTTCTCCTTTTCTTTTCTTTTCTTCTTTCTTTTCTTTTTCTTCTTTCCTTTCTTTTTCTGTTTTTTTTTTTTCTGGCCTGAACCGGTTCGGACCGGTTCAGGCCGGTTGAGCCGGTTCACCTTCGCCTGGCCGGTTCAGCCACCGGCGGTCACCCTCTCCGCCGGTTCAAGCCTCCCACAGCTAGTCGACATCGTGAGGATGCCGGATCTGGCCTCCGTTTCTCGATCGGCGGCACCGACGGTAGCAAATCTGGGACGGGCGGCGGCGGCTCCTTCTCTCTTTTCTTCCTCTCTTTTCTCGCCGTTTTCTTCACCGTCGGGCGTTCCTCCCTCCAGATCTGGCTTCGTCGGGGCTTCGCAAGGCGGCGGCGACCGGTGGATCGGCCGGCGTCGCCTCCTTTCCTTTTTCCTTCTCCTTTCGGTTTTCCTTCCTCCCGCTTCGGTCTCCGCCCAATTTTTCTTTCCTTTCCGCCTCGCGCCGTCACCGCTTGCTTCTTCTCCGCCGGTGACGTCGCTCCTCCCTTCCCCTTTCTCCTTTGGCCGGCCGACAGGGGCCGGCATTCATTTGGCCTTTCTCCTCTGTTTGCAACAGAGGAGAAAGGAAATGGGAAGGGGGTGCCCGACCCTCCTTTCCGTTTTTTTTTTAATATTATTTATTAATATACTTAATTAATAATAGTAAATATATACATTATAATTATACATATAATTATAATTATATATAAATATGCCATTATAATATGTATTTAAATACATATTATTTTTTTTTTGTATCAAAATACATATACATATTTTTACACTTTTAATACAAAAATAATATTTATATTTATCAAAAGTATATTTATATAATATCATTATATAAATATATCAAAAAAATATTTTTATTTCTTATTAAGTTTTGGATTTCCAAATATCCAAAATTATTTTCTCCATTTTCTTATTTAATTTGGATTTTCATTTATCCAAATTAAATTTCCTCCTTCATTTCTTATTTCCAATTTAATTTTCCTTTTCATTTCTTATTTAAATTTGGATTTCAATTTGTCCAAATTAAATTTTCCGGATACCTTATATTTATTTAGAAAATTCTCGGTCTTCACACAAGAGGTCAAAAGGCCAATGGCTGAGTTGGTTAAGGGATTAATGTGCATTAAATGAAGCTTGATGATTCATCATTTTCACCATTAAGAGCCGGCAGCCACCATTGCTATCTTCCTATCGTTCTTTCAAGTTTCTTTCAATATTCACCTTGACAAACCACCATTACCTATCATCGATTCGTTAAGCTCACTTAATGAAAAACGATCCTTGTCACTAGCTTAAGCTAAGCCTATAATATGAAATGCTGAATCTAAGGAAGTAAGGAGATCAAAATTCCTATTGTTTTGGTTATTGACAAAGGTAAGAGAAGAAATTGATTCATTCAATTCTATTGATGGTTTGGAGTTGTATAGAGATGGTGTGGTATGGTTATATAGATTTCTTAAAGGTTTGATCCTTATGATGTTTATAGCTTTGAAGAAGTGAAAGGAAAAGTATTGGAATCCATTTAAGCTTGGGGATTCTTTGCAATTGAGGTAAGGAATTTATGTAACGGACGTAGGGTGGCTATGTCCGCATGGTTTTAATTGCTTTGAAAAGAATTAGCAGCTGTTTTAAGTGTAGGAAGGCTAAATTTCGAGTTTTACTCCTACTTACCAAAATGCTAGGAGCAGCCGACTGCCTTCAGTAGCAGCCGACTGCCTAGAGACAGCCAAAGCATAAATTTTCGAAAATCGAGACAAGCCAGTCGACTGCTATATAAGCCAATCGACTGCTATTTTCCAGAATGTATTCTATTTCATAACCAGTCGACTGCTATATGGGACAGTCGACTGCTTTTACTTAAAAAGCATTCTGTTTCAAAACCAGCAGAAACATTCTGTTTGCGAAAACAGTCGACTGCCAAGGAGCCGGTTGACTGCCTTTTTCTCGGAAGCATTCTGTTTCAAAACCAGTTGACTGCTATATGGGACCAGTCGACTGCCCTATGTGTTTTTCGAAAAATAAAATATTTGAATTTCAAAAAGGAAAAGAAATTCAATAAAGCAATATATAGTGTAGCAGTCGACTGCCCTAAAGACCAGTCGATTGCCCATTTGCAAATGAGGTTTTGAAAACCTATTTCAAGAAAGTATATTTGTATTTGCCAAAGGTTATATGAATAATGTTTTGGAGACTATAAACACCTTTAATGATCATGCATATTATTTGTATTTGTACTTGGCTAAGGAACCTTAGTCCGGTCCTTAGTGCCACAGATGACACCTGACTAGTGTTCACTGTGGTTTATAGACAATGGCCATATGTCTCTTACTTGTTTCGGCTTTGGGGAGGATCCCAGGCCCATGCGTGGGTACGCCACTTATTTGACATCTCTCGGGATTATCCTTTAAGGATATATTTGTGGTATCCCTTATGAGATCTCTCATTGATTATCCCTTACAGGATATATTTGCTGTATCCTTATGAGAATTATTTGGTCCATGATTTTATTGGAAATTAATTGTCTCCCATCTATTTGAAAGTGTTTGAAAGCATGTGAAAGTATTGGAAGTTAATTGTATTTGTACATGTGATTTCACATGATTTGAGATCCATGAAAGTATTTGAAAGAGATGATTTTACTTGTATTTGATATTTGCGGGAAATATATATGGTATATGCTTTATAATGGTTTTACATGACATTATAGTGCCAAGCAGGAAAAACTGCATATAGTGACATAGTACGCTCTTTTACATATGTTTCTTACTGAGCGTAAACTCACTCCTTTACAACTATTTTTCATACAGATTACTTGAAATAAATCCCGCTCCAAATAAAGGAGTTTACCTTTGGGATTTTACTATACCTTTGAGACACGCTTCCTAATTTTTCCTTGAAGGTATAATCAGTTGGCTGTGCACTTCGGCTATTGTACAGTACAATACTATAGTAATGTATATTATTTGTTTTAGGGATATAAGATATGTAAGTATTTGAGATTCTGATGTATTTGGTTTATAGATATATATATATATATATATAAATGAAAAGTCCAATTCATGTGATAAATTGATATCATATTATGATAATAATGCCTAAAGCATAAGAAGAAGTAAGGATGATATTGACGAAATGGTCTAAGTAACGTTATGTGAAAGGAAAAAGTTAGTTGGTATTTGGATAGTGACGAGGATGTCACAAATTGGTATCATAGTAGTTTAGACTGAAGTTTGTCGATGTCAATAAGCTAGAATTAGAATATATCCCCAATGTACTGTACTGGTCGACATAATTATGTGTAGTATGACTATTTAAAGTTATACTAAATCGTGTTATCTAGCTGTGATATTAACAGAATGAGTACTTGAAGGAGGGGTACTAACAGAGGACGAGGACAGGATCGTGAGGAACCGCCCCCAACACAGTCTTCTCCTCTATCTCTACCGCATAGCTCGAACACTAGGCTAGCAAAAATGGAGAAGCATATGGAGAGCATGCCCGCGATGTTCACACAATTTATGTCGAATATTCCGAACGTGGCCTTGAGTGTACCAACAACTCCACCTATTGTACCTCCTACTCCTACGATAGAGCCCCCACCAGTCCAGCTACTGAGAAGCGGGATCCCACAGCTTACTGCAGTGTGACGTTGATTAAGGAGTTTAAAAAGTAGGGTCTGCCTAAGTTTAAAGGGGACAATGATCCGTTGGCCGCAAAGAATTGGATGAAGGCGGTCATTAAGTCATTCGAGTATATGACTTGTACTGAGAAAGAGAATGTGGGATTGGTTGCCTATTTATTAGTGGATGAGGCAAAACCCTGGTGGCAGGCCACTTAGATAGTGTTAAAAGCTAGACATTCCGAGGTAATGTGGGATATATTTGTAGAAGCATTCAATGAACAATACGTCCCACGCACTGCTCAGAGAAGGTTGCAAGTTGAATTTCTGAACTTGACTCAGGGAAATATGACGGTTAGTCAATACGAGTCTAAGTTCACTACACTGAGTAGATTTGATCCGGAAGTATTACAGAGAGAGGAGCATAAGACTTACAGGTTTATGGAGGGATTGAGACCTTCCATCAGGTCTAAATTATATCCCATGGATATCACCACATATGGAGAGGCAGTCCATAAGGCTCAACTGTGTGAGCAGGACTATGAGTTTCATCAGGCCAACGTCCGAGCTAAGAGTAGAGGTAAAGAACTGATGAAACGAAAGTCAGATGAGAGACCCTCGAGTGACAGATATCCATCGAGGAGAAGTAGACCATACGACAAAGCTTCGATGGATAAGAAACTAAATTAGAAGAGAATGACTTCAATCTTAATTAAGTGGTTATATGGAATATACTGAAATTATGGGTTATGATGATTATGGTACAGGTACAGGGACTCTTAGACCCACCAAGATCAAGATAAGTGATGAAAGATCCCGATATTCGGCGGGTAGTACCGCTAGCTCACCGAGGGGTACAATGCAGAGATATGAGCATTGAAGGAAATTTCATGGAGCACAGCCCTGTCGGTTTGCGAGTGGGGCTTGCTATTGCTGTGGTGAGCAGGGACATCGTATTAAGGATTGTCCCAAAAAAAATCAGAGGGTGTCCGAAGAATCAGAGAAGGCCCCTCAAGCACAGCTTAAGACAACCCAGCCCCAGCGTAAGGCCATAGCTGCAGAGAAGAGAAAGACACCCGTGACTCAGGGTTGGGTATTTGCTATAGATAAGGACCCCGCCGATACTTCAGCTAAGATGAGTCAGGGTAAGATTTATCTCTATGATATATGAGTCCTTGCATTATTTGATCCAGGCTCTACACACTCTTTTATGTCACCTGAAATTGCTATGAGATTACTTGTTGAGCTTGAGCCTTTAGGACAATTGCTACAAATAAGTACTCCCTTTAAGGAATCTGAAATGACGAACATAGTATATCGTAGTTGTAAGCTACGGGTAGGACAGAGAGACTCAGTCGCTGACCTAATCTTATTGAATATGTATGGATTTGATGTTATTTTGGGAATAGATTGGTTATCTAAGAATCATGTGATGCTAGATTGTCATGCAAAAAGTGTGATCTTTCTTCTCCCGTTAGCTATATTGTGAATTTTGCAAATACTTAATACAAAAGTATGTTTGCTGATTGAATTATTTGAATTTGAAGTAATAGAATATACTTGTTATGTGAAGGGTTTATAGCATATGTGGCGGACGTAGAAAAGAAATGTCCCGATGTGAAATCCCCAATTTCCTAAAATTTTCCTATATTTGTATAATATTTCAGTTGTGAAGAATTGAATAAATATGAAAATCTGATATACAAATGCCATATGGGACATGGAAGGAATAAAGGGGATTGATAGATTAAATGGTCAACTTGTCAAAGGGTCAATGAGATGGTCAATGGCTGAGATGAGTATGGAATAAATGTGCAATTAATGCAAGCAAGCTAGTCATCATCTTCTCCAAGTCGGCAACAACACCCTCAACCCTTCCCTCTCGTTTCTTCCATTTCCTCCAAGTTTCCAATTCCTCTAAGTTTCCATTCCCACTTACCTTGACAAACCACCATCTCATGTCACCAAATCATTAAGCTCCTTTAACAAAAAACGATCCTTGTCACTAGCTTTACTCATGCCTTTAATATGAAAGGTTGAATCAAAGTGATTAAAGAGATCAGAATTCCTATTGTTTTGGTTATTGACAAAGGTAAGAGATGGAAGTGGTTTTAGTTGATTTTATTGATGGTTTGGAGTTGTATAGAGTTGATATAGTACGATTATATAGATTTCTTAAAGGTTTTGATTTATATGAAGTTTACAGCTTTGAAGAGGTGAAGGCAAGGAATCGGTTCAATCAAGCGATCATGCGTTTCGGAGTTAATTGGGGTGAGGAATTTATGTAACAGACGTAGGGTGACTATATCCGCATATTTTTAATTGGTTTGGAGAGAAGTACCAGCTGATTTAAGTGCAGGAAATGTCAATTTTGGGTTTTACTCCTAATTACCAAAATGCTAGGAACAACCGACTGCCTTAAGTAGCAGCCGACTGCCTAGAGACAGACGAGACGTAAACTTTTCCGAAATCGACTTAAACCAGTCGACTGCCTTATATAGCGGTCGACTGCTATTTTGCCAGAAAAACACTCTGTTTCAAGCCAGTCGACTGCTAAGGATGCCAGTCGACTGCTTTTCTCCCAGAATCATTCTGTTTCAAAACCAGCCGACTGCATAGGGATCCAGTCGACTGCCCTGTTTTCAGAAACATTCTGTTTGCGAAAACAGCCGACTGCCTATGGAGACAGTCGACTGCCTTTTTCTCGGAAGCATTCTGTTTCAAAACTAGTCGACTGCTTTCTGGGACCAGTCGACTGCCCTATGTGTTTTTCAAAAAATAAAATGTTTGAATTTCAAAAAGGAAAAGAAATTCAATAAAGCAATATATGGTGTAGCAGCCGACTGCCCTAAGGACCAGTCGACTGCCCATTTGAAAAAGAGGTTTTGAAAACCTATTTCAAGAAAGTATATTTGTATTTGCCAAAGGTTATATGAATAATGTTTTGGAGACTGTGAACACCTTTAATGATCATGCACATTATTTGTACTTGGTTTTGGCTGAGGAGCCCTAGTTCGGTCCTTAGACCCACAGTAAGGCACCTGACTAGTGAGCACTGTGGGCTATAGACAATGGCCATATGTCTCTTACTTGTTTCGGCTTTGGGGAGGATCTTTGGCCCATATGTGAGTACGCCATTTATTTGATAACTTTCAGAATTATCCCTTACAGGATATATTTGTGGTATCCTTATGAGATCTCTTATGGATTATCCCTTACGGGATATATTTGCTGTATCCTTATGAGAATTACTTGGTGAATGATTCTATTGGAAATTAATTGTCTCCCATCTATTTAAAAGTAATTGAAATCATGTGAAGGTATTTGAAAATTATTGTATTTGCACATGTGATTTCACGTGATTTGAGATCCGTGAAAGTATTTGAAAAAGATGATTTTACTTGTATTTGATATTTGCGGGAAATATATATGGTATATGCTTTATAATGGTTTTACATTACATTATAGAGCTAAGCAGGAAAACTGCATATAGTGACATAGTACGCTCTTTTACATATGTTTCTTATTGAGTGTAAACTCACTTCTTTACAAACATTTTTTATATAGATTACTTGAAGTAATTCCTGCTCTGGATAGAGGAGCATATTTTGGGATCTTTTGATATACCTTTGAGACACGCTTCCCACTTATTCTTTGAAGGTATATCAGTTGGTCGTGTACTTCGACTATTGTACAGTACAATACTACAGTAATGTATATTATTTGTTTTGGGGATATAGAAAATGTAAGTAATTGAGATCCTGATGTATTTCATTTATGGGTATACATGAAAAATCATATTTCATGGGAACTTTAATATCATATTATGATAATAATGCCTAAAGCATAAGAAAAAGTAAGGACGATATTGACGAACTAGTCTAAGTAACGTTATGTGAAAGGAAAAAGTTAGTTGGTATTTGGATAGTGATGAGGATGTCACAGATTAGTATCAGAACAGTTTAGACTGAAGTTTGTCGATGTCAATAAGCTAGAATTAGAGTATATCCCCAATGTACTGTACTGGTCTACATAATTATGTGTAGTATAACTGTTTAAAGTTATACTAAATCGTGTTATCTGGTGGTGATATTAACAGAATGAGTACTCAAAGGAGGGGTACTAAGAGAGGACGAGGATGAGGATGAGGACGAGGACGAGGACGGGGTCATGAGGAATCGCCTCCAGCACAGTCTTCTCCTCCATCTGCACCATATAGCCCGAACACTAGGCTAGCAAAAATGGAGAAGCACATGGAGAACATGGCCGTGATGTTCACACAATTTAGGTCGAACTTCCCGAACGTGGCCATGAGGGTACCAACAGCTCCACCTACTGTACCTCCTACTCCTACGGTACAGCCTTCACCAGTCCTAGCTATTGAGAGGTGGGATCCCACAGCTTATTGTAGTGTTACTTTGATAAAAAAATTTAAGAAGCTGGATCCGCCTAAGTTTAAGGGGGACAGTGATCCGTTGGCCGCGGAGAATTGGGTGAAGGCGGTCACTAAGTCATTCGGGTACATGACGTGTACCAAGAAAGAAAAGGTGGGATTGGCTTCCTATTTGTTAGTAAATGAGGCGGAACCCTGGTGGCAAGCCACTCAGACAGTGTTAGAAGCTAGACATTCCGAGGTAACGTGGGATATATTTGTAGAAGCCTTCAATGAACAATACGTCCCACGCACTGCTCAGAGAAGGTTGCAAGTGGAATTTTTGAACTTGACTCAAGGAAATATGACTGTTAGTCAATACGAGTCTAAGTTCACTACGTTGAGCAAATTTGACCCGGAAGTGTTAAGGAGAGAAGGGCATAAGACCTATAGGTTTATGGAGGGATTGAGACCTTCCATTAGGTCTAAGTTATATCCCATGGATATCACTACATATGGAGAGACAATCCGTAAGGCTTAACTGTGTGAACAGGACTATGAGTTCATTAGGCCTACTTCCGAGCTAGGAATAAAGGTAAAGAACCAATGAAGCGGAAGTCAGAGAGAGAGCCTCGAGTGATAGATATCCATCTAGGAGAAGTAGACCTTATTACAGAGCTTCGATAGGTAAGCAAATAAATTATAAGAAAATGACTTTTGTTTTAATTAAATGATTATATGGAAATATATTAAATTGGGAGTTATGATGGTTATGGTACAGGGACTCCTAGACCTACCGGGATCAAGATAAGTGATGAGAGATCCCGACATCCAGCTGGTCCGCTAGCTCACCAAGGAGTACAATGCCAAGGTGTGAGCATTGCGCAAAATTTCATGGAGCACAGCCCTGTCGGTTTGCGAGTGGGGCTTGTTATTGGTATGGTGAGCAGGGACATCGTATTAAGGATTGTCCCAAAATAAATCAGAGGGTGTCCGAAGAATCAGAGAAGACCCCTTAAGCATAGCCTAAGATCACTCAGCCCCAGCGTAAAGCCATAGTGGCAGAGAAGGGATAGGCAACCGTGACTTAAGGTCAGGTGTTTGCCATTGATAAGGAATCCGCTGATGCTTCATCTAGAATGATTCAAGGTAAGATTTACCTTAATGATACATATGTCCTTGCATTATTTGATCCAAGCTCTACGCATTCTTTTCTGTCACCTAAAATTGCTATGAGATTACTTGTTGAGCATGAACCTTTAGGACAACTACGACAAATAAGTACTCCCTTTAAGGAATCTCAAATGACGAACATAGTGTATCGTAGTTGTAAGCTACGGGTAGGAGAGAGAGAATCAATAGTTGATCTAATTCTACTGAACATGTATGGATTTGATGTTATTTTGAGTATAGATTGGTTAGCTAAGAATCATGTGATGATAGATTGTCATGCAAAAAGTGTGATCTTCTCTTCTCCCGTTAGCTATGTTGTAAATTTTGCAAATACTTAATATAAAAGTATGTTTGTTGATTAAATTATTTGAATTTGAAGTAATAGAATATACTTGTTATGTGAAGGGTTTATAGCGTATGTAGTGGACATAGATCAGAAATGTCCCAAATTTCAAGAAATTCTGGTAGTCAAGTAATTTTCAAGGTGTCTCCGGACGATCTTCAAAGACTTCCTCCAGATAGGGAGATAGAGTTTAATATCGATTTGGTGTCGGGAACTGAGCCCATTTCGAGATCACCCTATCAGATGGCATTAATGGAGTTGGAAGAACTTAAGAGATAGTTGCATGAGTTACTAGATAAGGGGTTTATACGACCCAACGTATCCCCTTGGGGTGCTCCTGTACTATTTGTTTGGAAGAAAGATGGTAGCATGAGGTTGTGTGTAGATTACTGATGGTTGAATAGGGTGACGATCAAGAACAAGTATCCTCTTCCCAGGATTGATGATTTGTTTGATCAGCTTAAGGGTGCACAAGTCCTTTCCAAAATAGACTTGAGGTTGAGATATCATCAATTGAAGATCCGGAGTGAAGATATCCCTAAGACTGCATTCAGGACACAGTATGGTCACTATGAATTTCCAGTGATGCCATTTGGTTTAACCAATACACCCACGGCTTTTATGAATTTGATGAATGATGTATTCAAGTCGTATTTGAACCAGTTTGTCATTGTCTTTATTGATGACATATTGGTGTATTCAAAATCCCGGGAAGAGCATGAGCAGCAATTGAGTGTAGTTTTGGAAACCCTTAGAGATCGAGAATTATATGCCAAGCTAAGTAAGTGCGATTTCTGGCTAGATCATATCTCCTTTTTTGGTCACATAATCAGTAAAGATGGAGTTTCAGTAGATACATCGAAGATTGAAGCAGTGGTTCAATGGGAGAGACCGAAAACAGTGACGGAGATTAGGAGTTTCGTAGGTCTAGTTGGCTATTACCGAAGATTTGAAGAGGGTTTCTCAAGGTTAGATGCTCCCTTGACACGCTTGACGTGCAAAGAGGTGAAGTTTGAATGGAATGATACCTGCGAGCGCAATTTCCAAGAGTTGAAGCGCAGGCTAACGACTGCACCCATCCTCACCATTCCTGTGGTTCTGAAAGATTTTCGGTGTATAGTGATGCCTCAGGGCAAGGTTTGGGATGTGTACTGATGCAGCATGGTAAGGTAGTTGCATATGGTTCTCGACAATTAAAGGACCATGAAAAGAACTACCCAATGCATGCCTTGGAGTTTGCTGTAGTAATATTTGCTCTAAAGATTTGGAGGCATTACTTATATGGTGAGAAATTTTAGATTTTTACAAATAATAAAAGTCTGAAATATTTGTTCTCTCAAAGAGAGTTGAATATGAGGCAAAGGAGATGGCTCCAGCTTCTGAAGGATTATGATTGTGAGATCTTGTACCACCAGGGGAAGGTTAATGTGGTGACAGATGCTTTGAGCCGGAAGCATATGGGAATGGTATCTTACATGATGGTAAGAGAGTATGAGTTGCTAGAACAGTTTGCGAGCCTCAGTTTAAATGTTACACCTCTTGAGCAAAATGGGATGATAGCCAGTTTGGTGATTGAGCCGGAATTGATGGATAAAATTCGGCTTGCTCAGAGGGAAGATGATCAATGTATTGAGGTTATGGATGGAATCCAATCAGGTATAATCTCGGAATTCGACATTGGTAGTGATGGAATTTTGAGATTTAATAACCGTGTATGTGTTCCTAAGGATAATGAGTTAAGGAAACTGATTTTGATAGAAGCACATGCCACTAGATACACGTTACATCCGGAAAATACGAAGATGTATCACAATCTTCGCAGGGTGTATTGGTGGATTGGCATGAAAAGAGACATAGCAGAATTTGTGGCGAAGTGTCTCACATGTCAGCAAGTTAAGGTAGAGCACTAAAGACCAGCCGGTTTGTTGCAACTTCTACCTATACCTATGTGGAAGTCGGAACACATTACGATGGATTTTGTTATGGGACTACCGCAGACCAAGAGGAATCATGATGGTGTCTGAGTAGTTGTAGATCGGTTAACCAAGTCAGCTCACTTCCTACCTATGAAGTTTACGGATACACTTAGTGTTTTGGCAGATTTATATGTGAGAGAAGTAGTCAGACTACACGGTGTTTCAGTGAGCATCACATCTGATAGAGATTCCAGGTTTACTTCTCATTTTTGGGGAACATTTTCAAGAAGCCATGGGATATCAGTTGAATTTTAGCACAGCTTTTCATCCGCAGACTAATGGACAGTTTGAGCGCAGTATTCAGACGCTCGAGGATATGTTGAGAGCTTATGCTTTGGATTTTAAAGGCTCATGGAATGACCATATGCCATTGGCTGAGTTTGCTTACAATAATAGTTATCATGCAAGTATTGGGATGGCACCATATGAAGCTTTATATGGTAGAAGGTGTCGATCTCCGATTGGGTCGGAAGAAATGGGCGAACGTAAGTTATTGGCTCTAGATCTAGTCGAGCAAGCCTCTGAGGATGTTAAACTGATTTGTCAAAGACTTAAGACAGCTCAGAGTCGACAAAAGAGTTATGCAGATGCTTGATGGAGACCACTTGAGTTTGTGGTTGGAGATTCAGTGTTTTTGAAAGTTTCTCCATCCAAAGGGATCATGAGATTTGGCCGAAGAGGTAAGCTAAGTCCTCGTTATATCAGTCCATTTGAGATCTTAGATCGTGTGGGAGATGTTGCCTATAGGTTGGTACTACCTCCGGAGCTATCGGCAGTACACAATGTCTTTCATGTGTCGATGCTTCGGAAATATAATCCAGATCCATCTCATGTCATAGAATATGAACCCTTGGAGATTCGAGAAGACATGTGTTATGTGGAAAAGCCGGTTCGGATTTTGGACAGAAAAGAGAAAGTGTTTTGGGCTAAGATGATCCCATTAGTTAAAATTTTCTGGCAATACCATACGACGGAAGAAGCTACATGGGAGCTAGAAAGCTTAATGAATAAAAGATATCCCAAATTATTTGAGATGTAACTCTATTTAAATTTGGAGGACCAAATTTCTAAAGGTGGGGAGAATGTGAAATCCCCAATTTTCTGAAATTTTCCTATATTTGTATAATATTTGAGCTATGAAGAATTGAATAAATATGAAAATTTGATATACAAATGCCATATGGGACATGGAAGGAATAAATGGGATTGATAGATTAAATGGTCAACTTGTTAAAGCGTCAATGAGATGGTCAATGGTTGAGATGAGTATGGAATAAATGTGCAATTAATGCAAGCAAGCTAGTCATCATCTTCTCCAAGTCGGTAGCAACACCTTCAGCCCTTCCCTCTCGTTTCCTCAATTTCCTCCAAGTTTCCATTCCCACTCACCTTGACGAACCACCATCTCATGTCACCAAATCGTTAAGCTCCTTTAACAAAAAACAATCTTTGTCACTAGCTTTACTCATGCCTTTAATATGAAAGGCTGAATCAAAGTGATTAAAGAGATCATAATTCCTATTGTTTTGGTTATTGATAAAGGTAAGAGATGGAAGTGGTTTTAGTTTATTTTATTGATGGTTTGGAGTTGTATAGAGTTGATATAGTACGGTTATATAGATTTCTTAAAGGTTTCGATTTATATGATGTTTACAGCTTTGAAGAGGTGAAGGTAAGGAATCGGTGCAATCAAGCGATCAAGCGTTTCGGAGTTAATTGGGGTAAGGAATTTATGTAACGGACGTAGGGTGACTAGGTCCGCATGTTTTTAATTGGTTGGAGAGAAGTACCAGCTGATTTAAGTGCAGAAAATGTCAATTTTGGGTTTTACTCCTAGTTACCAAAATGCTAGGAGCAGCGGACTGCCTTAAGTAGCAGCTGACTGCCTTAAGTAGCAACTGACTGCCTTAAGTAGCAACTGACTGCCTAGAGACAGACGAGATGTAAACTTTTCCGAAATCGACTCAAACTAGTCTACTGCCCTTTATAGCGGTCGACTGCTATTTTCTCAAAAAACACTCCGTTTCAAACCAGTCGATTGCTAAGGATGCCAGTCGACTGCTTTTCTCCTAGAAGCATTTTGTTTCAAAACCAATCGACTGCCTAGGGAGTCAGTCGACTGCTCTGTTTTCAGAAACATTCTGTTTGCGAAAACAGCTGATTACTTATGGAGACAGTCGATTGCCTTTTTTTCGGAAGCATTCTGTTTCAAAACCAATCGACTGCTATATGGGACCAGTGGACTGCCATATGTGTTTTTCGAAAAATAAAATATTTGAATTTCAAAAAGGAAAAGAAATTCAATAAAGCAATATATGGTGTAGCAGTCGACTACCTTAAGGACCAGTCGACTGCCGATTTGAAAAGGAGGTTTTGAAAACCTATTTCAAGAAAGTATATTTGTATTTGCCAAATGTTATATGAATAATGTTTTGGAGACTGTGAACACCTTTAATGATCATGCACATTATTTGTACTTGTTCTTGGCTGAGGAGCCTTAGTACGGTCTTCAGACCCACAGTAAGGCACTTGAGTAGTGAGCACTGTGGGCTATAGACAATGGCCATATGTCTCTTACTTGTTTCGGCTTTGGGGAGGATCCCAGGCCCATACGTGGGTACGCCATTTGTTTGATATCTCTCAGGATTATCCCTTACGGGATATATTTGTGCTATCCTTATGAGATCTCTCATGGATTATCCCTTACGGGATATATTTGCTGTATCCTTATGAGAATTACTTGGTGCATGATTCTATTGGAAATTAATTGTCTCCCATCTATTTGAAAGTAATTGAAAGCATGTGGAGGTATTTGAAAATTATTGCATTTGCACATGTGATTTCACATGATTTAAGATCCGTGAAAGTATTTGAAAGAGATGATTGTACTTGTATTTGATATTTGCAGGAAATATATATGGTATATGCTTTATAATGGTTTTACATGACATTATAGAGCCAAGCAGGAAAACTGCATATAGTGACATAGTACGCTCTTTTACATATGTTTCTTATTGAACGTAAACTCACTCCTTTACAAACATTTTTTATACAGATTACTTGAAGTAATTCCTGCTCCGGATCGAGGAGCATATTTTGGGATCTTTTGATATACCTTCGAGACACGCTTCCCACTTATTCTTTGAAGGTATAATCAATTGGTCGTGTACTTTGACTATTGTACAATACAATACTACAGTAATGTATATTATTTGTTTTGGGGATATAGGATATGTAAGTAATTGAGATCCTGATGTATTTGATTTATGGGTATACATGAAAAATCATATTTCATGGGAACTTTAATATCATATTATCATAATAATGCTTAAAGCATAAGAAGAAGTAAGGACGATATTGACGAACTAGTCTAAGTAATGTTATGTGAAAGGAAAAAGTTAGTTGTTATTTGGATAGTGACGAGGATGTCACACCCGAACTTCAGGAAATTTCGGTAGTCAGGGATTTTTCGGATGTGTTTCCGAACGATCTTTCAGGACTTCCTCCAGATAGGGAGAGAGTTTAATATCGATTTGGTGCCGGGGACTGAGCCCATTTCGATATCACCCTATTAGATGGCATTAGTGGTGTTGGAAGAACTTAAGAGACAGTTGCAAGAGTTACTAGATAAGGGGTTCATACGACCCAGCGTATCCCCTTGGGGTGCTCTTGTACTATTTGTCTAGAAGAAGGATGGTAGCATGAGGCTGTGCATCGACTACCGATGGTTGAATAAGGTGACAATCAAGAATAAGTATCCTCTTCCCAGGATTGACGATCTTTTTGATCAGCTTTGGGGTGCACAAGTCTTTTCCAAGATAGACTTGAGGTTAGGATATCATCAATTGAAGGTTCGGAGTGAAGATATCCCTAAGACTGTATTCAGGACACAGTATGGTCACTATGAATTTCTAGTGATGCCGTTTGGATTAACTAATTTACCCGCGGCTTTTATGAATCTGATGAATGATGTATTCAAACAGTACTTGACCAGTTTGTCGTTGTCTTTATCGATGACATATTGGTGTATTCAAGATCAAGGGAAGAGCATGAGCAGCACTTGCGGATAGTTATGCAAACCCTCAGAGATCGAGTATTGTATGCCAAGCTAAGTAAATGTGATTTTTGGCTAGATCATATCTGCTTTTTGGGTCACATAATCAGTAAAGATGGAGTTTCGATCGATCCATCAAAGATTGAAGCTGTGGTACAATGGGAGAGACCGAAAACAGTGATGGAGATTAGGAGTTTCTTGGGTCTAGCTGGCTACTACCGAAGATTTGTGGAGGGTTTCTCAAAGTTAGCTGCTCCCTTGACACACTTAACGCGCAAAGAGGTGAAGTATGATTGGAACGAGGCCTGTGAACAAAGTTTTCAAGAGTTGAAGTGTAGGCTAACGACTGCACCTATCCTCACCATTCCTAGTGGTTCTGGTGGATTTTCGGTGTATAGTGATGCCTCAGGGCAAGGTTTGGGATGTGTACTAATGCAGCATGGTAAGGTAGTTGCATATGGATCTTGACAATCAAAGGACCATGAGAAGTACTACCTAACTCATGATTTGGAATTAGCTGCAGTAGTATTTGCTCTAAAGATCTAGAGGCATTACTTATATGGTGAGAAATTTCAGATTTTTACAGACCATAAAAGTCTGAAATACTTGTTCTCTCAAAGAGAATTGAACATGAGGCAGAGGAGATGGCTTGAGCTTTTGAAGGATTATGGTTGTGAGATTTTGTACCACCCAAGGAAGGCCAATGTGGTGGCGGATGCTCTGAGCCGGAAGCATTTAGGGATAGTGGCTTACATGCTGGTAAGAGAGTATGAATTGCTTGAATAGTTTACAAGCCTCAGTTTAAATGTTACACCTCTTGAGCAAAATGGGATGATAGGCAGTTTGGTGATTGAGGTGGAATTGATGGATAAAATTCGGCTTGCTCAAAAGGAAGTTGATCAATGTATTAAGGCTATGGATAGAATCTAATCAGGTATAATCTCGGAATTCGACATTGGTAGTGATGGAATTTTGAGATTTAATAACCGTATATGTGTTCCTAAGGATAATGAGTTGAGGAAGCTGATTTTGACAGAAGCACATGCCACTAGATACACGTTGCATCCAGGGAATACGAAGATGTATCACAATCTTTGCAAGGTGTATTGGTAGACTGGCATGAAAAGAGACATAGCAGAATTTGTGGCGAAGTGTCTCACATGTCAGCAGGTCAAGGTAGAGCATCAAAGACCCGTAGGATTGCTGCAACCTCTACCTATACCCATGTGGAAGTGGGAACACATTACGATGGATTTCATTATGGGACTACCGCGGACCAAGAGGAATCATGACGGTGTCTGGGTAGTTGTGGATCGGTTAACCAAATCCGCTCACTTCCTACCTATAAAGTCTACAGATACACTTAGTACTTTGGCAGATTTGTATATGAGAGAAGTCGTCAGACTACACGGAGTTCCAATGAACATTACTGTGAGATCCCCAATTTTCATGTATTCCTCCATGTTTGTGAAGTATTTCAATCTAATATGATTAAATAAATATGAAGTTGATGTGTCATTGATGCATGAATAATGTATGATTGATGTATGGAATATAGAGGAAACAATGAAGTTGAATGTCAATAAGTCAAATACAATATGTTGATATCAAGAAAATAAATGGAATAGGAGAAAAGAAGAAAAATCAGAAATTTGATTGGTGATTAAATGGATGAGTCATATGGAAGAGGAATTAAAAGGGTCAAATAGTCTTAAGACAAGGGATAAAGCATGGCTGAGATTAATGATGAGATAAGCATGCAATTAATGAAGTTAATGACTCATCATCCCTCCCATCACCCCACGCCAGCCCTCTCCATCGTTCCATTCAAGTTTCCAAGTTTCCATCCCAATTTCCTTGACAAACCATCCCATCCTTTCATCGATCCAACTAGTTTGTTGAACAAGAATCAATCCTTGTCACTAGACTAAATGATATCCAAAGTTTGGTGGATTGATTCCAAGAATTGGAAGAGATCTCAAAGTTTGAGATTTTGGTCCCTAGTGAAGGTAAGAGAAGAAGATGATTTAGTCAATTTGGTTTATGGTTTGGAGTTGTTTTGAGTTAGTATGATGTATGTATGATGATTATTTAAAGATTTGAATTGATGTGATAATTTTAGGTTGAAGAAGTGAAAAGCGAGGACTAACGCACTAAGCGATCTTGCGTTCTCGGAGGAATTGAGGTAAGAAATTTATGTAAAGGATGTAAGGCGGCTATGTCCGCATGTTTTAATATGATTTTGAACTGCTTTAGGGAGAAATACTAGTTGTCTTTTGCAGGAAAAGTGCATTTTCGGACTTGTCTCCTAGTACCAATTAGGTTAGGAGCAGCCGACTGCCTTAAGTAGCAGTCGACTGCCTAGAGACAACCAAAACGTCGTTTTTCGAAAACGATGCAAACCAGTCGACTGCTATGTAAGCCAGTTGACTGCTATTTACCCAGAAGCATTCTGTTTCAAACCAGTCGACTGCTATATGGACCAGTCGACTGCTATTTGCCAAAATGCATTCTGTTTTAAAACCAGTCGACTGCCTATAGAACCAGTCGACTACTAATTTTCCAGAAGCATTCTGTTTGAAAAACCAGTCGACTGCTATATGGACCAGTCGACTGCCCTCATGTATTTTCAAAGATGAAAATATCGGAATTTTAAATGAAATTAATTTCGATAAAAGAAGTTATGAAGGAGCAGTCGACTGCCCTATAAGACCAGTCGACTGCCATGTATGAAAATAGCTTTCAAAGCTTATTTGATTTAAACACAAAAGTGTTTCCTGAAAAAGTATATTATAAATGTTTTGAGACTATGGACTGCGCAATGATTATGCATTTCTGATGGCTGAGAGACTCTGATCAAGTCCTCAGTAATATGTATGTTGAGCGAGGAACCCTAGTCAGGTCCTCAATCCCACATGTGACACCTGACTAGTGTTCACTGTGGAATTATAAAGGCAGGAGAGAATCCCTGACCTATACGGAGTGCACTACTGTACCAATGCATGATTAGAGTCATATAAATGGGAATGAACGGTTTATATGACGATGAAATCTCTTAAATATTATACATAGTCTCCATCTATTTCAAAGTACAAGATGTATGTATGAAGAAATGTATGATGTATGTTTTTAAAGTATGTTATGAAGTATGATGTTTTAAAGAAAGAAGTATGATGCATATTTTATATGTATGCTATATCTTAAAAGAAGCATACAAATTATGATTGCCATGTCATTTGAAATAAATATGCATGGTTGCAAACAATGCATGAAAGACGTTTATGATGTATGCGTTATAATGCTTTACATGACATTATAGAGCCAAGTAGGGAAAAGTGCATATAGAGGCATAGCACGCTCTTTTATGTAATTTTCTTACTGAGCGTAAACTCACCCTTTTACGACTATTTTTCCTACAGACTACCTGAAGTGAACCTCGCTCCGACTAGAGGAGCTTGTTTTTGAAGAATCAAAGTGTACCTTCTCGATACGTTTCCCAGTTAGCATAGAAGGTATACTTATATGTTCATGTATATAGTAAATTGTAATTCAGCTACAGTACAGTACAAGTAGAAATTTATGTATATAAGACGTCGGGGATGTAAGATAAGATAATGTATGAGATCCTGTGGAAATGGAATGATATTTATATATATCATTTTTATGCCTATGGATATTGAACAAAATTTTATGAGCTACTAGATAATTAGCTTAAGAATAAGGGAAGACTGACACTGGATAAACTAAATCTAATTAAAAAAGGAAAAAGGATAAGTGATAAGATGTAGTGACAAGATGTAGTGACGGGGACGTCACAGAGTGGTATCAGAGCAGTTTAGATTGAGGTTTGTCAGTGTCAAGAAGCTAGAAATAGAGTATATCCCCGATTGTACTGTACTTATTTGAATACAAATGCCTGGTATGACTATTTATGGTTATACTAAAGAGTTCAATGATGATTATATTTACAGCATGAGCTCACAAAGGAGAGGTACAAGAAGAGGAAGAGGACGGGGTCGTGAAGAACAGCCCTCAGTTCCGTCTCCTCATCTATCTCCACCGCATAGCCCAAATACAAGGCTAGCTAAAATGGAAAAGCATATGGAGAACATGGCCACAATGTTCACCCAGTTTATGTCGAACTTTCCTAATGTGGCCACAAGTACCCAAGCAGCTACACCTGCTATTCCTCCTACAGAAGTAACTCCACCAGCCCCAACTACGGAAAGGCGGGATCCTAGAGCCTATTGCAGTGTGGCCCTAATAAAAGAATTCAAGAAGTTGGATCCGCCCAAGTTTAAGGGGGAAAGAGATCTGCTGACCGCGGAGAACTGGATGAAAGCAGTCCTGAAATCCTTTGAATACATGCCCTGTTCTGAAAGGGAGAAAGTAGGATTGGCTGCCTACCTATTAGTGGATGATGCTGAGCATTGGTGGCAAGCCACTCAGACCGTGTTAGAGGCTCGATATGATGAGGTTACGTGGGATCGATTTGTGGAAGCTTTCAATGAGCAGTACATCTCACGCACAGATCGGAATAGATTGAAGATTGAGTTTTTGAGTTTGACTCAAGGTACGATGACGGTAAACCAATATGAATCAAAGTTTACTACCTTGAGTAGATTCGATCCAGAGGTCTTCAGAGATGAAGGACACAAGATCTATAGGTTCATCGAGGGATTGAAGTCCCCGATTAGATCTAAACTGTATCCAATGGATATCACCACCTATGGAGAAGCTGTCCATAAGGCTCAGTTGTGTGAGCAAGACTATGATCTGCATCATGCTGACTTCCGAGATAAAGGTAGAGGCAAGGAACCGATGAAGCGGAAGTCGGATGAGAAAGCTCCGAGTGATAGGTATCCATTCCGGAGAAGTAGACGATCAGAAGGAGTTTCTATAGGTAAGTAAAGTATAGAAAGAAAATTTTTAAATTAATCAAATGGTTATATGGAATTATATTGAAATTGGAGTTATGATGACAACGATGCAGGAACTCCTAAAGCTATCGGGATCAAGATAAGTGATGAGCGATCCCGAAATCCAGTTGGAAGTACCGCTAGCTCACCGAAGAGTATGATGCAAAGATGTGAGCAATGCGAGAAGTTTCACGGATCACAGCCATGTCGATTGGCGAGTGGTGCTTGCTTTAGATATGGGGAGAAAGGACACATGATTAGGGATTGCCCTCAGAGAGATCTGAGGATGCCTGATGAATCTGATAAGACCCCTAAACCGCAACCTAAGGCCACTGCTGCCAAGAAGGGAAAGAAAGCTGTGACCCAAGGATGAGTGTTTGCCATCGATGAAGAATCTACCGATGCCTCGTCCAAAGTGATTAAAGGTACAATTTACTTGTTTGATATAAGTGTCATAGCATTGTTTGATCCAGGCTCCACGCATTCATTTATGTCTCCTATGATTACTATGAAAGTACCTGTTAAGCCTGAGCCTTTAGGACACTTATTGCAAATAAGCACACCTTTTAAGGAATCACAAATGACAGAGTTAGTATATAGAAATTGTAAGCTACAGGTAGGAGAAAGAGAATCTAAGGCTAACCTAATCCTACTGAATATGTATGGGTTTGATGTTATTTTAGGTATGGATTGGTTAGCTAATAATCATGTTATATTAGACTGTTATGCTAAGAGTGTAACCTTCTCTTCACCCGTTAGCTATGTTGTAAATTTTGCAAGTAATTAATATGAAGCCTGTTTGGTTCTTGATTTGAATTCATATGAAAATAATGAGAAGCATGTATGGTTGTATGAAGGATTCATTGCTTATGTGGAAGACGTAGATCAGAAACGTCCCGGACTCAATGATATTCCTGTAGTCCGAGATTTTCCCGAGGTGTTTCCCGATGATCTTCCAGGACTTCCTCCGGACAGGGAAGTGGAGTTTACGATTGATTTGGTGCCGGGGACTGAGCCCATTTCAAGAGCTCCCTACCGGATGGCTTTGGTAGAATTGGAAGAATTGAAGAAGCAGCTTCAGGAGTTGCTAGACAAGGGATTCATACGACCCAGCGTATCCCCTTGGGGTGCTCCTGTGCTTTTTGTCAAGAAGAAGGACGGCAGTATGAGATTGTGCATCGACTACCAGTGGTTGAATAAAGTGACAATCAAGAATAAGTATCCTCTTCCCAGGATAGATGACCTCTTTGATCAGCTAAAGGGTGCACAAGTCTTCTCCAAGATAGACTTGAGATTGGGATATCATCAGTTGAAGATCCGAGATGAAGATATCCCTAAGACTGCGTTCAGGACACGGTATGGTCACTATGAGTTTCTAGTGATGCCGTTTGGTCTGACCAATGCACCTGCAGCCTTTATGAACTTGATGAACGATGTATTCAAGACATACTTGGACCAGTTTGTCATTGTCTTTATCGATGACATCTTGGTGTATTCGAGGTTTCGGGAAGAGCACGAGCAACATTTGAGGATTGTTTTGGAGACCCTCAAGGATAGAGGATTATATGCCAAGCTAAGTAAGTGTGATTTCTGGTTGAATCAGATCTCCTTCCTAGGTCACATTATTAGTAAAGATAGAGTCTCGGTTGATCCATCGAAGATTGAAGCAGTGGTTCAAAGGATAAGTGATAAGATGTAGTGACGGGGACGTCACAATTACTTCTGATAGAGATTCCAGGTTTACTTCTCACTTTTGGGAACATTTTCAAGAAGCCATAGGATCTCATTTAAATTTTAGCACAACCTTTCATCCGTAGACTGATGGTCAGTCCGAGCGCACTTTTCAAACGCTCGAGGATATGTTGAGAGCTTGTGCTTTGGACTTTAAAGGCTCATGGGACAACCATCTGTCATTGGCTGAGTTTGCATACAATAATAGTTATCATGCAAGTATCGGGATGGCACCATATGAAGCTTTATATGGTAGAAGGTGTCGATCTCCGATTGGGTGGGAAGAAGTGGGCGAGCGTAAGTTGTTGGCTCCAGACTTAGTCGAGCAAGCCTCTGAGGATGTTAAGATGATTTGTCAAAGACTTAAGACAGCTCAGTGTCGACAAAAGAGTTATGCGGATGCTCAACGGAGACCACTTGAGTTTTTGGTTAGAGATTATGTATTTTTGAAAGTTTCTCCATTCAAAGGGATTATGAGATTTGGCCAAAAAGGTAAGCTTAGTCATCGCTATATCGGGCCATTTGAAGTCTTAGATCGTGTGAGAGATGTTGCCTACAGGTTGGCACTACCTCCGGAGCTATCGGGAGTACACAATGTCTTTCATGTGTCGATGCTTCAGAAGTATAATCCGGATCCATCTCATGTCATAGAATATGAGCCCTTGGAGATTCGTGAAGACATGAGCTATGTGGAGAAGCCGGTTCGGATTTTGGATAGAAAAGAGAAGGTGTTGAGGTCTAAGACAATTTCATTAGTTAAAGTTCTCTGGCAATACCATACGACGGAAGAAGCTACATGGGAGCTAGAAGCTTGATGAAAGAAAAGTATCCAGAGTTATTTGAATAGTAGCCGATTTAAATTTGGAGGACCAAATTTCTAAAGGTGGGGAGAATGTGAAATCCCCAAATTCATGTAAATTCCCATAATTGTGTAATGTTTTCATTGAAATGAAGTAAATAATTATGAGAGTATGATGTATAAATACTATAGGGGACATGGAAGGAATAAATGGGATTGATAGATTAAATGGTCAAACGGTCAAGAGGTCAAAGGGTCAATGGTTGGGTTGGTTAAGGGATTAATGTGCATTAAATGAAGCTTGATGATTCATCATTTTCACCATTAAGAGCCGGCAGCCACCATTGCTATCTTCCTCTCATTTCTTCAAGTTTCCTTCAATATTCACCTTGACAAACCACCATTACCTATCATCGATTCGTTAAGCTCACTTAACAAAAAACGATCCTTGTCACTAGCTTAAGCTAAACCTATAATATGAAAGGCTGAATCCAAGGAAGTAAGGAGATCATAATTCCTATTGTTTTGGTTATCGACAAAGGTAAGAGAAGAAATTGATTCATTCAATTCTATTGATGGTTTGGAGTTGTATAGAGATGGTGTGGTATGGTTATATAGATTTCTTAAAGGTTTGATCCTTATGATGTTTACAGCTTTGAAGAAGAGAAAGGAAAAGTATTGGAATCCATCCAAGCTTGGGGATTCTTTGCAATCGAGGTAAGGAATTTATGAAACGGACGTAGGGTGGCTATGTCTGCATGGTTTTAATTGCTTTGAAAAGAATTACCAGCTGTTTTAACTGTAGGAAGGCTGAATTTCGAGTTTTACTCCTAGTTACCAAAATGCTAGGAGCAGCCGACTGCCTAGAGACAGCCGAAGAGTAGATTTTTGAAAATCGAGACAAATCAGTCGACTGCTATTTTCCAGAATGTATTATGTTTCAAAACCAGTCGACTGCTTTTACCTAAAAAACATTCTGTTTCAAAACTAGCCGACTGCCTAGGGAGCCAATCGACTACCCTGTTTTCAGAAACATTCTGTTTGCGAAAATAGCCGATTGCCAAAGAGCCAGTCGACTGCCTTTTTCTCGGAAGCATTCTGTTTCAAAACCAATCGACTGCTATATGGGACCAGTCAACTGCCCTATGTGTTTTTCAAAAAATAAAATATTTGAATTTCAAAAAGGAAAAAAAATCAATAAAGCAAAATATGGTGTAGCAGCCAACTGCCCTAAAGACCAGTCAACTGCCCATTTGCAAATGAGGTTTTGAAAACCTATTTCAAGAAAGTATATTTGTATTTGCCAAAGGTTATATGAATAATGTTTTGGAGACTATAAACACCTTTAATGATCATGCACATTATTTGTATTTGTACTTGGCTAAGGAACCTTAGTCCGGTCCTTAGTGCCACAGATGACACCTGACTAGTGTTCACTGTGGTTTATAGACAATGGCCATATGTCTCTTACTTGTTTCGGCTTTGGGGAGGATCCCAGGCCCATGCGTGGGTACGCCACTTATTTGACATCTCTCGGGATTATCCTTTAAGGATATATTTGTGGTATCCCTTATGAGATCTCTCATTGATTATCCCTTACAGGATATATTTGCTGTATCCTTATGAGAATTATTTGGTGCATGATTCTATTGGAAATTAATTGTCTCCCATCTATTTGAAAGTATTTGAAAGCATGTGAAAGTATTGGAAGTTAATTGTATTTGTACATGTGATTTCATGTGATTTAAGATCCGTAAAAGTATTTGAAAGAGATGATTTTACTTGTATTTGATATTTGCAGGAAATATATATGGTATATGCTTTATAATGGTTTTACATGACATTATAGAGCTAAGCGGGAAAAACTGCATATAGTAACATAGTACGCTCTTTTACATATGTTTCTTACTGAGCGTAAACTCACTCCTTTACAACTATTTTTCATACAGATTACTTGAAGTAAATCCCGCTCCAAATAAAGGAGTTTACCTTTGGGATTTTAGTATACCTTTGAGACACGCTTCCCACTTTTCCCTTGAAGGTATAATCAGTTGGCCATGCACTTCGGCTATTGTACAGTACAATACTACAGTAATGTATATTATTTGTTTTGGGGATATAAGATATGTAAGTATTGAGATCCTGATGTATTTGGTTTTAATATATATATATATAAATGAAAAGTCCAATTCATGTTGTAAATTGATATCATATTATGATAATAATGCCTAAAGCATAAGAAGAAGTAAGGATGATATTGACGAACTAGTCTAAGTAACGTTATGTGAAAGGAAAAAGTTAGTTGGTATTTGGATAGTGATGAAGATATCACATTATGATGGCAATATACTCCATAAAAGAAACTTTTTGTTTGGGTTACTTTTGTTGATCAATTCTTTTTCTCAAAGTTGGTTCTTTTTCTCAAGTTCTTTTTCCTAGTTAATAAATTGCGACATGATATATATATATATATGAACATACTGCGAACATATATATATATATATATATATGAACATACTGCGAGTTTTTGCATTGTAAAATGGAAAGGATTGAGCAATAAGCATGTTAATCGGCCCAAGGAGGAGGGATAGGGCCTACAAGCACGTTCATTATTATTAATAATACTAATAAACTTGAGATTTCAGAACATTTCACGCTTCAGCTGCCTCTAGGCAGTCGGTTGCTATTTAAGGCAGTCGGCTGCCCCTAGCCAAATTGCTACTAGGAGTAAAATCGAAAATTTAAATCTCCTGCACTTAAAACAACCTTTATTTCATACCAAAACATGCAACCAAAACAGACATAGCCACCCTACGTCTGTTACACATATTCCTTACCTCAATTAACTACGAATATGCAATTCACTTGGTTGCACCAATGATTTCTTCTTCACTTCTTCAAAGCTGCAAATATCATATGGATTCAAACCTTTAAGAAACCTCTACCAATATGCTATACCAACTTTACACAACTCCAAACCATGGACCAAATTAAATGAAATCACTTTCTTCTCTTACTTTTGTTAATCACTAAAACAACCGCAAATTAGATCTCCTCAATTCCTTTGATTCAGCCTTTCATATTACAGCTATAGCTTTAGCTAGTTATGAGGATCAATTTTCGTTAGTAAGCTTAACGATTCAGTAACAGAATTTGGTTGTTTTACAAGGTAAGTAGGAAGGAAACTTGGAGACTTGAGAGAAAGAGCAAATGGCTGCCGGCCTCTTTTGGAGGAGATGATGACAAGCTTCATCTCATTTAATGCATCCATATATCTTTAATATATCTCAGCCATTGACTTTTTACTAAAGACCATTTGACCATTTAGTTATTCTTATTCTTTTCATGTCTCATACATCATTCATTCTTCATAATTTCATATTTATTTAATTATTCCAAGTTAGAAAACTATACAAATATGGTAAAATTACATGTAATTGGAGATTTCACACATATGATGGTTCTAGAAAAGCGTGCTTGTACTTTTTAATTTTGGAGCTAAGAAATTAATTAATAGAAATGTTGACAATTTTTATAAAATTTTTTTTAAGGTATTGATTAGTTAACAATGATTTTAATATTGTTTGATATTCAATTTAGTTTAATGATATGTCTGTGACCATGATTTTGGAAAATGAAGATTATAAAATTCGAGAGATATTTAAAGATATCAGGGGTGAAATTTTTGTGTTCAGAACAAGAACAACATTGAGACAAGAACAACTAAGCTTATCCTATCTAATGTGTATCACTTTGATCATAAAACTTAAATATAAAAAATTATTAGAATAGGTATTTATACATTTATATAATATGATTATATTTGTCATATTGTGACATACTCGTCACTACACATTCACCTATAACTTTTTCCTTTTTCATATAACTTGATTAGACTCGTCTGTCAATGTCATTCCTTCTTCTTCTTAAGCTTGATATTTAATAATTCATCATAAGGATGTTAATTTCAATTAAAACATAAAATTGATATATATATATATATATATATTTATACATATCATTCCTTACCACAGGATCTTACACATCTTACACATCTTACATAACCTAAATTCCCTAACATCTTATAAACATTACTGTACTGTAGCACTGTCTGATTTATATGATTACATAAGTATACCTTCAAGAAGTCTAGGAAGCGTGCCTCAAAGGAATACAGATCCAATGGGCTCTTTTATCTAGAGCGAGGGATCACTTCAAGTAGTCTGAAAAATAGTTGTAAAGGAGTAAGTTTATGCTCAGTAAGAAAATATATGTAAAAGAGCATACTATGCCTCTATATGCAGTTTTCCTGTTTGGCTCAATAATGTCATGTAAAATCATTATAAAGCATATATCATATACTTCTTCAAAACATCATATACAAGTGAAACCAAGCAATTGTAAATGCTTTTGATTTCTTTTCAAATACTTTTGATTTCCTTATTTCCTTGAAATCACATATACATACATCATATACTTTCAAGTAATTCTCGTACTTTAGATACTTTTAAATAACAGAGAGACTATTTTTATTTTAATAGAATTATGCACTGAATAAACAAGTGGCGTACCCCCGTAGGGGCCAAGAATCCTCCCCTAGCCAATTATATAACAGAGACAGTTTGGCCAAATGTCGGTAGCCACGATGAATACTAGTCAGGTGACATCTGTGGCAGTGAAGGCCAGACTAGGGCTCCTCAGCCATGTATATATACAGAAGTGCATAATCATTAAGTATTTCATAGTCTCAACATATTTGTCATATAGCTTTAAACCTCTTTTTCAAAGGGGGCAGTCGACTGGCCTCATAGGGCAGTCGGCTGCTTTGACATATCTTGCTTTATCGAAATTATTTTCTTTTAAAATTTTCGATACTTCGAAATTCTGAAAACACATGGGGTAGTCGATTGGTCCATATAGCGGTCGACTAGTTTTGAAACAGAATGCTTTCGAGAAAAAGGCAGTCGACTTGTTTCTCAAACAGAATGCTTCTCAGGTAACTAATAGTCGATTGGTCCATATAACAGTCGACTGGTTTGAAACAGAATACTTTCTAGAAAATAGCAGTCGACTGGCTTATATAGTAGTCGACTGGTTTGAGTCGATTTTTGGGAAATCTACGCTTTGGTTGTCTCTAGGCAGTCGGTTGCTCCTAGCATTTTGGTAACTAGAAGTAAAACCCGAAATTTAACCTTCCTGCATAAAACCAACTTGTACTTCTCTCCAAAACACTTAAAAATATACAGACATAGTCACCCTACGTTCGTTACATAAATTCCTTACCTCAATAGCCAATAATCCTCAAGCTTGGTTGCATCAATACTTGTCCTTTTCAACTCTTCAAAGCTGCATGATTCATAATAATTCCAAACCTTTAACTTCCTTCCATTCAAACACAATAAGCATACTATACTATCATCATATAACCCTAAATTATAGATAGAATTGAGAGAATCAACTTCTATCCTTACCTTTGTCAATAGCCAAAATAACAGAATTTCTGATCTCCTTACTTCCTTAGATTCAGCCTTTCATATTACAGGCTCAACTTGAGCTAGTGACAAGAATTGTTTTTTGTTAAGTGAGCTTAACGATTTGTTAACAGGAGCTAGGTGTCTGTTAATGAAATTGGGAGGGAAACTTGGAGAAACTTGAGAGAAATCGAGGGAGAGTAAAATGACTGCCGATTCTTGGGAGGGAGATGATGACTATGCACATTGTATTAAATGCATATTCATCCCCTAGTCATTTCATCTCAGCCATTGACCATGCATTTCTTTGACCATTCACTTAATTGGTCTTCTTTCTTCCATATGACACTTGTCTATTAATTGCACAAAATCTGATATTAATTCTTTTCATACTCCAATATTCTTACAATATCAATTTAATTCCTTGACTATTTGACTTTCAATTTCAATTATTCCTTCAATGTTCTACATATAACATTCATTTATCAAATCCTCATATTTACTTAATCATTTCAGTTAGAATACTTTACAAACATGAGGAAATTACATGAAATTAGGGATTTCACATATATTTTCATATAACATATATTATAACTTAAACTTAATTTAATCAAATTACATAGTAATGTTTTATCCATATCTTCAATTCCATTTGTCCATTTTAAAATAATTGTGTAATTGATTTTAAAACAAGGAAATTTTCAATTTCCTCAATTAAAAAATATGTTAAATTTTTTTATATATTGTATTCATTAAATAAATTACAATATGAGTTTGATTTAACTTTTATAAAGTTTGCATGACTATATCCAATATATAATTTTTTTATATTACTGTATTGCAACAAATAAAAATATTAAATATACATATATTGTCTTTTTCATAAACATAATGATTCATATTATAAAATTTCAAATTAAAAATATATAATATCAATTGATTAATTTTAATGCACGGATTTATAACTGGTTAGAAATAATTGCAGGAAAGACTTGTCAACAGATTTCATTGACTTGCCCATAGAAAACAAAATCCATTTTGGACAAAATTGGAGAATTTTTTCCATTACGTCATAGGCAAAGAACAACATGTGGTGTATATTTCTTCCACACTTTCTAACCATTTCTTAATTGTTTTCCAAGACTTTAGAAAGCAAGAAAACTGACTACTTACCATACATTAATTTCAAAGAAAATTCTAAGGTCTGTTAAAATAGATTAAATGAATACTAAAACTAAAACGTACGTGTCAATAGCTAATGAGGCCTTGGCTTAGTGGTAACGAGAAGGTCTTGAGATTATGAGGTCTCAGGTTCGAGTTTCACCAAGTGTGAGTTTGACTTAGTCTAGTTATTTACTAGTTTGTTATAGTTATTTACTAGTGTTACCTAGTTTGAGTAATGTGATTTTCATAATTACTTGTTTATGAAATGTAATATGCTGATTGTGATTATAACTTCTAATGAAAATGTACTACTCAAAAAAAAAAAAACGTACGTGTCAATGATATGCTATTAACCACATGAATGTCATTTTGTTAGGTATAATTACATTAATGAGTCTGTTCAAATAAATATTTGTAGTTTAATTATCATATTTGATTTGTATATATAAATGATTAACTTTTTTTAATAATATAATTAAGTGACATGATTTAAATGAAATAAATATATACTAACGTAGAGTAATTATTTCACGTAATTTTTTCTCATATTTTTCTATCAAGGAATCAAATTTTTGTCAGTGTTAATACATCAACTCTTTTTTATTTTAAGCTTGGTAAAAGTCAATAATTTTATGATAATATTTCTAGAAAGCACAAAAATGGCCTTTCACATTTTTCCCTTGCCACGTGGCTGCCACATGATTAACATGTGCATTTCAAGTGGATGTTATTTATACAAAGGATCTCAATTTTATGATGATATAGCGAGATGATAAACAAAAATGTCTGATATCGCCTTATTAGCTTCAGAAATATATTTATTTCAATTAACTCTGAGTAATTAATTAACACAAAAAAATAGTACATATATCATATTACATTTTTTTTAAATAAAAAATATCACATTAAACTTTTTTTATAATACATGAATCAAATATGACATTTTTCTTCAAAATAATAAAAAGAGATGATTCAATTTCCATTACTGCTTGTAATATGTGATGAAATTTTTGTGAATACTAGCTAGTTCTCAGCAACAAGCCAACCACAATCCTTACTTGTGGTGCAGAAAACAATTAATGACCCTTTTTTGCCCAATAATTTTTGCCCATGCATTTAGTTTGAATGAATCTGGGAAGGTGTGCAACAAGCAGATCTAACATGTTGGATATTTCAAAACAAGTGTGGGAAGCAATCTCACATTGGAAAAGAAAAATGAGATGAAGTCTTTTAAGTAAAAAGGAGTAGACGTGCAAAAGTGTACCATTGGCTTGGATTACCAAGCTTTGGTTAGTCTTGAATTAATTAAGTAATAATGTCCTGATACCTTTATTTTCAATGACAAGTTTATAAGCAATTTCAAGGTCAAGATTGGCACTGTGGTGGCAGAAAGGGAGTCTGAACCTAAAAATCAAGAAACTAGACAGATAGGAAACCACAGATTGAGGCGACAACAGTAAGGATCATGAAAGCGAGGCTTGAGCTGGATCACAATAAAATTGTTGCTGATTGTCTTCTTTTCTCAGGGTTTGTGCCTTGTGGTGGTGGTATCCGGATTCTGCTTTTAAGCTCCAACATATGAAAGAATCAGGCAAGCTTTCTTTAAATCAGTTAAAGCCATTGTTAATTTGTACTCCGAGGGCAGATTGCGATGAATGTTAACATTCATGATTAGTCTCTTCTTCTCTCTGTCTCGTCATACTTCTCAGCAGGGCACGGTAGTTTGGCTAGTGTAAATATTTTTGGGCTTATGATGGCAATATACTCCATAAAAGAAACTTTTATTTGGGTTACTTTTGTTGATCAATTCTTTTTCTCAAGTTGTTTTTCCTAGTTACTAAATAGCGACATGATATAAGTTTTTGCATTGTAAACTAGAAAGGACTGAGCAATAAGCATGTTAATCGGCCCAGGGAGGAGGGATAGGGCCTACAAGCACTTTCATTATAATTATTATTATTACTAAAAAAACTTGAAATTTTTCAAATTTTTTGGGCTAAAAGGTCAAAAAGACCTTTGAAAATAAATAGTTTTTATAATTGAACCTCTAACTTTTTTTTTTTGCAATAAATTGACCCATTGCATTTTAATTTTCACTTAATTGAGTCATTTCATGGATAAAAACCATTAAATTCGTACAGTACGTGTGGTAAAAAATAACAAACTTAACAATTTTTATCCATGTAAGGGTTTGATAAAGGAAAATTGACAATCTAAGGATTCAATTGATTGTGAAAAAAAGATAGGAACTTAATTACGAAATCTTTTATTATTCAATGGCTTTTTTCACCTTTTAGCCAATTTTCAGTGTTTTGAGGGAGTAGATATAAAGCAACTAATAAATTCCTTAAATTGCCAATTTCAATTTCTGATGGAATGGAGCCATAAAGCAAAGAGATTGTTGGAATGGGGTTCTTTAATGATCGTTAAGGATAAGGCCATGTCAATTAGCTTAATTATTCGATTAAGGTTCAGTTCTAGTATGCACTTTTCAATTTCCTTGCCTTGAATTTAAAGAAGTTTATTATAGGAGTACTCAAGGTCTTCTTCGACATTTTTGTTGAGGGCAGTTAGTGAATGTCACGGAAATTATTCATCAACAATGCATTTTCGGGGCAATTTAGTGCATAGCGTGATTTGAAAAGACATTGACTACTCCTTAATTTGAGGATTTCTGTCTTCTATAGCAGTCGAACAAACAATTCTTTAATTTCACAAATAGTCGTACTGTATTTATTAGACAAGTGCAAGAGACAAAGTTTTTCATGCTCCTTAGTCTCTAAAGGCTAAAACGAAAGCTCGAACCAAGTGGAAAAGGATTCAACATGCAGTAGCTAGCATTTGCTTAGATGTTTACTTAAAGGTCTCTTTTTCTGGTTAATTGACTTATCAAGTGCATTATTGTAAGGAAAGTTCAAAAAAGGTCCTCTGCGTTCTGTCACTTTTGATGACAATTGCACGTTGTACTTAATGCTATTTCTTCGTTACAATAAAATTTTCAATTTATTACATCTACTAAGGGGTTTACTTCCGCTAATTAATTTAAGTTAAGAAGTGGAGTAATTTTAATTAGCGGAATGAAAGTATCTTGCCATGGACTGTTCTTTTCTCATGGAAAACAGAGCACATTTCACCAATTGGAGAATTTCTCGAATGGAGAATGTGGAAAGGGGTATTAACCTGAAATGCATCAGATCAATCAGTTTAGTTAGGAAAACAACAGAGAGATTGTTCCACTTTCCATTTTCATTTCACAGTTTATAATTTGCAACAAATAGATTGTTTGTAGGGGTTCTTTTTAATTAGTTTTTTGTTTTTATATTTTAATATTCCTTAAAAGATATATTTCATCATGTTAACTCTACTTGTGAAGTCTAAAAATTTAGCTGACAATATATAAGATAATAATCTAATTTTTAAATTATCCTAATTTTTTTAATTTACTAATATATCTAAATCCTAATTTATCTAAATAATCCTAATTTATCTAAATCATCTAATTTATTTAAAATATCCAAATTTTTTCTAATAAACATTAAAATAAAAAGGAATATAAATGGGCTGAATACCTAAAATCAAAGTCTAATAAGAAATTGGCATATATTAAGACCCAAAACTTACTTGAGTTCATATTTCAAGTAAGATCCAATTCGCATTAAAAGATCTCGGAAATAATAGGCATCTACAAACTATTTTTTTTATTTTGCAAGTTATTTTTTTTTATTTTCAACATTATTTTATTTGCTTATTCCATCAGTTTTTTTTTTTTTCATTTCAGGATTCTCTTTATTTTTCTTTTCATAAATTAAATAATTAAGTAATTTTTTTGAATAATTAAGTCAAAGCTTTTTTTTTTGGAACAATTAAGTCAAAGCTATTAATTGTAATGACGATATGTCTCGCAAACTTCATTAGTATTTCAAAATGTATATTATAAATGATGAAGATAGATATTGATGAATTTTGTTTAATGATTATAAGTAGTTAAATTAATTTTAAGAGATATATTTTTATTTTGAGGATTGAATTAATATTTGAAAATGATACATAAATATTTTGAGGGATAGAATCTTCACTTTGATTATAACCAAAGCACTGATCAGATATTAATTGATATAATAATGGGAAAAGAATTGGACCACAATCGCGTTGTCTAGTAGTTATAAAGTATACTTGACAATTCGTGTTTATAATTCGTTTTTGTGTCATGTAAAACCGTATTCGTATCGTGTAAAACACAAAAATTTCGTGTCAAAATTCGTGTCGACACGGAAAACTCAAAATGTCATTTTTAACTTTTACTATATTCATATATTAATTTTACTTAATTTTAACCCGTGTCATCTATTCGTATCATGTTCGTGTCGTGTCTAAGATTGCCAGGTCTATTATAAAGCAATTAATAAATTCCTTGAGTTACAGTTTCTGATGCGATGGAGCCATAAAGCAAAGAGATTGTTGGAAGAGGGTTCTTTAATGATTTTTCAATTATTTGGTAAAGGTTAAGTTCTAGCATGCATTTTTCAATTTCCAGACTAATGAGTTTAAACAAGTTTATTGTATGAGTACTCAAGGTTGTCTGCTACATTTTTGTTGGGGCCAATTAGTGAATGTCATTTTAGCAATTTAGTGCAAAGGTGATTTGAAAAGACATTGACTACTCTTTTTCAAAAGAAAAGGAAAACACATTGGACCAAATCAGAGAATTTCTGTCTTCTTCAGCAGTCGAATAAACAGTGCTTTAATTTTGCAGATCGTCGTAATGTGCTTAGACGAGTGCAAGAGAACGTTGTTTTTCATGTTTGTTCGTCTATAAAAGCGAAAAGGGAAGTTAGAACCAAGTGGCAAAGGATTCAACATGGACTACTGTAGATACTTAATTTTGGAAACTAATATTTATTTCATACTATAGTGAAAGACAACCTCTTCTTAGAATAAATACTTCACAAGAATAACTTTTTCAGAAGAGCTTCTACACAAGACCAACCTCTTATCAGAAAAGCTTATTACTTCTAGAAAAACTCATTCGCAAAATAGCTCTTCTCAGAATAACTCTGCTCGAAACAACTCTTTATAAAACAACATGTTCTCAGAATAACTCATTTAAAGAATAGCACTTTCAAGAAGAAGTGAAGATAACTCCGGAATAGGGCAGGGTTCTTGAGTTATCTTCACTATTGGGATGTCCTGGAGAGTTTGGCTTGGTGGATCAGATATGGAGATAGTTAAGAGTTCTTCTCTTAACCTTTCTCTGAAGATTGAGTACTCTTCCCTATTTCTTTCAGTACACCTTCTCCCAAAGCGTAACTCCCATTAGATAAAGCATTAATGCTTTGTAACTACCAATTCTCATTATTACGTTATTAATACCAAAGATATGTAACTTCCACTCTCTACTCCTATATATAGGAGTTCTTGTTATCATTGAAAGGACTTTTGGCAAATCAACTAATCCAGAAACTCTATCAAATCCTCTCTTCAGCCTTGTTCTCAGCCTTGCTCAGCCTTCTACCGCCACCTGTTGCTGCACTCAAACTCTCTCAAATCCTCTCTTCAACCTTGTTCTCAGCCTTGCTCAGCCTTCTACCGCCACCTGCCGCTGCACTCATTCTTCAGGGTCTGCTCCAGTCTTCCTCTCCGTCGCCTCCCGGCACACCCCATTCTACTGGTTTGCAACGTTTCCTCTCTACAGCAAAGAACTCATCTACATTTTGGCAACTCCACTAGGGAGGAGCGATTGCATTGAGTAGAACATATTCAACCTTTACTTTGCCAGAAAACATGGAGAGCTCTACTGGAAATCAGGATGCTCAGGCCCCTGCCTACATTCAAGAGTTGATGAAGATGATCCAGGCTTCTCAAGAAAGAATACAAAAATTGGAAGACACTATCTCCCAACTCACATCTTCCAATGCCATAACTTCTCAGGTTCAACCTGTCACTGTTGTTACTACCAGAAATGAGAACAACAACAGAGGAAACTCAACTGATGCACTTACTCCTAGAGATGTTGAAAACATTAGTACAAATAACACCATTACTGCTGGAACCTCTATTATGATTTTCCCTTCAACTATAGCTCAAGACTTTATGACAAAAAAGGAGCTTCAGAGGTTGCTGGAAGAGAAGAACAAGAGTTTAAGTTTTTTCGAATTTGATCTCAAGTTGCCTTGCCCTGCTAATGTGGCTGCTAAGCCATATTCCAAGGACTACGCTAGTCCTAAGTTTAAGCAATTCAATGGCAAGACTAGAGATGCTCATGAGCATGTCATGAAATTTATAGAGACTCTTGGTGTAGCTAAATTGGATGAGGATTTGAAGTTAAAGGAATTTTCCAAGTCTCCTATTGAAAAAGTGTACAGCTAGTATGTTAATCGTATTCCTGGCTCTGTAGAATCTTGGAGCTAAATGTATAAGATGTTTGGAAAAAAGTTCTTTTCTACTCGAGAGAAGGTAACTCTCATTGACTTGGGAAGAGAGCATCAAAATTCACATGAAGATCTCATGGAATATATCCAACGTCTCAGAGAAAGAATGCTTCACTTGATGGAAGGAATTGGTGAAAATATGCATCCAAAGAATGCTTGATGAGTGTAGAGTTTACCTAGAAAATCTACCTCTACCAACCTTTGCTACATTACTTGAAGCTGCAAGAAGAACTAATAATATAGTTCTTAGGCAAAGAGAAGATCATCGTTTTACTCAAAGGAATGCTCCTATAGTGAATGCAATTCAAAGAAAAAAAAAAAGAGGATCTTCTCATCCTAATATACATCTTGGAAGAGATAATCTAAGAAGAAAACAAGATGATGATGCTAACTTTCCACCATTCTTAGTTCCACTGGACATAGTGAAAGCACTTTTCCAAGAATGGATTAGAGATGAAAATGTAAATCTACCTTATGTTTCACAATTACCAACAACAGAAGAAAGTCCAATACAAAGTATTGTGATTATCACTGAACAGTAAGTCATTCACTTGCTGATTGTAAGAATCTTCATAAAATTTTCCATCAAAGAGTACAAGTAAGAGAATTGATAATCGAGAATAATAGAGTTCAGATGATCCATTCCTAGCTCATCAAAATTCTTGAAGACATGAGAATGGAATTTTCCATAAGATATGCACACAGCTAGTATGTTTACTTCTACTTTAAATTCATATCAAGCGTTGCAAAATTCATGGAAAAGCATATCTCTTTATATGAATAAAAAGATCTATTCAACAAATGAGTCATTGTGTTAAATATATTTTTGCTGATTTTAAGATATATTATCTCCTTAATATATATTGGAGTTTGATCACTTTCTTTTTGGGTTGAGAACTCTTCTCCCCAATATGAAATTGAGATTTACTCCTTGGCCGCTGCTCTATCGCTTATTATTTGGCCGCAACTCTATCGCTTATACTTATAGCCGCAGCTTTATCGCTCATATCTTAGCTATACTCTTCTACTTATAATCCAGCCGCAGCTTTATCGCTCATATTTTGGCTGAGAGACTTGCAAGTCATATATTGACCGCAACTTTAACACTTATCTAAGAGGATTGAATCAACCTCCTTAATATTGAGTTGAGAGATAATCTCTCCTTAATGTAAAGTTGAGAAAGGTTCTCCTTGGTCGCATATATACATACAAATTATTCTCTAAAGAGAATTCAATCGTTGTGATCTTACACCACTTCACTTAAGAAAAGTTGAACACTATAACTCCTTATGTCACTTTTGCCAATTAACTACAAAAGAATCTTTTCTCTTATTTGCAGGAGTACAAGCAACACAAGAAGAATGGTCATAATTGACTTTTGCCACAATGTGTGAAGAATACCTACAAGAAATCGAAAGCATTATCCAGATAAGTATCTATTAATAAGCATACATAGTAGTCTTCTTCTTGTCCTTCTTCTTCTTCTTCTTAAAAAAAATACTTCTTAATAGGAGCTTGCGGGAATAGTCCTAGTAGCTCGCAGGATTAATCTCGTAAGCAACACGCAGCAAGAGGCTGCAGCACATGTAGCTTGTTGCCAGGCAAAACTAGTAGAACAAGTTAGAATGGCAAAACCTCTTTAAATTAAAAAAAAAACACTACTTTGAGCAAAGAAATTCTTAGAGTTCAAACTTCAAAGTAGATGTAATGACGTACATTCATTTCAGCCTGTAAAGCCATGTCAATGACAATTCAAAAAAAAGAAAAGAAAAGCAAGATTTACTGTTGATAAATAAGCAATGAAAGTACCAATATTATTGCAAAGATCGAAAAATCCAAAACAAAGAAATATTGAAAAGAAATTGCAACAAAAGAAAACAAATATCTAATTAGCTACATAGCTCCAAAAGAAGAATTACTGCTAAAACTCTGAAAAAGAATCTAACTTTGCTGCAACTCAGCTTGATGATTCTTTAGTGAGGCAATCTCACTTCTATTTCTTTTAACTGTTCTCTACTTTATTCTTCTCAACATCAATGGAAAGGAAGGCTTTAGCTTTGGAAATGCAAATGTCAATACAATCAAGCCTAAAACCAGCCTTTACTGCATCATCCATAAGTCGCAACATCAATGTAATTTCTCTGAAGAAATAGAAGACACTGGAACATCAGCAATCAACAAGGCTTTCCCTAACCCATCCAGTATGTAGGAAATAAAATCTTCACTTTGGAAGATACAAGAATCCCAAAATTCACCCCCTTTTGATAGATGATCTCCAAATGCTTCACATACTGAGACTGAACAGAAAACCATGAAAATCAACTCTAGCTGTTACATTTCAGAATATGTTCCAAAAATATCAAGGGTATAGTAGCTTCCCTGTTCTCTGACACTGGGGGGAAGGGGAAGAAAAACAACATCAAGAAGTAACTGTAGCATAACAGTGTCAGTCTGAACAGGTTGAGTACTTGGAATAGTTCAACATTTGGAATTGGAATAGCTTGTGTCAGCTGAACAAGTTCAACACTTGGAACAGGATCAGTATTAGGAACATGTTGAGCATTTGGAACAACATCTTCCAAGATAGCAACTTCATCACTCTGAATATCTTCCTCAATTCCATTAAAGAAATCATCAGCACTTATGTCAAATAGAGAAGTAGAATTCTCTAGTTGAACATCATCAGCTCCAGAAAAGGCATCATCATCAGACTCTCAGAATTCATAGAATGCTCGTCACCAGATTCATCGTCATCATCACAAGATGTCTCATCATCATTAACAAATTGCTCCTTTCGAATTGATTTACCCTAAAAAAAAAGGGGGAAGATGAGAAAATGACATCAAAAGAGATAATAAGAAGAACAAGAAAGAAAAAGAGAACAAGAACAACTTACTTTTCCATGTCTAGTACGTGAAGCAACGATATCAGTAGACTCCTCATCTATCTGATCAACACATTCTTTTCCTTTTCTTCTTGAACATGAAGGGATCAAACGCAATGATATGTCACTTTGAGTAACATCAATAAGAGTAAGGCGTTTTCTAAGATCAGGAAGAGGTATACAAAAAGCTTTCCAATCAGAAATACACTACCCCAATAAGCTAGCCATCCTGAACTATAATAGTGCGCCTATCAGAAGCTGTACAACCCAAAGTTTGATCTCCTTACGCTTCTTTGAACCTTCAAAAAGAAAATCAGAAACACAAGAAAGAAGTCTTCATCCAAAGGACTAAACGGGGCACGTGGAATCATTTGATCATATGCAAATTGACGAGCAACTCTACAAATTGAGTATACTTCAACGGAACGAGAATCTCTATCCAAGCCTGCATAGGTACTCTCTATCATAGAGGGTAAGATGATTGGATTAGTCCACAAGTAAAACTCAATCTCTTCCTTACTTAACGAAGAAGAATGAGGTTGATTCTGAACACCATAATAGGAATCTGGATTACCATACCCATTCTTCTTACGCAAGTAAGGATGCCAAGTGAATTCCTTCATCACATCCAACACCTCAAGAACACATCTCCTTGCACTCTGATTATGCCACGCCCAAGCTCTATAGTTATTCTTAGAAAGAGGTCCAGAAGAAGTCACAGGCTGAGGACTTTGATTAGGTATAGGACCACAAGTACTAAACCTCTCCCATAAACACATTTGAATGAAAGAAACATCGATGTACGTAAGAATCCTATACCGACCAGCTGATTCTTCAATCTTGGAAGAATATAAATCCAATCTTCTATAAAGAGAACCCAAATAGAAAGGGGCTAGAGAAAACGCACACCTTTAGCAATTCTAATAGCTATTGGAATGAGAGCTGGACTAATACCATCATCTGGACATCCTGGGAAGACATGCCTGGCTAACCACATTATCAGTAGTGCTTTTAACTCATGCTCAGAATCTGGAAGATCAGGAGAACTACTTTCACCTTTTCTAGGTTTGAATTTATGAAAAAATAATCCAATCCAATTAGAGAAACGAGCAGCCTTAGATTTCTCTTTTTGATGTTTGAGCAAATCACAGAAGAACCTACGAGTCTTCTCTTCTGCTTCAGACAATTTGATGGAACAAACATTATGTCTCCCAATACAAGGAAGTTCAAGAAGAACACGCACATCCTCAAGAGTAAAAGTGAATTCTCCCCAAGCAGTAATCATAGTATGAGAAAAAGTACTCCATCGTGCCAAAATAGCACGCCACACATCCATTCTTCCTTCTCTACGAATACGAAATTTTGAGGAAACCAGTATAGCATCAAGTACTCTTGCTGAAGATAGAACCTTTACATGAGTAGGATTCTTTATTACCTTATTCACCCAATCTTCCCAACCTTGAACAGGTTGAGAATTAGAACCAAGCTTAGTTAAAGACAATAGGAATTCTCCTCGTTCAAACATAAATTTCAGAATAGACTCGCCTGGAACATGAGTTCTGAAAGTTTATGCTTCAGGAATAACACTTAGCCAAGAATGGCCAACTGGAGGATCAGGATAAGAAGCAATTCGTCTACCACGAATCTCTTTCCAGAAACGATCTTCTCCTCCTCCTTTAATAATCTGATCTGACCAATCTTCAGGAACAGAAGGAAGCGCACGACCTTTTCCAATACGAAGACGCATTTTCTTGTCAACAGGAGCTTCAATATTAGAACCTTCAGAAGTACTATTTTTTCTCTTTTTCACAGGAGCTCGAGCAGCAAGAGAAGGTTGGCCGTCTTGAACCCTCGTCATTGGACAATATCTACAAAAAATCAATAACACAAATATAAATATTCATGAAGATATATATACACACACATAAAAAAATATAAAATGAGATAAACCATAAAAAAAATTTAAATTAAATTTTTTTATTGTTTTTCTCACCTTAAAAGAAATAAAAATAAATTTTTTTTGCATTATAATGCATGCAGTAGCAGTTACACACAGAAACAGTGCTTGCGTGCTGTGCACCTGCACACGAGCACGCAGGAACTACGCCTGCTCACTGTGCACTTGCACGTAATGCACTGCGCGCTATGCACCTGCGCTCAGGTATGCTTCACGTTAAAAAAAAACGAAACAATAATAAAAGAAATAAAAACTTTTAGTTTCCGAATGTTCTTTGATTGAATACCTTTTTTTTTTTCTTTCCTTGTGAAATAAATTATAAACAAGTTATTGACAATAGTTAGAACAGACAAAAGTTTGACCTTTAGAAAACCTATCCAACATGTAGCTAATAAATTATTTTCTTTCACGTCAATGGTTGAAGCTTGTACCTACCCACTCATTACATCTAAGCCTAATTTAATTTTCTTCAACACTGCAACTTCTTTATTCACTTATTTTGTTAATCTTTTATATGATTGATCGAGAATGAATCATAATAACTTCATAGCTTTAGTCTGTCTATTTCTAAAATTAGATTTTTTTTTTGCAATAAATAAATATCAAATAGAAGAAGACATGCAACAACAAAGATATATATAAAATTAATTAAGACTTAAAAAAAAAATTGAAGAACACTTACTTCTTCTACTAAAGACCAAAAGAATGAAAAAAAAATTATTGCTCTCTGATTTTTAATGTGAGAAAATTTTCAAGAGAAACTTGCATATTTATAACACTTAGAGTATCAAGATTTTAATGACAAATATTTAAAATCAAATCTTCTTTAATTATAAATATTTTTTCTTTTTACTTACACAATCTTTTAAAAAGAAAGTTAAATAATTTTACACATAATCTTTTATTTTCAAAGATTCAGAAGGGTAGCATTAATTATTACTCAAAAACCTGTTTACAAATTGAAAAACACGTGGGTAATGAACTTCTAACTTGAAACCATTCAACAAGCTTCTAAATTTACATTAAAAAATATAGGTATCTATTGAATTCTTAAATTTATACTTAAAAACATATATTTAAATGAATACAATTTGAAATGGATAGTGCAAAACTTACTGCACTTGTCAGTACACAAAGAGACGTATGGGAAAATTCCAAGGTATATAAACATATTCATTTAACAAGTAAAAAAAAAAGACAACTCCCACTTTTTCCTTTTGCGTCAGTTATTCTGAAAATTAATAAATGTCTGCTTCCAAATTGAAGCTCACAGGCCGCGTGCTTCCAAATTGAAGTAAAACCAATCCTGCGAGCCTCAAACACCAAGCTCGTAGGCGAGTCAACCCACGAAGAACAGTACAGCTCGTACAAACAGTGTTCCTCGAGCTACAAAACTTCAGTTAACGGAAACAATCTTGCAAGCTACAAAATTATTATTTTTATAAAATGAATGTTTTTTTTTTTATTATAAGATTATGTAAACTAAGCAAAGACTTGTTCTCAAATTTCTGAAGAGCAGTTTCTATTCACTTGTTCTCAAAATTTTAAAGAAACGTTTTAAGAAAAAGCTTCTTAGCTGTTCTCAAAATTTTAAGGAAACATAACTTATCTGTTCTTAAAATTTTAGGGAAATATTCTATTTACCTATTCCCAAAATTTTAAGAAAAAGCTTTTAGCAATTCCAAAATTTTAGGGAAATACTCTACAACCTCTTCCCAAAAATTTAAGAAAAGCTTCTTACCTGTTCCCAAAATTTTAGAGAAAAGCTTTTACCTGTTCTCAAAATTTTAAGGAAAGCTCCCTACCTGTTCCCAAAATTTTAAGGAAAGCTCCCTACCTGTTCCCAAAATTTTAAGGAAACGTTCCTATCTGTTCCCAAAATTTTCGGAAAAAGCCTCTAGCTATTCCAAAATTTTATAGAAAAGCTTCTACCTGTTCTAAAAAATTTTAGGAAAACGCTCATTATCTATTCTCAAAATTTCAAGAAAACATTTCTTTCTTATTCCAAAAATTAAAAAAAAAAAAAACTCTACTCACTTGTTCCCAAAATTTTAGAGAAACGCTTCTTACTTATTCCCAAAAATTTCAAGAAACACTCTTCTTACTAATTCTCAAAATTTTATAGAAACGCTATTCTCACTTGTTTTAAAAATTTTAGAAAATGCTTTTCTTACTTATTTCTAAAATTCTAAAAAAATATTACTTCTAAATTATTCTCATTCGTTCTCAATCTTTGCATAGAATATTTCTTTTCTTTAGAAATTTCTATCCAGGGGGCAACACAACATAAGCAACTGTTCCACCAAACAACTGTACAGCCAAACAAAAATTATTTTGCTAAAAAAAAAATTATGCCAAACAATTATTTGGCTAAGAAAATTTCATTCATTATTCTACTAAAAAAATTTCATTCATCATTAAAAATTCATACAGGGGGCAATAATAAGTCTAACTTAAACAATTTCAATACAAGACAGTAAGTTTTAATAAAAATATTATTTTTCCAAAAACTCTTTATAGTACTAATGCATGAGAATTTCTTATACTAAGAATTCCCATGCAAGGGGCAGAATGTAGATACTTAATTTTGGAAACTAATATTTATTTCATATTATAGTGAAAGACAACCTCTTCTTAGAATAAATACTTCACAAGAATAACTTCTTCAGAAGAGCTTCTACACAAGAACAACCTCTTATCAGAAGAGCTCATTACTTCTAGAAGAACTCATTCGCAGAATAGCTCTTCTCAGAACAGCTCTGCTCGGAACAACTCTTTATAAAACAACATGTTCTCAGAATAACTCATTTAAAGAATAGCACTTTCAAGAAGAAGTGAAGATAACTCCGGAATAGGGCAGGGTTCTTGAGTTATCTTCACTATTGAGATGTCCTGAAGAGTTTGGCTTGGTGGATCAGAAATGGAGATAGTTAAGAGTTCTTCTCTTAACCTTTCTCTGAAGATTGAGTACTCTTCCCTATTTCTTTCAATACACCTTCTCCCAAAGCGTAACTCACATTAGATAAAGCATTAATGCTTTGTAACTGCCAATTCTTATTATTATGTTATTAATACCAAAGATATGTAACTTCCACACTCTACTCCTATATATAGGGGTTCTTGTTATCATTGAAAGGACTTTTGGCAAATCAACTAATCCAGAAACTCTATCAAATCCTCTCTTCAGCCTTGTTCTCAACCTTGCTCAGCCTTCTGCCGCCACCTGCCACTGCACTCAAACTCTCTCAAATCCTCTCTTCAGCCTTGTTCTCAGCCTTGCTCAGCCTTCTACCGCCACCTGCCGCTGAACTCATTTTTCAGGGTCTACTCTAGTCTTCCTCTCCGCCGCCTCCCGACACACCCCATTCTACTGGTTTGCAACGTTTCCTCTCTACAGCAAAGAACTCATCTACAACTACCTAGCATTTGCTTGGATGTTTACTTAAAGGTCTCCTGTTCTGGTTAATTAAGTTATCAACCCCATTATTGTAAGGAAAGTTCAAAGAAGCTCTTAATACTCTTTCTTTGTCACAATGAAATTTTCAATTTATAACATCTACTAAGTGGTTTAATTCCACTAATTAGTTCTAATTAAGAAGTGGATCCAGTAATTTTAAAATGATACGTAACTTGTCATTGACTGCTCTTTTCTCATCGAAAACAAAACATATTTCACCAATTGGGAAATTTTTCATATGGAGAATGAGGAAAAGTTTATTAACAATAAACCAGAAATTGCATCAGTTCAATAAGTTTAATTAGAAAAACAACAAAGAGATTGTTCCACCTTCCATTTACATTTAACCGTTGATAAGTTGCAGCAAAGAGATTGTTCGAAGGGGGTTTTTTAAAGATCGTCGACAAGAAAGAAACTCTTGTGAGACATGTTTCATTGTTGGCCGTAGTTTGGGATCAGCATGTAGACATGCTAATGCTATTGTAGCAACATGAACAATATTCTGTGCGACCATCTGGCTTGTTGGAGGTGAGAGACGCGGATCTAATACATCAATTAGCATTATATTTTGCAAAGAAGATGGCGCTGACACCAATGATAAAAGTTCTCCAGGATGCTTTCCTATCAATGTTTCCAATGTCAAAACTCCAAAGCTATAAACATCACATTTTTCTGTTACAACCATTGTATAGGCAAGTTCTGCATAAACAAACAATGCACACATGAAAATATATTAAAAATAATGAATGACCCTTTTTAACAATTGTTGGTCATATAATGCTAGAAAAACAATCATTAGTCTTATAACACAAAATTAACAATGTTGGCCAACTTAATCTGACATTAACTACAAAATATAAACAAGTGGGAAAATAACTTCAGACAATTAATAAATGAAACAATGGATGGCATCACCTGGAGCTACATAGCCATAAGTGCCAACAAGAATCGTTCGATTTGAAGAATCAGGATCAAGGATTCTAGCAGTTCCAAAGTCAGAGACAAAAGCCTCCAAGTCTGAGTTTAGCAGAATGTTGTTACTTGATATGTCACGATGAACAATTATTGGTGTGCATTCATAGTGCAAGTAAGACAAAGCGTAAGCTGTGCTTTTGACGATGTTTACTCTTTTGGTCCAATCCAATTCCACAGCTTCAGCATCATCACTTAGAACGCAAAACAAGCTTCCTCTCTCCATGTATTGATAAATCAAAAACATGCATCTTTTGTGTAGACAATAACCATGCAGCTTCACAATATTCCGGTGTCGAATTTCTGTTAAAAATTTTATCTCATTTCTGAAACTCCTATCGAAAGCCGGCTCCTCTGCTTCAAGACGATGAAGTTTCTTCAGGGCCACTACTTTGCCACTAGGTAGTTGTGCTTTATAAACACTTCCATAACCACCGGTTCCGATGCAATATCTGATGTCAAATTCTTCTGTTGCTTTTATGATGTCTTCATATGCTATCTTTCCATCGTAGTTCCATATTGAGAATAGATCTCCATTCTTAGGTGATTGAATGCTAATCGGCTTGGTCTTGACCTTATAGCACCACAATATTGAACACCCAAAAATACAAAAAAGAATGAATATGGGAATGATGGCAAGAAATATTCGGGGTAGGAGCTTGTTCTCCTTCTTTGAAGAATTGGCTGGCGGGGAAAAAGAGTCGCAGTCTCTTGAATTTTTGTTGTCGTAAGATACGTAAGAATATATACTGTCACAGTGTGTTCCGAATGTTGACCAACAAAGGTTAATGGGAACAACACCTGAGAAATTATTGTCCCTGAGATCTAATCGACATATGGAAGAAAGGTTGCCGATTTGATCAGGAATTAGACCTTCTAAATTGTTGCTACTTAGGTCCAACTCTTTTAAATTGAAGCAATTGCCGATTTGTGGTGGAATAGGTCCAGTCAACTGGTTTTTAGACAAATCCAAAAGCGTCAATGCCTTCAAGTTCCAAATTTCCTCCGGTATTGGACCTTCTAAATGATTTGATTCAAGGGCCAAAGCACGCAAAGTCTGCAAATCTCCAATTTCTGAAGGGATGGACCCGTTGATTTTGTTGAGGCTAAGATCCAATTCTTCCAACTTGCGCAAATGACCAGAAGTGGAGGGGATTGGCCCAATGAGGTGGTTTTCAGACAAATCCAAATGGATCAGATTCTTAAGGTTTTCTATTTGAAGGTACGGAACCATTGATCCGATTATTGGCGAGGCTAAGATATTTCAGTTTTGCCAAGTGATTCAAATTGGTTAATGGACCAACGAGCCTATTGTTTGATAGATCGATGGTGACCAAATTGGTTAATGGACCAAGAGTGGAAGGAATGCAACCATGAAACATGTTATTAGACAAATTCAGGGTCACTAAATCGGTCAAGTGATCACTTAGATTTTTTGAAGGAACTGAACCCACAAGCATATTACCGGACAGATCTAGAGTCACCAACTTCTTTAACTTCCGAATTTCTACCGGTATGGACCCATTGATTTGGTTTCCAGAAAGAGACAAGGATACCAGATTGGTTAATAGACCGAAAGCAAAGAGCGAATTCGATAACAGGATTCTTCGCAACAAGTTAGCCTTTCTTCGCTTGAGAGCTAAGAAGAGCTCCTATTTGTTTGAACTAAGACCTGAAAAAATTGGAGCTCAAATTTAAAACGACTAGATTTTTCAAGTTCCCTAATTCAGGAGGGATAAGACCGTTGAAATAATTGGAGCTCAAATTTAAAACGACTAGATTTTTCAAGTTCCTTAATTCCGGAGGGATAAGACCATTGAACCCAAGGGAGCTCAAATTTAAAACGGCTAGATTTTTCAAGTTCCCTATCTCCGGAGAGATAGAACCCGTGATATATGTGTTATATGATAGATCAAGAAACTCTAATTGGGTGAGATTGCCAAGGAGAGGAGATAGCTGACCATATAAATAATTGTGGACAAGTCGAGGTGCGTTAATGATGATAGATGGCCTATGTTGGAACACAAGAAGCTCAGTAGCAAGGCCGTCTCATAGTCACCACTTGTCTTTAGTTTCAAGCTTCCAAAACAAGCAGAAAAACGATATACCGTTGTCGGTTCAGCAGCTCGAAGTTCATATTTTCAAAATGTCAGGTCAGTCACATGACTCATCCTGTTAGTCGAGCATAGCTAACGCTACCATGACGCTACGCTGCGCCTGCACTGACGTGACTTGCAAACAACGCTGACGCTATATAGCCATATACCCAACGCTCGGGACCACCTCCCTTCGCTTCGCTTCAGAGTCTTAGGCGCAGCTCTTCTAGTCAGAGAAGAGTCTAGTTGCGAACCTGAGATAGTTGTGGCAACTTGAGCTGTAAAATAAGCAAAAAGTACAATAGTCCATACCATTCTAATTACGAAAGCCGTACTAACAGATAATCCCATGTCTAAGTTCAAAAAAGCCCAAGTTCTACTTGTTGCAGATGTTAAATTCCAGGCTAACGATTATAAAGAAGTCCGGGAGTCAAGGTCTTCGATCTTCTGTTGAAAAGTTGTATTTTTCAAAGGAGAAGAGGGTTGAATTCCAATTTTTCCACAAGGTCTTCAATCGGAAAATTTTTCCTCAAGCGTGGTCTTTACTTCCATTTTTGTCACCGCAAAACTTTCTGTGAAGTTTCCACGATACATCTTGGCCGCGTGGGTCCAACTGACTTTCTTTAGCGATATGACAAATCTCAGTTCTTTGGCAATGAATTGTACATTCTCTGAGAGTGAAACAACGGAAGAGTTTTAGTAAAGAAAAAAGCTAACAAAATGCCTTATTAATGATTAATATATTACTAGATATAACTATATATCATTAGAACAAGTGATATGTCTTAACTTGTATAAAATTTTTATAGTGATATTTTTATAAAATATATAAAATTTTTCTTAGTGATATTATTATCGCATCATCTTGCCATACTTAAAAAATTAAATTGAATTATATTAGTATATTTGACATTGAAGTGTACATGTAATATTGAAGTAAAATGTACATGCCAATGATATGATACTGCATGAATATCATCTTGTCATATATCAACCATATTAATGAGTTTGTTAAAAGAATTATTAATCGTTTTATTATCACACATGATGTATAATAAATTATTGACTTTTCCTCCTACTTTAATTAGTGACATATTTTAAATGCCAAAACATGTGCAGACATAAAATAACTGTTTTATATTTTCCCCGCATTTTTATATCTATAATAAAAATTTGGTCATGTTAAATGGATTCATTGATGTAATTATCAATCAATGAGATAATAACTTGTGAAGTTTTTGTCACAGCATCTTGCCATATCATCAAAAGTTTAAATTGAATTACGCATGTGATATTGAAATAAAAGATATACGTCAATGATATGATAACAACATAAATGTCATCTTATCATATACTAATTTCATTAATAAGTATTAAAATTAATTTTTAGCTTCTAATTTTCATATGTGATGTGTAATATATAAATGACTGACTTTGTTTACTAATAAATTGAAAATATGCTGAATCAAAATATTTTTAAATCTATATTCTAAATCTATGAATCAAAATTTTCGTCGATGCTAATAAATCTACTTATTTTTTTATTTAAGGTTTGGTAAAAGTCATTGATTTAGTGATAAATATCCAAAAAAGCACAAAAAAATGGCCTGTCACATTTTTGCCTTGCCACATGACTATCACATTATTGACACGTGCATTTCACGTAGAAGTTATGTGCATAATACATCTTAATCTTATAATGATACGGTAAGATGATATGAAAAAAAAAATGCTTGATATCGTCTTATTGATATTAACTTCGAGTAATGAATTAACACACGGAAAAGATAATATATCACATTGCATATTTTTAAAATTAAAGTATCACATTAAAAATGTTTTTATGGTATATAAATCAAATATGACATTATTCTTTAGAATAATAAAAGGGGATTATTACTGCTTGCAACTGAGACAAAACCTCCTGTAAATACTAGGTAGCTTTGAACAATAGCAGTCCTTATTACTTCCTTAATTAACTAGCTTCTTTGAATCTTATATTCTACAAGCATTCATAAAAATCATAATCAGGAATAACCACAGGAAAGACTTGTCTATCACGTTCATTGATTTGCACATAAAAAACAGAGTCCATTGGACCAAATTGGAGAATTCTTTTTTCCATTATGGCACAGACAAAGAACAACCTGTGGTGCGTATTCCTCTACACTTCCTAACCTTTCTTCTTAATTTCCTAGAATTTAGGATGCAAGAAAAAACTGATTACTAAAAGTCTCTTTTTTCAATTTGCTATAAATTAATTGCAGAGAAAATTCTGAGGTCTCATCCTCTTTCGGTTCTATGTTTTGAATCTCACTTCCTCCCCCATGGTAGCTAACTATATCAGAGCTCTTGCAATGGACCAGTTTTGAACAGATAATTCATAATTGACTCGTGGCTCATGTGATCGATTTACTCATGGCAAAAATACACATTACCTCAAAGCGGAGAATTTATGTCTTCCATAGCAGCCAATTATGAACAATTCATTTCTTTTTGTAGAGGGCCTTTTAAAAAAATTTGAATCAAAGAGCAGTTCTTGCAATTTGATAAATTACCAGTAAAAGAAGAGATTTGGCAGTTGTTGTTAGCTCTAAAATATAAGTATTTGAGGATAGCTTTCCTGTTTCTGAAGGAACGAACCACTAATTTTGCAATGATATAAAGCTAAAGGAATAGACCGTTAATTATAAGTTATTTTTTATTTTCAACATTATTTTTTTTGCTTATTCCATCAATTTTTTTTTTCATTTCAGGATTCTCTTTATCTTTTTTTTCCATAAATTAAATGATTAATTAATTTTTTGAATAATTAAGTCAAAGTTATTAATTGTAATGATAATATCTAGCTAACTTAATTAGTTTTTCAAAATGTATATTATGAATGATAAAGATAGATATTGATGAATTTTGTTTGAGTGATTATAAGTAAACTTGATTATGAGTCGGGTTGGACCGTATTTGGGCTGGCCTAAGTCAAGTAATAATGCCTTTTGTGCAAGCCCAGACTGATCTTGTTGGAAATTCAAACTTAGCTTTTAATCTAGGCTTTTTTTATTTTATTATACAAACCAGGCTCGGTCCGCTCAATATTATTTTATTTATTTTTTGTATTTTATTTTTTTGTTTATTTGTTTCTTTTATTCTTTTATTCCTTTTAAAATTTAATTTGATTTGTCAAAGTTTGCATGTTAATTTTTATATTAAATGTATATAATCATGTTTATAATCAATAATATTCATATACATATAATTATATTATACTTAATAAATATATTTAAAAAACTTAGTTAATAATTATGTTCGAGTCGAGCTCAGGCTTTGAAAAGTCAAACCCAAACCCGCCTAATTTTTGATCTGGCCTAAAAATTTTGACGAAACCTGATAAATACATCTATATTTTTGTCCAAATTCGATCAAATATCGGATGAGTTTCAGCTTGGACGGGTAGCTTGACCCTTGAGCTGGTCTAATTATACGTAGTTAAATATTTAAGATATATATATATTATTTATGGAATTGAATTAATATTTGAAAATGATACATAAAGAAAATGATACATAAACAGTAGTTAATTAAGTTTTATAATTTGTCAACGTAAATAACTAAAGAAAAGAGCATACCATTAATCTTTTGTTGAAGAGTTGTATCTTTCAAAGGGGATGAGGGTGGAATTTCAATTTTTCTACAAATTCTGCATAAGAAAATTTTTGCTTAACTGTGACAATATTTTCAGATGGACTTGTAACGCGGTCTTTACTTCTATTTTTGACATCTTAAAACTTTCTGCGAAATTTCTTGTGGTTATAGTCTCTTTCTTTCTTTATGCAATGTCAAGCATTTATGTAATTAATTCCACGATGCATCTTGGCCGCGTGGGTCCAATTGAATTTTTTACTCTGATATGAAAAATCTCAATCCTTTGATATGAAAAATCTCAGTCCTTTGGCAATGACTTGTATATTCTTTAAGAGTGAAACAGCATTTTAGTAATTAAGGAAAAAGAATAGCAAAATGCATTATTAATATATAATTATATATGTTAGAATAAGTGATAATGTCTTGACTTCTGTGATATATAAAATTTTTCATTTTGATACTTTTATTTTAAAAATGTGTAACATAATATTTGTATTATCTTCTTGTTTGTCGATTCAATATTCAAAATTAACAGTATTAAATGGACTTATTGTAATTATTGTTGAATAAGATGATAATTTATAATATTTTTATCACATCATCTCACAATATCGTCAAAATTTTAAATTGAATAGTTTGAATTGTGCTATTGAAGTAAAATGTAGTTGCATTTTGATCATATGATAACTACATGAATGTCATCTTGTCCTACATTAACTATATTAATGAGTCATGTTCATCATTTTAGTATCACACCTAATGTGTAATATATAAATAATTGATTTTATTTAATAATGTAATTAAATAACATGATATGAATAAAAAAAACATGTATTGATGTAGAATAACTGTTTGTTTATGCAATTTTTTTATATTTTTGTATTTTTTAATCAAAATTTTACCCATGTCGATAAATCTGATCTTTTCTATTTTAAGCTAAGTAAAAATCATTGATTTTATATATGATAAAATTTTGAAAAAGCACAAAAATATCTTGCAATGACTGTTACATGATTGACACACGCATTCCACGGAGAAATGTGTACAACGCAACTTAATTTTATGATGATATGACAAAAATGTCTTATATCACCTATTGAGCGATAATTACGTTAAGAGCTTATTTGATGATTTTAATTCAGAATAAGAAATTAACATACGAATAGCTAATATAAATATCACATCACAGTAAAAATGTTTTTATAGTATTTAAATCAAATATGAAATTATTATTTAAAATAATAAAAGGAGATTTATTCGATTTCATTACTGCTTGCAACAAGTGATAAAACTTTTTGTAAGTAGGAGCTAGCTGTCAGCAACAGGAATCCTTAATTACTTCCTTAATTAGCTTATTTAAATCTATATTTTACGAGCATTCATACAAATCATAACCAGAAGTAATTACAGGAAAGACTTGTGTATCACGTCCATTGACCTGCACATAGAAAGCAGACCCAATGGACCAAATTGGAGAATCTTTTTCCATACGGCATGGGCAAAGAACAACTTGTGGTACGTATTCTTCATTTCTTCTACACTTTCTAACCTTCTCTTCCTATTTTCTAGACTTTAGAAGCTAGAAAATTGACTAGGCTAAAAGTCTCTCCGTTCAAGATTTCTATACATTAATTGCAAAGAAAATTCCAAAGTTCTTTCTGTTGGATTTATCTTATTGTGTACTAGTAAAATCAACTTAATCCGAACTTAATTTCAATTAATTTAAATTAATAAACACTTCAATAATTTGGATAGTAACATACTCAAATTAAATAGTATGATTTTAATTAAGTATAATATTATATTATATGTATTATATGTGTATTAGATCGGATGGATTTGTATATGATAACATAATCAGAGATCCTTATTTTTAGCTTTTATATATATATATATATATTGACACGGAGTCGACTCATTAAATTTCATAATTTTTGAAAAAAAATTAGAATAGCACTCTTCCTTCTCTCTCGCTCTCCTTCTTACCATCTTTTGTTCTCTCTCCAACGTAGGCCCAAGGTCAATCAACAGAAATTATTTGAAACGTATTTCAACAACATGATAGAGTTGGATAGTGAGGTTGAGCTTTCGTATGCATCTAAGTTAGTTTTACTGTATGTATTTAAGTATGGTGTTAGTGACTTTGTGAGCTTTTAGCTAATTTCAATAATTAGCATTAAAGCTAGATTCATCCTAAATTCACTAACTGTTACTATTTTACAGAAAGAACTCCATTAAAGCTCGAAGTGAAGCTTTTTTGTTTTTTGGATTTTCTGAAACCCATATTGTTGTTAGTATTTTTGAGCTTAAAGTGGTCAGATTCTTGTTGTAGAGGATTATATGATTGAAAATCCCTCAATTTTGGGCCAAAACTGTCCTTCTCCGACTGAATCGCGTCAAAGAACCCGAATTACAGCAAAACGGGTTCGTTGTTGAGGAAGACGACTGCGGGCGCCAGCTGAAGCATCTGGCGCGTACATTGCACATGCCAAGGGCACTATGCTTGGTGTGTGCAGCCCTTAAAAATAAAAGACAAGAAAAAAATTAGCCCATTTTGGGCCATACGGTTTTGGCTCCCTTTTGTATTTTGGGCCCTTTTTAGATTTATTTTTTGGTTTAGTTTTTGGGCTGATTTTTTGTATGTTTTATAGTGAAACATTTCCTTAAATTAAATATTGGGTCACCATTTTATTTTAGGCCATTTTGAATTATTTGTGCCATTTCATTTATATTTTTTGTTGAGGCATGTTGTTATTTTTTTAGTTAGGCTTTATGATTTTAATTAATTTTGAGCCAATATAATTTTCGTTATATTATGAGCATTTATTTATTTAGTTATTTTAATTAGTCATTTAGTATTAAATTAATTTTGGGCAATAAAATTAATTAAATTTTGAGACCATTTTGCTTAATTAATTTGAGGGTCATAATTGATTAATTAATTTTATTCTACTATTAAATTTGGATTTATTATTGGCCATTTTGCATAATTAATTAATAGGCTATTTTGGATTATAGTTTTAAGGGCAATTTTGATTAATTAGTTATGAGTCATTTGGTTAATTAATCCTCGGGCCGTTTTGATTATAACCAAATTTATTTAATAGCTATAATTAATTGTTAAGCCCAAAATTAAAAAGGTATAATCGAATTTTTGGAGAAATTAATTATGAGGTAACTTCTAGAAATTAGCCCAAAATTAAAAAGGTATAATTGAATTTTTGGAGAAATTAATTCTGAGGTAATTTCTAGAAATTTAATTACCCATTTAATTCATAATTCACTTAATTTTGAAATATACTCATGCCCATAAAATGTTCTTGATAATTGACCTAATTAAATAAGTTTAAATAAATTATTTTAGTATTCTATTAAATAGTACATATTAATCAATTAATTAATATAATGCTAGTTATTTAAATATAATTAATAATATTAATAAAGTATAAAAACAAATTTTATTAAAATTATCACTTACACAGTAATACTATTCTAATATATTATTAAATTACACTTTAATTTACTATTAGAATTATTATTTTTATCCATACTTTAATTTTACATTTAATAGACAATAAATAAATTATTTTTACTAAATACTTAATTCTATCAAAATAAAACTTACACACTAAGAGATTACATAATTTATTTTTAAAAGATTATTATAATATAATATACAAATCATTATTATAAGATACCAAATTGGTTTATTCACGTATAAGATTATTATAATATAATAAATAATTAATTACCACTATCTTGATTTGTTAATGTCTTTTGTTTTAAAGCTAAAATAAAATTACCACTAACTTGATTATAATTTTCTCTTTCAATGATGTCCAAGCTTATAAAAAAAATTGTACTTATTTTGTTTAATTTAATTACTTAACTTTTTCTATTAAAAACTTGAATTTTAGTTTTAAGATTAGGTTTTTTTTAATCTAAATTCAATATCTTTCTATACTTAAAACTTTAAGAAAATATAGTTTAAATTTAATTTTATTAAAAATATTTTTAATGTCTTGCACAAAATATCAAATTCAAAGTTTCAAACAAATATTAAAATTCTATAATTTTTTTATATATTTGATTTATTATTGTATTAAAATTAAAATTTTATTATAAAATTATAATAATAAGATGTTAAAATGATTTTTATAATAAAATCAAATATTAAATTAATAATATATTTATTATTATAAATGCAATAAATATGATATTAAAAATTATTTGATATCATATATTATGGTGTTTTAAATTAAATTAATTTAATTTAATTAAAAAGATTCAATATTTATTTTGCTGGTAATATATAATTGATAAAATTGTATAATAAATAATAATTGTTTTCAAAATTTTAAACTTTTTAATTAAAAAAGTGTACAAATTATTTATTTATTTTTAAATAACAATTACATAATTATAATTCGGGTTTTTTCGGGTTATCAATTCGATTTTTTCAGGTTTCTGGTCGGATCGGTCTCGATTTCGGATCGTGTTGGGCTCGGGTTATGTTGGGTTCGGATTTTTTCGGTTTCGAGTTTTTTCGGGTTCAGGCTTTTTCGATTACGGGTTTTTTCGATTACGGGCCTTTGACTTTTTTGGTCAATTCGAGCTGGTCCCGGTTCGATCTCGGGAGGATTCGAAGCGGGTTTTTGGGCTCGGGCCAGTTTTTGCCACCTCTAGCCATACTAATTGTGTATGTTGATGATATAATTTTGACAGGTAGTGATTACATAGAGCTGCAACTTCTGAAGAAAAAATTGGCTAAAGACTTTGAGATCAAAGACTTAGGTTCGCTGAAGTATTTCCTTGGTATGGAGGTTGCAAAATCCAAGGAGGGCATATTCATTAATCAGTGAAAATATATTCTTGACCTATTGGGAGAGACAGGTTTGCTAGGTTGTAAGGCTATTGAAACACCTATTGAGCCAAATCTGAAACTCCAACCTACCACGACAGAAAGTGTTGTGAAAAGGGAGCAGTACCAAAGGCTGGTTGGGAAATTAATTTACTTGTCTCATACACGACCAAACATAGCATTTGCTATTAGTGTGGTGAGTCAATTTATGCACTCCCAGGACCGGAGCATTTTGAAGCAGTGTATAGAATCATGAGGTATTTAAAAGGTACACCAAGAAAGGGTCTATTGTTCAAGAAGCATGAACATCTGCAAATAAAAGTTTATACAGATGCAGATTGGGCTGGAAGTATAACTGATCGCAGGTCAACATCAGGCTATTGTACTTTTGTTGGAGGTAATTTGGTAAGATGGAGAAGCAAGAAGCAAAATGTAGTGGCTAGGAGCAATGCGAAAGCAGAATTCAAATCTGTTGCTCATAAAGTTTGTGAGTTAACGTGGATTAAGAGACTATTAGAAGACTTAAAAATTTCCACTGCTTTACCTATGAAGACTTACTGTGATAATAAGGTAGCAATTTTAATTGCTCATAATCCAGTTCTACATGATAGGACTAAACATGTAGAAGTGGATAAACATTTCATCAAAGAAAAACTTGATAGTGGAATAATCTGTATGTCATATATTCCAACTACTGATCAGGTTATAGACACTCACCAAGGGCTTACAAAAGAAACAATTTGACAAGTTAGTAAGCAAGCTGTCCATGGAAGTTATCTTTAAGCCAGCTTGAGGGAGAGTGTTGAAAGGAGAAAAATCTGATTGATTTAAAAGAGAAAAATCTGCTGTAATTATAGGTTTGATTTGTTCCTGATTTATAGTTTCCTAATTTGTAGATTCTTCCTATTACTTGTTTCTATGTAATTATCCTATAAAAAGGATATGTGTGTACTCTATTGATACACATGAGAAATAAAAAATATAATTTTATTTCTCCTAGCTGTTAAGAGGACAGATGTCAAAGGCGACCAATTCAACTAATTAATTCAAGGTGGAAAGGATGTGATTTTTGAAAAGATTTCCATGCATGTGTAGACAAGTAAGATTAGTTAAATTACCAAGACTAAAGCAATTGGTCCAATAAAAAATGATTCAGACTCAATTCTAAATAACGAGATTTTCATTTTTTTTATTTATTTAGGGATTGATCCAATAATGTGATTATATTTTATATATATATATATATATATATATATATATATATATATATGTAGAAAATATCTAATTTTACGAGTTTTTTTTAGAGAAGAAGGTAACTCACTTGGTAATCGCTTGCTTAATAAGTACAGGTAATTTGATGATAAGATAGAATTATTGAAAGTTCACAATGATCATACATTATAATTTGATAAAAAGTTTTTCAAATTAAATTACTTAGCACCTTTAAACATGACAAGTTCCATTTTTGCCTACAATTTGCATTTCATGTTTCACAAGTTGCAACAAAGTAATCATTCTGAGAGGAAACCCCAAAGATTTTTGAGAAGAAAGGAACTCTTTGGAGACTTCTTGCATCATTGGTCTAGATTTTGGTTGCGGATGCAAGCAAGCAAACGCCAGTGTGGCAGTGTGAACGATATTTTGTGCAACGTGTTGGTTTGTTGGAGGTGGTAGACGTTTGTCTAACACATCAATTAGCTTGATATTTTGCCAAGAAGATGGTGATGAAAATGATGATGACAAAAGTTCTCCAGGATGTTTTCCCATTAATGTTTCTAATGCCAAAATCCCGAAACTATATGCATCACATTTTTCGGTCACAATCATTGTGTAGGCCACTTCTGCATCAACAAATTACATGCATGGAAAACATTTACTCACAATAAAATAATGAAGAAAGAATTAATAATAAAATTTTACTTATTATTTTCAAACCCTTCTCTATTATATTTCAAAATAGATATTCAAACTATCAATTTACAATAAATAAAGAGATCATTTCTTTTATATATATATATATATATATATATATATATATATATATATTATTATCATTACTCAATTACTTCCTTTAACATATGTAAAGACAAATAAATTTATGATGTGCTGTAAATTTTATCAAGATTGAGACGATGCTTTTATTTAATACCATCTTAAAATAGCATCCAATCTATGTAAAAAAATGTTTATGGTTAAAAGAATATTACATGTCTCGTTTGTTAATTATTATTATTTTTTTAATTTTAAATATTTTAAAGGGTATATATCTCCCTATTAATCTTATTTATGAAGTCTATAAACTTCGTTAACAATGTTAGAAATTTCTCTTATTATATATATGTCATAATTATCTACCTAAATTAAAGGATTTATAATGGCCGCCTTATAGCATTCATGAACATGAGTTGGCTTCATATTACATGCACTGATCAAGATTAATTTGACAAGAAACAAATAGAAAAGCTAGATTAACCTTTATGCGATTATATTTAAAAAAAAAAACACTTTATGTGATTCAAAAAAAAATCATCGAAGAGACTAATATTGACAAAGAAATGAAAGGCAATGAACTGAAGTAGTAGAAGATTAAGAAAAAAAACCTGGGGCTACGTAGCCATATGTGCCGACAAGGTTTGTCACATTAGATGAATCAAGATCTAGCATTCTGGCGGTTCCAAAATCAGCCACAAAAGCCTCCAAGCTTGAGTTCAGCAGAATATTGTTACTTGAAATATCTCGATGAACAATTGGAGGGGTGCAATCATGATGCAAGTAAGACAAGCCATGAGCAACGGATTTGATGATCTCAACTCTTTGTGTCCAGTTCAATTCCACAGCTTCAACATCATTACTTAGAATGCAAAACAAGCTTCCTCTTTCCATGTATTCGTATATCAGAAACATGCACCGCTGGTGTAGACAATAACCATGAAGCTTCACAATATTTCGATGTCGAATTGCAGTCAAAATTTTTACCTCATTCTTGAAACTCTTGTCAAAAGCTGGATCCTCAGCTTCTAGGCGATGGAGCTTTTTCAAAGCAACAAATTTACCACAAGGTAGTTGTGCTTTGTAAACACTTCCATAACCCCCCGTTCCAATGCAGTGTCGAATATCAAAATCCTCCGTTGCTGCAATAATGTCTTCATATGCTATCTTCCCATCATAGTTCCATATTGAGCACAAATCTCCATTTTTAGTTGTATGTGAAGTAGATTGGTTGTTCTTGGATTTAAACCTCCACAATAACAAACACCCGAGGATAGAAAAAGAAGAGAATATGGCAATAGAGAGGAATATTTTCGTAAAGTAAGGAGTTCTACTGCTCTTGGTTTCATTGGTTAGTGAAGAACATGGGTAGGGTGATAAATCCTTGTTGCCGTCAAATGGATAGGGATAAATAGTCTTACAACCATTACTATCAACAATCCGGAGATCAGTGGCAGATAAGATGGGAATTTCACCTGAAAGTTTGTTGTAGCTGAGATTTAAATATTGCAGCACAGAAAACTTGCCTATCTGAGGAGGGATCTTCCCCTCTAAATTATTGCTGCTTAGGTCCAATTCAGACAAGTTTAAGCAGTTTCCAATTTGAGGAGGGATCTCCCCCTCTAAATTATTGCTGCTTAGATCTAGATCCTGCAAATTTGATAAATTACCAATAGAAGAAGGGATTGGGCCAGTGAGGTAGTTAGCTCTAAAATTTAAAGTTTTGAGGTTGTTAAGATTTCCTATATCTGAAGGAATGGAGCCGTTGATTCCATTTTCATCAAGGTAAAGGTATTCCAATTTTGTCAAACGACACAAAGCTGGAGGAATAAGCCCAGTAAATGTATTATTAGTGATACTTAAAAATGTGAGGTTCTTCAAATTTTCAATACTTTGAGGGATGGAACCTTCAATTTGATTATTATCAATGAATAGATCTGATAAATTGATTAATTGATATATACTGGAAGGCATGGGACCAACAATCCTGTTACTTTGCAAATACAAATATTTGAGGTTGTTAAGCTCTCCTATCTGAGAAGGAATGGAACCATTTATTTCATTTCCGTTAAGGAAAAGTTCTTCCAATTTTGTCAAATGACATAAAACTAAAGGAAGAGGACCAACAAGGCTGTTACTTCCCAGATTCAAAGAAACTAAATTTCTTAGATTTCCAAATTCTGATGGGATGGAGCCATTAAGACTGTTGACACTCAAATCTAAACTAACAAGGTTCTCCAACTTACCTAGTTGTGGAGGGATGGAACCATCAAGGCTGTTTCTCCTCAGATTCAAAGAAACTAAATTTCTTAGATTTCCAATTTCTGATGGGATGGAGCCATTAAGACTGTTGACACTCAAATTTAAACTAACAAGGTTCTCCAACTTACCTAGTTGTGGAGGGATGGAACCACTAATGTTATAATTATAGGAAATGTCAAGAAACTCTAGATGGGTTAGGTTTCCTAAGGAAGGGGGTAACTGACCAGATAACTCACAAAAGGACAAGTCCAGATACTTCAGTGCGGACAGATCACCTAGCTGAGGTGGAATATTTCCGCCAAGTTTGCGATTACTGAGATCAAGAAGGACGAGATTTGGAAATGAAGAGAAATTCAATTTTCCAAATCTATCACCAACCTGAATCGAGTCAGCAGAGAGATTAATTTTGATGATGCTTCCTGCATTGTTGCATGATATACCGGGCCAGTTGCAGCGTTGTGAAGTATTGTTGCTGGAGCTACTCCACCAACCACTCTGTAGCAAAGCCACAGCTTCTGATTCTAGTGAAGACACCGCAGCAAACAAGGTTGTAGCGAAGGAAAGAAGGATGATAGTCCACACTCCCAGAAAACTGGAATTGGTTAAGGATGAGGCCATGTCTAGTTAATTAGGTTGAATATCTGGTAAAGGTTCAGTTGTAGTGTGCTATAATTCCCAGAGAGTAGTGAATTTATAAGAAGGTTGAGTCGAGTTTGTCTTCTGCTTTTTGGTAGAGTCAATTGTTGTCATTTTCCCAGCAATTTGGTGCTCAGTCTTGCAATACCGTGTTTCGATGACTCGAAAAGACAACTATATCTTTCCCTGTTGCAAATGCTGGCTAATCTTTAAAATGCGAAAAGTATAAAGTAAAAATTATTTACTTTGACTTTACTACTTCAACTTCAACGCTCTTCCTTTTTTCCCGTAAAATTTCTTTTTTTTAATAAAATTTGTATGTTAAAGAACAAGAGCTCCAATACATCCTTCTTTTCTATTTAATTGGAAGTAGCTTAATTTAATAAGGGATGAAAAGGGACATGTACCCAAATTCTGCATCATCCCGAGATGGGTTTTCTTTTTAAATTAAAAAAAAAAATCAAAGATCCGGATGGGGCAAGTTTAGGGAGCTTTCCTCCTTCCCACCTCTGGTTATATGTAAAAATTGCATATTTTATTAATTTTTTTATTATATATTTATACATGTTTTATTTAATAAATTTTTATTTGAAATGTTAATTATGAGATTAATTTAATAAAAAGATATGATTTTACAAAAATTATATTAAAATAAGTTTCAAATCGATCAGATTAGATGCATGTTATTCATATAAATTCTGCGATAAAGATTGTATATCAAAACTAATAATCCAGGATTAAAATAATAAGTTATATGTAATACATAAAAATGGTGAGAGCAAAACACCACATCTCATCTGGCTGTCACTGCAGTTCCTAACTTTTACGGCATGCAAAATCTTTTTTATTATTATTTATTATTTTTTTCTCTTTATAAAGGAAGAACAATATTCATCGAACCGACATGGCATGGACAAAGCGAAGACTCGCGGATCATGTGATGATTTACTTATGAAAAAAATTACGCATTGGCTCAAGCGGAGAATTTATCACTTGGTGGCATGAACAAAGTGAAGACACGTGACTCGTGTGATGGTTTACCTGTGGAAAAGAACGCACGTTGGGTCAAAGCAGAGAATTTATGCCTTCCGCAGCAGCCAATTGTAAACAATTCATTTCACATACTGTAGATTTGTAATATTGTGTTCAGACGAATGCAAGAAGCATCCACATTTTTTCATGTTCTTTATCTTTAAAAATAAATGTGATATTTCGTGTATTCAATTATGTTTCATATAAAATATAATACAAATTTATTAAACTATCAAAATTTTAAATACGAACATGATGCATTATACGTATTAAATGGATATGACAAGATTAATATATTTAATTAATCTGCTTCACACGACATAAAATAATTGAACACATATCACATTAAACAAGATTGAACCACTCAATTTGTTACGAAAGAATCTGACTTATTGCTTCTAAATTCTCTATTTCTTTTGGTAAAGGACCTTCTTAAAAAAACATTGAAGCAAGGAACAATTCTTGCAATTTGATAAATTACCAATAAAAGAAGAGATTGGGCCACTGTTGTTAGCTTTAAAATATAAGTATTTGAGGTTATAAGATTTCCTGTTTCTGAAAGAACGGAACCACTGATTTTATCTCCAATTTTGTCACTTTTAATGAAAATTGCATATTGTACTTAATGCTATTTCTTCGTCACAATAATATTTTCAATTTATTACCTCTACTAAGTGGTTTAATTCCTTTAATTAATTCTAATTAAGAAGTGGATTGATTTTAATTAGCGGAATGATATGTAACTTGTCATTGATTGTTCCTTTCCCATGGAAAGCAAAACACATTTCACCAATTGGAGAATTTCTCAAATAAAGAACGTGGAAAAGGGTATTAACAAGAAACTAGAAATGCATCAGATCAATCAGTTTAATTAGAAAAACAACAAAAAGATTGTTCCACTTTCCATTTATATTTCATAGTTCATAAGTTGTAACAAAGAGATTGTCGGTAGGGGGTTCTTTTTTAATTAGTTGTTTTTATTTTTTAATATTCCTTAAAAGATATGTTTCATTACTTTAATCCCATTTGTGAAGTTAAAAATTTTAATAACAATATGTGAGATGATAACCTAATTTCTAAATTATCTGAATATTTAATTATCTAATTTATCTAAATTCTCCTAATTTATCTAATCTAACATATATATATATATATATATATATATGTATTATATTTCAAGATACTTTTTTTTTAGTAGTATCTGATGTCAAAATCTTGTGTTGCCTTTATGATGTCTTCATATGCTATCTTTCCATCGTAGTTCCACATTGAGAATAGATCTCCATTCTTAGGTGTTTGAATGCTAATCGGCTTGGTCTTGACCTTATAGCGCCACAATATTGAACACCCGAAAATACAAAAAAGAATGAATATGGGAATGATCGCAAGAAATATTCGGAGTAGGAGCTTGTTCTCCTTCTTTGAAGAATTGGCTGGCAGAGAATAAGAGTCGCAGTCTCCTAAATTTTTGTCGTCGTAAAATATCTCAAAATCTATCCTGTTACAGTGTGTCACGAATGTTGACCAACAAAGGTTGTTGGGAACAACACCTGAGAAATTATTGTCCCTGAGATCTACTCGACATATGGAAGAAAGGTTGCCGATTTGATCAGGAATGAGACCTTCTAAATTGTTGCTACTTAGGTCCAACTCTTTTAAATTGAAGCTATTGCCGATTTGTGGTGGAATAGGTCCAGTCAACTGGTTTTTAGACAAATCCAAAAGCGTCAATGCCTTCAAGTTCCAAATTTCCTCCGGTATTGGACCTTCTAAATGATTTGATTCAAGGGCCAAAGCACGCAAAGTCCGCAAATCTCCAATTTCTGAAGGGATAGACCCGTTGATTTTGTTGAGGCTAAGATCCAATTCTTCTAACTTTGTCAAGTGATTCAAATTGGTTAATGGACCAACGAGCCTGTTGTTTGATAGATCGATTGTGACCAAATTGGTTAATGGACCAAGAGTGGAAGCAATGTAACCATGAAACATGTTATTAGACAAATCTAGAGTCACCAAATTCTTTAACTTCAAAAGTTCGACCGGTATGGATCCATTGATTTGGTTTCCAGAAAGAGACAAGGATACCAGATTGGTTAATAGACCGAAAGAAGAAGGTATTGGACCAACTATTCTGCAATAACTTAAATTTAGATGCATTAGAGCATGCAGGTTCCCTAATTCCGGAGGGATGAGGCCGTTGAACCGACTGGAGCTCAAATTTAAAACGGCTAGATTTTTCAAATTCCCTATCTCCGAAGGGATGGAACCCGTTAAATTTTGGTTATATGAAAGATCAAGAAACTTTAATTTGGTGAGATTGCTAAGAAGATCAGGAGAAAACTCACCAAATAAATAATTGTTGGACAAGTCGAGGTGCGTTAATGTTGATAGAGGGCCTATTTTGGACACAATAATGCTCTCTGAGTAGTCCCATCTTGACCGGTAGGTCTCCAGCCCCTCCATGAGTCCTTGACCACTAAGACTGAGAAAAACGAGGTTTGGAAAGCAAGAGAAGTTCATACTTTCAAACTGAGCACCGACCTTAATAACGTCAGAAGGTAGGTGAATTCCAGTGACGCTTCCAGCATCATTGCATGAGATACCTGGCCAGTTGCAACGTTGCGAAGTATCGTTGCTGTAGCTACCCCACCAGCCACTTTTCCGTAGAGCATCTGCTTCTAGTTCTAGCGAGAACTGTGTTGCTGAGTCTGAGATAGTTGTGGCAACTGGAGCTGTAAAATAAGAAAAAAGGACAATACTCCATACCATTATAATTAGGAAAGCCGTACTAACAGATATCCCATGTCTAAGTTCAAATAAGCCCAAGTTCTTGTTGTTGGAAAAGTTAAATTCCAGAATAACGATTATAAAGAAGTTTATTTCCGGAGTCAAGGTCTTCAATCTTTTGTTGAAGAGTTTTATTTTTCAAAAAAGATGAGGGTGGAATTTCAATTTTTCCACAAGGCCTTCAATCGGAAAATTTTCCTCAACCGTGGTCTTTACTTCCATTTTTGTCACCGCAAAACTTTCTGTGAAATTTCCACGATCCATGTTGACCGCGTCGGTCCAACTGACTTTTCTTTAGTGATATGAAAAATCTCGGTTCTTTGGCAATGATGTAAAATCCGAATTTTATTATATTGTATGTCATATGTGTACATTATTGATAGTGAAATTAAAGAATAACCGAATGTGAACTTTCACTTTTCAATTTAAGTGATGATTTATTTTATGGTGTATGTGAGGTAGAATAAACATCAAAAATTTTAAGAATGTAAATTAAATTGTTGGGATTTAATTTTGATAAAAAGTGTGAAAGCATTAAATGAAGGTATAAAAGAGATTAATGGCTAGAGGACAAAATGAAGAAAAGAATGTGAAGATAGCCAATCAACATTGGCTGGAAGTGAGTTGGCGTGGAGAAGAGAAAAAAAAAAAATAGAAAAGTCAAAGAAAGGGGCAGCAGTGGACTTCTCGCCACTTCTCTTTTCCTGACAAACCCAGCTAGACAATAAATGGCAAGAGAGATTAGTCAAAAAACGGGATTTCAGTAAAGATTTTACACCGTTCCTTTTTGCTGCAGTTTCTTCAGTTTTAATGCATGAAATGATGAAGAAAACAGGATAAGGAAACAGGTGGTTGGTTTTAACAAGATTTACTTGGCTATATAAGAAGAGTTCATGAGGAAAAATCGATGGAAGTAACTTCATCTTCCTCAAAAAAATCATTCTCGCCCATTCTGTTGTCATTGCAAGTTCACCATTAGTTCTTCCTCTATTTCCATAAGTGAGCCATGAAACTCATCCTTAGTTAGCTAAACATTTATCCAGTGTGTGAAGAACTGAGGAATAAGCAAAGTAAAGCTGATTGAGGCAAGAAAACATTCTGTTTATGGAAGAGCAACTGGGTTAAGGTGAGTTTCATACTTTCCATGGTTCTCTTGATATTCCATACTAGATTCTATGTTTTATAACGTGATAAACATAGATATAGCCTGGTTGTAGTTAAATATTGTGAGAATATATAAGAAATTAGATGGAAATGATTAAGAAAAACAATAGGCGAGCAAGGAGAATTCGCCCAAAGGGTGAGGCGAGTACAATGCAGTACATGACTAGGCGAGAACATGTTCGCCAATAGTTATGGGATAATTAGAATGATAGGTAGATGGGCGAGGACTGATGTTCGCCAAACAGCGAGAAGGGTGACCATAGAGTGTGAGATCCCTAAATTTTCATGTATTCTTCCATGTATGTAAAGTATTCTAAGTAAATATGATGAAATGAATATGAAGTTGATGTGTAATTGAGGTATGTATAATGTATGGTTGATGTATGGAACATGGAAGAAATAATGAAGTTGAATGTCAATTAGTCAAATGAATTATGTTGATATCAGGAAAATAAATGGGATATGAGACAAGAAACAAAATCAGAAGCATGATTGGTGATTAAATGGATGAGTCCTATGGAAGAAGAATTAAATGATAGTCAAATGGGTCAAAAAGGTCAAGAAAAGCTTGGCTGAGATAAAGGATGAGATGAGCATGCATTTAATGCCTTGCATGACTCACCCTCATCATCATCATCACCCTACGCCAGCCCCTCTTCCCAGCTCTCCCTCTCGTTCCATCCAAACTTCCATAGTTTCCATTCCAAGCTCCCTCCTAAACCACAGTACTGCCTCACCAATTCACGAAGTTCAGTTAACGAAAATCGATCCTTGTCGTTAGACTAGGTGATATCTAAAGTTTGGTGAACTGATCTCAAGTATTGGAAGAGATCTCAAGTTGTGAAATTCTGGTCTCTAGTGAAGGTAAGAGAAGAAGAGGATTCTTACAATTTCGTTCATGATTTGGGGTTGTGTTGAGTTGGTATATTATGTGTAGGAGGATAAGTTAGAGGTTTAAATTGATGTGATGATTTTAGGTTAAAGAAGTGGAAAAGCTAGGGTTACACGCCAAGTGATCTTGCGTTTTCGAAGGAATCGAGGTAAGGAATTTATGTAACGGACGTAAGGCGGCTATGTCCGCATGTTTTTATGATGTTTTACATGTTTTGGAAAGAAGTACAAGTTGTTTTGTGCAAGAAAAGATACAATTTCGGATTTGTCTCCTAGTACCAATTAGGCTAGGGCAGCCGACTGCCTTGAAAGGGAAGTCGACTGCCTAGAGACAACCAAAACGTCGTTTTCCGAAAACCGATGCAAACCAGTCGACTGCTATGTAAGCCAGTCGACTGCTATTTACCCAGAAGCATTCTGTTTCAAACCAGTCGACTGCTATATGAGACAGTCGACTGCTATTTTTCAAGATGCATTCTGTTTCAAAACCAGCCGACTGCCTATAGAACCAGTCGACTGCTATTTTCCGAGATGTATTCTGTTTCAAAAACAGTCGACTGCTATATGGGACAGTCGACTGCTATTTCTTGAGAAGCATTCTGTCTGAAAACCAGTCGACTGCTATATGGACCAGTCGACTGCCCTCTTGTATTTTCAAATATGAAAATATCGAAATTTAAATGAAAATAATTTCGAAAAGGAAGTTTGAAGTAGCAGCCGACTGCCCTATGAGACCAGTCGACTGCCATGCATGAAAAGAGTTTTTAAGCTTAGTTGCTTTAAACACAAAAGTATATTATAATGTTTTGAGACTATGGACTGCGTAATGATTATGCATTTCTGATGGCTGGGTGACTCTGATCAAGTCCTCAGTAATATGTATGTTGAGCGAGGAACCCTAGTCCGGTCCTCAATCCCACATGTGACACCTGACTAGTGTTCACTGTGGAAATTATAAAGGCAGGAGAGAATCCCTGACCTATACGGAGTGCACTACTGTACCAATGCATGATTAGAGTCATATAGAGTCATATAAATGGGAATGAACGGTTTATATGACGACTCAATCGCTTAAACATTGTACATAGTCTCCATCTATTTCAAAGTATAAAATGTATGTATGAAGAAAGGTATACGATGTATGTTTTCAAGTATGAAGTATGTTTTGAAGTATGCTATGAAGTATGAGTTTTAAAGAAGAAGTATGATGCATGTTTTATATGTATGCTATGTTTTAAAGAAAGCATACAAAATATGTTTGCCATGGCATTTGAAATAATTAGCATGTGGCAAATAATGCATGAAAGATGTTTATGATGCATGCTTTATAATGCTTTACATGACATTATAGAGCCAAGTAGGAAAAGTGCATATAGAGACATAGTACGCTCTTTTACATACTTTTCTTACTGAGCGTAAACTCACCCTTTTACGACCATTTTTCCTACAGATTTCCTGAAGTGAAATCCGCTCCGACTAGAGGAGCTTGTTGTTTTTGAAGAATCGAAGTGTACCTTCTCGATACGCTTCCCAGTTAGTATAGAAGGTATACTCCTATGTTTATGTATAGTAAAGTTTAAATTCAGTTACGGTACAGTACAAGTAGAAATTATGTATATAGGATATCGGGGATGTAAGATAAGATGATGTATGAGATCCTGTGGAAATGGAATGATATATATATATCATTATTTTTAAGTTTATGGAAATTGCAAAATAATTCATAAGCTATTAAATAATTAGCTTAAAGATAAGGAAAGAACGACACTGTATAAACTAAATCTAACTAAAGAAGGACAAGATAAGTGATAAGATGGAGTGACTGGGACGTCACAGAGTGGTATCAGAGCAGTTTAGATTGAAGTTTGTCAGTGTCAAGAAGTGAGAAATAGAGTAGATCCCCAATTGTACTGTACTTGTCTGAATATAAATGAATAGTATAACTGTATATGGTTATACTAAAGAGCTCAATGATGACTATGTTTACAGTATGAGCTCACAAAGGAGAGGTACAAGAAGAGGAAGAGGACAGGGTCGTGAAGAACAGCCCCCAGTTCCGTCTCCTCATCCGTCTCCACCGCATAGCCCAAACACGAGGCTAGCGAAAATGGAAAAGCATATGGAGAACATGGCCGCTATGTTCACACAATTCATGTCGAACTTTCCAAATGTGGCCACAAGTACCCAAGCAGCTACACCTGCTGTTGCTCCTGTAGAAGTAACACCACCAGTTCCAGTTACGGAAGGCGGGATCCTAGAGCTATTGCAGTGTAGCATTGATTAAGGAATTCAAGAAGTTGGATCCGCCAAGTTCAAGGGGGAAAGAGATTTGTTGACAGCAGAGAACTGGATGAAAGCAGTTCTCAAATCTTTGAGTACATGCCCTGCTCCGAAAGGGAGAAAGTAGGCTTGGCTGCCTATCTGTTGATAGATGATGCTGAGTATTGGTGGCAAGCCACTGGACCGTGCTAGAGGCCCGACATGACGAAGTCAGTGGGATCGATTTGTGGAAGCTTTTAATGAACAATACATCCCACGCACGGATCAGAATAGACTGAAGATCGAATTCTTAAGCTTGACTCAGGGTACGATGACGGTGAATCAGTATGAATCTAAGTTCACTACCTTGAGTAGATTCGATCCAGAAGTCAAAAGAGATGAAGGGCATAAGATTTTCAGGTTTATCGAGGGATTGAGGTCCCCGATTAGATCTAAATTGTATCCGATGGATATCACCACCTATGGAGAAGCTGTCCGTAAGGCTCAGTTGTGTGAGCAGGACTATGATTTGCATCATGCTGAATTCCGAACCAAGGGTAAAGGCAAAGAACCGATGAAACGGAAGTCGGATGAGAAAACTCAGAGTGATAGGTATCCACATCGGAGAAGTAGAAGATCGAAGGAGTTTCTATAGGTACTCCTAAGGCTACCGGGATCAAGATAAGTGATGAGCGGTCCCGATATCCAGCTGGAAGTACCGCTAGCTCACCAAAAGTACAACACAAAGATGTGAGCAATGTGGGAAATTTCACGGATCACAGCCATGTCGCTTGGCGAGTGGCGCTTGCTTTAGATGTGGGGAGAAAGGGCACATGATTAGAGATTGCCCTCAGAGAGATCCGAAGATGCCTGATGAATCTGATAAGGCTCCTAAACCGCAACCTAAAGCCACTGCAGCAGAGAAGGGAAAGAAAGCTGTGACCCAAGGACGAGTGTTTGCCATCGACGAAGAGTCTGCTGATGCCTCGTCCAAAGTGATTAAAGGTACGATTTACTTGTTTGATATAAGCGTCACAGCATTGTTTGATCCAGGCTCTACGCATTCATTTGTGTCTCCTAGGATTGCTAAGGAAATACCCGTTGAGCCTGAACTTTAGAACAATTAGTAAGGATAAGTACACCTCTTAGGGAATCACAAATAACAGAGTTGGTGTGTAGAAACTGTAAGCTACGGGTAGGAGAAAGAGAATCTAAGGCTGACCTAATCTTACTGAATATGTATGGACTTGATGTTATTTTGGGTATGGATTGGTTAGCTAATAATCATGTTATAGTGGACTGTTATGCTAAGAGTGTAACATTTTCTTCACCCGTTAGCTATGTTGTAAATTTTGCAAGTAATTAATATGAAAGCATGTTTGATCTTGATTGTTTGCAAATGAAAATAATGAATAATATGTATGATGATGTGAAGGATTTATTGCTTATGTGGAGGACGTAAATCAGAAACGTCCCGGACTCAAGGATATTCCTGTAGTCCAAGATTTTCCAGAAGTGTTTCCGGATGATCTTCCAGGACTTCCTCCGGATCGGGAAGTGGAATTTACGATAGATTTGGTGCCGGGAACAGAGCCCATTTCAAGAGCTCCTTACCGGATGGCTTTGGTAGAATTGGAAGAATTGAAGAAACAGCTTCAGGAGTTGCTAGACAAGGGATTCATACGACCCAGCGTATCCCCTTGGGGTGCTCCTGTGTTTTGTCAGGAAGAAGGACGGTAGTATGAGGTTATGCATTGACTACCGGTGGTTGAATAAAGTGACGATCAAGAACAAGTACCCTCTTCCCCGAATTGACGACCTCTTTGATCAGCTAAAGGGTGCACAAGTCTTTTCCAAGATAGACTTGAGATCGGGATATCACCAGTTGAAGATTCGAGATGAGGATATCCCTAAGACTGCATTCAGGACACGGTATGGTCACTATGAATTCCTAGTGATGCCGTTTGGTCTGACCAATGCACCCGCAGCCTTCATGAACTTGATGAATGATGTATTCAAACAGTACCTAGACCAGTTTGTCATTGTCTTCATCGATGACATTTTGGTGTACTCGAGGTCATGGGAAGAACATGATCAGCATTTGAAGATTGTTTTGGAAACCCTCAGAGATAGAGGATTGTATGCCAAGCTAAGTAAGTGCGATTTCTGGTTGAACCAAATCTCCTTTTTAGGTCATGTGATCAGTAAAGATGGTGTCTCAGTTGATCCATCAAAGATCGAAGCGGTGGTTCAATGGGAAAGACCGAAGACAGTGACGGAGATTAGAGTTTCTTGGGTTTAGCTGGCTACTACAGAAGGTTTGTAGAGGGTTTCTCGAAGCTAGCTGCTCCATTGACGCGCTTGACGCGCAAGGAAGTGAAGTACGAATGGAATGAAGCCTGTGAAGTAGCTTCCAAGAGTTGAAGAAGGCTAACGACTGCACCGATCCTTACCATCCCTAGTGGTTCAGGTGGATTTGCGGTGTATAGTGATGCCTCAGGGCAAGGCTTGGGATGTGTGTTAATGCAGCATGGTAAGGTAGTGGCCTATGGGTCTAGACAATTGAAGGACCATGAGAGGAACTACCCGACTCACGATTTGGAGTTAGCTGCAGTAGTGTTTGCCCTGAAGATATGGAGGCATTACTTGTATGGTGAGAAATTTCAGATTTTTACGGATCATAAAAGTCTGAAATACTTGTTCTCCCAAAGAGAATTGAACATGAGGCAAAGAAGATGGCTCGAGCTTCTAAAGGACTACGATTGTGAGATCTTGTACCACCCGGGAAAGCAAATGTGGTGGCGGATGCTTTGAGCCGGAAGCATGTAAGTATGGTGTCTTATATGATGATAAAAGAATATGAGCTAATTGAGCAATTTGCAAGCCTCAACCTTAATGTTATGACTTATGAGCAATTGGAATGATGGCTAGTTTAATGATTGAGCCAGATTGATAGAAAGAATCCGAAGTGCTCAAAAGAAGATGATAGATGCATTGAGGCTATGAATCAGATGCAGTCAGGTATGATCTCAGAATTCAATCTTGGTAGTGATGGAATTTTGAGGTTTAAGAGTCGTATATGTGTTCCTAATGATGATGAATTGAAGAAGCTGATTTTGAATGAAGCACATGCCACTAAGTACACGTTACACCCAGGAAACACGAAGATGTATCATAATCTTCGCAAGGTGTATTGGTGGAATGGCATGAAAAGAGATATAGCTGATTTTGTAGCAAAATGTCTCACATGTCAACAGGTTAAGGTAGAGCACCAAAAGCCAGCGGGGTTACTGCATCCTCTACCTGTACCTATGTGGAAGTGGGAACACATTACGATGGATTTTATTATGGGATTACCCAGAACCAAGAGGAATCATGATGGTATTTGGGTGATCGTCGATAGATTAACGAAGTCAGCTCACTTCCTACCTATGAAGTCAACAGATACACTCAATACTTTGGCAGATATGTATGTAAGAGATGTCGTAAGACTACACGGTGTTCCAGTGAGCATCACTTCTGATAGAGATTCCAGGTTTACTTCCCATTTCTGGGAGCATTTTCAAGAAGCCATGGGATCTAAGTTGAGTTTTAGCACAGCTTTTCATCCGCAGACTGATGGGCAGTCCGAGCGTACGATTCAGACGCTCGAGGATATGTTGAGAGCTTGTGCTATGGACTTTAAAGGCTCCTGGGATGACCATCTGCCATTGGCTGAGTTTGCATACAATAATAGTTATCATGCAAGCATCGGGATGGCACCATATGAAGCTCTGTATGGAAGAAGGTGTCGATCTCCGATTGGGTGGGAAGAAGTGGGCGAACGTAAGTTATTGGCTCCAGATCTAGTCGAGCAAGCTTCCGAGGATGTTAAGTTGATTTGTCAGAGGCTTAAGACAGCTCAGAGTAGACAAAAGAGCTATGCAGATGCTCGACGGAGGCCACTTGAGTTCATGGTTGGAGATTATGTATTCTGAAAGTTTCTCCATCCAAAGGGATCATGAGGTTTGGCGACGAGGTAAGTTAAGTCCTCGTTATATCGGTCCATTTGAGGTCTTAGAAAGGATAGGTGATGTTGCCTATAGATTGGCATTACCTCCGGAGCTATCGGGAGTACACAATGTGTTTCATGTATCGATGCTTCGGAAGTATAATCCGGATCCGACGCATGTTATTGAATATGAACCCTTGGAGATAAGGGAAGATATGAGTTATGTAGAGAAGCCGATTCGGATTTTGGACAGAAAAGAGAAAGTTTTGAGGTCTAAGACGATCCCCTTAGTGAAAGTTCTCTGGCAATACCATACGATGGAAGAAGCTACATGGGAGCTAGAGAGCTTAATGAAGGAAAGGTATCCCGAGTTGTTTACATAACAAGCTAAGGCAAATTTGGAGGACCAAATTTTCTAAGGTGGGGAGATGTGAGATCCCTAAATTTTCATGTATTCTCCATGTATGTAAAGTATTCTAAGTAATATGATAAATGAATATGAAGTTGATGTGTAATTGATGTATGAATAATGTATGGTTGATGTATGGAACATGGAAGAAATAATGAAGTTGAATGTCAATTAGTCAAATGAATTATGTTGATATCAGGAAAATAAATGGGATATGAGACAAGAAACAAAATCAGAAGCATGATTGGTGATTAAATGGATGAGTCCTATGGAAGAAGAATTAAATGATAGTCAAATGGGTCAAAAGGTCAAGAAAAGCTTGGCTGAGATAAAGGATGAGATGAGCATGCATTTAATGCCTTGCATGACTCACCCTCATCATCATCATCACCCTACGCCAGCCCCTCTTCCCAGCTCTCCCTCTCGTTCCATCCAAACTTCCATAGTTTCCATTCCAAGCTCCTTGCTAAACCACTTACTGCCTCACCAATTCACGAAGTTCAGTTAACGAAAATCGATCCTTGTCGTTAGACTAGGTGATATCTAAAGTTTGGTGAATTGATCTCAAGTATTGGAAGAGATCTCAAGTTGTGAAATTCTGGTCTCTAGTGAAGGTAAGAGAAGAAGAGGATTCTTACAATTTCGTTCATGATTTGGGGTTGTGTTGAGTTGGTATATTATGTGTAGGAGGATAAGTTAGAGGTTTAAATTGATGTGATGATTTCAGGTTAAAGAAGTGGAAAAGCTAGGGTTACACGCCAAGTGATCTTGCGTTTTCGAAGGAATCGAGGTAAGGAATTTATGTAACGGACGTAAGGCGGCTATGTCCGCATGTTTTTATGATGTTTTACATGTTTTGGAAAGAAGTACAAGTTGTTTTGTGCAGGAAAAGATACAATTTCGGATTTGTCTCCTAGTACCAATTAGGCTAGGGGCAGCCGACTGCCTTGAAAGGGAAGTCGACTGCCTAGAGACAACCAAAACGTCGTTTTCCGAAAACCGATGCAAACCAGTCGACTGCTATGTAAGCCAGTCGACTGCTATTTACCCAGAAGCATTCTGTTTCAAACCAGTCGACTGCTATATGAGACAGTCGACTGCTATTTTTCAAGATGCATTCTGTTTCAAAACCAGCCGACTGCCTATAGAACCAGTCGACTGCTATTTTCCGAGATGTATTCTGTTTCAAAAACAGTCGACTGCTATATGGGACAGTCGACTGCTATTTCTTAAGAGGCATTCTGTCTGAAAACCAGTCGACTGCTATATGGACCAGTCGACTGCCCTCTTGTATTTTCAAATATGAAAATATCGAAATTTAAATGAAAATAATTTCGAAAAGGAAGTTTGAAGTAGCAGCCGACTCCTATGAGACCAGTCGACTGCCATGCATGAAAAGAGTTTTTAAGCTTAGTTGCTTTAAACACAAAAGTATATTATAATGTTTTGAGACTATGGACTGCGTAATGATTATGCATTTCTGATGGCTGGGTGACTCTGATCAAGTCCTCAGTAATATGTATGTTGAGCGAGGAACCCTAGTCCGGTCCTCAATCCCACATGTGACACCTGACTAGTGTTCACTGTGGAAATTATAAAGGCAGGAGAGAATCCCTGACCTATACGGAGTGCACTACTGTACCAATGCATGATTAGAGTCATATAGAGTCATATAAATGGGAATGAACGGTTTATATGACGACTCAATCGCTTAAACATTGTACATAGTCTCCATCTATTTCAAAGTATAAAATGTATGTATGAAGAAAGGTATACGATGTATGTTTTCAAGTATGAAGTATGTTTTGAAGTATGCTATGAAGTATGACGTTTTAAAGAAGAAGTATGATGCATGTTTTATATGTATGCTATGTTTTAAAGAAAGCATACAAAATATGTTTGCCATGGCATTTGAAATAATTAAGCATGGGTTGCAAATAATGCATGAAAGATGTTTATGATGCATGCTTTATAATGCTTTACATGACATTATAGAGCCAAGTAGGAAAAGTGCATATAGAGACATAGTACGCTCTTTTACATACTTTTCTTACTGAGCGTAAACTCACCCTTTTACGACCATTTTTCCTACAGATTTCCTGAAGTGAAATCCGCTCCGACTAGAGGAGCTTGTTGTTTTTGAAGAATCGAAGTGTACCTTCTCGATACGCTTCCCAGTTAGTATAGAAGGTATACTCCTATGTTTATGTATAGTAAAGTTTAAATTCAGTTACGGTACAGTACAAGTAGAAATTATGTATATAGGATATCGGGGATGTAAGATAAGATGATGTATGAGATCCTGTGGAAATGAAATGATATATATATATCATTATTTTTAAGTTTATGGAAATTGCAAAATAATTCATAAGCTATTAAATAATTAGCTTAAAGATAAGGAAAGAACGACACTGTATAAACTAAATCTAACTAAAGAAGGACAAGATAAGTGATAAGATGGAGTGACTGGGACGTCACATAGAGATCGCCCATGTGAAATGTTGATGATCGCCAATGAGGCAAGTAGGAGATAAAGAGGTCGCCAAGCGTTGTCCAATTCATGGGCGAGCCCATTTATGAATGAAAAAGCCACGAATGGCGAACTGAATTGATAAGCATGGCGAGTTGAGCTCCCATGTTGGGCGAACTCCCATGAATAAGCCGCTAATGAAAGGCGAGCTCAGTTGGGCGAGCTGTTATCTCGCCAAAGTGGTTGAAAAGAGTTTTAGAAAAATTGTTAGAAAAGAAAATATTAATGGAATTAATATTTTACCTTGCAGCCGGGAAGTGAGATTGATACGGCGAGTGGAAAGCAAGGCTACATCAGACGAGGTAAGGAAGTAGTATGTGAGTAGAATGCATGTCCTGTGGAGTAAAAATGTTAAGAAAATAATAGAAATTGTATTGTTTTCTGACATGCATTTGTTTGATTAAGTGTTTTGATTTTGGGCGAGCTACAGGCCGCCATATGTTGTTTGATGGCGAACTGGTTAGGGCGGGCGAGCCAAAACTTTTATAAAGTATTAAGTGAAGAACTTTTTATGAGAAACTGGACGAGTGCCCTTGTTTTAAAGAGAAATCCGGGTAAGCCAAAGTTGGGCGAACCCTTTTTAATGTTGTATGGGCGGGCGACCCTTGTTTTAAATATAAGGCGGGCGAACCGTTATCAACGAGCCATACTTTTGTTTTGAAAAGCTAAGTGGCGGGTGAATACTAATTCACCGTCTTGTCGAGTTAGTTAGGGGCGAGCCGTGAAGGGCGAGCTGACTCTGGCGAACAGTTTTAAGGTGTAATTTCTTTTACGAAAAATAAGACGTTTTAATATTTTGAAAATAGAAAATATGAAACCTTTTTGGGGTGAGTTGACCATTGGGCGAGTTGACCAATGGGCGAGTAGACCAATGGCGAGCTAGCCATGGGCGAGCTAGTTTAACCCGTACCTTTCGCACACGGAAAATGTTGAGGTTACGGGTTGTTTTATTGTTTTATAAGACCTTTTGGAAATCAAATCATTTTGTGGAAATGATACATAAGATATAACTTGATTTTGAGACATTAGGCCTTAAGTTCATGCACTATTAATCATACACTTTGCGTGACCCATCTGGGGCAATGGCTCGGGTCAAATAGACCAACGAGTGCACCCTAGGGCGTCACAGGGCTGATGGACCCGCCACGTCATCAACGGTCTCGAGGTCACTTGGCAAGTGGACCCGATGACCACCTATAGATTATGGCCATAATTCTAGTTGAGATAGCCGTGAGGGGCGATGGCCTACGGGTGCACCCCAAAAGCGGATGACTTATGTTCCATGCATGATTGAAATTAATGCCTAGTCTCAATTACATAATTTCTGTTTATCGAAAGGATCTATTGAATCCTGTTTAATGTTATTACATTTATAATTTTCCTAATGGGTTTGATCGTTAGGAAAATTAAGCGGTTTTGAAATGATAGTCTTTATATTTATAAAGCAGCATACACCTTCCTTACTGAGCACGTTGTCGCTCACTCCTTATTTTCCACTCCACAGATTGTTGAGATAGGACAAAGAGAATTACCTTCCCAAGATTTGATATCGAAGGTATGTTGTATTCTTTTATATATTCAGTTTATGGTACAGTACTACTTTAAATAGAAGGGAATGTATAAACATTTGTAAGTGAACAAATTAATAATTCATAACTTTATATGATTTACAATGAATAAGAGAATAAAATCTTATTAGAGTATTGAGAGTTGTTAAGCATCACTGACAGCCCAACCGGTAGTAAGTGTAAGTTATAAGTGAGTAACATGTTATATAGTGGAATTGGGATGTTACAAATGGCTTGTACATTCTCTGAGAGTGGAACAACGGAAGCATTTTAGTAAAGAGAAAAGCTAACAAAATGCCTTATTAATGATTAATATATTACTAGATATAACTATATATCATTAGAACAAGTGATATGTCTTGACTTACTAATATATAAAATTTTTCATAGTGATATTTTTATCGCATCATCTTGCCATGTTATAAAAAACTAAATTGAATTGTATATTTGACATTGAAGTGTACATGTAATATTGAAGTAAAATGTACATGCCAATGATATGATACTGGATGAATATCATCTTGCCATATATCAACCATATCAATGAATTTGTTAAAAGAAATATTAATCGTTTTATTATCACACATGTTATATGATAAAATAATTATCACACACGATGTATAATTATTGACATTTCCCCCTACTTTAGTTAGTGACATATTTTAAATGGAAAAACATATGCAGACATAAAATAATTGTTTCATATATTTTCCCTCCTATTTTTATATCTATAATAAAAATTTGGTCAAGTTAAATGGATTCATTGATGTAATTATCAATCAATGAGATAATAACTTGTGAAGTTTTCGTCACAGCATCTTGCCATATCATCAAAAGTTTAAATTGAACTATGCATGTGATATTGAAATAAAAGATACAGGTCAATGAGATGATAACAACATAAATGTCATCTTATCATATACTAGTTACATTAATGAGTTTTAAAATTAATTTTTATCATTTAATTTTCATATGTGATGTGTAATATATAAATGACTTTGTTTATTAATAAATTCAAAATATGCTAATGTGAAGCAACTATTTTAAACAATTTTTTTTTCATATATTTAAATCTATGAATCAAAATTTTGTCAATGCTAATAAATCTACTTTTTTTTTTATTTAAGGTTGGTAAAAGTCATTGATTTAGTGATAAATACCCAAAAAGAGCACAAAAAATGGCCTGTCACATTTTTGCCTTGCCACATGACTATCACAATATTGACACGTGCATTTCATGTAGAAGTTATGTACATAATACATCTTAATTTTATAATGATATGGTAAGATAATATGAAAAAAAAAACTTCGAATAATGAATTAACACACGAAAAGATAATATATCACATTGCATATATTTAAAATTAAAGTATCACATTAAAAATGTTTTTATGGTATATAAATCAAATATGACATTATTCTTTAGAATAATAAAAGGGGATTATTACTGCTTGCAACAGAGACAAAACCTCCTGTAAATACTAGGTAGCTTTGAACAATAGCAGTCCTTATTACTTCCTTAATTAACTAGCTTCGTTGAATCTTATATTCTACGAGCATTCGTAAAAATCATAATCAGGAATAACCACAGGAAAGACTTGTCTATCACGTTCATTGATTTGCACATAAAAAACAGTCCATTGGACCAAATTGGAGAATTTTTTTTTCCATTATGGCACAGACAAAGAACAACCTGTGGTGCGTATTCCTCTACACTTCCTAACCTTTCTTCTTAATTTCCTAGAATTTAGGATGCAAGAAAAAACTGATTGCTAAAAGTATCTTTTTTCAATTTTCTATAAATTAATTGCAAAGAAAATTCTGAGGTCTCATCCTCTTTCAGTTCTATGTTTTGAATCTCACTTCCTCCCCCATGGTAGCGAACTATATCAGAGCTCTTGCAGTGGACCAGTTTTGAACAGATAATTCATAATTGACTCGTGGCTCATGTGATCGATTTACTCATGGAAAAAATGTTTCATATCAAATGTTTCATATCAAATGTAAAATTTGAAAAATTACCAATAAAAGAAGAGATTGGGCCAGTGTGTTAGCTTTAAAGTTATAAGATTTCCTGTTTCTGAAAGAACGGAACCACTGATTTTATTTCCGTTAAGGCAAGCAGCTTCCAATTTTGTCAATCTTGATGAAAATTGCATGTTTTATTTAATGCTCTTTCTTTTTCACAATAATATTTTCAATTTATTACATCTACTAAGTGGTTTAATTCCGCTAATTAATTCTAATTAAGAAGTGGAGTGATTTTAATTAGCGGAATGATAATTAACTTGTCATCGATTGTTCTTTTCTCATGGAAAACAAAACACATTTCACCAATTGGAGAGTTTCTCAAATGGAGAATATGGAAAAGGGTATTAACAAGAAACCAGAAATGCATCGGATCAATCAGTTTAATTAGAAAAACAACAAAAAGATTGTTCCACTTTCCATTTACATTTCACAGTTCATGAGTTGAAACAAAGAGATTGTTTGTAGGAGGTTCTTTTTTAATTAGTTGTTTTATTTTTTTAATATTCCTTAAAAGATATGTTTCATTATACTAATCTTATTTGTGGAGTTAAAAATTTTAATGACAATTTATGAGATAATAATCTAATTTCTAAATTATCTGAATTATTGAATTTTCTAATTTATCTAAATTCTCCTAATTTATCTAATCTAACATATAAATATAAAAATAAATATAAATATAAATATATTTCAAGATACATGCTTTTGTTGACATGAAAGCTTACGTGTCTACTTTACTTGAATGACACAGAAGCATACTATTAAATATCAATATTCAACCGTTACAACTTTTTTAAATAGTTTTTTCTTCTTCCACTCTTCTTAATACGTAATTCCAGCAGTTATAACTTATGCATTACTTATTTAAAATTTAATCAGTTTTTTTCTTCTAATCCCTAAAATTTCTCAATTTTTTTTAAAAAATTATTTGAGAATAATTTTAAATACTATCTAATCCAAAAATATTTTTAAAAAATAATTTTAATATTATCTATTTGGAAAACTAAAGAAAGTATTAATTGAAATATATTTATATTATAAAATAAATAATTTTATTTTTATTATATTTAAAAAAAAATTTTAACTAAATTGAAATATATAAAAATAAACTATTAATATCGTGTATATTATTTAAATATTTAAAATTATTATTTTTATAAATAAATAAAATTTATGTATAAAACTTATAAAATTATAAATATATATATGTTACATACATATTTAAATAGATAAAACTGATTTGTGCATTGCATAAGTTACTGTGCTTTCATATATAAATATAAATATTTTTATGTTATGTTACATACATATTTAAATAGATAAAACTGATTTGTGCATTGCATAAGTTACTGTGCTTTCATATATAAATATAAATATTTTTATGTTATAATCATTTATATATCTATATATATATATATATATATATAGATATAAGAATGCCTATTTATATTATATGTATATAAATTGCATATTTATAATAATAATTATTTAGGTCAACAATAAAAATATACCTCAAAATGTTATTAAAATTTGTTAAAATTTGTTAAAATATACTTTTAATTTCTAATTTAACATTTGGTTGATATGCTTAATAATATTATTTATAATATGTTTTTAATATTTTTATTCTTCTTAATATTTGTTTATCTTTTGTTTTAAATTTTATAATTTTTAATTAAATATTTAATTCTTTTATAATTAGATATCTTGATTATTATATATTTATTTTATATATACTTTAAACAAATAAATTAAATAATTTTATTTTATATATAGATAAATTTAGGCAGTTAAAACTAATTTGTGTATCACACGAGTAAAAACTAGTTATATAATGTATCTAAATCCTAATTTATCTAAATTGTCCTAATTTATTTAAATAAATACTAAAATAATATGAATAAAAATAGGTTGGATACCTAAAACCAAACTATAATAAGAAATTAGCTTATTAAAACCCACAACTTCCTGGAATCCATATTTCAATTAAGATCCAATTTGCATTAAAATATCCTAGAAAAAATAAGCATCTACAAAACTATTTTATTATTTGCTACAAGTTATTTTTTTTATTTTCAACATTATTTTATTTGCTTATTCTATCTGTTTTTTTTTTTCATTTCAGGATTCCATTTTTTTATAAATTAATTGATTAAGTAATTTTTTGAATAATTACGTCTAAGTTATTAATTGTAATTATGATATATCTAGTTAACTTCATTAATATTTCAAAATGTATATTATGAATGAATTTTGTTTAAGTGATTAATAGTCAAACTAATTTTAAGAGATATATTTTTTATTTACAGGATTGAATTAATATTAGAAAATGATACATAAATAATAGTTAATTAAGTTTTGAAATTTGTCAATGTAAATAATTAAAGAAACGAGCATTACTATAAATCTTTTGTTGAAGAGTTGTATCATTCAAAGGGGATGAGGGTGGAATTTCAATTTTTCCACAAGTGTTTTTAGAATTTGCCTCTCAACCGTGACAGTATGGATACAGCATGTACCGTGGTCTTTACTTCTATTATTGCCATCTCAAAACTTGCTGCAAAAATTCTGGTGGAATAGGCTCTTTCTTTCTTAATGCATTATCGAGCAACTAAGTGAATAATTCCACGATGCATCTTGGCCGCGTGGGTCCATTTAAATTTTCTATAGCGATATGAAGAATCTCAGTCCTTTGGCAATGACCTCTATATTCTCTATAAGTGGAACAACGGAAGCATTTTAATAATTAAGGAAAAATACTATCAAAATGCCTTTCTAGTGATTAATATATAACTATATATATTGTTAGAATAAGTGATAATGCCTTGACTTGTGAAATATTTAATTAATATTTTTTTTTGTGATACCTTTATTTTAAAAAACTAGATTGCCACCCTCGCGAGGTTAGGGGCATGAAAGAAGAAAATTCAAAGATAATTATCAGAGAAAGACAATATGAATTTTAGGAGAACCACACCCGAAAAACTAGTTATGAAGGTGGGAGAGTCCAAGTCCGTATAATCTCTATTCGGAAATCCTTACCTTTTTTTATTGAGATTCAAGTGTCTCATAGCAATTGCAATTAGGATGTAACAGAATATTGAAATCCAAACTCCCAAAATAGCAACCAAAAATGAAGATAGCGAAATTTCTAATTAATCCAACCTCCAAGCACATTCTTTTATATTTATTTTTCTTATCATTAAAAAATATTATATATATATTTTTTTTGGTACAGAAATATTATATATATTTGTATATAGCAATTTTAGGCTCTAGCCATTTCATCTCGATATTTTTTGGCGTTTTAAACTCTCAACCTTTTGATCTCATCAGTTTTGACTTTTTATTTCCATCTCGCCTGTTAAGGCCTTTGCCATTTTGTCTTGTCGTTTTTTAGCCGTTTGAAGGTCTTAGCTTTTTTTTATTTTCATCTCGCCATTTTTGGTGTTTAAACTTTGAGTTCGCCATTTTTATGTTGTTAGGCTTTAACCATTTCATCTCGTCATTTTTTTTGGTGTTTTAACCCCTTGGCCTTTTGATCTCGTCAATTTTGGCTTTTTAATTTCAAGCTCGCCATTTTCTTATATTTATAGGCCTTATCCTTTTTGATATTCACCTCCCTAGTTTTTGGCGTTTTAAAAATGATCTCGCCATTTTTAATCATAAATTAAATAATTAGGTCAAAGTTATTGATTTTAATGATGATATATCTTAGCTAATTTCATTAATATTTCAAAGTGTGTATTATGAATGATAAAGAATGATACTGATGAATTTTGTTTGAGTGATTATAAGTAGTAAAACGAATTTTAAGAGATATAATTTTGTTTACAGGATTGAATTAATATTTGACAATAAATAAATAGCAGTTAATTAAGTTTTAAATTTTGTTAATATAAACAATAAAATAAAAGAGCATTAATATTAAGTCTCTCGTCGAAGAATTTGTCTCTTTCAAAAGGGATGAGGGTGGAATTTCAATTTTTCCACGGGTTCCCTATCAGATTTTACTTCTCATCGGTGACAATATCAATCCAGCTTGTACCGTGGCCTTTACTTCTATTTTTGTCGTCTCAAAACTTTCTGTGAAATTTCTTGTGGTTATAGTTTCTTTCTTTCCTTATGCGTTGTCAAGCAACTATGTGATTAATTCCATGATGCAACTTGGCCGTGTGGGTCCAATTGAATTTTCTACACCGATATGAAAAATCTCAGTCTTTGGCAATGACTTCTATACTTTGAGGGTGGAATTTCAATTTTTCCACAGGTTCTCTATCAGAATTTATTCCTCAACCGTGACAATATCAATCCAGCTTGTACCGTGGCCTTTACTTCTACTTTTGTCGTCTCAAACTTTCTGCGAAATTTCTTGTGGTTATAGTTTCTTTCTTTCCTTATGCATTGTCAAGCAACTATGGGATTAATTCCATGATGCATCCTGGCCCTGTGGGTCCAATTGAATTTTCTACACCGATATGAAAAATCTCAGTCTTTGGCAATGACTTCTATGCTCTCTGGGAGTAGAACAAAGGAAGCGTTTTAGTAATTAAGGAAACAGACTAGCAAATTGCATTTTATATATTATTAGAATAAATGATAATGTGTTGACTTCCGTAATATGTAAAATTTTTCATTGTGATACTTTTATTTTAAAAATGTGTAACATAATATATGTATTATTTTTTTGTGTGTCAATTCAATATTCGAAATTAACATTATTAAATGGACTCACTGATGTATTTATCGTTCGATGAGATGATAACATATAATATTTTTTGTTGAATTATCTCAATAATGTGGATTAATTAAGTGTAATTAATATCATGTAAATTAATTGGTAGTATATTCTGTCTATAGTGTGATCATATATATACGTAATATATTTACATTATATATGTATTAATCTTTAATGAGACGGATTAATACATGATTCAGAACATAAGGGGTCCCTGCCCTTGGCATCTATATATAAGCAACAGTATAGCCCATTGATACTGTAGCATTTTGGAGAAAGGTGAACAAGGGCAGCTCTCCCTCTCCTTCTCTCCCGTTCCTCTTCATGGCTCACCATCATCTCCTCTATTCCCTCTCTCAGGCCACCATAGCAGACCAGAACGGGCGCAGCGGAGGCTTGGATGAACCTCCGGCGGCGTTTCCTCAGCTGGTGGTGGCGGCAATGGCAGTATATGGTGGGTTTTATTGACTTAACTCACCAACGGTTAGTTTTCACATTTTGTCTTTGTGTTAGTGGCTTTAGTGATGGTTTTAATTCCAACAATTGGTATCAGAGCTTCCTCACCTTAAAGCCATTAACCATTTTCGAAGAAAAAATGATATTTGTTGGATTTTTTAATTTTGGTCTCTCAGGCCACCATAGCAGACCAGAACGGGCGCAGCGGAGGCTTGGATGAACCTCCGGCGGCGTTTCCTCAGCTGGTGGTGGCGGCAATGGCAGTATATGGTGGGTTTTATTGACTTAACTCACCAAAGGTTAGTTTTCACATTTTGTCTTTGTGTTAGTGGCTTTAGTGATGGTTTTAATTCCAACAATTGGTATCAGAGCATCCTCATCTTAAAGCTATTAACCATTTTCGAAGAAAAAATGACATTTGTTGGATTTTTTAATTTTGGGTTTATTTTCGGATTTTTTGGAACCCATGAGATTTATGTGTTTTTTGACAAAAATAATGTCATATGTTGCTTGAGGATGATTTGTTGTTGAAAATGACATTAAAATGAAGTAAAATGGGTCAAAAACGAGGCGGAAATGATGAAAATATAACCGGGTCGGGTAAAAATACCCATTTTCTGCAAATTTCGCCTGGTTTAGGCGAGAAGATGACACGCGCCCGATACCTATAGAGAGGCCCCTTCTGGCGCCATGGATAAAAAGGCGGGCAAGTGTGGTACATGCGTCCGCATCTAAAAATTAAAAAAAAATAAAATAACAAAAAAAAATAATATTGTTATATTTTTTTTTGGCTCGTTTCTTGGGCCATTTTTTTTGGGCCCGATTTTGCCATTTTTTGGCTGTGCATGCATTGCCATTGGGCCGGTTTTGGCATGCCTTTGGGCTAATATTTTTTTATCTTGGGGCCAAATTTTTGCTGCATAATTTTTTAATTGGGCCATTTTGTTTAGTATTTTAATGGGGCACTTGTTTAATTTAATTAAGCCTTAACATTTAATTAATTTAGGTCAAAATTAATTATGTAATATTATAGACATTATTTGTTTAGTTATTTTAATTGGCTATTTAGTAATAATTAATTTTGGGCAATTAAAATTAATTAATTTTGAGGTCATTTTGCCTAATTAATTTAGGGGCCATATTGATTAATTAATTTTATTTGGTTATTAAAGTTGGATTAATTATTGGTTATTTTGCATAATTGATTAAAATGTCATTTTGAATTACGATTTTAAGGGCCAATTTTTGATTAATTAATTATGAGCCATATGGTAAATTGATTTTTTGGACAATTTTGGATATTTAATAGCCATAATTAGTTATTAAGCCCAAAATTAATGTGATATAAGTGAATTTTTTGGAGGAATTAATTTTGGATTGATTTCTAGAAATTTAATTACTCATTTAATTCATAATTCACTTAAATTTTGAAATATATACTCATGCCCATAAATTACTAATATTTGGCCTAATTGAATAAGTTTAAATAAATTATTTGGGTATTTTGTTAAGCCATTTTGGATTATGGTTTACTCATTTGTTAATAATTTATTTAAGCAAATAAACTCTCTAAAATTGATATTGCCTTATTATTTGAATATTCACATTTATGTGAAATTAATTTAATTAATTGATATTTGGTTTAAAATTACTACATATGCTTCAGGAATTACATATTTTTGATGTAGTTAATTCTGATCAATAAATTTTGTGAATATTCTTAAAATTATAAATCATTAATTGGATTGACTAGTACTTGCCTATCGCAAGAATAGTCATGAAGATTTTCTGACAATTTATTCTGATAATTTAAGGATATAATAATAATAAGGCAATGCGTAGTGATAGTTGCAGTTGCATAAATTTACTGAGGTCTCTAGAAGTGGCTAGTCTCTCCCTGTCGGATTGTTAGTTGCTTTTAGAGATGCTTGGGATTGAGAGGATTCTGGTTGGGGTATGACACGATCTTCCTACCCTGTCGGTGGGCGATCATTTAGGTTGTATTCAACTAGTTTTGTTTTATCCTCTGTAGTGTATTGTGGAATAAATTTTGATATTGTTTGAATTATTCCACTACCCTCCATATTGTGTAACTATCACATATCAAATCTCTAGTAGGATCAAATTAAATAGATAGTATGAATTATTCTCTACGGTTAGAGACATATTGAACTAGGAAGTAGTCCCGAGAGTAAATCTATCTATTATGCCCAATAATGTGAGCTCTTTGAGGACAATATACTTGGAATTTTGAGAACACTTAAGTTAGAATTCTCTGATTATAAGGGCATGCCATTAATGAGCACATCAGAGAAAGTGTTCCAATTAGTGATAATTAAGAAGTATTTATGGATGCCATTAGAAAATAGTTCCCATAAGATGAATAAAGGTTGCTATAGGATTTTGATTCCATATATGACAGATTCAGTACTACTTCCTTCTGAAATGGAGAATTGGAGATCTTTCAGTTTTACAGATCTCATTTAATGCAGAAGGAAGTATGACATTTTAATATCAAAATTGATATTGTCATTTAAGAGTGGGAGATCTTTCAGGTTAACAGATCTCATTCAACCATAATGATGACATATGCCAATATCACTGCCAAAAGGAAATATTATTAAGAGGTCTCAATAAAAGGTCATTTTAAAAGAAGAAATTTGCCAAGTCTATTTCCCATTTTGATTCCACCAACATCTCTAAATATCAAAGTGTGCCACTTCTATAATAATCCTGGGCACAAGAGGGTAGATTGCAAGAAGTCTTCTAGATTGAGATGTGTAAAGGCATTCCGTTAGCTTTTATTTTGAATCCAATCTAGGGGATATGCCCTCTAACTATTGGTGTTTCGATACTGGTGCTATTATTGATAAAGCCATAAGCGACCGAAGACCAAATAAAGAAAAATTGTTGTAAATTGGGATTATAGAGTTAGAATCCATACTGAAAATATAGCCAGATTGTTGTTACATTTTGAAGACAGTTTTGCAACTATTGTTGGTTTATACTTTTCATTTCGATAACAGAAAAGTATTTTGCTTAGTAACAACATATATATTGATTCTGGCGTTTTGTGTGATGGATACACAATGGACTTGTACCCCAATAGTGGGTAAATTTTCTTCATTTGTGAATGATGTGACTATCGATTCTAATTATGGTAGAATATATAACAAATCTATCAAGTTGTGGCGTAAGAGTTAGGGACATTTTGAGGCACATATAAGATTGTATTAAGGGAAATCTTACTGCTAATATTAAATACATGATTAGCAGATATTGAAATGATTAGGAGCTGATATATGCAGACATTTATAGATTATTTACACATATTGTATTAAGTGGATATAAATGTTTCATCACTTTCACTAAAGACCATTTTGATATAGGTCATATAGAGTGAAAGATTTGATCTTATGGAGGCCTTAAGCATTCTGATTAACTCCGCTGCGCTGCTTAAGGCAATGATCAGACAGTAGTGATGAATGTTGTGCTTGGTATAATAAAGCTAGGTGAGATCATATATCAATTTTCGGTTAAGTGCACTATATGATTACGTATTGACTCCTAGTATGTTGTGCTTGGAATACTAGAAGAGAATGAGATTGCAGTAATAATCATTCGTACATTTTGATATAGTACGATTTATGTTGTTCACTCCAAATTTTCAAAATTTGGGTGGAGTGAAGTTTTGAACACTGCAACTCACATTCAAAGTTGATCTTCAAGCAAAACCAGTTCCTAAATGCATCCCAAGTTGTAGTCAGACATTAAGCCGATTTTATGCCACTTCCTGTGTTTAGGGTTATAAGGTAAGGCAAAAGAGCTATAACCCACAGTCAAGAAAACTTGACGAGAAAACTATCAGCGGCAATTTTGTTGGCTTTTATATCGGCTAGAAAGATTCTAGATTCATTTCTCGTTATGTGACACTAGAATCATTAAGTCTGACAATGCATCTATTTAGTGGATGACTTAAAGTGGGAGTTGTTGTGAGATCCCTAAATTCCATGTATTCTTCCCTATATGTAGAGCATTCTAAGTAAATATGATTAAATGAATATGAAGTTGATGTGTAATTGATGTATGAATAACGTATGGCTGATGTATGGAATATAGAAGAAATAAGAAAATTTATTGTCAAATAGCCAAATGAATTATGTTGATGACAGGAAAATAAATGGAGGATGAGACAAGAAATCAAAACAGAATTTTGATTGGTTAATTAAATACATGTGGCTTATGTTTGAATGGAAGAGGAATTAAATGGTCAAAGGGTCAAAGGGAGAAGTGCATGGCTGAGATTTATGATGGATAGGGAAGCATTTAATGCATGAAGCATGAGTCACCACCCTCATCATCATCACCCACGGCAGCAACCTTCCCAGCTCTCCCTCTCGTTCCATCCAATCTTCCAAGTTACCATCCATGGCTACCTTGCTAAACCACCTTACTGCCTCACCAAGTCACTAAGTTCAATTAACGAAAAACGATCCTCGTCGTTAGACTAGGCGATATCTGAAGTTTGGTGGATTGATCTCAAGTAGTGGAAGAGATCTCAAAGGTTGAGATTTTGGTCTCTAGTGAAGGTAAGAGAAGAAAATGATTTAGTCAATTTCGTTCATGATATGAAGTTGTTTTGAGTTGGTATAACATGTGTATGTGATTTAATTTAAGGTTTGATGTGGTATGGTGATTTTAGGTTAAAAAGGTGAAAGGCTAAGGTGACGCATCAAGTGATCTTGCGTTCTCGAAGGAATCGAGGTAAGGAATTTATGTAACGGACGTAAGGCGGCTATGTCCGCATGTTTTTATGATGTTTTACATGTTTTGGAAAGATGTACAAGTTGTTTTGTGCAGGAAAAGATACAATTTAGGATTTGTCTCCTAGTACCAATTAGGCTAGGAGCAGCCGACTGCCTTAAAGAGGAAGTCGACTGCCTAGAGAGAACCAAAACGTCGTTTTTCGAAAACCGATGCAAACCAGTCGACTGCTATGTAAGCCAGTCGACTGCTATTTACCCAGAAGCATTCTGTTTCAAACCAGTCGACTGCTATATGAGACAGTCGACTGCTATTTTTCAAGATGCATTCTGTTTCAAAAACAGTCGACTGCTATATGGGCCAGTCGACTGCTATTTCTTAAGATGTATTCTGTCTGAAAACCAGTCGACTGCTATATGGACCAGTCGACTGCCCTCTTGTATTTTCAAATATGAAAATATCGAAATTTAAATGAAAATAATTTCGAAAAAGGAAGTTATGAAGTAGCAGCCGACTGCCCTATGAGACCAGTCAACTGCCATGCATGAAAAGAGTTTTTAAGCTTAGTTGCTTTAAACACAAAAGTATATTATAATGTTTTGAGACTATGGACTGCGTAATGATTATGCATTTCTGATGGCTGGGTGACTCTGATCAAGTCCTCAGTAATATGTATGTTGAGCGAGGAACCCTAGTCCGGTCCTCAATCCCACATGTGACACCTGACTAGTGTTCACTGTGGAAATTATAAAGGCAGGAGAGAATCCCTGACCTATACGGAGTGCACTACTGTACCAATGCATGATTAGAGTCATATAGAGTCATATAAATGGGAATGAACGGTTTATATGACGACTCAATCGCTTAAACATTGTACATAGTCTCCATCTATTTCAAAGTATAAGATGTATGTATGAAGAAAGGTATACGATGTATGTTTTCAAGTATGAAGTATGTTTTGAAGTATGCTATGAAGTATGATGTTTTAAAGAACAAGTATGATGCATGCTTTATAATGCTTTACATGACATTATAGAGCCAAGTAGGAAAAGTGCATATAGAGACATAGTACGCTCTTTTACATACTTTTCTTACTGAGCGTAAACTCACCCTTTTACGACCATTTTTCCTACAGATTTCCTGAAGTGAAATCCGCTCCGACTAGAGGAGCTTGTTGTTTTTGAAGAATCGAAGTGTACCTTCTCGATACGCTTCCCAGTTAGTATAGAAGGTATACTCCTATGTTTATGTATAGTAAAGTTTAAATTCAGTTACGGTACAGTACAAGTAGAAATTATGTATATAGGATATCGGGGATGTAAGATAAGATGATGTATGAGATCCTGTGGAAATGGAATGATATATATATATATATCATTATTTTTAAGTTTATGGAAATTGCAAAATAATTCATAAGCTATTAAATAATTAGCTTAAAGATAAGGAAAGAACGACACTGTATAAACTAAATCTAACTAAAGAAGGACAAGATAAGTGATAAGATGGAGTGACGGGGACATCACAGAGTGGTATCAGAGCAGTTTAGATTGAAGTTTGTCAGTGTCAAGAAGTTAGAAATAGAGTATATCCCCAATTGTACTGTACTTGTCTGAATATAAATGGATAGTATAGCTGTCTATGGTTATACTAAAGAGCTCAATGATGACTATGTTTACAGTATGAGCTCACAAAGGAGAGGTACCAGAAGAGGAAGAGGACGGGGTCGTGAAGAACAGCCCCCAGTTCCGTCTCCTCATCCGTCTCCACCGCATAGCCCAAACACGAGGCTAGCGAAAATGGAAAAGCATATGGAGAACATGGCCACGATGTTCACCCAGTTCATGTCGAACTTTCCAAATGTGGCCACAAGTACCCAAGCAGCTACACCTGCTGTTGCTCCTGTAGAAGTAACCCCACCAGCCCCAACTACGGAAAGGCGGGATCCGAGAGCCTATTGCAGTGTGGCCTTGATAAAAGAATTTAAGAAGTTGGATCCACCCAAGTTTAAGGGGGAAAGAGATTTGTTGACAGCAGAGAACTGGATGAAAGCAGTTCTAAAATCTTTTGAGTATATGCCCTGCTCCGAAAGGGAGAAAGTAGGCTTGGCTGCCTATCTGTTGTTGGATGATGCTGAGTATTGGTGGCAAGCCACTCGGACCGTGCTAGAGGCCCGATATGATGAAGTCACGTGGGATCGATTTGTAGAGGCTTTTAATGAACAATACATCCCACGCACGGATCAGAATAGACTGAAGATCGAATTCCTCAGCTTGACTCAAGGTACGATGACGGTGAATCAGTATGAATCTAAGTTCACTACCTTGAGCAGATTCGATCCAGAAGTCAAAAGAGATGAAGGGCATAAGATTTTCAGGTTTATCGAGGGATTGAGGTCCCCGATTAGATCTAAACTGTATCCGATGGATATCACCACCTATGGAGAAGCTGTCCGTAAGGCTCAGTTGTGTGAGCAGGACTATGATTTGCATCATGCTGAATTCCGAACCAAGGGTAAAGGCAAAGAACCGATGAAACGGAAGTCGGATGAGAAAACTCAGAGTGATAGGTATCCACATCAGAGAAGTAGAAGATCCGAAGGAGTTTCTATAGGTACTCCTAAGGCTACCGGGATCAAGATAAGTGATGAGCGGTCCCGAGATCCAGCTGGAAGTACCGCTAGCTCACCGAAAAGTACAATACAAAGATGTGAGCAATGTGGGAAATTTCACGGATCACAGCCATGTCGCTTGGCGAGTGGCGCTTGCTTTAGATGTGGGGAGAAAGGGCACATGATTAGAGATTGCCCTCAGAGAGATCCGAGGATGCCTGATGAATCTGATAAGACCCCTAAACCGCAACCTAAAGCCACTGCAGCAGAGAAGGGAAAGAAAGCTGTGACCCAGGGACGAGTGTTTGCTATCGATGAAGAATCTGCCGATGCCTCGTCCAAAGTTATTAAAGGTACGATTTACTTGTGTGATATAAGTGTCACAGCATTGTTTGATCCAGGCTCTACGCATTCATTTGTGTCTCCTAGGATTGCTAAGAAAATACCAATCGAGCCTGAGACTTTAGAACAATTAGTAAGGATAAGTACACCTCTTAGGGAATCACAAATAACAGAGTTGGTGTGACGTCCCAGTCACCATACATTTCTTATTCATCTTTTATCCTTTTTCCCTTAACTTGGTTAGATTTGCTTGTCAATGTCAATCATACTTTTCTGAAAATAAGCTTACTATCTAACAGCTCAATATAATTAATTCAATTACAATAAAACAGACTAATGATACATGTATATATGTACCATCCGTTTCCACAGGATCTCATACATCATCTTAACCTAAATCCCCGACATCTTACATACATAAATGTTAGCTGTACTGTACCATAGCTGAATTACAATTTACTTGGCATAGTTACATAAGTATACCTTCTATACTACTTGGGAAGCGTCTCTTGAAGGTAAACTTTCAAAATCCACTCTTAGGCTCTTCTATTGAGAGCGAGGGATTACTTCAGATAGTCTGTATGAAAAATGTTCGTAAAAGGGTGAGTTTACGCTCAGTAAGAAAAATATGTAAAAGAGCGTGCTATGCCTCTATATGTATTTTTCCTACTTGGTTCTATAATGTCATGTAAAGCATTATAAAGCATGCATCATAAACCTCTTTCATGCATTGTTTGCAACCATGCATATTTCTTTCAAATGGTGTAGGCAAACATACTTTCTTGAAAACATCATGCATCAAATCATACTTTGTATGCTTCTTTTTAATTATAGCATACATATATAACATGCATCATACTTCTTCTTGAAACATCATGCATAAACTTCTTTCTTTAAACATCATACATACTTTAAAACATCATTGTATTCTTAAAACATACATCATGCTTCTTTACTTCAAAACATACTTCATAACATACTTTAAAACATACTTTACATGCTTTTATAACTTAGCATGCTTCGCGTACTTCTTCAAAACATATTTCAAATACTTCTTTGAAATATCATTTACATACATACATACTTTTCTTAAAACATCTTATACTTTCTTGAAAACATACTTCATATACTTCTTTTAAAACTTCTTGTACGAGTAAATCAAGTACTTTCGATTTCTTTATTCTTAGAAATCGCATATACATATAGTTTTTTAATAACATAAAAACTATTCATACTTTTGTGGAGTTATGCACTGCATCATCATCATCATCATAATCATGTGGCGTACCCCATAGGGCCAGGAATTCTCCCTTAGCCGAACATGAAACAAAAACAGATTGGCCAACTGCGGGTGGCTACAGTCAACACTAGTCAGTGTCAGTCCTGTAGCAACTTATGGCCTGACAGCCCTCAAGCAACATCATTTTCAGGACTTGATCAGAGCCCCTACTAGAAACATGAAAGTGCATAATCTCAAAACATATGTCATATGGCCTTTTTGCCCTGACATTTCATACTTTCTTGAAATAGGTTTGAAAACCTTGTTTCAAAACAGGGCAGTCGACTGGCTTAACAGGGCAGTCGGCTGCTGCTTCATACTTTCATTTATCGAAATTATTTTCATTTAAATTTTCGATATTTTTCATTTTGAAAACACATGAGGGCAGTCGACTGGTCCATATAGCAATCGACTGGTTTTCAAACAGAATGCTTCTTAAGAAATAGCAGTCGACTGGTACATATAGCAGTCGACTGGTTTTCAAACAGAATGCTTCTTAAGAAATAGCAGTCGACTGGTACATATAGCAGTCGACTGGTTTTCAAACAGAATGCAATTTAGCAATTAGCAGTCGACTGTCCCATATAGCAGTCGACTGGTTTGAAACAGAATGCTTTTCTGGAAAATAGCAGTCGACTGGCATACATAGCAGTCGACTGGTTTGCATCGGTTTTCGGAAAACGACGTTTTGGTTGTCTCTAGGCAGTCGACTTCCCTTTTAAGGCAGTCGGCTGCTCCTAACCTAATTGGTACTAGGAGACAAATCCGAAATTGTATCTTTTCCTGCACAACACAACTTGTACATCTTTCCAAAACATGCAAAAACATTCTAAAACATGCGGACATAGCCGCCTTACGTCCGTTACATAAATTCCTTACCTTGATTCCTTCGGAAACGCGAAATCACTTAGCGCGTAACCCTAGCTTTCACTCCTTCAAATCTGAAATCATCATACCAAAGCAAACCTTTAAGAATTTGCCATAAACATGTTATACTAATTCAGTACAACACCATACCATGAACATACTTGAACAAATCATCTTCTTCTCTTACCTTTTGCTAGTGACCAAAATCTCAAATTTTGAGATCTCTTCCAATACTTGGAATCAATCCACCAAACTTCAGATATAGCCTCGTCTAGTGACTAGGATCGTTTTTCGTCTAACAAGCTTAACGATTTGGTTACTAAACAAGAGTGTTTGTCAAGGTGACTATGGAAGAAAGACTTGGAAGCTTGGAGATGGAGAGGGCGAGAACGAGAGGGAGAGGGTTGGAAGATAGGGGCTGACGTTGGGTGATGGCTGGTAAAGGTGACTCATGCACTTGCATTAAATGCACCTCTATCCCTTTTAATCATCTCAGCCACTTACCTCCTTGACTCCTTTTGACCCATTAATTCTCTTCTTCCTTTTTGACTCAAGACCATTTGTCCATTTAATCTCAATAATATTTCTGATTTAATTTCTTGTCTCATACTCTTAATATTTTTCTGATATCAACCTAATAAATCATTTGTCTTATTGACTATCAACTTTCTTATTTCTTCCATACATCATGCATACATCATTCATACATCAAGCTTCATATTCATTTAATTGGTCTTCCATTTATTTTCCTGACATCAATATTATTTGACTACTTGACTATTTAATCTTTCATCTCATTACTTCTTCCATGTTCCATACATCCTTCATACTTCATAATTCTCATATCTATTTACTTCATTTAAGCTAACATACTTTATAATTATGGAGGAATTACATGAAATTGGGGGATTTCACATTCTCCCCACCTTAGAGAATTTGGTCCTCCAAATTCAAATCAAGTTATGTTTCAAATAGTTCTGGATACTCTTCTTTCATCAAGCTATTTAGCTTCATGTACCTTTTTCCATAGTGTGGTATTGTCAATAATCTTAACCAATGGGATCATCATAGACTTCTATATCATATCTTTTCTGTTCAAAATCCCGAATGGCTTTTTCACATGACTTATGTCTTCCTGAATTTCTACAGTTTCATCTTTTATGACATAAGAGGAATTCTGGATTACACTTTCGAAGCATTGACACATACAATTATTACATATTCTCAATAGCTCTGGAGGTAATATCAATTTATTGGTGATGTCTCCAATTTGGTCTAAGACTTCAATTGGATCGATATAACGAGGATTCAACTTACCTCGTCGACCAAATCTTATAATTCCTTTGGATGGAAAACTTTCAATTTACCGAATCTCCAACCAAAACATCCATTAGTCTTTATTAAGCATTTGTATAACCTTTTGTCTATTCTGAGCTATCATGTGTCTTTGATCACTCACTTAACCTCTTTAGATGCTTGCTTGACTAATTCAAAAGCTAATAACTTTCACTCGCCTACTTCTTCCCACAACTTCGGAGCTTGACACTTTCTATTCTGATAACATTTCATACAGTGTCATCTAAATACTTGTATAATAGCTATTATCATAAATAAACTCAGTCAATGGCAGATGGTCGTCCCATGAGCCTTTAAAATACATAGCACCAGCTCTTCACATGTCCTCGAGCGTCTAAATCATGCGCTCGGACTGCTCATTAGTCTGCGGACGAAAAGCTGTGCAAAACTTTCAACTAAGATTCCATGGTTCCTTGCTAATCTCCTTAAATGAGAATTGAACCTGAAATCTCTATCACATGACATTGCTCATTGGAACTCCACTTAGTCTAATGACGCTCTTTCATTTACATTTCTGCCAAAGCATTGAGTGTGTCCATAGACTTCTTAGTTAGGAAGTGGGCTTACTTAACAGATCCGTTCATCAATTCTGGCTTAATCATTATACTAGTCATTATTCCCAATTTACTTTGAAAGCATAACATTTAGCTTAAGGCTTGGGAATTTCTCAAGTAACTTCTTACTTTCCTTGTCATCATATGAACCATTATTCTTTCATCCTTCTGACTCATAGCATTTGCCATCACAATGGCTTTCTATAATTTCTTTCTTTTGCTCTTTTAATACTCATATACTGATCATATTTTAAACTATTAGCATAGTTCTTTTAATTCATATCCAAAATGTCCTCTTCTCATAGCATCAAACATGCCTATGAATGAACATCTTTATTTCCCTATGGTACTCTAGGGATCCAATAGGAAGGATACTATAGTCGGCTAGGTAACCGAGTAGAGTATGGAAGGTACTTTAGAGTACCTGTCGTGTTCCGGTTCCTAGATGCGACTATAGGGAATAATTACCGTCATTGAGATAACTTATCTCTCATATTAATTCATATTCTTTTCAGAGTAATGCTTTTATAGCATAAAACATTTAAGTAAAATCAACTAATAAAAGTCAATCATCATTCTTATTTAAACTTCTTTCACACATCACTATATATCATAAAATTTTATACCAAAGAGTACTTCAGAATTTCAATTATCATTTCTCATCAATTATTGTATTTCATTAAGTTCGGGACTTTTCCTTACTCCCTCCACAACGTAAACTAAAAATCCTTCACATAACCATACTACCTTCTATTAACTTTCTTTACAATTTAGTCAGATCATACAACATACTTTTTTGCCTTATACATCTTCAACATTTACATCATAGTTAACAGGTGTCTTTCCCTTCTCTTCAGCTGTAGCTTTGCGTTGTGGTTGAGAGGTCTCCTCAGATTCCTCGAGTGTCCTCGTGTCCCTCTTGGGACAATCTCTGATCATATGTCCCTGTTCACCACATCTGAAACATGTGCCACTTGCCAACCGGCATGGCTGTGATCTATGGAACTTTCCGCAATATTCACACCTTTGTCCCATACTTTTAGGTGAACTAGCTGAATGTCGGAATCTATCATCATTTATCTTGATCCCGGTAGCTCTAGGATTCCCTGTACCATAATCATCATAATACTCCTAACTCAATATAAATTCCACATAACCATTAAATTTAATTAATAATCATTTTCTTATAATTTACTTGCTTACCTATTGAGGCTCCTTCATATGGCCTACATCTCTTAGATGAGCATCCATCTTTCGAGATCTTCCTTTCTGACTTCCGCTTTATCGGTTTCTTACTTTTACTTTGGATTCGAAAATCAGTTTGATGAAGCTCATAGTCCTGCTCACACAACTGAGCCTTACGGACGTCTCATTATAAGTAGTGATACCTAGGTATACAACTTGGATTTGATAGGAGACTTCATCCTTCTATAAATCTGTATATCTTATATCCTTCACTCTGATGGTCTCTCGATCGAATCCGCTTAAGAAATAAACCTTGACTCATATGATTAACTGACATTGTCCCTTGAGTCAATTTCAAAAATTCAATCTTTAATCTAGTCTGATCATGCGTGGGATGTACTGCTCAGTAAAGGCCTCTAAAAATTATCCCACGTAACCTCAACATGTTGGCTCCAAAAAGGCTCGAGTGGACTGCCACCAATACTTTGCATCATCCACTAACAATACGCAGCCAAACCCACCTTTTCCTTTTCGGAACATAGCATATACTCGAAAGATCTAGTGACCGCCTTCACCCAATTCACTGCGGCCAATGGATTCTTATCCCCCTTAAACTTAGGCGGATCCAGCTTCTTATATTCCTTAATCAAGGTCATACTACAATAGGCTGTGAGATCCCGCCTTTCAATAACTGGGAATGGTGAGGGTAACTCTGTCTGTACTAGTGGTGGCTGTACTATAGGAATAGCGAATGGTACACTTGTGACCATGTTTGGAAAGTTCGCCATAAACTGCGTAAACATAGTGGTCATATTCTCCACATGCTTCTCCATCTTCGCTAACCTAGTGTTCGGGCTATGCGGTGGAGATGGGAAAGGAAACTGTGTTGGTGACTGTTCTACATAATCCCTTCCTCTTCTTTCACCAACACCCCTTCTATCTGAGCTCATTCTGTCGATAAAATCACAAAATTGAGCTATTTAATATAACTTCAAACAGTTATACCTCTTATATGTATTCAGACAAGTACAGTACAATTGGGGATATACTCTACTTCTAACTCATCGACATTGACAAACCTCAATCTAATTGCTCTGATACCACTCTGTGACGTCCCAGTCACCATACATTTCTTATTCATCTTTTATCCTTTTTCCCTTAACTTGGTTAGATTTGCTTGTCAATGTCAATCATACTTTTCTGAAAATAAGCTTACTATCTAACAGCTCAATATAATTAATTCAATTACAATAAAACAGACTAATGATACATGTATATATGTACCATCCGTTTCCACAGGATCTCATACATCATCTTAACCTAAATCCCCGACATCTTACATACATAAATGTTAGCTGTACTGTACCATAGCTGAATTACAATTTACTTGGCATAGTTACATAAGTATACCTTCTATACTACTTGGGAAGCGTCTCTTGAAGGTAAACTTTCAAAATCCACTCTTAGGCTCTTCTATTGAGAGCGAGGGATTACTTCAGATAGTCTGTATGAAAAATGTTCGTAAAAGGGTGAGTTTACGCTCAGTAAGAAAAATATGTAAAAGAGCGTGCTATGCCTCTATATGTATTTTTCCTACTTGGTTCTATAATGTCATGTAAAGCATTATAAAGCATGCATCATAAACCTCTTTCATGCATTGTTTGCAACCATGCATATTTCTTTCAAATGGTGTAGGCAAACATACTTTCTTGAAAACATCATGCATCAAATCATACTTTGTATGCTTCTTTTTAATTATAGCATACATATATAACATGCATCATACTTCTTCTTGAAACATCATGCATAAACTTCTTTCTTTAAACATCATACATACTTTAAAACATCATTGTATTCTTAAAACATACATCATACTTCTTTACTTCAAAACATACTTCATAACATACTTTAAAACATACTTTACATGCTTTTATAACTTAGCATGCTTCGCGTACTTCTTCAAAACATATTTCAAATACTTCTTTGAAATATCATTTACATACATACATACTTTTCTTAAAACATCTTATACTTTCTTGAAAACATACTTCATATACTTCTTTTAAAACTTCTTGTACGAGTAAATCAAGTACTTTCGATTTCTTTATTCTTAGAAATCGCATATACATATAGTTTTTAATAACATAAAAACTATTCATACTTTTGTGGAGTTATGCACTGCATCATCATCATCATCATAATCATGTGGCGTACCCCATAGGGCCAGGAATTCTCCCTTAGCCGAACATGAAACAAAAACAGATTGGCCAACTGCGGGTGGCTACAGTCAACACTAGTCAGGTGTCCTCTGTAGCAACTGAGGCCTGACTTATGGTCCTCAGCCCTTAACATACATCATTTTCAGGACTTGATCAGAGCCCCTACTAGAAACATGAAAGTGCATAATCTCAAAACATATGTCATATGGCCTTTTTGCCCTGACATTTCATACTTTCTTGAAATAGGTTTGAAAACCTTGTTTCAAAACAGGGCAGTCGACTGGCTTAACAGGGCAGTCGGCTGCTGCTTCATACTTTCATTTATCGAAATTATTTTCATTTAAATTTTCGATATTTTTCATTTTGAAAACACATGAGGGCAGTCGACTGGTCCATATAGCAGTCGACTGGTTTTCAAACAGAATGCTTCTTAAGAAATAGCAGTCGACTGGTACATATAGCAGTCGACTGGTTTTCAAACAGAATGCTTCTTAAGAAATAGCAGTCGACTGGTACATATAGCAGTCGACTGTTTTTGAAACAGAATGCAATTTAGCAATTAGCAGTCGACTGTCCCATATAGCAGTCGACTGGTTTGAAACAGAATGCTTTTCTGGAAAATAGCAGTCGACTGGCATACATAGCAGTCGACTGGTTTGCATCGGTTTTCGGAAAACGACGTTTTGGTTGTCTCTAGGCAGTCGACTTCCCTTTTAAGGCAGTCGGCTGCTCCTAACCTAATTGGTACTAGGAGACAAATCCGAAATTGTATCTTTTCCTGCACAACACAACTTGTACATCTTTCCAAAACATGCAAAAACATTCTAAAACATGCGGACATAGCCGCCTTACGTCCGTTACATAAATTCCTTACCTTGATTCCTTCGGAAACGCGAAATCACTTAGCGCGTAACCCTAGCTTTCACTCCTTCAAATCTGAAATCATCATACCAAAGCAAACCTTTAAGAATTTGCCATAAACATGTTATACTAATTCAGTACAACACCATACCATGAACATACTTGAACAAATCATCTTCTTCTCTTACCTTTTGCTAGTGACCAAAATCTCAAATTTTGAGATCTCTTCCAATACTTGGAATCAATCCACCAAACTTCAGATATAGCCTCGTCTAGTGACTAGGATCGTTTTTCGTCTAACAAGCTTAACGATTTGGTTACTAAACAAGAGTGTTTGTCAAGGTGACTATGGAAGAAAGACTTGGAAGCTTGGAGATGGAGAGGGCGAGAACGAGAGGGAGAGGGTTGGAAGATAGGGGCTGACGTTGGGTGATGGCTGGTAAAGGTGACTCATGCACTTGCATTAAATGCACCTCTATCCCTTTTAATCATCTCAGCCACTTACCTCCTTGACTCCTTTTGACCCATTAATTCTCTTCTTCCTTTTTGACTCAAGACCATTTGTCCATTTAATCTCAATAATATTTCTGATTTAATTTCTTGTCTCATACTCTTAATATTTTTCTGATATCAACCTAATAAATCATTTGTCTTATTGACTATCAACTTTCTTATTTCTTCCATACATCATGCATACATCATTCATACATCAAGCTTCATATTCATTTAATTGGTCTTCTTTCTTCCTATTCCATTTATTTTCCTGACATCAATATTATTTGACTACTTGACTATTTAATCTTTCATCTCATTACTTCTTCCATGTTCCATACATCCTTCATACTTCATAATTCTCATATCTATTTACTTCATTTAAGCTAACATACTTTATAATTATGGAGGAATTACATGAAATTGGGGGATTTCACAGTTGGTGTGTAGAAACTGTAAGCTACGGGTAGGAGAAAGAGAATCTAAGGCTGACCTAATCTTACTGAATATGTATGGACTTGATGTTATTTTGGGTATGGATTGGTTAGCTAATAATCATGTTATAGTGGACTATTATGCTAAGAGTGTAACATTTTCTTCACCCGTTAGCTATGTTGTAAATTTTGCAAGTAATTAATATGAAAGCATGTTTGATCTTGATTGTTTGCAAATGAAAATAATGAATAATATGTATGATGATGTGAAGGATTTATTGCTTATGTGGAGGACGTAAATCAGAAACGTCCTGGACTCAAGGATATTCCTGTAGTCCAAGATTTTCCAGAAGTGTTTCCGGATAATCTTCCAGGACTTCCTCCGGATCGGGAAGTGGAATTTACGATAGATTTGGTGCCGGGAACAGAGCCCATTTCAAAAGCTCCTTACCGGATGGCTTTGGTAGAATTGGAAGAATTGAAGAAACAGCTTCAGGAGTTGCTAGACAAGGGATTCATACGACCCAGCGTATCCCCTTGGGGTGCTCCTGTGTTGTTTGTCAGGAAGAAGGACGGTAGTATGAGGTTATGCATTGACTACCGGTGGTTGAATAAAGTGACGATCAAGAACAAGTACCCTCTTCCCCGAATTGACGACCTCTTTGATCAGCTAAAGGGTGCACAAGTCTTTTCCAAGATAGACTTGAGATCGGGATATCACCAGTTGAAGATTCGAGATGAGGATATCCCTAAAACTACATTCAGGACACGGTATGGCCATTATGAATTCTTGGTGATGCCGTTTGGTCTGACGAATGCACCTGCAGCCTTCATGAACTTGATGAATGACGTATTCAAACAGTACCTAGACCAGTCTGTCATTGTCTTCATCGATGACATTTTGGTGTACTCGAGGTCATGGGAAGAACATAAGCAGCATTTGAGGATTGTTTTGGAGACCCTCAGAGATAGAGGATTGTATGCCAAGCTAAGTAAGTGCGATTTCTGGTTGAACCAAATCTCCTTTTTAGGTCATGTGATCAGTAAAGATGGTGTCTCAGTTGATCCATCAAAGATAGAAGCGGTGGTTCAATGGGAAAGACCGAAGACAGTGACGGAGATTAGGAGTTTCTTGGGTTTAGCTGGCTACTACAGAAGGTTTGTAGAGGGTTTCTCGAAGCTAGCTGCTCCATTGACGCGCTTGATGCGCAAGGAAGTGAAGTATGAGTGGAATGAAGCCTGTGAGAGTAGCTTCCAAGAGTTGAAAAACAGGCTAACGACTGCACCGATCCTTACCATTCCTAGTGGTTCAGGTGGATTTACGGTGTATAGTGATGCCTCAGGGCAAGGTTTGGGATGTGTGTTGATGCAGCATGGTAAGGTAGTGGCCTATGGATCTAGACAATTGAAGGACCATGAGAAGAATTACCCGACTCACGATTTGGAGTTAGCTGCAGTAGTATTTGCCCTGAAGATATGGAGGCATTACTTGTATGGTGAGAAATTTCAGATTTTTACGGATCATAAAAGTCTGAAATACTTGTTCTCCCAAAGAGAATTGAACATGAGGCAAAGAAGATGGCTCGAGCTTCTAAAGGACTACGATTGTGAGATCTTGTACCACCCGGGGAAAGCAAATGTGGTGGCGGATGCTTTGAGCCGGAAGCATGTAAGTATGGTGTCTTATATGATGATAAAAGAATATGAGCTAATTGAGCAATTTGCAAGCCTCACCCTTGATGTTATGACTTATGGGCAATTCGGAATGATGGCTAGTTTGAGGATTGAGCCAGAATTGATGGATAAAATCCGAAGTGCTCAAAAGGAAGATGATAGATGTATTAAGGCTATGAATCAGATGCAGTCAGGTATGACCTCAGAATTTAATATTAGTAGTGATGGAATTTTGAGGTTTAAGAGTCGTATATGTGTTCCTAATGATGATGAATTGAAGAAGTTGATTTTGACTGAAGCACATGCCACTAAATACACGTTGCACCCAGGAAATACGAAGATGTATCAAAATCTTCGCAAGGTGTATTGGTGGAATGGCATGAAGAGAGATATAGCTGATTTTGTAGCAAAATGTCTCACATGTCAACAGGTTAAGGTAGAGCACCAAAAGCCAGCGGGATTACTGCATCCTCTACCTGTACCTATGTGGAAGTGGGAACACATTACGATGGACTTTATTATGGGGTTACCCAGAACCAAGAGGAATCATAATGGTATTTGGGTGATCGTCGATAGATTAACGAAGTCAGCTCACTTCCTACCTATGAAGTCAACAGATACACTCAATACTTTGGCAGATATGTATGTAAGAGATGTTGTAAGACTACACGGTGTTCCAGTGAGCATCACTTCTGATAGAGATTCCAGGTTTACTTCCCATTTCTGGGAACATTTTCAAGAAGCCATGGGATCTAAGTTGAGTTTTAGCACAGCTTTTCATCCGCAGACTGATGGACAGTCCGAGCGCACGATTCAGACGCTCGAGGATATGTTGAGAGCTTGTGCTATGGACTTTAAAGGCTCCTGGGATGACCATCTGCCATTGGCTGAGTTTGCATACAATAATAGTTATCATGCAAGCATCGGGATGGCACCATATGAAGCCCTGTATGGAAGAAGGTGTCGATCTCCGATTGGGTGGGAAGAAGTGGGCGAACGTAAGTTATTGGCTCCAGATTTAGTCGAGCAAGCATCAGAAGATGTTAAGTTGATTTGTCAGAGGCTTAAGACAGCTCAGAGTAGACAAAAGAGCTATGCAGATGCTCGACGGAGACCACTCGAGTTCATGGTTGGAGATTATGTATTTCTGAAAGTTTCTCCATCAAAAGGGATTATGAGATTTGGCCAACGAGGTAAATTAAGTCCTCGTTACATCGGTCCATTTGAGGTCTTGGATAGAATAGGCGATGTGGCCTATAGATTGGCATTGCCTCCGGAGCTATCGGGAGTACACAATGTGTTTCATGTATCGATGCTTCGAAAGTATAATTCGGATCCGACACATGTTATTGAGTATGAACCCTTAGAGATAAGGGAAGATATGAGTTATGTAGAGAAGCCGATTCGGATTTTGGACAGAAAAGAGAAAGTTTTGAGGTCTAAGACGATCCCATTAGTGAAAGTTCTATGGCAATACCATACGATGGAAGAAGCTACATGGGAGCTAGAAAGCTTAATGAAGGAAAGGTATCCAGAATTATTTACATGACAAGCTAAGGCAAATTTGGAGGACCAAATTTTCTAAGGTAGGGAGGATGTGAGATCCCTAAATTCCATGTATTCTTCCCTATATGTAGAGCATTCTAAGTAAATATGATTAAATGAATATGAAGTTGATGTGTAATTGATGTATGAATAATGTATGGCTGATGTATGGAATATAGAAGAAATAAGAAAATTTATTGTCAAATAGCCAAATGAATTATGTTGATGACAGGAAAATAAATGGAGGATGAGACAAGAAATCAAAACAGAATTTTGATTGGTTAATTAAATACATGTGGCTTATGTTTGAATGGAAGAGGAATTAAATGGTCAAAGGGTCAAAGGGAAAGTGCATGGCTGAGATTTATGATGGATAGGGAAGCATTTAATGCATGAAGCATGAGTCACCACCCTCATCATCATCACCCACGGCAGCAACCTTCCCAGCTCTCCCTCTCGTTCCATCCAATCTTCCAAGTTACCATCCATGGCTACCTTGCTAAACCACCTTACTGCCTCACCAAGTCACTAAGTTCAATTAACGAAAAACGATCCTCGTCGTTAGACTAGGCGATATCTGAAGTTTGGTGGATTGATCTCAAGTAGTGGAAGAGATCTCAAAGGTTGAGATTTTGGTCTCTAGTGAAGATAAGAGAAGAAAATGATTTAGTCAATTTCGTTCATGATATGAAGTTGTTTTGAGTTGGTATAACATGTGTATGTGATTTAATTTAAGGTTTGATGTGGTATGGTGATTTTAGGTTAAAAAGGTGAAAGGCTAAGGTGACGCATCAAGTGATCTTGCGTTCTCGAAGGAATCGAGGTAAGGAATTTATGTAACGGACGTAAGGCGGCTATGTCCGCATGTTTTTATGATGTTTTACATGTTTTGGAAAGATGTACAAGTTGTTTTGTGCAGGAAAAGATACAATTTAGGATTTGTCTCCTAGTACCAATTAGGCTAGGAGCAGCCGACTGCCTTAAAGAGGAAGTCGACTGCCTAGAGAGAACCAAAACGTCGTTTTTCGAAAACCGATGCAAACCAGTCGACTGCTATGTAAGCCAGTCGACTGCTATTTACCCAGAAGCATTCTGTTTCAAACCAGTCGACTGCTATATGAGACAGTCGACTGCTATTTTTCAAGATGCATTCTGTTTCAAAAACAGTCGACTGCTATATGGGCCAGTCGACTGCTATTTCTTAAGATGTATTCTGTCTGAAAACCAGTCGACTGCTATATGGACCAGTCGACTGCCCTCTTGTATTTTCAAATATGAAAATATCGAAATTTAAATGAAAATAATTTCGAAAAAGGAAGTTATGAAGTAGCAGCCGACTGCCCTATGAGACCAGTCGACTGCCATGCATGAAAAGAGTTTTTAAGCTTAGTTGCTTTAAACACAAAAGTATATTATAATGTTTTGAGACTATGGACTGCGTAATGATTATGCATTTCTGATGGCTGGGTGACTCTGATCAAGTCCTCAGTAATATGTATGTTGAGCGAGGAACCCTAGTCCGGTCCTCAATCCCACATGTGACACCTGACTAGTGTTCACTGTGGAAATTATAAAGGCAGGAGAGAATCCCTGACCTATACGGAGTGCACTACTGTACCAATGCATGATTAGAGTCATATAGAGTCATATAAATGGGAATGAACGGTTTATATGACGACTCAATCGCTTAAACATTGTACATAGTCTCCATCTATTTCAAAGTATAAGATGTATGTATGAAGAAAGGTATACGATGTATGTTTTCAAGTATGAAGTATGTTTTGAAGTATGCTATGAAGTATGATGTTTTAAAGAACAAGTATGATGCATGCTTTATAATGCTTTACATGACATTATAGAGCCAAGTAGGAAAAGTGCATATAGAGACATAGTACGCTCTTTTACATACTTTTCTTACTGAGCGTAAACTCACCCTTTTACGACCATTTTTCCTACAGATTTCCTGAAGTGAAATCCGCTCCGACTAGAGGAGCTTGTTGTTTTTGAAGAATCGAAGTGTACCTTCTCGATACGCTTCCCAGTTAGTATAGAAGGTATACTCCTATGTTTATGTATAGTAAAGTTTAAATTCAGTTACGGTACAGTACAAGTAGAAATTATGTATATAGGATATCGGGGATGTAAGATAAGATGATGTATGAGATCCTGTGGAAATGGAATGATATATATATATATATCATTATTTTTAAGTTTATGGAAATTGCAAAATAATTCATAAGCTATTAAATAATTAGCTTAAAGATAAGGAAAGAACGACACTGTATAAACTAAATCTAACTAAAGAAGGACAAGATAAGTGATAAGATGGAGTGACGGGAACGTCACAGTTGTGAACTCCACAACGTCATTTTTGAAGTATATTTTGTTATGCTAGTCCATATATGCGTCATCTTTTGATAATGAAAAGCCACAAACTAAAGGAATCAATGGTTGATCTCAATACCATATCTTAAACATGCACCTGACCTTATAGAGGAACATGAATGTGAGATTCATGTGTCTTTTGTTTCTGATATTTGTCAGGAGACTATACTGATTCGAATTTTTAGAGTTATATATTAGTCGCGCAGGACGAGTAAGTATCTATGTTGCATAAGGATTCATGGGATCTATTTTAGTTATCACATCATTGTGGATTAAAAGGGACCCTAAAAATCAAGTAGAAAATTTAAAATCAAATTTTGTCAAGGCTTAAAAATTTTGCTGAAACTATATGAGATAATAATCTAATTTTTAAATTATCCAAATTTTTTTAATTTACTAATATATCTAAATCCTAATTTATCTAAATAATCCTAATTTATCTAAATCATCTAATTTATTTAAATGATCCAAATTTTTTCTAATAAACATTAAAATAAAAAGGAATATATATGGGCTGAATACCTAAAATCACAGTCTAATAAGAAATTGGCATATATTAAAGCCCAAAACTTACTTGAGTTCATATTTCAAGTAAGATCCAATTCGCATTAAAAGATCTCGGAAAGAATAGGCATCTACAAACTATTTTTTTTATTACAGGCTGAGTTTGTGGGAAGAGCTTTCGGGTTCGACTCCCATTAAACACATCTTTGGAGAGAGGTGAAGAGCTTTAACTGTAACTAAATCCCGAACAGGATTAATCTCAGACCGTTAAAACGGATGAGGATACCTGTGGTCTACACAAAAAAAAACTATTTTTTTTATTTTTACTAGTTATTTTTTTTATTTTCAACATTATTTTATTTGCTTATTCCATCAGTTTTTTTTTCATTTCAGGATTCTCTTTATTTTTCTTTTCATAAATTAAATAATTAAGTAATTTTTTTGAATAATTAAGTCAAAGCATGTGTATGTTGCTTGTGTGCGATGTGTGTGTTATGCGTGTGACTAAGCTTTGCTTGACTGCATGCGTGTGTGTTATGCATATGTGTGTGGGTTTTCACCGTCCCACATCGTTTGCTTAAGTGGTGTGTGCGTGGGTTTATAAGGGATTCCACGCTAACCCAAATCAACGCGTTTTGGGTTAGTGGTGTGTTCCTTCACTGAACAAAAAAATTAAGTCAAAGCTATTTTTTTTTTTTGGAACAATTAAGTCAAAGGTATTGACGATATGTCTCGCTAACTTCATTAGTATTTCAAAATGTATATTATGAATGATAAAGATAGATATTGATGAATTTTGTTTAATGATTATAAGTAGTTAAATTAATTTTAAGAGATATATTTTTTTATTTTAAGGATTGAATTAATATTTGAAAATGATACATAAATGTTTTGAGGGATAGAATCTTCAATTTGATTATAACCAAAGCACTGATCAGATATTAATTGATATAATAATAGGAAAAGAATTGGACCACAATCGCGTTGTCTAGTAGATATAAAGCAATTAATAAATTCCTTGAGTTCCAGTTTCTGATGCGATGGAGCCGTAAAGCAATTAATTTATCATCCCCGTTATTGTAAGGAAAGTTCAAAGAAGGTCTTAATACTTTTTTTTTTGTGTAACCACAGGTATCCTCATCCGTTTTACGGTCTGAGATTAATCCTGTTCAGGCCGGGAGTGGTAAACGGTAAAAGCCCTCCCAACAATGAGGACTCCAGGACTCGAACCCTGTCCAAGTACTTGGGGAAGAAATCCACTTTTCACTTCTTCCAACCACTTGTTGGTGAGAAGGTCTTAATACTCTTTCTTTGTCACAATGAAATTTTCAATTTATAACATCTACTAAGTGGTTTAATTCCACTAATTAGTTCTAATTAAGAAGTGGATCCAGTAATTTTAAAATGATACGTAACTTGTCATTGACCGCTCTTTTCTCATCGAAAACAAAACATATTTCACCAATTGGGAAATTTTTCATATGGAGAATGAGGAAAAGTTTATTAAAAATAAACCTGAAATTGCATCAGTTCAATAAGTTTAATTAGAAAAACAACAAAGAGATTGTTCCACCTTCCATTTACATTTCACAGTTCATAAGTTGCAGCAAAGAGATTGTTCGAAGGGGTTTTTTTAAAGATCGTTGACAAGAAAGAAACTCTTGTGAGATATGTTTCATCGTTGGCCGTAGTTTGGGATCAGCATGTAGACATGCTAATGCTATTGTAGCAACATGAACAATATTCTGTGCGACCATCTGGCTTGTTGGAGGTGAGAGACGCTGATCTAATACATCAATTAGCATTATATTTTGCAAAGAAGATGGTGCTGACACCAATGATAAAAGTTCTCCAGGATGCTTTCCCATCAATGTTTCCAATGCCAAAACTCCAAAGCTATAAACATCACATTTTTCTGTTACAACCATTGTATAGGCAAGTTCTGCATAAACAAACAATACACACATGAAAATATATTAAAAATAATGAATGACCCTTTTTAACAACTGTTAGTCATATAATGCCAGAGAAACAATCATTAGTCTTATAACACAAAATTAACAATGTTGGCCAACTTAATCTGACATTAACTACAAAATATAAACAAGTGGGAAAATAACTTCAGACAATTAATAAATGAAACAATGGATGGCATCACCTGGAGCTACATAGCCATAAGTGCCAACAAGAATCGTTCGATTTGAAGAATCAGGATCAAGGATTCTAGCAGTTCCAAAGTCAGAGACAAAAGCCTCCAAGTCTGAGTTTAGCAGAATGTTGTTACTTGATATGTCACGATGAACAATTATTGGTGTGCATTCATAGTGCAAGTAAGACAAAGCGTAACTAAGCTGTGCTTTTGATGATGTTTACTCTTTTGGTCCAATCCAATTCCACAGCTTCAGCATCATCACTTAGAACGCAAAACAAGCTTCCTCTCTCCATGTATTGATAAATCAAAAACATGCATCTTTTGTGTAGACAATAACCATGCAGCTTCACAATATTCCGGTGTCGAATTTCTGTTAAAAATTTTATCTCATTTCTGAAACTCCTATCGAAAGCTGGCTCCTCTGCTTCAAGACGATGAAGTTTCTTCAGGGCCACTACTCTGCCACTAGGTAGCTGTGCTCTATAAACACTTCCATAACCACCGGTTCCGATGCAATATCTGATGTCAAAATCTTGTGTTGCTTTTATGATGTCTTCATATGCTATCTTTCCATCGTAGTTCCATATTGAGAATAGATCTCCATTCTCAGGTGTTTGAATGCTAATCGGCTTGGTCTTGACCTTATAGCACAACAATATTGAACAGCCAAAAATACAAAAAAGAAAGAATATGGGAATGATGGCAAGAAATATTCGGAGTAGGAGCTTGTTCTCCTTCTTTGAAGAATTGGCTGGTGGAGAATAAGAGTAGCAGTCTCTTGAATTTTTGTAGTCGTAAAATACGTAAGAATATATGCAGTGTGTTACGAATGTGAACCAACAAAGGTTATAGGGAACAACACCTGAGAAATTATTGTCCATGAGATCTAATCGACATATGGAAGAAAGGTTGCCGATTTGATCAGGAATGAGACCTTCTAAATTGTTGCTTCTTAGGTCCAACTCCTTTAAATTGGAGCAATTGCCAATTTGTGGTGGAATGGGTCCACTCAACTGATTCTCACAGAGGGTCAATGAAGTCAGTGCATGCAAATTTCCAATTAGAGGTGGAATAGATCCAGTCAACTTGTTTTTAGACAAATCCAAAACCGTCAATGCCTTCAAGTTCCCAATTTCCTCCGGTATTGGACCTTCTAAATGATTTGATTCAAGGGCCAAAGTACGCAAAGTCTGCAAATCTCCAATTTCTGAAGGGATGGACCCGTTGATTTTGTTGAGGCTAAGATCCAATTCTTCCAACTTGGGTAAATGACCAAAAGTGGAGGGGATTGGCCCAATGAGGTGATTTTCAGACAAATCCAAATGGATCAGATTCTTAAGGTTTTCTATTTGTGAAGGTATGGAACCATTGATCCGATTATTGGCGAGGCTAAGATATTTCAGTTTTGTCAAGTGATTCAAATTGGTTAATGGACCTACGAGCCTATTGTTTGATAGATCGATGGTGACCAAATTGGTTAATGGACCAAGAGTGGAAGGAATGCAACCATGAAACATGTTATTAGACAATTCAGGGTCACTAAATTGGTCAAGTGATCACTTAGATTTTTTGAAGGAACTGAACCCACAAGCATATTACCGGACAGATCTAGAGTCACCAACTTCTTTAACTTCCAAAATCCTACCGGTATGTATCCATTGATTTGGTTTCCAGAAAGAGACAAGGATACCAGATTGGTTAATAGACCGAAAGAAGAAGGTATCGGACTGACTATTCGGCAATAACTTAAGTCTAGATTCATTAGAGCATGCAAGTTCCCAAATTCCGAAGGGATGAGACCGTTGAACCGATTGGAGCTGAAATTTAAAACGGTTAGATTTTTCAAGTTCCCTATCTCCGGAGAGATAGAACCCGTGATATATGTGTTATATGATAGATCAAGAAACTCTAATTGGGTGAGATTGCCAAGGAGAGGAGATAGCTGACCATATAAATAATTGTTGGACAAGTCGAGGTGCGTTAATGATGATAGATGGCCTATGTTGGACAGCATAAAGCTCTCCGAGTCCCCTATGCCGTCTCATAGTCCCCCATGGTCCCGAGAGTCAAGCTTCAAAACAAGCAGAAAAACGATATACGGTTGTCGGTAAAGCAGAGAGAAGTTCATATTTTCAAACTGAACACCGACCTTAATAACATCAGAAGGTGGGTGAATTCCAGTGACGCTTCCAGCATCATTGCATGAGATACCTGGCCAGTTGCAACGTTGCGAAGTATCGTTGCTGTAGCTACTCCACCAGCCACTCTTAGGAGCATCTCTTCTAGTCAGTGAAAACTGTAGTTGCGAGCCTGAGATAGTTGTGGCAACTTGAGCTGTAAAATAAGAAAAAAGGACAATAGTCCTTACCATTCTAATTACAAAAGCCGTACTAACAGATAATCCCATGTCTAAGTTCAAATAAGCCCAAGTTCTAGTTGTTGCAAATTTTAAATTCCAGGCTAACGATTATAAAGAAGTTTATTTCCGGAGTCAAGGTCTTCAATCTTTTGTTGAAAAGTTGTATTTTTCAAAGGAGATGAGGGTGGAATTCCAATTTTTCCACAAGGTCTTCAATTGGAAAATTTTTCCTCAACCGTGGACTTTACTTCCATTTTTGTCACCGCAAAACTTTCTGTGAAATTTCCACGATACATCTTGGCCGCGTGGGTCCAACTGACTTTTCTTTAGTGATATGAAAAATCTCAGTTCTTTGGCAATGACTTGTACATTCTCAGAGAGTGGAACAACGGAAGCGTTTTAGTAAAGAAAAAAGCTAACAAAATGCCTTATTAATGATTAATATATTACTTTTTTGTTCAGAGGAGGAACACACCACTAACACCAAAACGCGTTGGTTTGGGTTAGCGTGGAATTCCTTATAAACTCACACACATACCACCAAGCAAGCGATGTGGGACGGTGAAAACCCACACGATATTAGTATATTAGAACAAGTGATATCTCTTAACTTGTATAAAAATTTTATAGTGATATTTTTCATAGTGATATTTTTATAAAATATATAAAATTTTTCATAGTGATATTTTTATCGCATCATCTTGCCATATTATAAAAAATTAAATTGAATTGTATATTTGACATTGAAGTGTTCATGTAATATTGAAGTACAATGTACATGCCAATGATATGATACTGCATGAATATCGTCTTGTCATATATCAACCATATTAATGAGTTTGTTAAAAGAATTATTAATTGTTTTATTATCACACACTATGTATAATAAATTATTGACTTTTCCTCATATTTTAATTAGTGACATATTTTAAATGGAAAAACATATGCAGACATAAAATAACTGTTTCACATATTTTCCCCTGTATTTTTATATCTATAATAAAAATTTGGTCATGTTAAATGGATTCATTGATGTAATTATCAATCAATGAGATAATAACTTGTGAAGTTTTTGTCACAGCATCTTGCCATATTATCAAAAGTTTAAATTGAACTCTGCATGTGACATTAAAATAAAAGACATATGTCAATGATATGATAACAACGTAAATGTCATCTTATCATATACTAGTTTCATTAATGAGTATTAAAATTAATTTTTATCATTTAATTTTCATATGTGATGTGTAATATATAAATGACTGACTTTGTTTACTAATAAATTGAAAATATGCTGATGTGAAACAACTATTTCAAACAATTTTTTTTCATATATTTTAAATCTATGAATCAAAATTTTGTTGATGCTAATAAATCTACTTATTTTTTTATTAAAGGTTTGGTAAAAGCCATTGATTTAGTGATAAATATCCAAAAAAGCACAAAAAATGGCCTGTCACATTTTTGCCTTGCCACATGACTATCACATTATTGACACGTGCATTTCACGTAGAAATTATGTGCATAATACATCTTAATTTTATAATGATACGGTAAGATGATATAAAAAAAAAATGCTTGATATCGTCTTTTTGGTATTAACTTCGAGTAATGAATTAACACACGACAAGATAATATATCACATTGCATATATTTAAAATTAAAGTATCACATTAAAAATGTTTTTATGGTATATAAATCAAACATGACATTATTCTTTAGAATAATAAAAGGGGATTATTACTGCTTGCAACAGAGACAAAACCTCCTGTAAATACTAGGTAGCTTTGAACAATAGCAGTCCTTATTACTTCCTTAATTAACTAGCTTCTTTGAATCTTATATTCTACGAGCATTCGTAAAAATCATAATCAGGAATAACCACAGGAAAGACTTGTCTATCACGTTCATTGATTTGCACATAAAAAACAGTCCATTGGACCAAATTGGAGAATTTTTTTTTCCATTATGGCACAGACAAAGAACAACCTGTGGTGCGTATTCCTCTACACTTCCTAACCTTTCTTCTTAATTTCCTAGAATTTAGCATGCAAGAAAAAACTGATTACTAAAAGTCTCTTTTTTCAATTTTCTATAAATTAATTGCAAAGAAAATTCTGAGGTCTCATCCTCTTTCAGTTCTATGTTTTGAATCTCACTTCCTCCCCCATGGTAGCTAACTATATCAGAGCTCTTGCAGTGGACCAGTTATGAACAGATAATTCATAATTGACTCGTGGCTCATGTGATCGATTTACTCATGGAAAAAATACACATTACCTCAAAGCGGAGAATTTATGTCTTCCATAGCAGCCAATTATGAACAATTCATTTCTTTTGGTAGAGGGCCTTTTAAAAAAATTTGAATCAAAGAGCAGTTCTTGCAATTTGATAAATTACCAGTAAAAGAAGAGATTTGGCAGTTGTTGTTAGCTCTAAAATATAAGTATTTGAGGATAGCTTTCCTGTTTCTGAAGGAACCGAACCACTAATTTTGCAATGATATAAAGCTAAAGGAATAGACCGTTAATTATAAGTTATATTTTATTTTCAACATTATTTTTTTTTGCTTATTCCATCAATTTTTTTTTTTCATTTCAGGATTCTCTTTATCTTTTTTTTCCATAAATTAAATGATTAATTAATTTTTTGAATAATTAAGTCAAAGTTATTAATTGTAATGATAGTATATCTAGCTAACTTAATTAGTTTTTCAAAATGTATATTATGAATGATAAAGATAGATATTGATGAATTTTGTTTGAGTGATTATAAGTAAACTTGATTATGAGTCGGGTTGGACCGTATTTGGGCCGAGCCTAAGTCAAGTAATAATGCCTTTTGTGCAAGCCCAGATCTGATCTTGTTTGGAAATTCAAACTTAGCTTTTAATCTAAGCTTTTTTTATTTTATTATATAAGCCAGGCTCGGTCCGCTCAAATATTATTTTATTTATTTTTTGTATTTTATTTTTTTGTTTATTTGTTTCTTTTATTCTTTTCTTCCTTTTAAAATTTAATTTAATTTGTCAAAGTTTGCATGTTAATTTTTATATTAAATGTATATAATCATGTTTATAATCAATAATATTTCATATACATATAATTATATTATATTTAATAAATATATTTAAAAAACTTAGTTAATAATTATGTTCGAGTCGAGTCGAGCCTAGGCTTTGAAAAGTCAAACCCAAACCCAGCCTAATTTTTGATCTGGCCTAAAAATTTTGACGAAACCTGATAAATATATCTAATATTTTTGTCCAAATTCGATCAAATATCGGATGAGTTTTCAAGCTTGGACGGGTAGCTTGACCCTTGAGCTGGTCTAATTATACGTAGTTAAATTTTAAGATATATACATATATATTTTTTATTTATGGAATTGAATTAATATTTGAAAATGATACATAAAGAAAATGATACATAAACAGTAGTTAATTAAGTTTTATAATTTGTCAACGTAAATAACTAAAGAAAAGAGCATACCATTAATCTTTTGTTGAAGAGTTGTATCTTTCAAAGGGGATGAGGGTGGAATTTCAATTTTTCTACAAATTCTGCATAAGAAAATTTTTGCTTAACTGTGACAATATTTTCAGATGGACTTGTAACGCGGTCTTTACTTCTATTTTTGACATCTTAAAACTTTCTGCGAAATTTCTTGTGGTTATAGTCTCTTTCTTTCTTTATGCAATGTCAAGCATTTATGTAATTAATTCCACGATGCATCTTGGCCGCGTGGGTCCAATTGAATTTTTTACTCTGATATGAAAAATCTCAATCCTTTGATATGAAAAATCTCAGTCCTTTGGCAATGACTTGTATATTCTTTAAGAGTGAAACAGCATTTTAGTAATTAAGGAAAAAGAATAGCAAAATGCATTATTAATATATAATTATATATGTTAGAATAAGTGATAATGTCTTGACTTCTGTGATATATAAAATTTTTCATTTTGATACTTTTATTTTAAAAATGTGTAACATAATATTTGTATTATCTTCTTGTTTGTCGATTCAATATTCAAAATTAACAGTATTAAATGGACTTATTGTAATTATTGTTGAATAAGATGATAATTTATAATATTTTTATCACATCATCTCACAATATCGTCAAAATTTTAAATTGAATAGTTTGAATTGTGCTATTGAAGTAAAATGTAGTTGCATTTTGATCATATGATAACTACATGAATGTCATCTTGTCCTACATTAACTATATTAATGAGTCATGTTCATCATTTTAGTATCACACCTAATGTGTAATATATAAATAATTGATTTTATTTAATAATGTAATTAAATAACATGATATGAATAAAAAAAACATGTATTGATGTAGAATAACTGTTTGTTTATGCAATTTTTTTATATTTTTGTATTTTTTAATCAAAATTTTACCCATGTCGATAAATCTGATCTTTTCTATTTTAAGCTAAGTAAAAATCATTGATTTTATATATGATAAAATTTTGAAAAAGCACAAAAATATCTTGCAATGACTGTTACATGATTGACACACGCATTCCACGGAGAAATGTGTACAACGCAACTTAATTTTATGATGATATGACAAAAATGTCTTATATCACCTATTGAGCGATAATTACGTTAAGAGCTTATTTGATGATTTTAATTCAGAATAAGAAATTAACATACGAATAGCTAATATAAATATCACATCACAGTAAAAATGTTTTTATAGTATTTAAATCAAATATGAAATTATTATTTAAAATAATAAAAGGAGATTTATTCGATTTCATTACTGCTTGCAACAAGTGATAAAACTTTTTGTAAGTAGGAGCTAGCTGTCAGCAACAGGAATCCTTAATTACTTCCTTAATTAGCTTATTTAAATCTATATTTTACGAGCATTCATACAAATCATAACCAGAAGTAATTACAGGAAAGACTTGTGTATCACGTCCATTGACCTGCACATAGAAAGCAGACCCAATGGACCAAATTGGAGAATCTTTTTCCATACGGCATGGGCAAAGAACAACTTGTGGTACGTATTCTTCATTTCTTCTACACTTTCTAACCTTCTCTTCCTATTTTCTAGACTTTAGAAGCTAGAAAATTGACTAGGCTAAAAGTCTCTCCGTTCAAGATTTCTATACATTAATTGCAAAGAAAATTCCAAAGTTCTTTCTGTTGGATTTATCTTATTGTGTACTAGTAAAATCAACTTAATCCGAACTTAATTTCAATTAATTTAAATTAATAAACACTTCAATAATTTGGATAGTAACATACTCAAATTAAATAGTATGATTTTAATTAAGTATAATATTATATTATATGTATATAATCATGTTTATAATCAATAATATTTCATATACATATAATTATATTATATTTAATAAATATATTTAAAAAACTTAGTTAATAATTATGTTCGAGTCGAGTCGAGCCTAGGCTTTGAAAAGTCAAACCCAAACCCAGCCTAATTTTTGATCTGGCCTAAAAATTTTGACGAAACCTGATAAATATATCTAATATTTTTGTCCAAATTCGATCAAATATCGGATGAGTTTTCAAGCTTGGACGGGTAGCTTGACCCTTGAGCTGGTCTAATTATACGTAGTTAAATTTTAAGATATATACATATATATTTTTTATTTATGGAATTGAATTAATATTTGAAAATGATACATAAAGAAAATGATACATAAACAGTAGTTAATTAAGTTTTATAATTTGTCAACGTAAATAACTAAAGAAAAGAGCATACCATTAATCTTTTGTTGAAGAGTTGTATCTTTCAAAGGGGATGAGGGTGGAATTTCAATTTTTCTACAAATTCTGCACAAGAAAATTTTTGCTTAACTGTGACAATATTTTCAGATGGACTTGTAACGCGGTCTTTACTTCTATTTCTGACGTCTTAAAACTTTCTGCGAAATTTCTTGTGTTTATAGTCTCTTTCTTTCTTTATGCAATGTCAAGCATTTATGTGATTAATTCCACGATGCATCTTGGCCGCGTGGGTCCAATTGAATTTTCTACTCTGATATGAAAAATCTCAATCCTTTGATATGAAAAATCTCAGTCCTTTGGCAGTGACTTGTATATTCTTTAAGAGTGAAACAACGGGAGCATTTTAGTAATTAAGGAAAAAGAATAGCAAAATGCATTATTAATATATAATTATATATGTTAGAATAAGTGATAATGTCTTGACTTCTGTGATATATAAAATTTTTCATTTTGATACTTTTATTTTAAAAATGTGTAACATAATATTTGTATTATCTTCTTGTTTGTCAATTCAATATTCAAAATTAACAGTATTAAATGAACTTCTTGTAATTATTGTTGAATAAGATGATAATTTATAATATTTTTATCACATCATCTCACAATAGCGTCAAAATTTTAAATTGAATAATTTGAATTGTATTATTGAAGTAAAATGTACGTGGCATTTTGATCATATGATAACTACATGATTGTCATCTTGTCCTACATTAACTATATTAATGAGTCATGTTCATCATTTTAGTATCACACCTAATGTGTAATATATAAATAATTGATTTTATTTAATAATGTAATTAAATAACATGATATGAATAAAAAAAACATGTATTGATGTAGAATAACTGTTTGTTTATGCAATTTTTTTATATTTTTGTATTTTTTAATCAAAATTTTACCCATGTCAATAAATCTGATCTTTTCTATTTTAAGCTAGGTAAAAGTCATTGATTTTATATATGATAAAATTTTGAAAAAGCACAAAAATATCTTGCGATTACCGTTACATGATTGACACACGCATTCCACGCAGAAATGTGTACAACGCAACTTAATTTTATGATGATATGACAAAAATGTCTTATATCACCTATTGAGCGATAATTACGTTAAGAGCATATTTGATGGTTTTAACTCAGAATAAGAAATTAACACACGAATAGCTAATATAAATATCACATCACAGTAAAAATGTTTTTATAGTATTTAAATCAAATCTGACATTATTATTTAAAATAATAAAAGGAGATTTATTCGATTTCATTACTGCTTGCAATAAGTGATAAAACTTTTTGTAAGTACGAGCTAGCTGTCGGCAACAGGAATCCTTAATTACTTCCTTAATTAGCTTATTTGAATCTATATTTTACGAGCATTCATACAAATCATAACCAGAAATAATTACAGGAAAGACCTGTGTATCACGTCCATTGACCTGCACATAGAAAGCAGACCCAATGGACCAAATTGGGGAATCTTTTTCCATACGGCATGGGCAAAGAACAACTTGTGGTACGTATTCTTCATTTCTTCTACACTTTCTAACCTTCTCTTCCTATTTTCTAGACTTTAGAAGCTAGAAAATTGACTAGGCTAAAAGTCTCTCCGTTCAAGATTGCTATACATTAATTGCAAAGAAAATTCCAAGGGTCTTTCTGCTGGATTTATCTTATTGTGTACTAGTAAAATCAACTTGATCCAAACTTAATTTCAATTAAATTTAAATTAATAAACACTTCAATAATTTTGATAGTAACATACTTAAATTAAGTAGTATGATTCTGATTAAGTGTGATATTATATTATATATTATATGTGTATTAGACCGGATGGATTTGTATATGATAACATAATGAGAGGTCTTTACTCTCAGCTTATATATATATATATATATATATATAATATATATATATATATATATATATATACACACACACACACACACACATACGGAGTCGGTCCATTAAATTTCATCACTTCTGAAAAGGAATTAGAATAGCACTCTCCCTTCTCTTTCGCTCTCCTTCTCACCATCTCTTGTTCTCTCTCCGATGCAAGCTCAAGGACAGTCAACAGAGATTATTCAGAATGTATTTCAACAACATAGTAGAGTTGTATAATGAAATTGAGCTTTTGCCCGCATCTAGGTTATTTTTAGTCTGGTGTTAGTAACTTGGTGAGCTTTTAGCTAATTCTAACAATTGGCATCAAAACTAGATTCATCCAAAAGTCACTAACTGTTACTATTTTACAGAAAGAACTCCATTAAAGCTCGAAGTAAAGCTTTTTTGTTTTTTGGGTTTTCTGAAACCCATTTTGTTTTCAGTATTTTTGAGCTTAAAGTGGTCAGATTCTTGTTGTAGAGGAATATATGATTGAAAATCCCTCAATTTTGGGCCAAAACGGTCCTTCTCCTACTGAATCGGGTCAAAGAATCCGAACTACGGCAAAACGGGTTCGTTGTTAAGGAAGACAACTGCATGCACCAATTGAAGCATCTGGCGTGTACATTGCACATGCCTAGGGGTGTAAAACGGGCTGGGCGGGTCGCACGGATACGGGCCAAGCCCGTTTAGGCCTGTTTTTAAACGAGTCAATTTTTATATGCCCGGTCCGTTTTTAATGCGGACCGGGCTGGCCCACAGGCCAAAAATTTTTAAATAAAAATAATAAAAATAAATTTTAAAAAATCATTAAAATTCATATGTAAATACAATCTAAATATAATTACAATTCACTTACAATATTTTAAAATAAATAATTACAATCTTGAAAAAACATAAATTTCTATTAAACATTAAACTCTTCCAACTTCTTTTTTTTCACTATTATACATATAATGTCATGGTTTGAATTCAAAGTAAAATTACATGAATTCTTTTTTTTTGCTAGAATACAATAAAATCATGCCATGTATTATTTTGTAAGAAATAAAAATACATTAATAATATAATTAAAAAAAATGAAAAAGGGCCTAAACGGGGTCGGCCTGCGGGCTTGTGAACCGGCAGGCGCGGATTGTCGACCCGTGCGGGCCAACCTTAAAAACAGGCATAAAAAAATGAATCCAGCCCTTAAAAAGCCCGCGGGTTTAACGAATCGACTCGCATGCTTCAGTCCGTTTTACACCCTTACACATGCCAAAGGCACTATGCTTGGTGTGTGCAGCCCTTAAAATAAAAGACAAGAAAAAAATTAGCCCATTTTGGGCCATACGGTTTTGGCTCCCTTTTGTATTTTGGGCCTTTTTTAGAGCTATTTTTTGGTTTTGTTTTTAGGCTGATTTTTTGTATGTTTTATAGTGAGCCATTTCCTTAATTTAAATATTGGGTCACCATTTTATTTTAGGCCATTTTGAATTATTTGAGCCATTTCATTTATGTGAAATCCCCTAAATTCTTGTAATTTTGCCATAATTGTATAGTATTTCAGCTGAAGAAAGGATTGAATAAAGGTGATTTTCTAATATCTAAATGAGATATATGGGACATATGTGGAATTAAAGCATTTAATGGTCAAATAGTCAAAAAGGTCAAAGCATTGAATGGTTAATGGCTGAGATGAACATGCATTAAAGAGGCATTAAATGCCATTACATGACTCATCATCATCTCTACTAGCCAAGGTCGGCAACCCCATCTTCCTCTCCCTCTCATTCCACTCCAAATCCCTCTAAGTCTCCATTTTCTCACCTTGACAAGCTACCTCGTTCCCCCGTCGAATCAATAAGTTTCTTAAATGAAAAACGATCCTTGTCGATAGCTTAAGCCATGTCTTTAATATAAAAGGCTGAATCAAAGTGGTTAAGGAGATCAAAAATCCTAAAAATTGGTGAATTATAAAGGTAAGGGATGGAAGTAGCTTTAGTTGATTTTATTGATAGTTGGAGTTGTATAGAGTTAGTAAACTATATTTATTAAGGTTGAATTTTATGAAATTATGCAGCTTTGAAGAAATGAAAAAGGACAAGTGTTGGTGCAACCAAGCTTGGGGATTAATTGCTATTTGAGGTAAGGAATTTATGTAACGGACGTAGGGTGGCTATGTCCGCATGTTTTATATGTTTTAAATGTCTTGGAGAGAAGTACATGTTGGTTTAAATGCAGGAAAGGTTGACATTTTGGGTCCTAATCCTAGTACCAATTAGGCTAGGAGCAGCCGACTACTTAGAGACAATCAAAACGGAGATTTTCGAAAACCGAGACAAACCAGTAGACCGCTATGTAAGCCAGTCGACTGCCATTTTCCCAGAATGTCCATTTTCCCAGAATGTATTTTGTTTCAAACCAGTCGACTGCTATATGGGACAATTGACTGCTTTTATTGAAAAAGCATTCTGTTTCAAAACCAGCCGACTGCCCAGGGAGCCAGTTGACTGCTATGCTTTCAAAAACATTCTGTTTCAAAAACAGCCGACTGCCCAGGGGATCAGTCGACTGCCTTTTCTCGAGAAACATTCTGTTTCAAAACCAGTCGACTGCTATTTGGGACCAGTCGACTGCCCTATGTGTATTTTGAAAAATAAATTATTTGAATTTCAAAAAGGAAAAGAAATTCAATAAAGCCAAATGTGGTATAGCAGCCAACTGCCTTAAAGACCAATCGACTGCCTATTTGAAAAGAAGGTTTTGAAAACCTATTTCAAGAAAGGATAATTGTATTTGCTAAAAGTTATATGAATAATGTTTTGGAGACTATGAATTTCTTAAAAAGAGCATGCACATTATTTGTACTTGTACTTAACTGAGGAGCTCTAGTCCAGCCCTCAGACCCGCAGTAAGGTACCTGACTAGTGAGCACTGTGGGCTATAGACAATGGCCATGAGTCTGTTACTTGTTTCGACTTTGGGGAGGATCCCTGGCTCATACGTGGGTACGCCACTTATTTGATATCTCTTAGGATTATCCCTTACGAGATATATTTGCGGTATCCTTATGAGATCTCTTATGGATTATCCCTTACGGGATATATTTGCTATATCCATTACGAGAATTACTTGGTGCATGAATTCTGTTGGATATAAATTGTCTCCCATCTATTTGAAAGTATTTGATATTATTTGTACTTGCATATATGATTTCACATGATTTGAGATCCATGTAAATATTTGAAAGAGATGGATTTACTTGTATTTGATAATTGCGGGAAATATATATATGGCATATGCTTTATAATGATTTTACATGACATTATAGAGCCAAGCAGGAAAACTACATATAGTGATATAGTACGCTCTTTTACATAAGTTTCTTACTGAGCATAAACTCACTCCTTTACAAACATTTTTCATACAGATTACTTGAAGTAAATCCCCACTCCGGATAGAGGAGCACATTTTGGGTTCCTTTCGATATACCTTTGAGACACACTTCCCACTAGTCATTGAAGGTAGAATCAGTTGGCCGTTACTTTGGCTATTGTACAGTACAATATCACATTAGTGTATATTTGGGGAAATAGGTTATGTAAATATTTGAGATCCTGGTGTATGTGACACATGTTTATAAATGAAAATTTTATTCATGTGAAATTGATATCATGTTTTGATAATAATGCCTAAACCATGAGAAGAAGTAAGGTTGACATTGATAAACTAGTCAATTTATTTGTTAATTGAAGAAGAAATTAGTTGTTATTTGGATAGTGACGAGGATGTCACAATTTATATTTTTTGTTGAGGCATGTGGTTATTTTTTTAGTTAGGCTTTATGATTTTAATTAATTTTGGGCCAAAATAATTTTCGCATTTATATATTTTGTTATTTTAACTGGTCATTTAGTATTAAATTAATTTTGGATAATAAAATTAATTAAATTTTGAGGCCATTTTGCTTAATTAATTTGAGGGCCATAATTGATTAATTAATTTTATTCTACTATTAAATTTGGATTTATTATTGGCCATTTTGCATAATTAATTAATAGGCTATTTTGGATTATAGTTTTAAGGGTCATTTTGATTAATTAATTATGAACCATTTGGTTAATTAATCATTGGGCCGTTTTGGTTATAATTAATTGTTATGCCCAAAATTAAAAATGTATAATTGAATTTTTGGAGAAATTAATTATGAGGTAATTTCTAGAAATTAGCCCAAAATTAAAAGGTATAATTGAATTTTTGGAGAAATTCATTCTGAGGTAATTTCTAGAAATTCAATTACCCATTTAATTCATAATTCACTTAATTTTGAAATATACTCATGCCCATAAAATGTTCTTGATAATTGACCTAATTAAATGAGTTTAAATAAATTATTTTGGTATTCTATTTAAGCCAGTTTTTTGGATTTGGATCTATCCATTCCGTTAATAATTTATTTAAACAAATAAACTATCTAAAATAACATTGTCTTATTATTTGAATATTCACAATTATGTGGGATAAATTGATTGATTAATTAATGTTGGGCCTAAAATTGCTATATATGCTTTATGAATTGCATATTTTGGGTGTAGTTAATTTTAGTCAATTAATCATATGAATATTTTTAAAGTTATAAATCATTAATCGGATTGACTGGTACTTGCCTGTCGTAAGAATGGTCATGAAGATTTTTTGACGATTATTCTGGTAATTTTAAAGAGAGAATAATAAGACAATGCTTAGTGATTGTTGCATAATTTATTAAGATCTCTAGAAGTAACAATTCTCTCCCTGTCAAATTGCTTGTTGCTTTGAAAAATGCTTGGGTAAGAGAGGATTCTAGTTTTGATATAACATGATTTTCCTACCCTGTCGTTAGGCGATCATTTAGGCTTGTATTCAACTAGTTCTGTCTTATCTTCTACAGCGTGTTATGGAATAAATTTAATATTTTTTGAGTTATTCCACTAGTTAGTCCACTAGCTTCCATAAATTCTGGTTTGTCTATGCAACTATCACATACAAAGTCTCTAACAGGATTAAATTAGATAGATGGTGTGAATCACTCTCTACAGTTATGGGCATATTGAACTTAGAAGTAGCTCGAGAGTCAATCCATCTTTTGTACCTAATAGTGTGAGTTCTTTGAGGACAAGATATTAAAATGGAATTTTGGGAACACTTAAGTGAGAATTCTTTGATTATATAGGGTATACCATTAATGAGCGCATTAGAAAAAGTGTTCCAATTAGTGATAATCATAAAGTATTTATGGATGCCATTAGAAATAGTTCGCATAGGATTGATAAAGGTTGCAATAAGATCAGTTACATATGTGGCAAATTTCGTATTACTTCCTTTTGGGGTAAAGAGCAGGAAATCTTTCAAGTTCATTGATCTTATTCAGCTTACCTTAATGGACAAAAGGAAGTATGGCATTTAAATATCAAGAGTGATATTGTCATTGTCGTAACGGCTTCGCGCTCGACGATTTTAAAAAAAAGCGTTTAAAAACAAAAATGGGAGTCGCCACCAATCCTTTTTGACTAGGTGTGATTGGCCACCTGAAAGCGTTTATCTTTTCAACAAAATCTCAAAATTAATTAAGTTTTATTACAAAGATAATCTTTTGGTCTGCGAACAAAAATTGGGTTCGGGGGTACGGTTACGTATGGGGAAGGATTTGCACCCCCACAACGCCCGTTAAAAAACGGTACCATTCTAATCACATGGTATCCTTTGATTTTAATAAGATAGTCTTGGCTTTTGATTATATAAATAATTAGCGTATTTGTTTTAGGAAAAATTGTTGTTATAAAGGGATTCATTATGAAAATCCACGTGAGTACCATTTATTGAAAAATTAAATCAAATATCCCAATCCTCTGGTAACATTTGAAATAATCCCTTTCACCTAGGGATCAGTCAAGAAATCACTACTTGTGAGTCTCATGACATCCCATCCTCGGTAGTACTCATGCTATTTTGTAATTGATCGAATTCATGCAGTATGAATGAAGATGCGTGGTGCATATGAAACTTGAAAGAAATTTTATTTATTTTAATTATATTGATGAAATCCTCAATATTGAGAAATTTAACTAAATATCCCAATACTCTGGTAACATTTAGCTAATTCCTCTCACCTAGGGATCAGTCAAGAAATCACTACTTGTGAGTCTCATGACATCCCATCCTCGGGAGAATCTCCTTTATTATTATTTATTTTCGCACACGATGCAAACATATGATTTGTGATGCATATGGAATTATAAAGGGAATTTTATATTTTGATTTTTATTAATGAAATCCTCAATATTGAGAAATTTGGCTAAATATCCCAATACTCTGGTAACATTTAGCTAATCCCTCTCACCTAGGGATCAGTCAAGAAATCACTACTTGTGAGTCTCATGACATCCCATCCTCGGGAGAATCTCCTTTATTATTATTTCCAATTAATATTGTTAGCTTTAAATTGCAATATATATTTTGAAATGACAAAAACTTAAGTAAGCTTTAATGTCTTAATTCACATTGTAAATTTGCTCATCACACATGATTTTCTCAATTCATTTTCAAGTGATCATATCAAACTTAAGACCATGATTTAATTACATACTCTTATTGGTCTTAATACTTTGTAATGTCTTGAATATTTTAGAAAATCACTTGATGAATGTTTGGACAATATTTTCATTTGAGAAAGTCAAGAAAAACTCCCTTAAAACTTATAAATGGTTTGGGTTGAATTAGGATCAAAGGTCATATCATTTCTAACCCAAAAGTGCAGGAAAAATGCCCTCTGGAAGAAAAGGATCGATCCCCACTGTAGCAGGATCGATCCCTTTTTGGCAGAAAGTCTTCCCAAGGTCCCTGAAGCCCAGAATCAAGATTCTGGACAAAAGGGATCGATCCCCACTGTAGCAGGATCGATCCCTTTGCACCAGAAAGCCCCCAACGGCTAGTTTCTGTGAGACACAACGGCTACTTTCTGTTTTGGCTCCAACCAACGTCCACAAACCATCCAAGGGACTATAAATAGAGGCTTAGAAGCTAAAGGAAGGAAGGGGAACAACCAAGCAACATCTTTCATCATTTTATTCATCTTCCTCAAGCCTCAACATCAATTCAAGAGATAAAGAGTCTTCATCTTCTATCACTCATCTATTTCTTGTATTGCTTAGCACAAACTTTGTATAGGCTTTTACTTGTGCTTAATCTCTGTAATCACTTGCCTATCTAGAGGCCTTCTTTGATTACATCTCTTGTAAACCAAAATCATTCCTTGTAAAGGGGAGGTTTCTCTTTAGCCTAAGAAAAAGAGGGAGGTTACTCTTTAGCCTAAGAAAAAGAGGGAGGTTACTCTTTAGCCTAAGAAAAAGAGGGAGGTTTCTCTTGAGCCTAGAAAAAGAGAGAGGTTTCTCTTTAGCCTAGAAAAAGAGGGAGTGTAACAAATTCAAGATAGTGGATTTGGAGAAAATCCTTGGGAGTGTCTCAAGGTAGAGGACGTAGGCAAGGTTGCCGAACCTCTATAAATCGCTTGTGTACATTTCTCTTTCCCTACTCTCTTTAATTACTTGCAATTATATTTGTGCTTATTGTATTGAATTTGGATTGCATGATTGAATAGCCTAGAGAACTTAGAAAATATCAATATAGGCTAGAGAATTTAGAGAAATCGAAAAACGAGCTTAAGGGTAGTTAAAAACCGATTCACCCCCCCTCTCGGTATAGCCTATAGAGCCAACAATTGGTATCAGAGCTTGGGCTCGAGATTGAATTAGATTAACCTCTATCGAGCAAAACGATCTTAAATGGCTCACTTGAATGTAGGCACACCCCTAGGAGAAGAGGGACAATCGTTAGTTAGACCTCCACTCTTCAATGGAGAGAATTACTCATATTGGAAAACTAGAATGATGTTATTTGTACAATCTAACGATTATGAAGTGTGGAGAATTATAGTGAATGGTCCTAGAATTCCTATGAAGAAAGTAGATGGAAAGGATGTCCCTAAGAGTGAGCATGAGTGGGACACAAATGACATGAGAGTGGCACAATTGAATGCCAAGGCCATGCACACTCTCTTTTGTGCATTAGGTCCCAATGAGTATAATAGAGTGTCCCTATGTGAAAATGCTAAGCAAATATGGGACAAATTGGCCATCACACATGAAGGGACCAATCAAGTGAAAGAAACCAAAGTAGGTATGCTCACACATGATTATGAGCTATTTAGAATGAAAGAAAATGAGTCCATTAGCGAAATGTTCACTAGGTTTAATGATATAATTAATGGACTTAAGGCATTAGGCAAGAGCTATTCCAATCTAGAAATGGTTAAGAAAATCTTGAATAGCTTGCCTAAGTCTTGGGAGGCAAAGGTAACCGCAATAGAAGAGTCTAAAGATCCAAATACCTTGTCTCTAGATGAACTTATGGGCTCCCTACTTACATATGAGATGAAATTGAAAAGAAATGAAGTGCCTTCAAAGAAAGTAGGGGTAGCACTTAAGTCTTCCACTCATGAGGCCATTGAAGATGATAGTGATGAGAGTGGAAATGAGGAAGAAAAGGAAATGGCAATGTTTGCCAAAAGATTTAATAGATTTATGAGAATGAAAGAGAGAGAGAGTAATAGGAGACATCATAGGGGAGAGTCAAGTAGAAGAGAAAAAGATCACTTAGTGTGTTATGAATGTAATGAACCGGGTCACACTAAGTTAGATTGCCCCTTACTTAGGAAGGAAAAGGATAGGAAGCCTAGGAAGAAAGCATTTGTGGCTACATGGAGCGATAGTGATAGCTCCGATGATGAAAACATAGATGATGAGGTAGCCTACACATGCTTTATGGCTATTAGTGATGATGAGGCTAGTTGTAGTTCTAGTGAAGATGATGATTATACATTTGATGAACTACAAAATGCTTTTAATGATTTAGCAAATGAATTTCAATGCATGAATTCTAAATATAAGAAAATCATTGCTAAATTAAAAATAGAAAATGAAGCCTTGATAAATGCTAAGCTAGAATTTGAAAAGAAATTAGAAAAGGCCAACTTAGAAATAAATGATTTAAATAAAAAGAACACAAATTTGCATAACTCATTTTCTAGGTTTTATATGGGTCAACAAAAATTAGATCACATGCTTGAGACCCAAAGAGCTTTCTTTGACAAAGATGGGTTAGGATATAATGCAATACAAAAAGAAACTCATCTAAAGAATTTCCTAGTGAGCAAAAATACTATGCATGATTTATCTCTTACATGCTCACTATGCAATAGAATAGGACACTCTTCACAAGCATGCACTTATAGAAAAACTACATTTAGAGGAAGAGTAGTTAAGAAAATGTGGGTACCAAAGCATGCAATAAATAATGATGATTTATGCTTGAAATGGATCCCAAAAGGATCAAAAATTGTGAACACTAACTCTCATGGACCCAATAAAATTTGGGTACCAAAGCATGCATAAATTTGTTTATTGTAGGAGTGTTAGAGCATGGGAATACAATGGAACAATGGGTTTGAATGCTCTACACATCTCCATGGAGATTGCTTGTGCCAATGAGAAAAAGGAAAAGCTTGAGGATCCATCACAACAATTCTTCAAAGGATAGCTCAAGGTGGACTCAACAATTCAAGGCAAAGCATACTCAAGCAAAGGAGTTTTGTAAGATTAATCCTTTACTCCTTTAAACTTTTATTTGATTATTTGTGATTTGATGAGAAATTTGGTTGATGATTAATGATGCATTGTGAATGAGCAAAAGGCATGATGAATGATTGTTGAATGCTTGATGGACTATTCTTGATGAATGAAAAGCATGATTTCTGCATTTTGAGCAAGTTTTCTATGTGTTGATGATGTATTTTCTTGCCTCAAATTGCCAAATATGTCATATATGCAAAATGCCTTGTCATGAGCCTTAATGAAGAACTTGCATGTTAGAAATCATGGCATGTTGTTCACAAGATGTATGTTTTAATGTTATATATGCTTAAAATCTATGTGAACAAGTTTGTTTTGACATATTTATGTAATTCAATGCATTGGTTTGGTCAAAATATGCTTAAATCTTAAAATGACCCCCTTTGAGGCCAAAAATGCATTTTATTGTGAAAATTCTTCCAAAAATTGCAAAATCTTTTGCAAAATGGTTTTTGATTCATGTTTTTCATTCATACAAGTCCAAAATCATGTTTTACAAATGTTTGAACCTTTACTTGGACTTAAATAACTCAAAAACGGAGTTTTGGTACCTCACAAGTTGAATTTTCTGTCAAAACAACTGCAGAATCTGCAGGAACATATGAGGGATCGATCCCCACTGTAGCAGGATCGATCCCCCCAGGCCAGAAAAGGCACTCCTGCATGTTTTCAACCGAAATTGAGAAGAACTTTTCATTGTTTTGATATTTTCTCTCTTCTCAACTTAAAATTCATTGTTTTAACTTCTTTTTGATGATCGGTAATATATGAAAACTCATTCTTCATCGATATCATGCCTCAACTCCATCAATTAATATCATTTCCAACAAATGGTATCACTCTCAACAATCAATATCATTTTTCATGAGCTCACAAGTGCTAAATCAGTTTTCTCATTGAAGATGGTTATGAATTGCATAAATCTTGAAATAATCTTGAAATATATTTTCAATGAATGGTTAAACATAATTTTGAGATTTATTTCAATGATTTGTGTAAATATTTGAGAATTTGATGAACATGTGCATAATAGATTATGATTTCTTGTTCATCTTAGTCAAGCATGCTTAGAGAATTTTATCTTATAACTTGACTCTCATATTCCCATTGAGCATCATGATATAATTCTTAGTGGAAGTTGAATAGTTAAGGTCATATACTTTAATGATAAAATGATTGAAACTTGACCTTATTGATTGATTTTAAATATAAATTCAACAATTGGTAATGGTCATTGGCCTATAATTTGTGATGATAAATGGATCTTAAATGTTTAAATGCATGAAACTTTATCATTCTTGTACTTAAAGAACTAGGGTCTTAATGACAACACCAACATTCAAAGATAAATGCAAACTTGAACAAACTTAATATCCATGCATTTATTATTTGAATCTTTCTTTGCTCATAATTGGTTAAGGACTTGAATTGGAAAATGAGCATAGGATTTTTGTGCTTGAAACCATGGAAGAAAATGTGTTTGCTTGAATTCTTTGATTTTTTGAATCTTCCATATGGTATAAATTTGTGAATATGAATATGGATTAATACTTTATGATAGTGTGCTAATGATTAATAGATCCATATGCATATTTGATGATATGTGTTGTGTTCTTGCATATTTAGAATGATTATTTTCTTGACATGAACACACTACACATAGATATTGGATTCATGCAAAATGCCTAAGTCAACCATTAGTAACAATTGGTATTTAGATTGAAATAACAATTAGTATCATTGGCAACCATATTTTCAATAATTGGTAAGCCAAAACTAAATTGCCAATTGGTATGAGCTTTAAATTGACAATTCTTCTTGTGCTCTTTAGATTGAAATGACAAATAGAGAAGAATTCATTTAGGATATTTTTGCATGAAACTCTTGTGTGCTAGAACTTGTAGTTACTTGCTATATGTCTTAATTCTATGCACACTCTTACTTGAACATGATTTATGAGCACATGCATATGATATGTTATATAATTTTAGCTCATAATCATGATGTATTACCATGCACCTTAGTTGGACCTTAGAGAACAATTGATATACTTAGGTGCTTGCTTAACTTCTTACCAATTGGAATCTTCTTGCAAAATTACTTATCAACAATTGGTATCAAAATTATTTATAAACAATTGGTATAGGAAAATAAGCCTTGTTCTTTGCATGAATATTTCATACTCTTTATGAACAATTGACTTATTTGTTTGTGCTATGAGTCCCATGTACTAACATGTTTCTTGTTGGATGGAGCATATTCTTTTATCTCTTCTCACCTAGCCATGATTTTAGGGGGAGCATATGTTTTTATTATTTTTTCCTTCTTTTTGCTATGACAAAAAGGGGGAGAGATAGATAAAGGGAGAGATAGATATAGGGAGAGATATTAAGGGGGAGAGATAATGAGGGAAAATTCATTTTCAAAACCCATGCTTATATTAAGGGGGAGCTTTATAAAATCCTGCTTTATTTGAGGGGGAGTATTCTTTTCAAAGAATTTTCAAAGCAAATTTACATTAAGTTTTGTCATATCAAAAAGGGGGAGATTGTTAGCTTTAAATTGCAATATATATTTTGAAATGACAAAAACTTAAGTAAGCTTTAATGTCTTAATTCACATTGTAAATTTGCTCATCACACATGATTTTCTCAATTCATTTTCAAGTGATCATATCAAACTTAAGACCATGATTTAATTACATACTCTTATTGGTCTTAATACTTTGTAATGTCTTGAATATTTTAGAAAATCACTTGATGAATGTTTGGACAATATTTTCATTTGAGAAAGTCAAGAAAAACTCCCTTAAAACTTATAAATGGTTTGGGTTGAATTAGGATCAAAGGTCATATCATTTCTAACCCAAAAGTGCAGGAAAAATGCCCTCTGGAAGAAAAGGATCGATCCCCACTGTAGCAGGATCGATCCCTTTTTGGCAGAAAGTCTTCCCAAGGTCCCTGAAGCCCAGAATCAAGATTCTGGACAAAAGGGATCGATCCCCACTGTAGCAGGATCGATCCCTTTGCACCAGAAAGCCCCCAACGGCTAGTTTCTGTGAGACACAACGGCTACTTTCTGTTTTGGCTCCAACCAACGTCCACAAACCATCCAAGGGACTATAAATAGAGGCTTAGAAGCTAAAGGAAGGAAGGGGAACAACCAAGCAACATCTTTCATCATTTTATTCATCTTCCTCAAGCCTCAACATCAATTCAAGAGATAAAGAGTCTTCATCTTCTATCACTCATCTATTTCTTGTATTGCTTAGCACAAACTTTGTATAGGCTTTTACTTGTGCTTAATCTCTGTAATCACTTGCCTATCTAGAGGCCTTCTTTGATTACATCTCTTGTAAACCAAAATCATTCCTTGTAAAGGGGAGGTTTCTCTTTAGCCTAAGAAAAAGAGGGAGGTTACTCTTTAGCCTAAGAAAAAGAGGGAGGTTACTCTTTAGCCTAAGAAAAAGAGGGAGGTTTCTCTTGAGCCTAGAAAAAGAGAGAGGTTTCTCTTTAGCCTAGAAAAAGAGGGAGTGTAACAAATTCAAGATAGTGGATTTGGAGAAAATCCTTGGGAGTGTCTCAAGGTAGAGGACGTAGGCAAGGTTGCCGAACCTCTATAAATCGCTTGTGTACATTTCTCTTTCCCTACTCTCTTTAATTACTTGCAATTATATTTGTGCTTATTGTATTGAATTTGGATTGCATGATTGAATAGCCTAGAGAACTTAGAAAATATCAATATAGGCTAGAGAATTTAGAGAAATCGAAAAACGAGCTTAAGGGTAGTTAAAAACCGATTCACCCCCCCTCTCGGTATAGCCTATAGAGCCAACAAATATTTATTATGTCATTCTATTTAACATTAAAAGTATTTAAACAAATGAATGAATAACTAAAACGGGAAAAGGAAATATACCCTCTCGGGCGGGCGACCTCTTTGAGCGGGCGAACAAGTGGGTGCTCTTTCTCCTCAGGCGGGCGATCTAATTTCTCGTATTGTCTAACTCTCCGAATGTTCCCTCTCTTCGGGCGAACAGACGAGTTCCTTCTTTTTGGCTGGCGGGCGGGCGAGCTTCTCGTATTGTCTAACTCCCCGAATGTTCCCTCTCCTCGGGCGAACGGAAGAGTTCCTTCTTTTTGGCGGGCGGGCGGGCGAGCTTCCCGTATCGTCTAACTCCCCGAATGTTCCCTCTCCTCGGGCGAACGGATGAGTTCCTTCTTTTTGGCTGGCGGGCGGGCGAGCTTCTCGTATCGTCTAACTCCCCGAATGTTCCCTCTCCTCGGGCGAACGGACGAGTTCCTTCTTCCTCCTTTTGGCTGGCGGGCGGGCGAGCTTCCTGTATTGTCTAACTCCCCGAATGTTCCCTCTCCTCGGGCGAACGGAGGAGTTCCTTCTTCCTCCTTTTGGCTGGCGGGCGGGCGAGCTTCCTGGACACTGCCGCCTCCCCTACCTTTTTCTTTTCTCCTTTTCTCCCCCCTTTTTTTTTTCTTTTCAACTATAACAGACCATCTCTTTTTCTTTTTCTTTTTCTAACTCATTTTCTTTTCCTTTCTACCAAAAACTCCAGAGTCTTGCCACAAGCTCTCGGGTGGGGGTGACTTCTGACTGTCGCCTATTGGGAGCGCAACTCGGACATGGCTCCTTTCTTCACGGGCGGGCGGACTAAAGCGGATCTTAGTTTTCTGTCCCCAGGTGGGCGAGTTCGTGAACGGGTCGTGGTTTCCGTGTCGGGTCGAGTACGCACGCGGATCCCTTTTTATTTTTCCTTTTTCAGTTGCAACGGGCGACCCCTATTCCCTTTATTTATCATAGTTCACGCCACACACAGAAACTAAAGCTCAAAAACCTCTCAACCGCGCTCTCGCTAAACTACTGCCGGCTACTGAGCGCCACCTTGCAACGGTCTCCGTTGGTCTTCCGGACAGCCCTAAAAATACTTCCCTCGACTTCCTCTTCTCAGATCTGGGATTTGTTTCCCCTGAAAACAGCTTGAACCTCACTAATCTTGCCCTTCGAAAAACATCTCACCCTTCTTTTCTTTTTTCTGTTTTTTGTTTGCTCGATTTTTCTGGTTGATGGTTCGGTTTTGGTTGTTGTTGCTTGGTTTGTGTTTTACGAGTGGGGGTTTTAGATCTGGGTTACGGGGTTTCGGTAATGGTGGTGATGATGAGACGTCTCAGTGGTGGTGTTTGGTGTTGGTGGGTTTCGGTGATGGTGAGGAATTGAGGATGATGGTGTTGGTAATGGGGGTGGCGAAGGGATGTCGATGGTGGTGTTTGTTGTTTTTGTGATTTCTGTTCTCTCTTTTTTTTTTCTCCCTGGAAGCCGTCCCCTTCCCTCTGCTTGGTTCTCTTCTTAAATCAGTTTGAAACCTCTTCCCCTAGCCTTTCAGAATCACAAAATCTGTAGGTCACTGTTGGGTTAGGATTCACGGGATGGGGGGAGATGACTTGAGGTGAGGCTTGTGACAGGGGCGTGGTCTGGTCGCCGGCGGCAGTATGGGTAGGTGATTTGGGTAGGTTTTTAGCATTTAATGTGATGGGGTTTGGTGAATGATTTAAGGGAACCGGCGGCAAAACAACAAAAACAAAAATAATAATAATAATAATGATAATAATAATAATAATAATAAAAAGTAATAAAAAGATAATAAAAAAGAAATGATAATAATAATGATATTAATGATATGAATAATAACAAAATAAATAAGAAAAATGAAAATATAAGAAATAAAATATAAAATAAAAATAATAAGAACAAAACTTGTCAAAATAATTTGTGAAATTCGGACAAAATTAGGTGTCTACAGCTGCCCCTCTTTGCTTATTGCTGAGAATCAGGATAAAGCAAAGACAATAGACAACAATTTTGTCCAATTCAAAACCTAATTTTTTTCTGAAATATGCTCCTCTTGCAGCAGAGGCGATGAAACTTTAAAATTTTTCTGGAAATGGGCTCCTCTTGCAGCAGAGGTAATGAAACTTTAAAATTTTTCTTTTCTGAGAATGTGCTCCTCTTGCAGCAGAGGTAATGAAACTTTAAAATTTTTCTTTTCTGAAAATGTGCTCCTCTTGCAGCAGAGGCAATGAAACTTTAAAAATTTTTTTCTGAGAATGTGCTCCTCTTGCAGCAGAGGCAATGAAACTTTAAAATTTTTCTTTTCTGAGAATGTGCTCCTCTTGCAGCAGAGGTAATGAAACTTTAAAATTTTTTTTCTGGAAATGTGCTCCTCTTGCAACAGAGGCGATGAAACTTTAAATTCATTTTCTGAAATGTGCTCCTCTTGCAGCAGAGGCGATGAAATTTTAAATTCTTTTCTGGAAATGTGCTCCTCTTGCAGCAGAGGCGATGAAACTTTAAATTCTTTTCTGGAAATGTGCTCCTCTTGCAGCAGAGGCGATGAAACTTTAAATTCCTTTTCTGAAAATGTGCTCCTCTTGCAGCAGAGGCGATGAAACTTTAAAATCCTTTTCTGAAAATGTGCTCCTCTTGCAGCAGAGGCGATGAAACTTTAAATTCCTTTTCTGAAAATGTGCTCCTCTTGCAGCAGAGGCGATGAAACTTTAAAAATTCCTTTTCTGAAAATGTGCTCCTCTTGCAGTAGAGGCGATGAAACTTTAAAAATTCCTTTTCTGAAAATGTGCTCCTCTTGCAGCAGAGGCGATGAAACTTTAAAAATTCCTTTTCTGGAAATGTGCTCCTCTTGCAGCAGAGGCGATGAAACTTTAAATTCCTTTTCTGAAAATGTGCTCCTCTTGCAGCAGAGGCGATGAAACTTTAAAAATTCCTTTTCTGAAAATGTGCTCCTCTTGCAGCAGAGGCGATGAAACTTTAAATTCCTTTTCTGAAAATGTGCTCCTCTTGCAGCAGAGGCGATGAAACTTTAAAAATTCCTTTTCTGAAAATGTGCTCCTCTTGCAGTAGAGGCGATGAAACTTTAAAAATTCCTTTTCTGAAAATGTGCTCCTCTTGCAGCAGAGGCGATGAAACTTTAAAAATTCCTTTTCTGAAAATGTGCTCCTCTTGCAGCAGAGGCGATGAAACTTTAAAAATTTTTCTGGAAATCAATCCTTAATCTTGATTAAACTTGGCACTGGTAAAATTGGATTCGAAATTTTCTTGATCATGAGCAAATTTGCCCCTCTTTTTCTTTCTCTTATTTTTTCTTTTCTTCTTCTTCTTTTTCTTTCTTTTCCTTCTCTTCTTTGTCTCTTCTTCATCTTCTTCTTCTTCTTTTTTTTTTTTGTGCTCTTCTCTTTTCTTTCTCTTTTTTTTTTCTTCTTTTTTTTTCGAAACTTTATGTTCACATTTTTCAATGTTTGGCAGATGCAATGATCCCTGATGCAAATGTAACAATGCCAATGCAACAATGCTAATGCACATTTTTGGTACTTGAATTCTCCTAGTGTGGATGAAAAGCAAATGCATGTATTGATAAAGCCATTCAATTCCTATTGTGGTAATCAAATTCTCAGAGCTGTCCTTTGTGTCCTTTGACCTTTTTACCCGTGGTTCATGGACTTGTCATAATTTCCACTTCCTTTTGTTTCGTTCTCTTATCTCTCTTTTTCCTCCTTTCTCCCCCCTTTTCTTTCTTCCTTTCTTTCTTGTTTTTTTCTTAGTAATGTTAGCAGGTAGATTATTGTTTTAATCATCCTCTTCCTTTCAATTTGATTAACAAACACCATGCATTCCTATACTTATCCGGTTAGTTGTAGAATAACCAATTTTAGAAGAAAACATTTATTATCGGGCTGACAAGAGAAAATGATAACAAAAGTACAGTTCGGTAGCGGAAGCCACAAGGGTCAAGTGATGAATTTTGAGGAATGGTGACCAAAACAAATAATGAATGTCCAGATAACCCTTCACGAACCAAACCAGTGCCTTCTTCGGAAAAAACTAATCCGTCGATGTCCCCTGTCGCACTGAGTTCATCCGGCTGATGCCATGCTCCGCATGATTTCAATCTCAGGCGTTGATCTTTTCTCATTTAAGCCGCCTTTTCAGGTTTTCGACTTAGACATCCCCCCCTTTATCCAAACTGCCCTTTTTTGGGTTTTCAGTTTGAATTCTCCTTTCATTTTCCTCTTTTTTCTTTTTCTTATTTTTTTCTTTTCTTCTTTTTTTTTTTTTTCTTTTTCTTCTTTTCTTCTTTTTCTAAGCGTAGTATTTCTTCACAGCATCGGAATTTATTGGATTAGGCAGGTCATTCCCATCCATTTCTGTTAAGATCAACGCCCCACCTGAGAATGCTCTTTTCACTACATATGGCCCTTCCCAATTAGGTGTCCATTTGCCCCGATTATCGTGGTGATTCGGGAGGATCTTTTTCAATACCAATTCCCCTTCACGGAAATGCCTAGGTCGAACCTTTTTATCGTGGGCCAGCATCATCCTCTTCTGGTACATTTGACCGTGACATAGTGCTGTAAGCCTTTTCTCTTCTATAAGGTTCAATTGTTCAAAACGACTTCGAACCCATTCAGCCTCGTCTAAGTCTAATTCCATTAAGACTCTTAGGGAGGGGATTTCTACCTCAACAGGCAGCACCGCTTCCATGCCGTAAACCAAAGAAAAAGGAGTTGCCCCAGTAGAAGTACGCACTGACGTTCTATAAGCATGCAAAGCGAATGGCAGCTTCTCGTGCCAGTCTTTGTATGTGCTGGTCATCTTCCCCACGATCCTCTTAATATTCTTGTTGGCAGCCTCTACGGCTCCATTCATTTTCGGGCGATACGGGGCTGAGTTGTGATGCTTGATCTTGAACTGCGCACATACTTCCTTCATCATGTCATTGTTCAAATTGAGGGCATTGTCCGATATAATCCTTTCTGGGAGCCCATACCGACATATTATCTCCTTCTTTAGAAACTTACAAACAGTAGACTTAGTCACATTTGCATAAGAGGCAGCTTCCACCCATTTGGTAAAGTAATCTATCATCACGAAAATGAATCTGTGCCCATTTGATGCCTTAGGAGATATGGGTCCAATCACATCCATTCCCCACATAGAGAAGGGCCACGGTGGTGCCATGACATTCAGTGATGTTGGGGGAACTTGAATCTTGTCAGCATAGATTTGACACTTGTGGCATCTTTTAGCATAATCTATGCAATCTCTTTCTAGTGTAGTCCAATAATATCCTGCCCTCATAATCTGTCTAGCCATGAAATGACCATTTGCATGTGCCCCACAAGTTCCATTGTGTATCTCTTCAAGAATCCTTTTAGCTTCGGACGCATTAAGACATCTCAGCAACATCTGATCCCGACCCCTTTTATACAAAATGTCTCCATCAATAAGGAACCCCATTGCCAGTCTTCTGAGGATCTTTTTATCATTCTCCGATGCATGCTCTGGGTATTGTTGATTTTTAAGGTATTGCATGATGTCATAATACCAGGGTTGTCCATCCGTTTCCTCTTCAATGCTAGAACAGTGAACTGGAGAATCTCTCATGCGCAGCTTGATTGGTGAAACATTTGCTTCCGTCTCCATTTTAAACATTGCAGCTAGTGTTGCCAAGGCGTCAGCAATCTGATTTTCTTCTCGAGATAAATGTTGGAAGATGATATCGTCAAATTGTTGTACAAGGTCAGCTATGTACTTTTGGTACTGAACTAGCTTCTGATCCCTTGTTTCCCATTCACCTCGTAACTGATAAATAACCAGTGCTGAATCTCCGTAAACTTCCAAGTTCTTGATTCCCCTCTCGATTGCAGCTTCTAAGCCCATTGCACAAGCTTCGTATTCAGCCATGTTGTTGGTACAGTTGAAATTTAATCTAGCTGTGGACGGGTAATACTTTCCATTTGGAGATACTAAAATTGCCCCTATCCCATGCCCTAAGGCGTTGGATGCGCCGTCAAAGAACATTCTCCACTGTCTGCTATCAAGCTCTTCATTCTCCGCTTGAAAGATAGACATTATATCTTCATCTGGAAAATCTAACTTGATAGGCTCATACTCGTCAGTAGCACGATCTGCCAGGAAGTCGGCTATTGCCCCACCTTTGATTGCCTTTTGGGACACATACACAATGTCATATTCGGATAGCATAACTTGCCACCTAGCTAGTCTTCCTGACAATGAGGGTTTTTCAAAGATGTATTTGAGGGGATCCAATCTAGCTATCAACCAGGTCGAATGATACAACATATACTGCCTCAATCTCCGAGCAACCCAAGCCAATGCACAACACATTTTTTCTATGGTAGTGTACTTGGTCTCGTAATCAGTGAACTTCTTGCTCAAGTAGTAAATGGCCCGTTCTTTCTTGCCCGTATCATCATGCTGGCCCAGCACGCATCCCATAGAATTTTCATGGACGGTCATATACAACAACAGAGGCCTTCCTACAACCGGCGGTACTAGAACAGGTGGATTTGACAAGTACCTTTTCACTTTTTCAAAAGCCTCTTGGCACGCCTCATTCCATTCTCCCGGATCTTGTTTCCGAAGTAACTTAAAAATAGGATCACATTTAAGCGTAAGTTGCGAGATGAAACGGGAAATATAGTTCAATCTTCCCAAAAAACCTCTTACTTCCTTCTGTGTGCGTGGGGGTGACAGATTTCGTATCGCGCTGATTTTGTCCGGGTCCACTTCAATTCCCTTTTCGCTGACTACAAACCCCAACAGCTTTCCTGATTTAACACCAAAAGTGCATTTGGCAGGGTTTAGCTTGAGCTGGAACTTCCGTAGCCTTTCAAACAGCTTTTGAAGGTTGGCTACATGATCCTCTTCTCCTCGGGACTTGGCAATCATGTCATCCACGTACACCTCTATTTCCTTATGCATCATGTCATGGAAAAGGGTTACCATCGCTCTTTGGTAGGTGGCCCCGGCATTCTTTAAACCGAAAGGCATGACTTTGTAGCAAAATGTGCCCCAAACTGTCACAAAAGTGGTTTTCTCCATGTCATCCTCAGCCATTTTAATCTGATTGTAGCCCGAAAAACCATCCATGAACGAAAACATGTAGTGTTGGGCTGTATTATCCACCAAGGTATCAATATGCGGTAATGGGAAATTATCCTTGGGACTAGCTCTGTTTAAGTCCCGATAATCTACACACATCCTTACTTTCCCATCTTTTTTTGGTACCGGGACTATGTTTGCCACCCATTCCGGATACTTAGCTACTTTCAAGAACCCCGCATCGAATTGCTTTTTTACTTCTTCCTTCACCTTTAACAACATCTCGGGCTTCATGCGCCTAAGCTTCTGTTGTACCGGCTTACTTTCCGTTTTCAAAGGCAGGCGATGCTCCACAACTTCGGTATTTAACCCGGGCATGTCTTGATAAGACCAAGCAAACACATCCACATATTCACGAAGCAATTCCTCTAGTTTCAGTCTCTCGGTCAATGGAAGTGCTGCGCCCACCTTGACCTCTTTGACTTTCTCATCATCCCCTAGGTTGACCATATCAATAGCTTCTTTGTTGGGTTCGATAGGTCCTTTTTCGTGCTCAACTATTGGAGACACAGCATCGTCGTCTGAATCTTCATTGTTATCGAGTTCGTCGACGTATATAGAATTTTCAAAATCAAACCCCGGATAGCCGTTAAGGTTATCTTCACATTCATTATTCATTTTCCTGAAAATGTAAAAATTTGACAGATGTGGTTGGTTGTTCATACCAATGGTAGTGAATGAAAGGAGAAAACAGTTATGGAAATGATGATGGATGAAAAGAAAGTACTCGAAATGCACTGAATTTGTTAATTTATTGAAATGATGATGAAGATCAAATTTACAAAAGAATCTTCTAGAACTCTCTAGACCAAGATGTTGATAATCTACCTTACTACATTACAAAAGGAAAAACAACAGATAGAAGGTATCCTTTCAACAATCCAGTCTTTCAGCTCTGTGCCCAACAACGCCATCATTTCCAAAAATTGAGATTTCTTCATGCATTCTTTTAACTGAGGAACCCACGAGAGGATCCTTTCACAAGTCCTCTTTCCACTGCCTCTAATGCATCGGGTGATAACATCCGCCAAAGCGAAAAGTGTCATAGAGGTATGGTATCACCATCTTCTCCGCCTTTTCTTCGTATCCCTGAAGGCGAGCTATTCTTTTCCTCCTCCTTTCTTCCAGCATCCTTCTCCTCTCTAAACCAGTGGCTTTATATCCGAGACCGAACCTATTCTTGTTTTCCTCAATCTTCACAGGCTTCCTTCGTCCTTGGAGATTCTTCCCCAAACCTCTTCCGACACGCCAGCCCTTTTGTAGTGTCTGCTTGACAATCATCTCAGTGGTGGTTGACAATCGAGGGGTGGGGATTCTCGACCCTTCTCCTACATATGTTGCATTCACGATTTCAAAGGCCCTAAAAGAGCATTCCAATGCTTCTTCGGCTGCCTCAATGTAGGGTACAGACAAGGGTTTGGTGATCAAGAGGTCTTCTTCTCCTGAAACAGTTACTTGTTTATCACCAACAACAAATTTCACCTTCTGGTGCAATGACGAGGGAACAGCGCCCGCCATATGGATCCACGGTCTCCCCAGTAGGAAACTGTATGACGGCGAAATATCCATCACTTGGAAATGTATGTTGAAAGTGACCGGCCCGATATCAATAGGGACTTCGATATCACCAATCACATCCCTTCTGGAACCATCAAATGCCCTTACAACCATGTGACTGGGTTGTATGCAAGAAATGTCAATAGGCATCTTCGCCAACGTGGCCATAGGTAAGACATTGATCGACGACCCGTTGTCAATCAAAACTTTGGCAATTGTATGGCCCTTGCAGCTGGTAGTGATGTTCAAGGCCTTAATACTCCCTCGTCCTTCCGGCGGAATTTCGTCATCACTGAAAGATATTAAATTTGCCGCTGTAATATTTCCTGCCAACTGGTCCATACTGTCGACCGGAATATCATGAGGCACATAAGCTTGATTCAACACCTTCATTAAGGCGTTCCGATGCGACTCTGAGCTCAACAGCAATGATAATAGTGAAATCCGAGCAGGCATCTTATTCAATTGCTCGACCACACTATATTCGCTGTGCTTGATCAGTTTCAAAAATTCCTTTGCATCCTCTTCTGATACTGGCTTTTGCAGTTTCTCCCCTTGATCTTTGGAAGACAAAGCTTGCTCTTTTCCTTTTTTCATCTGACCCTCCTCCTCTCCTTCCTTCGCTTTTCCCTTCCGGGCCCTCTCCAGCATTTCAGGAGTATAGCACCTCCCGCTTCGAGTGATTCCCCCTACTCCACTTATGTTGGCATTATCTAGCAAAGCCGATCCGTTCGAACCCACGTCGCCCGATCCTTCAATCACTGCTTTGAACTCGTACTTCCAAGGGACGGCCTTGTTGTTCTTATAAGGGAAAGAACTTGGAACTTTGATTATCATGGTGGGAGGTGTGACAACATAAGCTTCTTCCTTCTCGGGACTTGACTTTTCCTTATAAAACACTGTCAATGGTTTTCCCCAAGGATGATCGTGTCCCGAAGATTCATTCGAGGCAGCGCTCACTATATCTTCTTCCTCCTCCGTATGGAACTCGATCAGAAATGAATCCATCATTGATTGGACTTTATGTTGAAATTGATGACAGTTTTGGATAGAGTGGCCAACATGCCCCATGTGATATTCACAAGTCTGTTCTGGGCTTGATTCGTCCTGACAAGTCCCCGAGTCTATCGGCATAGGTTGAATCATCTCGGCTTTGAGTAAAGCATCGAATACTAGACTCATCGGAGTCTTAACCTCTTCCACGCGTCTCCTTATACAACACTTCCCCAAACTTCAGCCGTACTAACTGATCCTCCACTGTGACTGGGAAGTGGGTTTGCATTGATACTGGGTTCCTCCTCCTTGGAAAAAGTCAACCTCCCCGATTTGACCAAATCTTGCACCTTATACTTCAGGGCCGTGCAGTTTTCCGTAGAATGGCCTGGGTTCCCATGATAATCGCATCGGGCGTTAGAGTCATACCATCTTGGGAAAGGTGGTTTCATCGGCTCCATAAAAAGGGGAGCAATCATGTGGCCTTTTACAAGTTGCTGAAATAAGTCTGTGTATGACATTGGGATAGGATCGATAGGAGGTCTTTCAATATTTCTTCGGGGAGGCCTTTGGCTAGTAGTTGGGTTACTGTTTGGCTGGTAAGGTTGGGCCATAGGTGTCGGTGCGTAGTAAGGTGCTGGAGGGCGAAGATTTGGTTGGAATGTCTGTGGCTGAAAAGAATTTTGGTAGGGGGTATATGAGACATTGTTTGTGGTTGGGGAGTAGGGTTGGTAATTTGGATAAGGTTGGGGTTGTGGCTGAAACCGGGGCGAGTAAGGTGCCCTTCCTTTATACCGGGGTGTTGTGTGGGTGACGGCTTGGGTTTCAACCTCCTTTTTCTTGGATAACCCACCTTTCTTTGGATCATTACTTTCCAACTTCCCATTCTTAATTGCATTTTCGATTATTTCCCCTGTGATGACCATGTCAGCGAAATTTTTGGTCGCATTCCCTATCATGCGCTCATAATAAGGTGCTTTCAAAGTGTTGACAAACATCACCGTTGTCTCCTTTTCAGTTAGAGGCGGCTGGACTTGGGATGCGAGGTCTCTCCAACGTTGAGCATACTCCTTGAAACTTTCGCTGGCTTTCTTCTCGATGTTTTGTAGAGATAGCCTATCTGGGGCCATATCCGTGACATGTTTGTACTGTGCGATGAAGGCTCTAGCCAGGTCACTCCAACTGTGGACGCGTGTACGATCCAGCTGTACATACCATCTAGCAGCGGACCCTGTGAGGCTGTCTTGGAACACATGCACCAACAGCTTGTCATCGTGATTATACGCGGCCATTTTGCGACAGTACATTGTCACATGAGTAATAGGGCATTTGGTCCCATCATATTTCTCGAAGTCAGGAGTCTTGAATTTAGGAGGGATTACCACATCTGGAACTAAGCACAATCCCATTGCATCTACTGACCCGTAAAAATCACTACCCTCGATGGCCCTTAGCCTTTCCTCTATAATGCTGAACTTCTTTGAGTCTGAATCCCCTTTCATTCTGACACACTACCCCTTAACTTCTCTTGTTCTTTTGGATCATCTAAGTCGGGGACTTGAATTGGATCTGTAGGTCTTGTCCCTTGAACGGGAGGTATAGGCACAGTGATGTGAGGTTGTGTCGATGTACTCGGTGCGCCTGGATACATGTAGGCGTAGCTGCCCATAGGTTGTGGTGGAGGTGGAGGCATGCCTTGTAAAGATTGGGCATGGAGAGGGGTAAACCCTGGAGGGTATAGAGGGTCTTCATCTCCCTGAGGCTTATCAGTCCCTTGGTTAGGTGCTTCTCTAGCCACTTCCTTTTCTCGGTTCGATCTTGTCATCATTTCCATTAGAGCGGCTAACTGACCTCGGATTTCTTCTTGTGCCTTCTCCATTCTGTCCATCCGATTATCATGTTCTTCCTCCATTGCTCTTGAACGCGACCGGGTATTGTATGGGTGTTTGGGTATTTGGACTGGAATCTTGAATGTTGAAGCTACCCAGAATCTTGATTACCACAATTAAGGAACTAATTACTACATGATGCAATCTTGAAACATGAATATGATGAATGTGATGCAAGATGAATGACACTTTGAGGGATATTTAAACCATAACAATTTCAACAAAAGGAACTTTCATTCATTCAACAAGTCACTTGTTACATTCCGATCATATTCTGATTAATCCATAAAAACGACTAACTTGTTGATATTGATCCTTTGCCTCATCTAAGAAGTTCAGCAGCCTTTGCCGTATTTTTCTGTTGGGAGGATTTCTTGTTTCAATGCTTCAGCCTTGTCGACCATCTCCCTCGCCTTTGTCACGCCTTGCAAACTTGAGTGGCCATATGCTCTATATATTGTTGTCTCCCAAACTTCCCACTCTCCATATCATGCTTGCATCTTGCCAGGTCATATCCATATCTCCAGTTGTTTTCACTTTGCTCCCAATCTTCTATGATCACTTTAATGTGGTTCTTATGTATTTGTAGCTGCTCCTCTAGCATTTGAACCTTTTGTTGCAACGTGGCTTTGTCATCATCTATCTCGACTTGCTTTCCTTTCTTCAACTTCTCTTTTAGTTCCTCGTTCTCTTTCTGACATTGAGCTAGCTTCCTTGCGCTTGCCGAATACATGCCTTCCCAATTTTGTCGTTCTTGGGACAAATGAACGACCTCTTCTTCACTTTTCTTGGCCTTGTGTGCCCAATGTTCTACCCTTCGATGCAAGTCTTCTAATTCTCTTTTCCTTTCATTTGAAGTTTGCATGATTCCTCCGACTTTCATTTCAGATCTCAACTTCTTGTTCTCTAAGTGCAGGTTTCTGAGATCCTTGTTGGTGACGTGGTGTTCTTGCCGACTTTCTGGAGCTTGGCTTCTCGCATCTCTGCCTCGTACTTTAGCTGTTCCATCTCTCTTCGAAGCCTCAAATTCTCTTGCTTCCATCTTTCTTCATCTATCTTGAACTGCTGCCTAGCGATTTCAGCCTCGGATACTTCTATTTCCGGTTCTAAAGGCATGCTGCATTCACTTGGGAGAAAAACTACCTCCCTTACTTGCCTTGTTCTCCACATCAAGTATTCCGGGTAGCTTTATCAGAGAGAGGCCCAAGGTTGATTCTCCGTGCTCGCTTCCACGATCGAACTACTTGCTCACCTTTTTTGATTGCCTTGGGCTCACCATAGGAAAACTCCAAATCACTAAGCCCTTGTGTTAATGGAATAAATTGTTTAGCTCCAAACTGTCTTAATACCATAAGTGGCGCATAGCTTATCCCTCCCCATGGTCCTAGAAGTTGCACCCACGGATCTTCTCCACATCGATACAAGACCGGTACATGAGGCATCCACGGAGTCATCCATACAATCTGTTTATCTCCGAGTCTTTCCAAAAAGTCCACCCAGTCTTCCTTACTTTTCAGTTTTGGCCACTTACTGTTGCAGAACTCTCTAACCGGAGTGCGATGATGTAGGAAAGTCCTCTTGAAAGCCTTTTCCACACATTTAAAATGACTTTTGGCCCAAACATGCAGTAGCTGTGCACATCCCACAAATCGCCCTTCTCCGTTCCTCCTACAGTAATTTAATGACCTGAAGGTTTCAGCTAATATGGCAGGTGATGGGTTCCCGTTATTCTCAATTTGCTCAAAAAAGTCTATCACTGACACTTCAATGTGCCCTAGCACCTTCGGAAAGACAACCATCCCATAGATTGCCAATGCAAAAACTGTCAACCCCTGCTGATCACTGAGATGTCTCTTGATGAATTCGTGAAGAAAATCCCACGGCATACAAACATTGGAACCCTTCTCCTTTTTATGGGAATCTATGTCTTCCGGTCTAACTCCCATAAGCTTGGCCAGCTTTTTGCGGTATCCGGATTTTGGCTTTCGAACATAAATTTTATCCGGACTTTTCAAATCTATACCTACCAAGACAGAGTACTCCTCTACCGTGGGTGTCAAATCCATTCCATTGAAAGAGAAGCACCTATGGGAGGGGTCCCAAAACTGAATAGCAGCTCTGATCAAGGGTTCTTCAACTTTTACAGCGATCAAAGACTCTATTTGGCCGTACCTCTCATGGAAATCCCTTTTCCCTTCTTCACTGATTTGATCCCATAAGTTGGCTAAGTCTGTTAAATTATTTTGCTGGAGGTTCAGATTCACTTCTTGTGGGAGCGAGGACACAAAATTCCAATTCAGGCAATCCCCTTTTACTTGTTGACTCTTTTCAGACCAAATTTGTACCTCCCTATAGGAATCACACGGAACATTCACAGATGACGAACAAGCTAGCCTTTCTATGGATTCAGTGAAAAATTCCTCGTCGCAAAGAGCCATGGTTAAAATACCCCCTATGTGACTATGCGATGCAAGAGTTCATGCAAAAAGAACAAGAAAACAAATACAAATCAGTATGTGTGTAAAATATGAACAAAGAAACAAAAGGCAGATAAAGGATGGAATGTTTATTTATGTCCTATCAAGGGTCACTCTCATGAATGGGAAGGAATGGCCCTAACTTAGGTTGGTCCCCTCACAACACATTATATGCTGGTTTGAGTTTTCTCATATCTAAAAGGTTCCCAAATCATTCCATACTGTCGTCCACTCTGGACTAGTAAGGAACAGATCTGAGTGGGAGTATTTCACTTGCCATTGCGGAGGTGATTACCTCACGAGAGCATAGCTACTTTACCCCCTCCTAAAGAGGACGGAACCCGGGTGTAGGGCTCATGTCATGCAAATGCATTGATGTATGCAACAGTGTATGCACATATGTTCTACTTTATTTATTCAATCAACATCTTCATACACAAAAATGTAATGAATCAATATGAAAAAAAATGGATGAAATGAAGTTTTCATTTATTTATGTGGATTTTATTTCACTTTTCCTCTCTTCTTTTCATTTTTAATTATTTATTAGAAAGTAGATTAAATTTAAATGCCAATTCAGACTATCAAATTAAAATTTAAGATACCACATGATTATTTAATGGCTTGACCCTCTTAGCGTCCCCAGTGGAGTCGCCAAGCTGTCGTAACGGCTTCGCGCTCGACGATTTTAAAAAAAGCGTTTAAAAACAAAAATGGGAGTCGCCACCAATCTTTTTTGACTAGGTGTGATTGGCCACCTGAAAATTTATCTTTTCAACAAAATCTCAAAATTAATTAAGTTTTATTAAAAAGATAATCTTTTGGTCTGCGAAACAAAATTGGGTTCGGGGGTACGGTTACGTTGGGGAAGGATTTGCACCCCCACGACGCCCGTTAAAAAACGGTACCATTAATCACATGGTATCCTTTGATTTTAATAAGATAGTCTTGGCTTTTGATTATATAAATAATTAGCGTATTTGTTTTAGGAAAAATTGTTGTTATAAAGGGATTCATTATGAAAATCCACGTGAGTACCATTTATTGAAAAATTAAATCAAATATCCCAATCCTCTGGTAACATTTGAAATAATCCCTCTCACCTAGGGATCAGTCAAGAAATCACTACTTGTGAGTCTCATGACATCCCATCCTCGGTAGTACTCATGCTATTTTGTATTGATCGAATTCATGCAGTATGAATGAAGATGCGTGGTGCATATGAAACTTGAAAGAAATTTTATTTATTTTAATTATATTGATGAAATCCTCATATTGAGAAATTTAACTAAATATCCCAATACTCTGGTAACATTTAGCTAATTCCTCTCACCTAGGGATCAGTCAAGAAATCACTACTTGTGAGTCTCATGACATCCCATCCTCGGGAGAATCTCCTTTATTATTATTTATTTTCGCACACGATGCAAACATATGATTTGTGATGCATATGGAATTATAAAGGGAATTTTATATTTTGATTTTTATTAATGAAATCCTCAATATTGAGAAATTTGGCTAAATATCCCAATACTCTGGTAACATTTAGCTAATCCCTCTCACCTAGGGATCAGTCAAGAAATCACTACTTGTGAGTCTCATGACATCCCATCCTCGGGAGAATCTCCTTTATTATTATTCCAATTAATATTTATTATGTCATTCTATTTAACATTAAAAGTATTTAAACAAATGAATGAATAACTAAAACGGGAAAAGGAAATATACCCTCTCGGGCGGGCGACCTCTTTGAGCGGGCGAACAAGTGGGTGCTCTTTCTCCTCAGGCGGGCGATCTAATTTCTCGTATTGTCTAACTCTCCGAATGTTCCCTCTCCTCGGGCGAACAGACGAGTTCCTTCTTTTTGGCTGGCGGGCGGGCGAGCTTCTCGTATTGTCTAACTCCCCGAATGTTCCCTCTCCTCAGGCGAACGGAGAGTTCCTTCTTTTTGGCGGGCGGGCGAGCTTCTCCCGTATTGTCTAACTCCCCGAATGTTCCCTCTCCTCGGGCGAACGACGAGTTCCTTCTTTTTGGCTGGCGGGCGGGCGAGCTTCTCGTATCGTCTAACTCCCCGAATGTTCCCTCTCCTCGGGCGAACGGACGAGTTCCTTCTTCCTTTTGGCTGGCGGGCGGGCGAGCTTCCTGTATTGTCTAACTCCCCGAATGTTCCCTCTCCTCGGGCGAACGGAGGAGTTCCTTCTTCCTCCTTTTGGCTGGCGGGCGGGCGAGCTTCCTGGACACTGCCGCCTCCCCTACCTTTTTCTTTTCTCCTTTTCTCCCCCTTTTTTTTTTTCTTTTCAACTATAACAGACCATCTCTTTTTCTTTTTCTTTTTCTAACTCATTTTCTTTTCCTTTCTACCAAAAACTCCAGAGTCTTGCCACAAGCTCTCGGGTGGGGGTGACTTCTGACTGTCGCCTATTGGGAGCGCAACTCGGACATGGCTCCTTTCTTCACGGGCGGGCGGACTAAAGCGGATCTTAGTTTTCTGTCCCCAGGCGGGCGAGTTCGTGAACGGGTCATGGTTTCCGTGTCGGGTCGAGTACGCACGCGGATCCCTTTTTATTTTTCCTTTTTCAGTTGCAACGGGCGACCCTATTCCCTTTATTTATCATAGTTCACGCCACACACAGAAACTAAAGCTCAAAAACCTCTCAACCGCGCTCTCGCTAAACTACTGCCGGCTACTGAGCGCCACCTTGCAACGGTCTCCGTTGGTCTTCCGGACAGCCCTAAAAATACTTCCCTCGACTTCCTCTTCTCAGATCTGGGATTTGTTTCCCCTGAAAACAGCTTGAACCTCACTAATCTTGCCCTTCGAAAAACATCTCACCCTTCTTTTCTTTTTTCTGTTTTTTGTTTGCTCGATTTTTCTGGTTGATGGTTCGGTTTTGGTTGTTGTTGCTTGGTTTGTGTTTTACGAGTGGGGGTTTTAGATCTGGGTTACGGGGTTTCGGTAATGGTGGTGATGATGAGACGTCTCAGTGGTGGTGTTTGGTGTGGTGGGTTTCGGTGATGGTGAGGAATTGAGGATGATGGTGTTGGTAATGGGGGTGGCGAAGGGATGTCGATGGTGGTGTTTGTTGTTTTTGTGATTTCTGTTCTCTCTTTTTTTTTCCCTGGAAGCCGTCCCCTTCCCTCTGCTTGGTTCTCTTCTTAAATCAGTTTGAAACCTCTTCCCCTAGCCTTTCAGAATCACAAAATCTGTAGGTCACTGTTGGGTTAGGATTCACGGGATGGGGGGAGATGACTTGAGGTGAGGCTTGTGACAGGGGCGTGGTCTGGTCGCCGGCGGCAGTATGGGTAGGTGATTTGGGTAGGTTTTTAGCATTTAATGTGATGGGGTTTGGTGAATGATTTAAGGGAACCGGCGGCAAAACAACAAAAACAAAAATAATAATAATAATAATAATGATAATAATAATAATAATAATAATAATAAAAAAGTAATAAAAAGATAATAAAAAAGAAATGATAATAATAATGATATTAATGATATGAATAATAACAAAATAAATAAGAAAAATGAAAATATAAGAAATAAAATATAAAATAAAAATAATAAGAACAAAACTTGTCAAAATAATTTGTGAAATTCGGACAAAATTAGGTGTCTACAGTCATCTAGGAGAGGAGATCTTTCAGGTTAACAAATTTCATTCAGCCCTCATAATGACATACGCCAATATTAATGCCAAAAGTAATATAATTGAAAGGTCTCAATAAAAGGTCATTCAAAAGGAAGAAATCTGCCAGGCCCAATTCCCGTTTTGGTTCCACCAATACCTCTGAATATCAATGTGTGCCATTTTTGTCATACACTTGGGCGCTAGGCGGTCGATTGTAAGAGTCTTCTAAATTGGGATGGTGTGAAAATGTGTTTTGTTAGCTTTTATTTTGGATCCAATCTAGGAGGTACACCCTCTAATTGTTAATGGTTGGATATCAATGCTATTATTGATAAAGCCATAAGCAACTAGAGACTAAATAAGGAGAAATAGTTAGGAATATTGTGATAACCACGAATTCTCTTATTTTTGGAGTTAGGTATTTGTAAATTTAATTTCAGATGTTAATAGACTAGTTGAAATAAACAAATATAATTGTTAAAGGATTGGAATATTTCGAAATTATAATACTTGATCAATTGATAAAAAAAAATCTGAGTTTATAATATAATAACATTTATGTGTGGCTTAAGTGAAATAAATTGATTTTAAGGGGTAAATAAATTAACTTAAGGTGGATATTTGTATGTTAAAATTTTATTAAAAAGAGTTAAATATCTACCTCCAAAATCCACAAAACCGACCTCCTCTTCTTCTTACTGCTTTGCTGCCCGATTTTTACTCTTTCTTCTCTAAAATGTTTCACGTGAGCCATACCAAATCTCATCTTTTCTTCAGCCACTCATCCAATCTCTTTCACAAAACACCTTCCTCACATCAAGATCACCTCAAATTGGGATTAGAGTGCTGAATAAAAGAAAATTGAATGGGTTTTGGAGAAGCTGACGTGAAGGAATCAATGCTGGTTGGGAGTGAAATGTCTCGGTTATGGCAAGAAGATATGAATTGGTGAGTTTTCAATTGTTTCTAGCTATGTTCTTTCATTTGCTCATGAATGGATGATGTAAATTAAGTCTTGAATTGAAACAAATTAAAGAGTAAAGGAAACAGGGAGGTTCGGCCATGGAGGGGGATTTATGGATTTATTGTGATTTTAATATTTGTTTGGGTAGGAATTAGTTTTAGTTGATGAATGGAACTTGGATGAGAATTGGGATTAAATGATAAGTTGCAGGAAGATAGCAAAATGGCGTGAATGATGGGTTTTTTGCCAAAAACAAGGGCTGAATGATAGAGATGAATTTTCATGTAAGGGAGATGTTTAATGTTTTTCCTAGATGAATAGAAAAAGGTTTATAAAACTAGAATTTATTTAAGAGTGGAAAACATTATGGGGGAGCTATTAGAACTCTCGGCTAGGCAAGGAAAAATGAGGAAGATAAGTCCTAATGGGTATTTGGCCAAGGATAAGTGAAATAAAAGATTAAAGAGTGGTCCTGTTCAAGCAATTTCAAGGTACAAAAGAGTTAAAATAAATACAAGAGATAAGTAAAGAATAATTAAGGAAGTAAATTTGGAGAAAAATATAACTTGTGTGTATAAAGAAGTATGTGGTTAGGCTTAAAAATAAGATTGCAATAGGAATTTCCATAAATTTAGAAGGAAGAAATAAATTAAGTATTAGAAATTTTAAATGAGGAGATAGAAATTAATAAAACAATTGTTATAATTGGAATATGGAATTTAAAATATATTTGGAATTTCTATGCAGTTTTGAATTCGGGAAATAAGGAAACGTAGAGGCGTCAGTGGATTTTTATACTACGCGGAGTAGAGGTAAGATACATGTATAGAAGTTGTATAAAACATGTTTTTTTTGCAATTGAAAATTCATTGAAATCTCGTTTTAATCGTTCTTATCCATTTTTCTTAAATACAAGAAATAGAAATTATCTTTAATTCCTACAAGTTTAAATATTTCATTATATGAAATGTTTTACATGAGTTGATTTAAATGAAATGATTTATATGCATTTAATTACATTAAATGATTTACATGAAATGAGTACATGATATGATTTATACAAATTAAATTGCATGCGATGACTTCCATGAATTTCATTATCTGAAATGATTTATATGAATTTCATTATATGAAATGAATTACATGAATTGCATTACACGAGTGATTTGCAAGAAATTAATTACATGAATTTCATTGCATGAATGATTTACATGGATTGATTTCACGAGAAATGGTTTACATGAATTGAATCACATGAAATGATTCAGATGAATCGTCTTTCACGAAATGATTTACACAAATTGATTTATAAGAAATGAGTTACATGAAATGTTTTACATGAAAGGCTTTACATGATTTGGAATTACATGATTTGAATTATATGAAATGTTTTACATGAATCGAATTGCACGAAACGATTTACATGATTTGAATTATATGAAGTATTTTACATGAATTGAGGTTTGTGAAGTGCTTTACATGAATTGAACTATACAAAATGATTTACATGAATTGAACTATACAAAATGATTTACATGAAGTGATTTATATGAAATGATTTACGAGTATATGAGGTGATTTTATGAAATTAATGTCTCCTTGATGATCGTGCATACGAGACAGTGATGATTAGGCTGGGAGACGTCCCAAACCTTCCCCTTTACATGATATGACTGTGGGAGTTATGGTCGAACCCCACAAGCTTACACAGTGAGCACTTGACCAGTGCGAACTGTGAGTGATCGACGATGGCCATTCGTTATAGTGTTTCATAGGATTGGCTAAGGAGTTTCAGATCCCTGGCCTTCCTATACAGGTCCCTTATGGGATATAGTGCGTGCATGAATCTCTGGGAGATTATTTCTATCGATAAGTGAAACTTGACTGATAATCGATTTAGTGAATGATTTGATTTACGAGACTAGTGCATGATTTGATTGAAATGTGACAAAGAAAGTGATACAAGTTTTACAGTATATTTTTTTCTGATGCAAGTGCATTTATCCTATTTTAAGGATTTTAAATAAATCGCATTATTGTACTAGTTGAAGTTTCTGAAATTATTACATTATCTCATGATTTTATAATTGTTACCATATTGTTTACCGAAGTTGCATACTGAAATGGTTTTATAGCATCGCCTACATAAATGGCTTATACAGTGATTAATGATTCGAGATTGCATCGCATAAATTATAAAATGTTTTATACTGATTATTGATTTGAAATAGCATCACATGAATTATTAAATGTTTTATATTGATTAATGAATTGAAATTGCATTGCATAAAGTGTTAAATGTTTTATATCGATTAATCGTTTTATCGTCAACTAAATTTACTCCTTATAGTCTCATCTAGGGACCGGAACACGACAAGTACTCTAAAGTACCTTCCATACTCTACCCAGTTACCTAGCCGACTATAGTATCCTTCCGATACTATCCCCTAGCGAACTGCTAAGAAATAAATATTTTTATGCATTTTAATATTTGTATTTAATATGCCTTTTTCTTAATTAGTAAAATAAGTGATTTTTATTTAACTATATTTTTCATGCGCTTTTATATATGTTTCTTACTGGGCTTTCCCCAAAGCTCACCCCCATTCTCACCATCCCAAATAGCTTATCGAAATACACGAAGTCCACTGCCTTTAGTTAGTCGAAGAAATTGCTAGAGGTTAGAAGTACCAAGTGATCAGGTATATATATATAGAATTTTATATTTATATTCAGATTTATAAATGCACAGTAGATGTGTTTGCGATGGGATGTAAATAGCGTGATGTTAAGTTAAAGCATGTTTATGTATTGTAATGAAAATTGAAAAATGAACTTACACTGACACCGAATGCAAACCGATTGATACCAACTAATTGAATGGGAAAGATAGAAATTAAAAGGAAAAAGTTAGTCCAAATTTTATAATTCTAGATGTTACAAATATGGGCTATGTACTAAAATCCACGCTAAAAACATAAGAGTTGCCAAATTGTTGTTACATTCTGCAAACAATTTTGGAACTACTATCAACTTATACTTTTCATTCTGATAACAAAAAAGGTACTTTTGTTAAGTAACAACATATATATTGATTTTAGCATTCTACGTGATGGATGTATAATAGACTTTATCCCAATATTGGGCAAATTTTCTTTAGTTGTGAATGATATGACTGTCGATTCTGATTATGGTAAAATAGATAAGATATCTATCACATTGTGGCATAAAAGTTAGGGGCATTCTGAGGCACATTTAGATATTACATTAAGGGACATTTTAAAGCTAATGTTAAGGGTATGATTAACAGATATAGGATGATTAGGAACTAAGTTATGCTGACATTTGTAAATGATTTCCACATTTAGTTTTTAGTGAATATAAGCATTTCATCATTTTCACTAAAGACCATTATGGTTTAGGTTATGTAAAATGAAAGATTTGATCTTATAGAGGCCTTAAGCTTTTTGATTGATTCTGCTACATAGCTTACAAAAGGTAAGCAGCTCAAGGCAATGATCAAAAAGAGGTGATGAATATTGTAGTTGGTATAATAATGCTAGGTGAAATCCTATACTGGATTTAAGGTTAAGTGTAATATAGGATTATGTATTGACGTCTAGTATACTATACTTGGAATACCGGAACAGATGAGATTGCAGTAATAATCATTCGTACATTTAATGTGACGTGATTTCTGTTGAATCACTCCAAATGTCTGAAATTCAAGTGGAGTGAAATTATGAAAATTGCAACTCACATTCTGATCTCCAAGAGAAATTAGTTCCTAAATTTGTCTTAAGTTGTAGTCAGACAAGAAGCCAAGTTTGTGCTGCTTTCTATATTAAGGATTATAAAGTAAAGGCAAAGGCCTATAACCCGCAGTCAAGAAAATTTGATAAGAAAATTATCAGCAGCAATTCTATTGGTTGTCGAGATTCTACATTTTGAATTTCCATGATGTGGTACTGGAATCATTGAGTCTGACATGCAATCTATTTGGAGGATGACTTAAAGAGTGGGAGTTGCAAATTCCATAAAGTCATTAATAAAGTACATATTGTTGCACCAGTCCTATATATGTGTTACTTTGATGGAAAAGGCCACAACTGAAAGAATCAACAGTTGATACTAGTACTGTATTTCTGAACCTGCACCTGAACTTACAGAGAAACATGAATATGAGATTCATGTGTCTTTTGATTCTGATGTTTATCTAGAGGCTATACTGATTCGAACTCTTGGAGTTAGATATTTGCCACACAGGATGAGTAAGCATCATTGTTGTATAAAGATGCATGTGATATGTTTGAGTTGTCTCATCATTGTAGACCAAAAGAGACTTTAGAGACCAGGTAAAAGATTTAAAGCTAAATTTGGCCTAGGCTTTAAATAAATAGAAGCATTTGGTTTCATGGAAACCTTCTCTCCAGTTTCTACCAAAGATTCTTTTAGAATCATGATGTCAATTGGTAGCTCATTTTGATTATGAGCTATATTGCGTGAACATTAAAATGTCTAAATGAAGCAATCTAGAAGTTTGTAGTTCCTAAGACGGAGCATACAGTTTGTGAACTCAAGGAGTTCATTTTACGAACGTTGAAAGGCATCCAGACTGTAATATCCAAAGTAATGAGATTGTCACTTTAAAGAGAACATTGTTGATTGTTAAATGGATCTATTACAAGGTTAATGGGAGTAATTACATGTTTATTGTGCTCTAAATTGATAATATCAAATAACAGCCTATCACTCTGACCAATTGTATGAGACATTTCATGTCGTCATGTCACTTTAGATGAAGAATCTAAGTGAGACTCCATTCTATTTTAGGAATTGAGATTCTTAGTGAAATATTTATAGGCATACTTTGTTGGTTTCAGAAAACCTATACTTGGTGTGTTAAGTAGGTTTAGCGTATATTGTTCTCCTATTAAGAAGCTCTTTCATGAAAAGTGACACACTGTTAAAGTCTCAAAATTCTCAAAGTGAATGAAAGAGCTCATGTCGAGTGTTATGTATGCCTTATTGTGGGTAATTATTGTGTGCTCAAATCTATATACATTCTAATAAGTGTACTTTGGGGATATTTGAGCAATCTTGTAATAGAGAGCTGGAAGCTGCTATCCAGATGATGAAAACCAATTTTTGGATATATATTTGTGGATCTAGAGGAACTGTTTCTTAGAAAGTGTGAAACAAACATTACAACATCCTTGACTATGAAGGCTAAATATGTAGCTTACTGTAAAGCCACATAATGGGCCATTTAGGCTGCAAAATTTCATCGCAGGGCTAGTTTTTGTATTTACCATTTCTAAGTCTTGGAGATGTACTATGGTAATGTTGCAGCACTTACTTTCTCTCTCAAAATGCTCGGAGTTCCTCACCTTTCAATTTGTTAGAGAGAAATAATGGAATCCATTGTTTGATTAGATTGTACAGCACATAATTAAAGAGCTCATTCTGGTGTCCACTAAGAGTTTGGATGCTTAAGTGTTTTAATGACATGACACTTGTATGAGGCATATATATATAGGGCCTTTGCTATATTGAGTTAGTGAGAGCTCTGTATAATGAAATCAGTTGCAACTATGTTGATGGATTCCTACTTCGCATATATACATATTCTGTTTGTGTGCACTTTGATGAATCTGGCATTCTGTTGGATGAGACATTCTATATTAGTATCATGTGCTTTTGTTGTAGCAATACATCATTCAGTTTGCATGCATGGACCTCATAGAATTAGATATTGATTATGTTTTCATATCATTTCTAGTTCACAGTTCATACTACTATTCAGTAAAGTGTTTATGAGTATACGCATTTGTACTTTGTCGGTACAATGCATTCTGATGCTCATAAATGCATATTGCTAGTGAAATGTTTATGAGTTTACATATATGTACTCTATCGATACAATGCATTCTAAGGCTCATAAATGTTTGTTGTTGATGAGGTATTCATAAGTCTATACATTATTACCTAGTCGGTATTATGTATTTTAAGGCTTATGAATGCTTATGTGTTATTTAGTGACTTGGGTATATATTCATATTTGACATATTATGGTCATAACCTTTTTTCTTAGTTCGGATTCTATTACGATTGTTGACTTAGCTATCCAAGCGGGAGATTGTTGGATTTATCTCATTTTGTGGACTAGCAAAGTCAATTTGACCTGAACTTAATTTCGATTAATGTCAATTAATGAACACTTCAGCAATTTCAATAATAACATACATGAACTAAGTAGTATGAAACGGATCCGTTCGGGCGGATTTGATCTGGGTTGTCTTTGAGTTTAGTTATTTCGAGTTCGGGCCATTTTGGTTCGAGTTTTTTTCGGGTTTAGATTTTTTTTATTTGGGTTTTACTTTTAGATTTGTCTTTTTTTGGTACGATCCAGTTTCATATTCGATCTAATTCTAACTGGGCAAGTTTTGTGGGTTTAATCAAAATATTTTGAAATTTTATAAGTTACAAATTTTTTTTTACAATTTCAAATATAATAATTAATTTAATTTAACTAACAAATCATATATATTTATACATATTATTTTTCATAAAATAGTAATGATACATGTCATTACTTTTTTATCTCTCTAATTCCATTTTTATTATATTAATTTTTAGTTTTTTAATATTTTTTAAAATATTTGCTATTCAAATCTTTATCAAATTATCTATTTTAAATAACTTAATATTTTTTAGATATTTGTTATTCAAATTAAAATAATTATCTAAAATTATATAGTAACTAATCTCTTTAAAATTATTTATATAATATTCATTAGATTTTATCTAATATCTAATCTTAATGCATTTTTAATTTTTTAAAATCTAATATATTTAAAATAATTTTTATTCATTTAAATATATCTCTTTGTAAACTTTAAAAAAATAAAACAAAAAACTTATTTATCTATTTAAAGATTTTTTAACCACCCTTCCACTTCTCCAAATTTTATGTATTTTTAACCACCACCCCACTCTCCCTTGTAACGATTTTTTTCTTTATTTCTTTACTTTATCTAATTTTTAAATCTAATATATTTAAAATAATTTTTATTCATTTAAATATATCACTTTTTAAATTTTAAAAACTTAAAAAAACTTATCTATACATTTAAAGATTTTTTAACCACCTCTTAATTTATCTAAATTTTACATATTTTTTAATCACCTCCCTACTCTCCCTTATATTGATTTTTTTTTTATTTTCTTAAAACATGTTGGGATTTATAAATTATATATTTTGAAAATTTGGATAAATTTTTTAAAAAGTACTAATTAATGTGTACATACACATATTTAAGATAAAAAATAAATTATGAGTATATATATTTGAATTAATAAATTATAAATTTAACTACTAATAAAATTTAAAATAAATAAAACTAATTTGTGCATCACACGGGATACAAATTAGCTAAAAATAAATCACACTAAATTAAACATTTATATAAATAGTTTTATACTCTTAATAATAATTTATCCAATAAATTTTTTTTGGGTCATTACATTTTTTTGGGTCAGAGTTGAGCCATTAAAATTTGGACACTCTTAGTCTAATAATTTTTTTTTACTTTTTTTTATTAGCTTTTTTAATAATTATATTATATTTTTAATAAAATTTTAAATTTTTAAGAAATTTTCTTACATTTATTTTGTTTTTTAAATACCAACATAATTAGTAATTAAATTCAATCTAATAGTATAACTAGTTAACTAATTATTCAATTCATTAAAAAAATACTTAATATCATTAATAATTGATCGACTAATTTCCTCGATTTTATACTTATTTTGTGCTTGGTTTGTACATTAATCATAATATTAACATTATTACATTAAATATAATCGTATTTTTATACACTAATTAATCAGATATCTTATTAACAATTTAGAACATTGAATTGAAAAAGTTATATACATTAATTAACATTGTATTAATAAATAATAACATTTGATATAATCATGTCATATACAATTATATACCAATTAAGTATTAATTTTTTTTATGTTCACATTAACATAATAACGTTAGATATACATTTATTGATCAAAATGTCCAATTAAAATGTTATATAGTAGATATTACTAAATGAATGAATATAATACTATTTATTTAAATATAATTAATTATAATATTAACAAAGTGTAAAAAACAAATTTTATTAAAATTTCTGCTTACATAATAATACTACTATAATATATTATTAAATTACACTTTAATTTACTATTAGAAATATTAATTTTATCTACACTTTAATTTTATATTTAATAGATAATAAATAAATTATTTTTAATAAATAATTAATTCTATCAGAATAATGCTTACGCATTAAAAGATTACATAATTTATTCTTAAAAAATTATTATAATATAATATATAAATCATTATTATAAGATAACAAATTGGAATCTTATTAATATAACAAATAATAAATTACCAATAGCTTGATTTATTCATGTATTTTATTTAAATTATTGTTTAAACAATAATACTACTATAGTTAGTATTTTTTAAATTACACTTTACTATTAGAAATAATTATTTTTATCCATACTTTAATTTTATAATTAAAAAAGTGTATCAATTATTTATTTATTTTTAAATAATAATCATATAATTATAATTTGTATTTTTTTAGACTATAAATTCTGTTTTTTATGAGTTTCGGATTGGATTGATCTCGGTTTCAGATTGGATTGGTCTCGGTTTCAGATCATATCAAATTCGGGTTATGTCAGGTTTAAGTTTTTTCAGATATAGACTTTTTTGGTTTTGGTCTTTTTTAGTTTCCAGTGTTTGAATATTTTTCGTTAATTCGGGTTGGTCTAGGTTTGGGCTTGGGCGGGTTTTCGAGCTTAGGTCAGCTTTTGCCACTTATATGTATATATTAAACCTATAATGGGATATGTTTGTACATGATCACATGATAGATGGTTCCTACTCTCAACATATATATATATATATATATATATAGGAAAATTATTTCATATATTGTCAGTAAAATATTTTTATTCCACAAGCGATATTAGGATCGTGACATGTGTCTTATCTTATTTATTTTTTATTTTTTATTTTTTAATATTTTTATAAGACACATGTCACGATCTTAACACTGCTTGTGGAATAAAAATATTCCACTGACAGTGTATGGAATAATTATCCATATATATATATGAAGCTAGCCCATTAAGTTCCATAACTTTTGAAAAGAAATGACAGTAGCACTCTCCCTTCTCTCTTGCTCTCCTTCTCACCATTTCTTGTTTGCTCTCCAATGCAGGCCCAAGGACAGTTAACAGAGATCATTTGAAATGTACTTCAACAACACGGTAGTGTTGTATAGCGGGATCTAACTCTTACCTGCATCTAGGTCAATTTTACTGCATTTAAGTCTAGTGTTAGTAACTTGGTGAGTTTTTAGCTAGTTCCAACACCTTTCTGTTCCAATTCTCTGTTTTGAATCTCACTTCCTCTCAATGTAGGGAAGGATCCGGGATTTATACTCAGTGGGCAAACTAATATATATAATATTAAATGTAAATTATTAAGATATATTAAAACTATTTTATTTATAAATTAAAAAACATGTTTTCTTGGCCCCATGGACCATGATAGCTAATATCTGTGCTGTTGCAATGTTCCAGCTTTGAATGTATAATTCATAATGGAGTTGCAGTTAACTAAGATTTTAGCTTTAATAAAATAAGAACAACGGTTGTACTGTTATGAGAAGAATTATTAGATGACCCATTAAATTGTCGTTTAATTGCTAGTATACAACATATATGAAGAAAAAAAAATTATCATTTCTAAATTAGCATAACTGAAGCTCAATATGAGATCTAAGATGGCAGAACAATCGAACCCTGGTTGCCAGCGTGATGTGAAGAATATGGCTCATTTGCACAGTTTGCTTTCCTCGTTTATTTCTATATCCATGAGTTGCAACAATGAAATTTCTCCAAGAGGCTTTGCTAAAGGTCTTAGCGGACGAAGAAACTCATTGCAAACCTGTCTCATTGTTGGTCGCAACTTTGGTTCTACAGATAAGCAAGCGAATGCTATTATAGCAACAAGGATAATATCTTCGACGATTATATAACTTGTTGGAGATGATAGACGAGGTTCTAATAGATCGTTCAACATTATGTTCTGCAAAAGGGGCTTTGATGGCAACAGTGATAAGAGTTCTTCGGGATGCCTTCCCATCAACACTTCCAAAGCCAATACTCCAAAACTATAAACATCACATTTTTCAGTTACTACCGTTGTGTAAGCAAGCTCTGCCAAACAAGAAAAAAAAACATATGTGAAAAATTAAGGAATGTAGAGCAACAACAAGGTGTAAGAAATTCCAACTGCACCTGATCAAAAAAAAAATTCCAACTGCACCTGAGTATGAGTCATCCAGGTAGTATCCTATTCAAAAATTAATTAAACTTCACAGGTAATTGAGAGATATGTTTAGTGTATGCAGAAGTTATATAACTCTTTATTTTTCTTGAAGTATTCGTGTCCGATCCAATTCCATGGATGGAGTTTCAATTTCCAACTACGTGAAAGAACTTTAAAAAAATAATAATATGTTGGGGACATACCCATATTTGTCACATCCCTATTCCATGTAACATGATGCAAGAAAAATAAAATTTAGGAAAGAGGAAAATTAATATCAAAATGAGATAGTGGTGGAACAGCTAACCTGGAGCTACATAACCATAGCTACGGGCGAGAATGGTTTGACTGGATGAATCAAGATCTAATATTCTTGCAAATCCGAAATCAGCAACACAAGCTTCCAAGTTTGAATTCAGCAAGATGTTGTTGCTTGATATGTCTCCATGAACTATTGGAAGTGCACAATCATTATGCAAGTAAGACAATGCATGAGCCGTCCCCTTGACGATTTCAACTCTTTTTGACCAATCTAATTCCATAGCTTCAACATCGTTTCTTAGGAAGCTGCTCAAGCTGCCTCTTTCCATGTACTCGAGTAGCAAAAAAATGCTTCGTTGATCTACGCAAAAACCATGTAGCTTCACAATGTTTCGATGACGAATTTCTGATAAAACCTTAATTTCATTCATGAAGTTTTCGACAAATTTGGGATCTCCGGCCTCTAGATGGTGAAGCTTCTTCAAGGCAACTGTTCTACCACTAGCTAGCTTTGCTTTATAAACACTTCCATGCCCACCAACTCCAATACGGTTCCGAATGTGAAAATTCTCTGTTGCATTGACAATGTCCTGGAATCTTATCCTTCCATCATAGTTAAACATGGTGAACAGAAGTTCACGTTTAAGTGTTGATACGCCCCTGTCATTATTCTGCTTAGATCGAGAAAACAATATATACCCGAAAATCACGAAAGCAGGGAGTGTGGCAAGAGGAAGAAAAATTTTGAGAAGCTGAAGAATTCTCTTCCTCTTGGTAACTGAAGAATGACAGGTATAAGGTGATAAATCCTTGTTGCCAACCAATGCATTGGAATAAACCTGATAACAGTTGTGACCTGTGTAATTCTTGAGAACTTCGGGAAAGGAAGTAATAAAAATTGGAGTGATGCCGGAGAGTTGATTGTAGCTAAGATCCCAGTCAGCCAGACGCGATAAATTCCCAAGAGGGGAAGGTATCTCTCCGCTGATAAAGTTATGGCTAAGATTAAAAGACATTAGCCTCGTAAGGAAGCCAATTTCATCAGGAATATGCCCTTCTAAATTGTTGCTGCCTAGTGACAACTTATATAACTTGCCGCAATTGCCGATTTGTGGTGGAATTGGTCCATTCAATTTGTTCTGAGAGAGATCCAAAGAAGTCAATGCTTCTAAATTCCGAATTTCGGGAGGAATTCGACCTTCTAAAAGGTTTGCATGAAGATGCAAAGCAGTCAAGTTCAACAAATTTCCGATGTCGGATGGAATGGATCCAGTGATTTCATTAGAAAAAAGGAATGCTTCTTCTAAACCAGCCAAAAGTCCGAAAGAGGAAGGGATTGGACCAACAAGCATGTTGTTGGATAAATCTAGAGACCTCAGAGAGAGTATTGAGCCAATGAAAGAGATGGAACCAACGAGCATATTGTTGGACAACTTCAGAGTATGTAAAGCTCTTAATTCACTTAAAGTAAAAGGGATTGAGCCAGCAAGCATATTGTTGGATAGATCAAGAGCAGTCAAATTGGTCAATTGACCCAAAGTGGAAGGAATTGGACCAGTTAGCTTATTATAAGACAGATCTAGATATACCAAGTTCTTCAATGCCCCTATTTCTGCAGGGATGCAATTGTTGAACTGATTAGATCTCATGTCTACATGAGTAAGATTACTCAAAAGACCGAGACCACGTGGAATGGATCCAGTAAGCTTATTCCAACTCAATGTTAAACGAACAAGATTCTTCATATTTTCAAGCTCAGGTGGAATAAAACCACTTAATTGGTTATGGGAAAAATCAAGCTCTTCTAAATGGATAAAGTTTCCAAGTGGAGGTAACTCACCTGTTAGATAATTCAAGGAGAGGTAGAGGTTTGTGAGTTTCCACAGAGCACCTATTTCCGTCGGGATACTTCCACTTAGACCGTGAGCATTAAGGTTAAGATAAACAAGGTTTGGAAAAGAAGAGAAGTTCATTTTTCTGAGCTTACTGCCAACCTTGACGATGTTAGGCGGTGGAAAAATGCGGAAAATGCTTCCATCATTGTTGCATGATATACCAGGCCAAGTGCAGCGCTGGGAAATGTTGCTGCTGTAGCTACTCCACCAACCACTCTGAACCAAAGCCTGAGCTTCTGATTCTAGTGACAATGTTGTCGTTGTCGCTGATGCATTAATTGAAGCAAAAGAAAGAATGATAGTCATCCACACTCCTCTCATTATGAAATTGATCAAGAATGTGGCCATGGTTAAGCTTATTTGACAGAATCAATTACAGAACATTGATGTTTTTGATAAGGTGTTATCAATTATATGTATTTGTATGAATTTATAAAAGGCTCTGTCGTCCAAGTCGAGTTTTCGAAGTACCAAATTGCGTGTAAAGACTTTGAATAGTCAACACTGACTTTTCTAACCTGGAATATTGCGCATTTAAGAGGAAAATGCAGGTCGACAAAGGGCCTGCTGTGGAACAATTTTTTATATGGTCCATTTTTTAGGCTAACGATGTTTACTTCAATACTTTCCTTGCCTTTTCTTACTTTTTGCTCGCCCAGAAAACACAGGTAAGTTTCTCATTGTACCACACCCCCCCCCCCCCCCCCCCCCCCCGCCGCGTCCCAGTCTTCACGTTGTAAGCAAAATTCCTTCACGAAAGTACAGTTCAGTTTCTTGTAGTGGTATGAGAAGGCCCAAATCTTTGCTGCACCAGACGATACTTTAGAGAGGAAATTTTTCAAAATTTCCCGAGAAATTTATGGTTTTGGTTCACAATTTCTGCCACATTTCTGCTTAAATGGAAACAAAACGGGTCCAAAAGTTTCTCCTACTCATCAGGAACGAGTTTAATTAGGAAAAATGCTCTAGCTCCTATTTCATTTCTGCAGTAACAAGAGGATTCTTTCCCCTGACAATGATTTCATTAACGAAAACAATACAAATTATCTATGAACTATTGAAAGTGGACTTCTGACTAAACTTTGTTAATTAACAATGCATATTTCCTGTAGATTTATGCATTGGAGAACCAAGTTCATATAAACAAACACAGGGTTTCAAAAACAACTTTTTAACCAAGTGATTAAGTATGAATTGTAATAATTTATATGATTTGAATTTAAATCCAAACATCTCATCTTTATTTCAGTTATTTAATTTTTTATGCAAAAAAAAATTTTCTAAAACGAGTCTACACCAAAAATTAGAAAGAAAGAAGGCGGGGCTAGAATCTTGGGTTGCTCTTCAATGTCCCAAATCTAGGCCCAATAAAAAGATGGACTTAGCTTTCTTCTTCAAGCTCTACCTTTACCCTATCTCGTACATGAAATCAAAACCAGTTTATCTTCAGACTCCTCCCCTAAGCAAGCCGCCGGTTCCAACTTTCTGTCTCTTTCATTAAAGAGACAGAAACCCCAGAAGGAGACCCATCCCAGAAGCACCGATTCCAACCTCAAAAAAAGAAAAAACATGTCAGCCAAGTGGAGAGCTATACAACACCGCCACCGTTATACCTACAACGCCGTCGCTTTCCCACCTTGCTTTGTGGATTCATTAAACCAATCATCTCTCTCAAGCTCATGTCCAACCTTCTACAATGAGCTTCAACATCTCATCTCTTTAAACTCTACTCATTCCCAAGTTAATCATGTGAAAAAGGTGGCTTCTTCTTTCAATGAACTCTTAGTAAAAGAAGGTGAAAGAAATATGGCTTTGGTCTCAACGGCTGCAGCTTTTTACTTGGAAGTTCTTTTTTTGGAAAATTCAATGCCTTTACACAGAACCCTTTTGTCAGTTTTGGCTAAAACCAAGGATGTTTTTCAGTGTGTCATTGGTGAGTGTTTCAGGTTACTTTGTAATGAGTATGGTACAATGAGTAGCAAGAAGAAGCGTTTTTCTGTGTCACGTGTGGCTTTATCAGTAATGGGAATGACGAAGTTGGGATATTTAGTTGATGTCATTGAAGGTTGTGCTGTTTTGGTTTGTTGGGATATTGTGTTGGGGTTGAAAAGTGTGGTTTTGGAGATTCAAGGGTGGGCTAGACCTTCTCCTATTGTTATGGAGCAGTGTCAGGAGGCTTTATCTTGCTTGTATTACTTGTTTCAGAAGTTTCCGGGGAAATTTAAGGACTTGAGTGGTGAAGATTCTAATGTGATGGAGATATCTTTGGGGATTTTGATAAGTGTCTTGAAATCGGTGGCATTTACGAGGGATTGTTTTGTGGCTGCCGGTGTGAGCTTTAGCGCTGCTTTGCAAGTTTGTCTCAGTGATCAAGAGCTTGGCTTGTTCATCATTGAAGGTATATTTGATCAAACTGGTAGTAGCTCTGGCTCTAATAGTGAGGGTTTCTTTAGCAATGTTATTAGCAAAGTTCCATATAAGGGAGATATTTGTCTTGACATACGTAATCTCTGTGTTTTGAATAGGCTCTGCTTGCTTAGAGGCATTCTTACTGCTGTTCCGAGAATGGTACTAAATACACATTTTGTTGTATCTAGGGGAATTTTTAACGATTTTGAGTCTCATGAAAATATTTCTAGTTGTACGAAGACTATATTGTATGATGGGATTTTGCCTGAGCTGTGTAATTACTGTGAGAACCCCACAGATAGCCATTTTAACTTTCATGCATTAACTGTGATGCAAATTTGTTTGCAACAGATTAAGACCTCTATTCTGGCAAACCTTACAAATGCATCTGAAAATTACAATCCATTGCCAGAGGATATCAAGAATCGAATGCTGAGAATAATATGGAATAACTTGGAAGATCCTTTAAGTCAAACGGTCAAACAAGTTCATCTTATTTTTGATCTTTTCTTGGACATTCAGTCTTCTCTTTGTGGGGCAGAGGGTTATGAGAAAATAAAGGCATTCCTACAAAAGATTGCTTCAAATCTTTTTTGCTTGGGGTCACGTTGTAAGGGGCGATATCCTCCTTTAGCTTTATTGACAAAGAGGCTTGGAGCAAAGAATATGCTGGATATAAGTCCTGACCTGCTGTTTGAAACAGTACAGGCATACACTGATGATGATGTATGCTGTGCTGCCACATCATTCTTGAAGTGTTTCCTTGAGAATTTGCGTGATGAGTGTTGGAGTAGTTATGGTGTTGAAAGAGGGTATGCATTTTATAGAGGACATTGTTTGCCTCCTTTCTTGCATGGTCTTGCTTCTGGGATTTCAAAACTTCGTTCAAATTTGAACACGTATGCTCTTCCGGTTTTACTAGAAGTGGATGTTGATAGTATATTTCCTCTTCTTGCATGTATCTCCATTGGGCCAAGTGGGGTGGAAAATGACTTCTTATATCCTGAGCTTGATTGCACAAACATGGGACTAAGTGTGGAACAGAAAGTGGCTGTTTTAGTCTCCTTGCTTAAGGTGTCTCGCTCTCTTGCTTTGATTGAAGGGGACATTGATTTTTGTGATGATTCTATGACACCTTTTACAGATGTTTTGGTGGAAACAAAAGGTTTTAATCTCTATGCACTTGTCTGCATAAAGGGGATAAAAGTTAGGATCCCTATTTGGTGGCTTGTATTAGCATTGACGCACATCGATGAATCACTTCGTGTAGATGCTGCTGAGTTTCTTTTCTTAAATCCCAAGACATCTAGTCTGCCGTCCCATTTGGAACTCTCTCTAATGAAAAAAGCTGTGCCGTTGAACATGAGGTCTTCTTCATCAGGTTTTCAGATGAAATGGAGCAGCTTGTTTAGGAAGTTCTTTTCTCGTGTCCGTACAGCCTTGGAGAGGCAAGTTAAGCAGGGCAGCTGGCAGCCTCACATGAAGCATGAAAATAGTGAGTTGTGTCCATATAAGGGAACTGAGGAAAGTGTAGCTAGCAGAGCAGAGGAGCTATTTAATTTTATGAGGTGGTTGAGTTGTTTTCTGTTTTTCTCCTGTTATCCTTCTGCTCCTTATAAGAGAAAAATTATGGCCGTGGAGCTTATCCTGATAATGATCAATGTATGGCCTGTCATTCCTTCTTCTCAAGAAAGCTCAGCTTTTATTTCTCCTGAGAGCTGTCTCTATCCTTACAGTGTAGGAATTACTTCACCTGAATCGACTTTCCTGTTAGTTGGATCCATAATTGATAGTTGGGACAGGCTGCGAGAGAGTTCATTTCGCATATTGCTACATTTTCCCACTCCGCTTCCTGGCTTTTCAAGTGAAGATATGGTCCAGAAAGTAATTACATGGGCTAAGAAATTAGTTTGCAGCCCACGTGTGAGAGAGAGTGATGCTGGTGCTCTAACTTTACGGCTTATATTTAGAAAGTATGTCCTGGACCTTGGGTGGAGAGTCAGAGCTTCAGTTAATGCTGTTTGTTCTTACTCACAGGGTGCACCGTTAAATGGGGATTATCAGAAATGTTCATCTGCGCACACTGTGATGGAATATGTACAATCACTTATTTATTGGTTGGATGTTGTTGTGGAGGAAGGAGAGAAGGATCTTGCTGAAGCATGCAAGAATAGTTTTGTTCATGGTGTCTTACTTACTCTGCGATATACTTTTGAGGAATTGGATTGGAATTCGGATGCAGTCTTATCTAGTATTTCAGAGATGAGATATGCATTGGAGAAACTCTTGGAGCTGGTTGTGCGTATAACTTCATTGGCCCTATGGGTTGTTTCTGCGGATGCTTGGTACCTGCCTGAGGATATGGATGAGATGGTTGATGGTGATGCTTTCTTGTTGGATGGTCCTGATGAGATGGATGTGACTGCACCTTCAATAGAACATGAAGACAATAGCTCAAAATCTATTCAGGATGCAAGACCATCAGATCAGATTGTTATGGTTGGTTGCTGGCTGGCTATGAAAGAGGTACTAAGCTTGTTTGTTTGCTATTGCAGTTTAGTCCTTGTTATACTTTTGTAAATGATAATCTCATGATTTCCTTTTGTTGGTGAAATTAAGACAAAAGAAATCAGTTGGTAGCTAATATACATCAAACACCCCAAAATGAAGGGAATCCTTGTTGTATAATTTATATCAACCCTGGATTTCTATATTTCATGGCTTGTACAAGTAAGTGCAATAGTACTAACAGTATAATTCTTCTTGTTTCCAGCTAAGTCTTCTTTTGGGGACTATTATAAGGAAAATACCTTTGCCAAGTTACAGTAGTTCGTGTTCATTAGAATCTGAACACCCCAGTTATGATTCAGTTGATGCTTCGGCGACGGAAATATCTGAAGGATTGCTTGATCTGAAGCAATTAGAGAAAATTGGGAACCATTTCTTGGAAGTTCTTTTGAAGATGAAACATAATGGAGCAATTGATAAGACAAGAGCAGGTTTTACAGCCCTTTGTAATCGTCTACTCTGTTCAAATAACCCTGTGTAAGTTTCCTTTATGTCTTCCTGAGCTGGTGGTCTATGATCTTATCTCTCATCTTTGCCTTAGCTGACTGCGCAACTATTTTTGAAGTGTGAACTGGCTTAATTGGTGCAGAAAATACATGGTTTACCTAACATCTAGGATCAAATCTTGCAATGTGGGACTTGTGGTTAAAGAAGGAGAAAGCTTATGCTTTGGCATATCTAACTTTTCTCATTTTTTTTTGTTTTTTTTTTTTTTATCTTTTTGGAAGAATAGAGAAGCGAGAAATAGATTGAAATGCAATATGTTTATTCAAGTGTTTCAAAGTTATTACTTAATTATTCCAGGCTTGTGTTACAAAATGACATGCATTAGTTGTTTATTGGTCCAATATTGGAACATTATTTGTAAAATAAAAGATTACTTTGTAAATCCATTTATTGGTGTCTTCCTTTGTAGGCTTTGTAAGCTTGTAGAATCTTGGATGCAGCAGCTTATGGAGAGAACAGTAGCAAAAGGACAAACTGTAGATGACTTGCTAAGAAGAAGTGCAGGTATACCTGCATCATTCACTGCAATTTTCCTCTCTGAACCAGAAGGTGCTCCAAAGAAGCTCCTCCATCGAGCACTTAGGTGGCTCATAGATGTAGCAAATGGGTCTTTGTTGAGTCCATCTGCAAGTAATTGCACAAGTAGCTTATGCCAAATATCATCAGCAAAGTTAAGCCAAGTGACCAATTCAGCACTGATGCCTGAGATGATTGCAACTAAGAAAACCTCAAAGATTAGGGATGAAGGTGTTGTTCCAACAGTGCATGCATTTAATGTCCTTAGAGCTGCTTTCAATGACACTAACCTTGCTTCTGATGCTTCTGGGTTTGCTGCTGAGGCTTTGATTGTTTCAATTCGATCTTTCTCTTCACCATATTGGGAGGTTAGGAACAGTGCTTGTCTGGCATATACTTCCTTGGTACGCCGAATGATTGGGTTCCTTAATGTTCATAAACGAGACTCTGCTCGACGCGCATTAACTGGGCTTGAATTTTTTCATAGGTGCAAGTCCTTACAAGTTCTTTTTGTAACCTTCTCTTGCAATTTGCATAATTCATACATAGATGACTATGTAAGCATGCCATAAAATTTTTAAACCATGCATGGTGAAGCTGGAATTTTATTTTTTTTCCCACAAGCTATTAAAAATCAAGCCCTTCACAGAGTTACTGAAAGAAACTTTGGAGCAGTGAAGGACACAACTGCTGGTTTGGTAAGAGAGGGAGTGGGAAGATGGAAGCTATTTACTATTTCAGTTTGTGGGTAAATACATGCATTAAAGTATGTTTTATTGCATAATCAAGTCCCAATCTGTTGCCTTGAAAGATCTGGTTGTCTTTATTTTATGACTTTTTTGTTTGGTGACAAGAAAGTTGACTACCCATTTTATATTTTCTATTTTGCATATCTGTTGACATTGTAGGTTTACAAGACTTCTTTTTGATGCTCTTTCCTCTTTATATATTTATATATATATATATATATATGTATGTATGTATGTATGTATCTTAGGCCACCTGTTTTTCTAAGGTCTAACAGACATTACAGAACTTTCTCATTTAATTCCATCTGATGCTGATTGCACTTGTGAGCTCAGAATCTGGTTAGCTAGGGTTTGATGGTTGGAGTACTGATTTAGAGATTGCATATGGCTCATGATCTGGGCTTCACTAGCCTTTACTGGCTTAGCTTTATGGATTTCCTTGTTATGGTTACATCCATCTTTGCATGAATGTAACAATATATTTTCTTGACTAACTATTGATTGAATCATATCCTGAAGGTATCCTTCGCTGCATCCATTCCTGTCCGATGAACTGAAAGTTGCTACTGACTTGCTTGCTGATGCTTTGTCTGGACAATCTGAATCCAACCTGGCAAAAGTTGTGCACCCAAGCTTGTGCCCTATTCTGATTCTTTTATCCAGGCTCAAGCCTTCAACAATTTCAAGTGAGACTGGGGATGACCTGGATCCTTTCCTCTTCATGCCATTCATCAGGAAGTGCTCAACCCAAAGCAATTTACGAGTTCGTGTTCTTGCATCTCGAGCTTTGACAGGACTGGTATCTAATGAGAAATTGCCAACTGTTCTCCTTAATATTGCTTCTGAATTGCCTCACACAGAGAACCAAATCACAGCAACTCCTGCAGCATCCAACTCATTACATCCAAACAATGGAGTTCGCCGTGCTTCTTTTAATTTAATTCATGGACTTCTGTTGCAATTAGGTTCTCTTCTTGATATAAATTGTAGAAACCTTGCAGATTTCTCGAGGAAAGATCAGATTCTTGGTGACTTGATCAAAGTTCTTGCAATGTGTTCATGGATTGCTAGCCCCAACAGGTGTCCTTGCCCCATCCTCAATTGCTCTTTCCTGCAAGTGATGGATCACATGCTTAGTGTTGCAAGATCATGTCGCATAAGCAAAAATTTGCTTGCAATTGAAAACCTACTTTTGGAATTATCTAAAGAATGCTTAGATATAGAAGCTTCTTATGGGCTTCCGTATTATGATCCAACAATAGCTGAACTTCGTCAACAAGCGGCTGCATCTTATTTTAGTTGTCTGTTTCAACCATCTCATGAAGTTAGCGAAGAGGTTTTTCATATTCCACGAAGATCTCCATCGAATTCAATGCTGTTGCAAATCCGTGAAGTGGAGAATACTGGATTCCTGGACAGGTTGATTCGCTCTTTTTCAGATTCATCATATGAAGTTCGACTGGTAACATTTAAGTGGCTGCTCAAATTCCTGAAGTCTAGAGAATCTGGCAGTGAGATTAGTTTTCTATCCAACGGTGAGACCAGAATTTTTAAGAACTGGGCAGAATCTAACCTTCAGGCTACACTGATGAAGCTCTTGGAAATGGAGAAGAATCATAGATGCAGATATTACATTCTGAGGACTATTTTCAATTGGAACTTGCTGAAGTTTCAGGAGCTAAGTGAAGAAAAGAGTGATAAAACACTTTATATTGGTACATTAGATTGTGGTTCTGTATTTCAGCTTTGGGATCGATTGATATCCTTTTACAAGCTCACGCGACATGCTAAAACACGAGAAACAATCATATGTTGCCTGGCAATATGTGTAAAGCAGTTTGCAAGGCTATCTAGTAGTTTTATTTTTACCAACAAGGGGCAGAAAACTACTGGATGTAATGAATATGATCAGACAGAAAGATCAGCTCGCTTGTATGAATGCATTGCCTCTTTTGTTGACCTAATTAAGCAGCATGGTTCTTCATCCGAGCCAGTAAACATGCGCAGGGCAGCAGCAGAATCTATGTTAGCATCTGGCTTATTGGAACGAGCTGATGTAATTCCTTCTTCTGTGTTCAACCAGCAAATTTCTTCTAGAACTTCATTTTCTATTCTTGAAAACCAAGATGCTGTTAATAAATATGCACGTCAAATGCTGGAGATGTGGTTCACATGTATCAAACTTCTTGAGGATGAAGATGATGGAATTAGACAAAGGCTTGCCACAGACATCCAGAAGTGCATTTGCCCCAGAAGCTCTGGAACAAAGTCTGACACTTCTGGGGCTCCAGCACAAGTGGAAAAAGTTATTGAACTGAGTTTCGACCATCTTTCTTCTATCTTTGGCCACTGGATTGTATACTTTGATTATCTTCTGCGCTGGGTGCTAGATGCAGCAAACTATGTAATACCCAAAGGTGATCTTGTGAGACTGGTCTTTGACAAGGAAATCGATAATCATCATGAAGAGAAGCTATTGATTAGTCAATTATGTTGTTCCCACTTGGAGAAGCTTCCAATTACAAAATCTTGGGCAGGTGAATTGTTGAACAAAGAAGAGGTTATGCAATATCTATTTGACTGGAGAATGAGATTTTGCCAACAGTTGATATCATTTGCCAAGGACCATATTGGAAAACTGGGAGTTGATTGGATAGGTGGTGTGGGTAATCACAAGGATGCATTTCTACCTCTATATGCTAATTTGCTTGGATTTTATGCCCTCTCAAACTGCATTTTCAATTTGGAGGCCCATGATGGTGTGCATCTTCTATCTGATGTTGTTGAACTGGGAAAAGCTATCGATCCATTTCTTAGGAACCCTTTGATCTCTAACCTGTATTTGTTGATTGTTAGATTACATGAGAAGTTTGGTGCGACTACCGACTACTTAAACACATCACTTAGAGATGATGTTTGGGATTATTTTGATCCTTACTTTCTTCTTAGATAGGATTGTTCTTATAAAATGGCATCATAGATTAAAACAGTGATTCAAAGAGGCCTTGAGAACTTTTGAGGCAAGAAAGAAAAAATTGCCTCCATTATTGATTGAAGGGATAATGTCATATTTGATTGAATTATAGTGCCTAGAACTGCTACATTCTGCCAGCATGCTGGTATGTATAGTTTAATGGCTGAAGGCATGCATGAGAATATCTTAAGTTCTACCTTCAGTTTTACACTTTCTGATTATGATAGCTGCTCTTTTTATTTTCTCATCGACAATTTCTTATATTTTTTTGGCTTAATAGCTAAATAAGCCCTCAACTTTTAGATCAAAATGGAATTTAGTCCTCAACGTTTTATCGCATGAAATTTAGTTTATAAACTTTTATTTCAGTGGAAATAAACTTTTAACTTTTTACAATTATGCAATTAAGTCAAAATTTGTTAAATTGTACTAATTACCGTTAGTTTTGCATACGTGGCAGTTGACGTAGATAACTTAGTTAGCTGTCACGTGGCATGCCACATAGGCAAAATTAACGGCAGTTAGTTCATTTAACAGACTTGGTCTATTTTCATTGAAATAAAAGTTTATGGATTGAATTTCATGCGTTAAAACATTGAGGGTTGAATTTCATTTTGGATTAAAAGTTAAGGGCTTATTTAACTATTAAGCCTATTTTTTTCGAGTCGGTGGTTGGGTGGCAAGATGTTGTCCGCTTAAACAGCCTGCGGGTGGATTTCATGATTTCTCGTTGTAAGGTTTTCTATGTCAATATTATTTCATGATTTCTCGTTGTAAGGTTTTCTATGTCAATATTTTCATGTTTAGGAAACCAAGCGTTTTATTTTATAATGACTTTTGAAAAATAATTTTAAAAAATCATATACATTTTTTGAAACATTTTCCATTGTTTGGATGAATCAATAAAAAAATGTTTTTTATTGTTTGGTTGTTTTATGAAAATTTTATTTTCTTTTTTTAAATGATATTAACATAATTAATAAAATATTAAAAATTATTTATTATTTGTTAATTTATTTATTAATATTACTATTTTAATATATATAATATTAATAAAATTAATATTTATTTTTGAAATATAAAATATATTTATACTATTAAAATAATTATATTTGACTCTAAAGGTATTTATTATTAAACTCATAACGAAAGTATTATTTATTATTAAAATATGAATATAAAATATTTGTAAATAAAATATAAAAATATATCTTAAACTAAAATATTAATAAATCATTAAAATAATAAATATATTATTTATTATCTTAGTATTTATTTATTATTAAAATATTAAAAATTTTAAGATTAATAATATCATCACCATCAAAACCTTTATCCCGAGAGATTAAGATAGACAAAATAATATATTGAAAGACTTTTAATGCTAATATTTTAATATTTTAAATTTTTAATCTAACCAAATAAAAATTTTTATTATAAATTATAGGAAATTCAGTCATACAGGGAAACATTTGGTCCTGGAGGCCCTTGTAAGAATAAGGAAACGCATCCAATGAACTTGATTTCTATGTGTAAGAAACGAACTAACAACATTTTCTTCTTGAGCATTCTTATTCATGAAGTTAAGACAAAACATTTTACAACAGTAACATCATGGTATGATCTCTGCAGAGTTACAAGGCATGCCTTAAGCAGGGAAAGTGCTTCTGGTCCAACCAGCCAAAGTTGTGGGCCAACCTTCCATGCCAACACTTGCAGCGGTGTGCTGACTGTAAAATAGAATCTGCAGGAGCAACTGGTGATTTCGATTTTCGATTGTAAATGTGTGGTATGCGACGATGAAAGTGCAAAAATTTCATCTTACTCTCGGCCTTAAGCGATAACATATTGCAATGGAAAGAAGACTCCAGCACCTGCTAATCTATAAAGTTACTCTTTTTACAGCAGAATTAGGATTCAGTGCACAAAGGCGAAAGAAAGGCCTATAAGCCTACGTATTATGAATTAGTACTAGTTTATGTCAACTGGAAGATCAGTAACAAAGTAACAAGTCCCTGAACAGATCCATTTTGTTAGAGCAAAAAAAAAGAAATCCATTTTGTTGTGACCAAGATTCACTGTGCTTAACAAACTTAATTCTAAAATGAGCCCCTTAAATTGTGAATATTACTATTCAAGCGCCTTGCTTGCTATCAAAAATTATACACTCATCTTGCAAAGAAGATTTTCCCTTGATTATGGGAAATCATCAACAGTTTGCCTCCATAATGCAAAAGAAAGGAAATATCATAATGCGAGCAAAAGGGTGCTTCCCTATGCCTGGTTTAAAGTTCAAAAAAGTTATGGCAGAGATTCACTTCCCCCACCCTTCTCCTATCTTTCTTTGCTTTTTTCTATCCTCTTCTGATGGAAAGTAGAATACAAAAAGATTAAACAGCAAAGCTAAAACATTTAAGTACCTATAATATGATTACACTGCTACTTTCAACGAATTGTCTGCTAGCAAAGATTTATCTTGCCTTTTCCTGCAGAGAGAATACCAAATTATTAACATGGACGGTTAATCACAATTCACAAGGGTAATATATATATATATATGTGTGTGTGTGTGTGTGTATAGTAGTAAATACTCCCACCCGGCCCAGCCTATCTCCCCCCCCATATTAAAAAATAAAACCTCACACAAACAGCATTTTAATTTTTCCTCAGTTATGTCTTTTATTCCCAATTAATGATTTCTTGTTTGTGGGCAGATGATTAATAAAGTCTCCAAATTATTTTTTTTTCTTTTTATCTGAAATTGTCAATTGAAAGTTCCATTTTGGTTTTACTTATATTTTTTTTTCCATGGGAGGTTTAGGTGCACCACAATATTAGGAACAGGGAGTTTATACAACAACAAGATCAACCAGAAATAAATCCCAACTGCCTTAAATGCAAATTAGCAATAAGGATATCATAGAACTCCATTGTCATATCTCTATCTTGATGGGAAAGGGACAATTTTGACTGTAAGCCCTAAACAATGTTTTAGAATAATAAAACAACCTCATGTTCTAATACAAGTCAACAATAAAATGTAAAAAACCAACAGAAGACAGTTAAAACGTGAACCCATGCTAGATTTCTTATTCTGAAAATAATCCATGTGGTCAGTTTAATTGCAAGAAACTTACTTCTCATGTAACTTGATAAGCGACCTTGGTCTCTGATATCCTTCTTCCTTCTCTTGAGGCCTAGGTTTCTTTGCTTGTCTCGATTCCGGTTTCCAGCATGCATTGACAAGAGATTTACCCAACAAGTCAGCAACATCGATAGCCATTTCTTCTGCTTTCTTCACGTAAGGAAAGGTTTCCTCCTTGAAGTGGTGCGATAACCACAGATACATTGATAGAACTTGGTGTTTAGTCTCAAGATCCAGGAGTTCTGCATCATTTTTAGCAGAACCTTTTGGCACACCCATTGCTATGCTAACAGGGACATTTTGACTGTAAGCCGAAGCAAACCTAAGGAGATGATACATTGCTTTTGGGTCTCTAATATTGACTGGAGCAAAACAAAAGTTGAACCGATCTTCCAAAGATATTCCCTGGACCTTTTCCAGCATATTCGCTACCTTCTTAATATGATCATGTCGGCACAAAAAGTATGACCCATCTAAACGGCAATTTTCACCGAATTTTTCAAGCAACTGGCAGAAGGTAATATTAGGGAATTGCCCAGCAAACAATTCAACTTGCTCAAAGAAAGGAAAGAGACCCACTTTCTTAACTTCTTCAAAGGGTTGCTTTAAACACTCAATTAGATAATCCAGATCATCTAAATTCAAGGTTGTTGTCAGTCCATCTGGATAACGGCTCCCTCTACGGCCAGCTCTTCCAGCAATTTGCTTAACCTGTGATGCTGGAACTGCAACAATCTTGTCACCATTGTACTTTGAAAGGCTATAAAAGACAACTCTCCTAATATTAAGATTCAATCCCATTCCCACAGCATCACTGGCAACGAGCACGTCAAACTCATTATCTTGATCATTAAACAAGCTAGCTTGCTGTCTACGGGTCTCTGGTGGCAAGGCACCATAAATAACACAGCAGCGGTGACTTGTGTGTTTCTCAATAGCCATTTTCACCTCAAATATCTCTCTCCTTGAGAAAGCAACAATGCAGTCACCAGATCGAACATTTCGAAGGTCTCCCAGCAGAGTCTTGGCTTCAACCACTAAGGGTTTGAACCTGCCATAATGATGTTCATGCAACTCATCTCCAGTATCTGAACAGATCTTTCTGACAATATTCAGAACAGTTGGATCTCCACATAAATGTATCTCATCAGCTTTCAATCCAAGCAATGCACGTGTCCATGCGTAACCTCTATATGGGTCTGACGTCATCTGGATTTCATCAATCACAGCCACATCATATAATTCTTCTGTTGACACCATTTCTACAGTACAGGCAACATGATTTGAAAATGGGACATATTTCTTTTCTTGCCCTGTGTGGAGGCTACAGTAAACTCCTTGTGCATTCACTTTGTCAAAAACTTCCATAGCCAAAAGCCTAAGTGGACTGCAATAAATACCCTTCTTTGCTTCCATAAACCGCTGCAAAGCATTGTAAGTCTTGCCACTATTTGTTGGGCCACAATGATAAATAATCTTACGCTTCATTGCCCGTGCAAAAGGAAACCATGTATGTGGCTCTGTAAGATCTGCTGATTGAATCATACTCCGAAACTGCTTGATCTCATTGGGAAACTCTTCAATACAAAACTCCACAAATATAGGGAAAAGAAACTTAACAGCAGCATCAGATGGACCAAGTGATATCAAGTGCTTGGCAACAGCAGCAGAACATTTCTTAAAGAAAAACTTACGGAACTTATGAACAGCAGTAGGGAAAAATGACCTGCCAATGTAAATTGCAAGAGACTGATTGGCTGCCCACCCTGATCTACTGAAATAATTAAAAACTTCATGTATAATCTCCCAATCTGCTCGCTTCAGCTTAGCACGGTTTTCAATATTACGAAGTTCCTGATACAAATCCACTGGATTACGAAAAGCAACTTGCTCACCATCTACAGTTCTATCACTAGATTCACCACCTACATGATCAGCTTTATATTTGGGCTGAACACCTGTTGAATCAAACATACCATTCTCCTTAAAATCATGGATCCCATCCTCATCCGAATTCTCATGGACACCATCAAAATCATCGATTCTCATAAAATCCACAATATCCTGTTTCTCTCTATCACTTCCATGTTCTGGCTCAACATCTCTCAAACCATATATGCCTTTCTCATAAAAACCATCAACACCATCTTCACTCTTATTCTCATTGACACCATCAAAATCAACACTTTTCACAAAATCCACAATATTCTTCCCCTTCTTACTTATTTTCCTTCTTGAACCATGCATTCCACTATCCTCATTAAAACCAGCAGCACCATATGTACATTTCTCGTTAAAACTATCAACACCATCTTCACCCTTATTCTCATTGACACCATCAAATTCAACGCTTTTCACAAAATCCACAACATTCTTCCCCTTCTTACTTATTTTCCTTCTCGAACCACGCATTCCACTATCCTCCTCCTCATCATCATCCCCATTTTCAACCAAAGACGAAAAAGGTCTCACATTAGCATCACCATAGTTCCTAAATTTACCAACTAAACCAACCAAACTCGTTGAAAACTCTCGTTTGGGCACATCGAAAGATCGCACAAAAGGATCTTTATCCAAAACCCAGTGTTCAAATTGTCTACAAGAATGAAAATATCTATTGGATAACATAAACTTAACTCTAGAAACATTGCTCTTAGATGTATAGATTCTAAACAGAAACGTTGCCAAGCCTCTTCCCATTTAATACCCACATAAAATGGTAAAAACCCAATCCTCTTAAGGCAATCGAAATTTGAAATTGTAGTAAGCTAATAGGTGTTAAATTAGTGACGATAGAGAAGGAGATTAAGGCAAAAGAAAATGGGAATTTGATGGAGCTTACCTGAAGAGGATTGAGAGAAAGAGCAAATGGAGGGAAAATGGTGGTGATGATTAAGCCACCCAAAACCCTAAACCCTGAGTCGGTTTGGATTAATTACAGAGACTTAGGAACTCGGGGGGCTAGACTCACTCCGATTTGAGTCTAGTGACTCGCAGTTTAATGGGTTTTGCCTTCGAGTTGGCCCAATTGTTTGGGTAGTCAGTTTATGAAGCCCACATGTTTTGTTTTTGTATTATTAATAATATATAAAATTTAAATTTACAAAAGCTTATGAACATAAATTAAAATTAATTAAAATACTATTTTAAAATCTGAGAAGGGATTCACTTAAATCAGTGTGAATCTAATTTAGTTTTACATACTTTTAAAATTCTATGCAAATTATTTTTTTAATCAAATCATTGAATTTTCTATTTTATTTACGTAAATCATGAATATTAAATTTCATGTTAATGGAAACTATATACTTATTTATTTAATAATAATAAAATTTCAATCGTTAATATAGTAAAAAGAGAAAATTTTTACCCGATCACAAATGGTCATGTGTCTGATGCAATTTCTTTAACAAATTAATTAAAGAATTTTCAAATGACAAAGCATATATTGTAATGTAGATTAATGGCATCTTTTAAGTTAATTATAGAATTAATTACAATGATTTGATAATTAATTTAAAGATAAATTCACTTGGCTTGGTCCATCAAAATTTAAGTAATTTATCTCTTAATTAATTAAACAATAATTAAGAGATAAATAAAAGAAATTAAGTTCTTTTAGAACTCTTTCACCTAGCAAGCTATACTATAAATACAATAATGCTCCTCCAAGTCATTTAAGGACTTTTGATCAATTCTGAAAGGAAGAAATTTTGAAGAACACCAGGAATGTTCAAAGAAATTTTAAAAAATTGCTCTTTAATCTTGTTTCATTATACAAAAATAGGTTAATTTCATTCATTCATGACCAAGTCGACTAGACCCTTGAAGTTAATCTTCCCAAATAAAAGAATTAGAAGATTTTTTTTTATGTTAAGAATATTCAGATATTGTAACTTCACAATTACAAATAAAATTGATATTTGTCTCTATATTTTTCAAGTCTACTTCTTGACTCGAAAATTGTGTGTGCAAATTTCTAGCACACCTAATGGGAAAACCTTTGTCTCTCATCTCTTTTTTTTTCAAGTTGCAAAATTCAATGGTTTCCAAGAAAAACTTTGCTAACATGCCAACTCTCAAGCTTGCTTGAGTGGATCTTGCACTTTACGGAGTTCATCATCAAGTACTAATATTCCTAGCCATCTCGTGGCACTAAAAGAAAAATAAAAGCTCTAAGAGAGATTTATGCTCAAACTCTTTTGATACTCAACCAAAACTCACTCTAAGAAACTTATTTTCCAAACAAAGAAGAATCTCATCTCCTACTAGGCAACTTATCTATTCTCGTAAACCAAGTGCAAACCACCAAGGAACAAGATACCTATTCAAATAAAGCTCTATTTCATCATCTCTTTCAAAGACAAGTTCTAGAGTAATGTTTCAAGAAAATGGTGAGAATTCCTTCATGGAAGTTACAAAAAGATCCCTACCCTATAGAAGCTCCAAAAGCTCTCAAGAAAAGGCTAATAAGGTTTTCACTACCAATCAAATTAAAGACCTTATCAAAGAAGCCATCAAGATCAAGTTGATATTGTTACTCAACCTTTATACATATATGTTAAACTCTATTCTCAAAGGATTAATCATCTGAAGATGCTTGAAAATTATCAATCTTTGAAGTTCCAACAATTCGATGGCAAAGAAAATCCATGTCAACATGTTGCACACTTTGTGGAATCTTTTAATACTATTAGCATTGATGGAGATCTCATGGTGAAACAGTTCATCCACTTTTGAAAAGGCAATGTCTTTTATGGGTACAATAATCTTGAACCTGGGACAATCAATAGTTGGAAACAACATGAGTGTGAATTCCTCAATTGATTTTATAGCACCTGGCTCATAGTTAGCATGGTTAAGCTCACAAGTTCACACCAATGGAAAGACGAGCTAATGATTGACTACATCCCTTGGTGGAGAAATTTGATCCGTACCTACAATGAACGACTATCTGAATCTTTTATCTTTGAATCTCCTGTTTGTAACTCCAAATTGACTAGAATTCAAATATGTGCTTCCCTTCATTGTTTACTTGCTTTCTACAGCCTTAAATTCCCCAAAACCTTCTAAAATTCCTTGACTCGAAACTCCCTCATCTCTTTTTGTTTCTTTTCAAAACTTTTTTTTCTTATTGTGTTGTGTTTTATTGCTTGATGCTGGTGTTTTGATATTTTTGTTGTATTTTTTTTGGAAGGGTTTCAAGATGTAAATAAAGGGGCTATTTTTGGGTGGTTTGGGTAAGGCTACTTTTTGTGTTTTGTGGGTTTTTGGTGAATTCACATGAATGATTTAACGTGATTTCAAATATTGATTCATGTAGCCTACCTCAATCTATTGGAATAAAAGCTTTGATGATAATGATGATAATGTTGTGGGTTTTGGGTATGGGTTCGTGCTAGGGAGTTGCTGTGTCTTTCCTTTTTGACAAATTTGGGTTGGTTTCAAGTGAATAAGGATTGATGGAGGTGGTTTAGATACTAGCTAGAGTTGGACCATGGTGGTGTTAAAAGCTTTAACTAGGATTGGATTTTTTTTCTTTTATAGTGAGAAATTCAAACTCAAACTTGACTTCAAACTCGAGGTCCAAAAATTGGCCTGAGCTCAATTGAATTTTATTTTTAATCCAAACTTGATTTGAGATAGAAATCAAAATACTTGAGTTTGCTCGATCAAACTCATTTACTAAGTAAAAAACAAATTAAATGCTCAAATTCTGTTCGCTTAATAATTCAAATTATTTCGACTAGACCTCGACTTAACAACAATTGACCCGAGTTCAAGTTTTTTTCTAAATCGAAATGAGTATTTTGAATTGCTTTGAAGAGGATATCAAATTTACCCCCCGTTCCCCTAGTCTTCACTCTTTCACCTATTTGAGAAGTAAATGCCCCAACCCAAAGTTTATTTCAAAATTTGGGCCTATTTCAAAAGGAAACCTAAAAGCTCATTAAACCAATGGGTCATATTAAAATTGGGTTAAACCCAAACCCAGAAAAATCCGACCCGGTCTATACATGATCCGAACCGGCCCTCCATTTTCGTGTTCTCAATACCGTATTTTCAATTTTTCATCGGTCAAAAAGCTGTCTTTGTCCATCTACTGAAAAGTGAAACCTTAGCTTCAAAATTTAAACGAGTCTCCGCTACTTCTAACCGTATCTTTTTTTTACCAATGGAAAAACCAGAGAAACTGGGATGAAAATCTGCATTGAATTTGATTCATTTCAAATCTGGGAATTTATTTTGGAATTGTTTTCAAATGGAATTCACCGAAGCTTATAAACAAACGGGTCCTTGCTGTTTTTCTCCGAATGCTCACTACATTGCGGTTGCTGTCGATTACCGTCTTGTGATTCGTGATACACTCTCCTTCAAGGTGGTTTTTTTATCTTTCTCTCCCAACATTTGCTCTCTTTTTCTGCCGATGAGATACGAGGAAGGGCAGGGATGAGAAAATGATTTACTTTTTTTTTCTCTTTTTTTGGATTTCTTTTGATTTGCTTTGTTGAATGAATTTGTATGCGAAGATTCAATTTTGAGATGTTTGCTTTTACCTCATTTTAGTTTCTGATTAGATCTTCTTGTACTTAATTATTTAAGAATTGGTAAAATTGCTTTTCCTTCCATTAATTAGTCAGATTTATGCAGTAATAGTGTTTCTTATTTGATTTGTAGAGTTTCATTCTTTTAGACCAAGTAAAAATGATGTCTTTTGTTCTGTTTTCCTGAATCAATGAGAATGGTACTTTAAAATCCCAAATTTTTTTTAGCAAACAAACACTTTGAAAAAACTCTTTCAAATGATCTTCTATGTTCGTGCTCATTTTGCTGATTGTAAATTTGGTGAAGTGTTAGAAATTGCAATGGATGGACACGAGCACCATGGAGAGGTCATTTTTGAGGTTCACAGCGTGCATTTCTTGTGTTTCTAAATGATAATATTTATTTTGATTTGAATTAATGCAGGTTGTTCAGTTGTTTTCCTGCTTGGATAAGATAAGCTATATCGAATGGGCACTTGATTCTGAGTACATTCTTTGCGGTCTTTATAAAAGACCAATGATACAGGCATGGTCACTTACCCAACCTGAATGGACATGCAAAATAGATGAAGGTCCTGCCGGTATTGCTTACGCAAGATGGAGCCCAGATAGTCGTCATATACTGACCACCTCGGAGTTTCAGCTGCGATTAACGGTTTGGTCATTAGTCAACACGGCATGTGTTCATGTACAATGGCCAAAGCATGCTTCCAGGGGAGTTTCATTTACCAAAGATGGAAAGTTTGCCGCTATTTGCACAAGGCGTGACTGTAAGGACTATATAAATCTGCTTTCTTGTCACTCTTGGGAGATAATGGGTGTTTTTGCTGTTGACACATTGGATTTGGCTGATATTCAATGGTCGCCGGATGACAGTGCAATAGTGATCTGGGATTCTCCTCTTGAATACAAAGTATGTGAACTTATGCTTTCCATTGTCCATCATCAAATGGCCACTATTTTGTCCCCAGTTAATATATTATGTCGATATTTGGAAGAACTCTCTTTTTCTTCTTTCAGAAACTTTAACCTTGTTAATGATCATTATAAGAATATTATTCATTTTTAAAAGACTTCTTTCCCCTGTGAGTTAAGGGTGCTAAAATCTGCAAGGAAAAAAAAATGAGCTAGATAAACTAGAAGTTTATTCTGAATGGAGTGTTTTTCTATTTTGCTGGTGGAAATGGTATGTTTATATAAGATTTAACCAAAACAGAAATTACATGGTCCTGGCAGTTGTGTTTCTAATTAGCCATATATCACCACATAGTTATATTTATGGTTTATCAATGTTAAGCATGCATTACTTTTGTTTGCCATTACTTTTGTTGAACTGATATGGTTGGAAAAATCAAAGTGTTCATGATTCCCTATATAATTTTATACAGGTTCTAATATATTCTCCAGATGGAAGGTGTCTCTTTAAGTATCAAGCATATGAAAGTGGATTGGGAGTAAAAAGTGTTTCATGGTCTCCCTGTGGCCAGTTTCTTGCTGTGGGAAGTTATGACCAGATGCTGCGAGTTCTAAATCACCTTACTTGGAAAACTTTTGCCGAGTTTTTGCACCTATCAACTGTCCGTGCTCCTTGTTGTGCTGCAGTTTTCAAGGTAAGTTGTTTTCCTTTTTTTTTTTTTTTATGTTGCTTCTTCTTATGACAATTCAAACTGTCAGAAGCATCTATTAACTTTGTTTCTTATATTGGCAGGAGGTGGATGAGCCACTGCAACTTGATATGTCTGAATTATGTTTGGACGATGATTTTCTGCAAGGCTCTGGTAAGAATGATGAGGAATTATACCTCTGATTAACAACTTCTCTTTAATTTGATGTAATGCTTGATACTGGACCTTGGTGTGAAATTGTGCTTGACTGTACAGTACCTAACCGCTTTGTGCTTTTGTATGAAATTTATTAAGCTTATATGCTTTTGCATGCATGTCTTTTCCAGTCATTACACAATATGCAAATTTCAGCCTTTCAGTTATTTAACTGGGTTCATATGCGCTGCTATCAGATGCTCCAGAAGGACACCTCAAAGTTAGATATGAGGTTATGGAAGTACCCATTACATTGCCTTTCCAGAAGCCTGCTGCTGACAAACCTAACCCTAAACAAGGAATTGGTAAGTCTCCACCCTTATTTACCAACTGATGTAGATTCACTCAAAGTTTTATGGTTTTTGTACAGTATATTCAAGTGACACAAAATCTGAGTACGAAGGATGCAGAATGCTTCAACATAATGCTCTTGCAGTACATTATGTTCAACTGGCTTTGTTTTTTTCTGATATATCTTGTTGAAGTAGGAAATAATCTATCTCCTTTCTAAGTTGCCACTATGCTGGATGAATCAGCTTTTTAGTCTGAACAACCTTGGTGACAGTTGTCAACTAGCATAGCCAGTTCCATATTAAGGCTGTTGGAAGAAGTATTCTTATTGGACATGATGATTTTGTTTCAAATTATTGTTCTATGGAGCAATCATGTGAAAGGACACTCTCAAGTTTAAGGCTGCACAATGCTGCTCAACAAACTAATTAGAATGAGTTGACCAAATTAACTTCAATTTTCCTCCCTTTAATGCCTTCACCAATCAAACTAATTTTATTTGTAGGACTTCTTTCGTGGAGCAATGATAGCCAGTATATTTGCACTCGCAACGATAGCATGCCAACTGCTCTATGGATTTGGGACATACGCCATTTGGAGTTAGCTGCTATCTTGGTGCAAAAGGATCCTATCCGTGCAGCAGCTTGGGATCCAACATGCACTCGCCTTGTTCTTTGCACTGGAAGTTCTCATTTATATATGTGGACCCCTTCTGGTGCATACTGTGTAAGTAATCCGCTACCAGAGTTTTCTATTACTGATTTGAAATGGAATTCAGATGGCACCTGTCTTCTCCTCAAAGACAAAGAGTCATTCTGCTGTGCTGCTGTGCCTCTATTGCCAGAATCTAGCGATTACAGCTCAGATGACTGATGCAATTTTCTCTATCAATTTGGCTTGCAGTCATTAAGAGAAATGAAAATGTATAAATAGGCTACTTTAGTGTTTCATCAGCCCCCTCTCTCTCTCTCTCTCTCTCTCTCACTGTTTGTATTATGTTCTTGTGCATTTGGGACTTCAATGACCGTTTTATCAAGCTATGAAAATTCTTGTGCCGTAGCATTCTTTTCCTGTTTTGTTCACGGTTCTACGAAGACTTAACAGATTTTGGATTAAGTATAGCATATGATTGATTTGCAGCGGGAAATGTGTTACCTTCACCCCTTAAGATCACAATATCTACCAAATGGTGTGCAAGTAAAACGATCCAATTACTAGTAGAAGCGAACTATACGATTGAATTACATAATAAATTGGATATGATCTTGTGTTTATAGTTATCTTTGCATTTGCACCCCATCAATTCTAATGAAATGGACATTATCAAGAATGAAACGATTATAATGAAGACATGAACTGATAACATTTGTGTTCAACAGCCCTGTTTGCCACATATTTCCACAAGTAATACTCCTTGATAAAACATGGGAAATTCACAAGTAGAAGTTTCAACATGGGATTTTTTTACATGTTAACATCCTAAAAGAGATGTTGGGAGACCCTGTCAAGAACTTATTTCCTCTAGAATCACAGGCAGCTCCATACTCTCGCCGCCCCTTTGAATCTTTAAGGTTACCTTATCCCCCACACTGTATTCATCCAATGCTCTGTATAACTCTGCCTTGTTTTTAACCTGATGTCAGGTTACAAAAGGAGAAAAAAACAGTATTTTAAAATATGGAATGTCAAACTGATAATGGCATTGATCATTGAACATGATGCACATTAACCGCAAGCACTTGATTCAAAATGATTTGGCAACCCATGTTGACAGATGACAATTTAATTTGTACAATGGCTCATATCGTGCTCAGGTGGAAGCATGTGAAACCAGAATGGAAGCAATGAAGAAAATTGAAGTTGCTTGATATCGACATGGAAAAACAAAAAAGAGCCAAATGATTCCTAGCCAGAAGACTATCAGATTTAACATTAACAGAACAAATTTCTAGCTTACTTTCAAAATTATATAGACAATTTATCATGCTTGGTGGTGTTAAAAGAACCATTTTTTAGTGGATAACTAGAAGGGAAAAAACTTAAGAGAAAACTCACAGGTCTTTGTTAACTGCAAGGATGACATCACCAAGTATAATATTACCAGCAAAACCTCTGGTAGTGGGGAGTAGCCCAGCCTTAGCTGCAAAACTGTTACTAGGAACCTAAATTACCATGGAGTAAATGTAAGAAACTTTTTAAATATTCTACAAGCAACAGCCTAAAGATAGTATAAAATCTCTAGGTTATTGAAAAGATGGTTGGACTTTTAAAGTTCGAACTAAATTTGAAATACCTGAAGGATAAGAGCCCCTTTTCGAACATTAAGTTGATTAGCAATCAGGTCAGGAGCAATTTCAATATTCAAACCTGCTCGAACAGTCTGACAGTGGATGAAAAATGAGATACTAGAGCTAGTTCATTCAGGGTAACAATAGGTTAAAGTCGTTTAGATGCTCTACTCTTAGTAATAACACCCATCCTTTTTCCAAATATTGCAGAATTATGAGTGTAATGATTGTTAAAACGCAGAGAAGGTGAAAGTAACAGGTCATTATTGAGAAGGAGAGGTGAAAAGGGGTTAACAAAGATCAGAAACAAAGAGTCCAGAATTTGACCTTGGATTTATATATAGCAATTAAACTTACTTTTCCAAATTGGATCAGCTGAGGTACAATCTTAAGCACTGTGGAGGATGGGATGGCAAACCCTACACCTGCTGATGTACCTGAACTACAAATAACAAAATCAGAATGCATTATGCGGAAGCTACTAGCTTGTATTACTATATTATTTCTGACCAAGGGAAACATCTAATCATGAAATATCTTCTCATCAAGATGGAATTAATATTTCAACTATTTTGTTTCAGATTATGGCACGCAACATATGAAAAAAAAAAAAACTAAAAAAAAATGACCTGTCTGCGTGAATATAGCTGTATTAATCCCAATCAGGTTTCCCTTTGAATCCAACAGAGGACCTCCACTGCAACAAATGAAGAAAGCGATGAAATAGCAAGCATTGAAGAACTTGTTTAAAGACATTAACTTTACAGTCTCAATAAGGATGCTGACGGTTAGACAAATCATTTGGTGAACCTGTTTCCTGGATTGATGGCTGCATCTGTTTGAATTCCACCACCAATCGTCACTCCAGTTTGACTAAAAATGTCTCGATTCAATCCACTAATAACTCCAACAGTAAGGGTATGATCAAAACCAAATGGATTTCCAATTGCTAGACACTGCTGTCCTACTCTTAAAGAAGACGATTGCCCTACATTAATTGGCCTCAACAAATCTTCAGAGGCTTCTACCTTGCATGTTGAAGAGATCAGCATCAGTTGCTCATGCAAACTAGCATATTATAGAGTATATGCACAACAAGAACAGCATTGACTGGATGGATAATTTGATCAAGCCTATGCTATTAAAGGTAATATTGATTCTTTTCCCTATTAGGTACAAAGAAGATATGCATTTGTTTTCTAAGTTTGAGTTAGCACATATATTTCTTCATCTCATTGTTTAGGAAATTGCAATTTCTATGTTAAAATTAGTCATTAAACATTCAGCAATGGAAAACTGAAGCTCAGATATAGAATAGAACCGCATGACTCCTCTTGTGAGAGTAGTCTAGTTCTTAAATTAATGTGTGTGAGCATGCATATATACACAAGTTATGCTCAGCTTGCATCTGCGTAAACAAATAATGGCGGTTACACATATCTTTTTGATTAATTTGGTGCAATATAATTTCTGTTAAACCAAAATCTACGGTCTATTTGTGTAGAATGCAGTTCATGAATTTCCAATTTCAAGTTGATTGAATATGTCTAACAAAAAGGTAATAAGCATATATAGGTGCAGCTTGTAATACAATTAAACCAACCAGCAACACAGTTCAGACAGAACTTTATAGAAAAATCAAAAGAAAACATACCTTTAAAACAGCAAGGTCTTTAGTGCGATCGCCAATCAACTTACCCTCAAAATTCTTTGTACCCTATGAAACAGCAGTTAAACAATCAAAGAAACAGCTCAAGCAGTCAAAAGCATAATACCAGACAATGCAACTCAATTTACCAGTAAAGGATAAGGGCACTGCAAATCTCACCCTTCCGATGCCAGGATATTAACTCGTGCAACAATTTGCCCAGGACTTGGATTTCTTGAGAGGGAATTACCTATCACTGAACATGCAAACAGAATAGTTAACCTAGAAAAGAGAACAAGAAAGAAAGGAGACAGGAAAGTTTATACAAGAAAAATATAAAGGAAGAATCTTAATCTGATATAGCTGACACTGATTACAGATTAACATTACAGAGGGGGATGTTTCAATTAGGCATCAACTAGGATTCTCATGAAATGGAGATTCCTTATATAATCATGTATTAGCACTCATCAGAGCAGATAACTACTATGGGAAAACAGATAGTCTACCGGTACTCTTGTTAATGTCCTTGATCAATATATGGTAATTTGGGTTCATTTATTAGCTCTTACCATGATAATTTGTCACAATATGTCCCTGTTCATCCCAGACAACACCAGAACCATTTCCTTCTGGAATCTGCCGGTAAACATAATATTGCGGCACCCTTAGATGACTCAATAAGCATGAAGGCATTTTAAAGTTATTGCAGCAAAATACTTAATGGATAACTCTTCTGAGTGTATGCATGAGACAGAGACAGCTTCTTCGCCTTCTCTGTCATAAGCTTGCTTCTAAGAAGATTACAGACAATGATAGATCAAATGAAAATCAGAGACATACCTCAACAGCACCAGTTACATTAAGTTGAGGGCGCAATGTTACATCAAAAATGTTTACAACAGAGTATGTATTCTTTTCAAAGAGTTGGACAGTTCTTTCCTGCCAAATTGAAATTCCAGTTGATAAGAGCTTGAAACTATAAACTAATCTCTGAATTTCAGAACAACAATGATTTATTAAATGAACCTCAGAAGGGAAGAGAGCTCCGGAAGGAAAAACAGGCGGAGTTACATCTTCAACTGCCACTGATGGATCCCCCAACGCTTGAGCTGCAAATCAATGTATCCCATCATCAGAAGCAAATTGCTAAGAGTACAGAGTTAGTACGAAGGAAGGAATAACACTAAACTTGAGATGGCCATCTACGCCAGATCCTTTCGACAACATGGGTTCCAATTATTACTTTGTTGCACCTCTTCAAAACAATAAAGGCTTAGCTGCCCACCAATCTGTAGTTGCCAGTTTACTACAGCTATAAAATTTACTGGCAAATGCATTCAAACAGATGACACCAGATTTCAACTCATTTGCACAAGTTAGTTGTCAATGACAAGCAATATGTTAAATAAAATTATCAACAAAACAAGGAAGACTTCACTGACCAAACAAAATTGATCCATATGAATCAAGTTCTTAAAGTGGCTAACGGGAAACCAGAGCTGAAATGTGCAGACCTGATAAGTACCTTGAAGGATAGTAACTCCAACAGGCAAAAAGACTTGCTAGCAGCGTCCTCCTTGTTGCGAAGGGAATACTTTTGCCTATTATTACTTCACCCAAATCCACCATTCGTTCATTAACCATCCTAAAAACATCAATCAACAAACATATAACAACAACAACAAAACTGAACAAAAAAAGAAAGTTGAAATCTTTTTCTGTAACTTCAATGACAAGTATATAAGTCACCAACCTTGGCCATTACTACTGGCATTCGCTTTGATCAATAAAAGAAAAAAACACATAGGCACGTAATAATATGAATATAACACGTGTATTTATATGTAGAGACATTCATACATGTAGAGATACATAACTAGATACACATATACTCACGTATATAATGATGCTTAGATTGATAAGAACATACAGCCATAGTCACATTATAATGATGCTTCTATGTATATGTATGCATATATATTACACACATACATTGATGCATACATAAATACATACATACGCATGCACAAGCACAAATACTCAATATATACTAGAAAAAAAATTATATGGACGTGAAAATGAGGCAAAGATATTAAAAAAAAGTAATAAGAAAAAAATGAACTTTATTAAGTTTACCAAGCAAAGACAACTAAAAAGCTATAGGGGTATAAAATATTAGCAGAATTTAATGAACGACATGTGAAAACAAACCTTAAAATAGAAATGGGTTTGTGAGGAACGATGTCTTTATGGGAGCCGGTAGAACATAAAGTAGTCAAGAATTCGCGACGACCCATGAGCAAGTGGCTTTTAACGTTGTTTCTGTTAAGGTTTAACGAACAAGAATTGCTGCAAACTAGAACTTGCATTTTTGTGGGTTAATTGTGAATTATGCTAAATTATAGAAATTACCAAAAAGAAAAAAAATCAAATAAAAAAAATTTTCTTTGAAGCTAAGTTGCAGACTTGCAGTGGAAATGGAGGGGAGTCGACGAATTGAAGATAATCCAAATCCACTATTTTTCGTCTGTTTTTGAAATATTGAATTGCCTAAAAAACCAAATTTATGCTCAAATTATCAAAAAGATCCTCGATTTTCATTTAAATGTATTATTACCCTATTATTTTTGTTTTATCACTGTAGGATACCAATGGAAGTGGCAATATGGCATGTATGGCAGAAAATAGTAGAACAATTTTCTGAGACTAATTACTTTTGTTTTATCATTATAGGGTGCAACCTTCAAATTTTATCAAGATAAATTTGAATTCTTTTCTAAGATTTAATCAATTAATTAAAATTAATAACAGAATTCGATAAGTACTATTAATCAATCAATTATGTTAAACACAATAAAAAAATTAATTACGTCTCATTGTCAATATGATCAAATTCCAATTTGACATATAGTTAAGATTGAATTTATTTTTTTCATTTTCTTTTTACATCAAAATTGATTTGTTACGAAAATTAAATTCAATATTATAATACACGAAAAGATAAGCAAAATTTCATTTTTTTCTAACAAGATGAATATCACATTTTTGTTTCTAATGCTTTATTTTGGCATTTATTTTTTTCTTTATTTATAAATTGACTCATGTTATTGAAATAATTGAAACAACTGGAAGAAGAAAAAAAATGAAAAGATCAATTCATTTTTTTTCTATTTTTTCTATCTTTTATTCGATAAGCACATTAGCAATGGTTATTAATGTCAATTTACCTGAAGATGTAATGTTTGAAATCCTGACTAGATTGTCTGTTAAGTTTTCAAAGCGATTTCAATATGTATAAAATCTTAAGACTTCCTCAACTACCTTTTGAAGATACGATTACTATATATGGTGTTGGATTGGCATTTAAAGTTATCAGATGACGTCTCTTGGCAATGCTTTCATTGTAGCTGTTGGTACATGGTGCTGTTCATTGGATTGTTGATTGGCATAATATTCCTTCTATTTCATTGTGGATGAGGAGAAAAAAGGCCCACCGTGCCTTCAGCTCCAGACTTTTGGGAACTTGGGATGGGCTTTGTTACCATGGGGAGCCCCGAAAACACTTGCATCTCATCAAACTTAATGGCCCTGACTCACTGCGACTTAAGGTTAACTTGGATGGACAATGCGATTAATTTTGATGCGATTGCAAACAACACTAACAGTAAAATTGGTATTAAATAATGATGCATTTAGATTCAATTGTAGTAGTAACGATGAAATGAATGATAAAATGATCATTAAAAATATATTAACATTAAAAAAAGAAAAGGTTTCACCGTGCCGCAATGGAGCTTTAAGCGGCACCAACCTAAGCCTTAATATATACGAGATGGAGAGCGACTACTCAAGTTGGTTTGTGAAGTATCATGTCGGAGATGATCAGAAGTCATCTTGATCCATTAGACTGGCGATATTATATGTTTTCTCACATTCTCCGATCAATATCCTTCAGATATGATAATCTTCAAACACCAGTCACATGCTGTAGTAGTTTCTCAGATTAAACAGCAATAATCCCACTAATTTGACTTACCCCACAAAAAAATATCCATCACATTTTGGCATAGGAATCATACTCTGTTGTTTAATTTGCAAATAATGCTACAAATGAATACATCAATCTCTTGTTCCATCAATGATCAACCCTTTTGCTGTATGAAATAAATCAAAGTTGGCAAAATAGTTACTTTTAACTGTGATATGAACCCTTTACAAGCATAGATTAGCATGGACGACCATTAATGCTTTCTTTTATTTTTATTTTTTTTTTACCTTTTTTTGCCTCAGGTAGAAGCAACTCTTGGAAACTTGGAATTCACATGAAATTCTTCCTTCTTTCTACCTTCTCACCAAAGCGGGTGAGATATTCTCCAATGAGGTGAACATAAAGTTCCCAGAAAACATGGCTTCTTTATCTGTACATATCAAATGCCAGAATTTAGGTTACCGTATGACATTGGACTCAACAATCTTTAATGGATCTTTTTCAAACATCAGAAACTCCACAAGTCCCCAATAAATAACCAAAACAATCACCATTTATGAGTTAGTTGGATTGACAAAATATAGCTTACCGGTTAACGAGAGGCAACTGACTTCACGACGGGCATACCTTGCCATTGCCTGCAAACAAAAGTGTAGAGGCTCAATCATGCTATGCCTTCAACTCAACACCCACTTATGGTTGTTCATATTTTATTTCATGTTATGATCAGAGTGACTCTTCTCTAACACGTCCAAATATGGATATAACGGCATTTCCAAATGGAACTAAAGAAAATAATTCAGCACTATATGAACCAACACCAAATCCTACAGGGCTGTTAATTACAGTGGCAAAGAGAAGATGAGAACATGCCTGGACCGTACGTAATGCAGCAGCATCTGGCTTGGACATACCATCATCAGAGAAGATATTCCTGCAAAATGTCAAACCAATTTTGAACATGAGGCGCAAATGCTTTGCTCAAGATGTCTCCCAAATGGTGATGCAAGTATGATTAGGTTAGATTAAGCTTTGGCGGGGTGATAACAGCTACAAGTTTATAGCACCAGCCAAACTAGATTAATTCTTACATCACAATTTCATGGCCATCAAACAAAGTTTTCGCTACATGCAAATCACCAAGTTTAAATATAACAAATTACATCCCATTAGTATAATTCTAGATAGCAGGCATATCGAATATTAAATAAAATTGATCTTCCTTGCATGGACATACAATAGAAAGAACAATAGTAAGACAAGTTGCATTGAGTACCACCATGAGAAATTTAAAAAATTTGCCAGGTCCAACTTCTGATGATCTTACCTCCATATAACCTCTGTTAGCTCCTCTTGTGTAGCCTCTGGAAGTAAGGCAGCATCATAAGCAACAATATTGCCATAGAATATCTTCTCCAATTCTTTCATCCATTTTATCAAAAGTAAGTTAACCTGTCATTTCAATGATAATAACTCAGCTGCAAAGGACCGATCAAACCAAAGATATACATTTGTATTCTCATCTACATACAGATAAACCTTCAAATGATATCTTCATTCTTAGCATCCTATCCAAATTGAAATAATTCCTATTCTGATGACATACCCCAGCTTTAGACACTCTGAGCTCAACATCATGATTGTAAATCTCATAAAGATACTGTCCTAATTCAACACCATCTTTTCCTTCAGCTTTCAAGCGGCGTAAGCAAAGCCACATATGAAGTACAAGCAGAGAAAATGTCATTTTGAAGGTCTTCTCCAAGTTAAATACTACAGAACAAAGACATGAGTTTTAAAATTTACCCAATCAAGAATCCAATGTTACTAATAAATCAACATCATGAAATTTAGCAAAAGATTGTAAATATAAAGCAGACAGACCTTCATATATAGCAGGTCTATCAACTTGTGACAGCACACGCCTATATATCACATTTGCCCCTCGAATGGACTTGCTTTGTTTACTGTAGAAAAGCATCATCTTGAGAATAATACGCTTGATGCCTTCATACTTGGGGTCTTCCACTCTGAGGGGAGAGTCTGGGGCCAAAGCCAATGAACAAGGCTTAGACCAAAATAATTTATCCAAATTTACCTGTTTATAAAAATTAACAACTCAGATCAACAGCCAGCCAAAAACGACAACTTGCAGATTTAGATTAGTACAAACTCGAATTGGGTAGTTTTGAAAGAAACAGATTACCTTTGATTTGGTAGGTAAAGATTTCTCGAGAGAATCAGCGGCTGCAGGTGCAACAGCGGCATAGCTTTTGCGATGAATCATACTATAATCTTTCCCCAATTCAATGGAGTTGAATGAGCCCAGCTTTGAAAGATGCGTGAGAGCTCTGTTCCATCGAGGTAGCATTTTTTTTTCTATTTTCTGAAGAAACGAAATTCGATCTCTTCGCTGAACAATGGAGTTTATGAAAGTTCGTTGCTTCAGCTTTCAAAGCCCTAAACCCTTCCAGCTCCCTAATCGACGACACGCGAAAACGACGGAGTGGAAAATCAGTAAATCGTGCGGTGCATATTACCCGATCCGAGATCTTAATGCCAACACCGGATTTATCCACGTCACTTAAATGCAATTGAAAGATGTATTTAGATTTGTTTCATTTACATCAAATTAAAAAAGTTTATTATTTTTAATGTTAATGTAAAAATTAAAATTATGAAATCTAATGTAAACTTTAACTTTTTTATATCAAACAAATTCATTTTTTAAAATAAATTAAAAATTAAAAGTCTGAATTTAAAACAATTTAATGTAAAGTTTAATTTTATTTCTTATCAGTTTATATTTAATGCACTAGCTCTGTATAGATGTAAAATACTGTCAATCAACAACTAGCTAAAGTTAAAAACTATACAAGTCCTTAAAAATAAATTAAAAATTTTATTAATGTTTATTTTTAAGAACCTATATATGTTTTTAATTTTTCTCATTAATGAGATATTACTTTGAAGTTAATTGAAGATATATAGCATCTATACATTGTCAATACATCAAATATAAACATGTATATATATGAGTTTGTATATGTGCAGTGACAGTGTATGTATATACTGTCAATATCAGAGGTTTACGCCTCATCAATAAACAAACTAAAAAAAATTTCAAGCCTTTAAAAATAAATACAAATATTTTTTTCAATTTACTAATAAGGGTTTATTAATGAGGTGTCAACTTCTGTTGCATTGACAATGTATTGTATAGAGAGTAGAGACTGTACATTATCATTGCATCATATATATGGATAATCATTCCATACATCACGAATAGAGTTTTTTTATTTCACAAACGGGATTAGGATCATAACACATATCCTATTTAATTTCTTTAAATATTTTTATAGGACATGTCTCATGATCCTAACATCGCTTGTAGAGAAAAATAATTCTACTGACGATGTATAAAATAACTATCCTCTATATATATATATATATATATATATATATATATATATATATATAAAGAGAGAGTTTTTTTTTTGGTACAATAAAGAGAGAGTTTATATATAATGTGGTGATGCTTTCGCAGTCTATAGATGTTAAATTATGTCCATCAACAATTAAGAAAAGTTAAAAACTATACAAGTTCGTAAAAATAAATTAAAAAATTTTATTATATTTATTTTTAAGTACTTATATTTTTTTCTCATTAATGAGATAGCACTTTGTAGTTAATTGACAATGTATAAGATCTATATACTATTAGTGCATCAAACATAAATTCATATTTATATAGTTATTGTTTTACTTTAATATATAAATAGAGAGAACTACAAAAGAAAATTTAAAATAAAAACGTAATGCTTAGCCAAAATTAACTTGAAAAATTGATATAATATTGGTAATTTGATAAAGTCGATAATTAATTTGATAAAGATTGTTACAATATTAGTAATTTGATAATGTTAATCAGCCTAGTCTAGTGAGTTGGTTAGTATTAATCAATTTGATGAAGTTTATTGGTCATTATTGTTTGATAAATCTTAATAATAATTATGAATAACAATGTTTATTTTCTGCAGTTAAAAAATACTTTCACATATGTGCTTTTATATATAATATAGATTAAGAAGAATATTAACCAATTAGTACATTGTTTCTATTGTATTGTAGAAACAAAGCATTAATTAATTACTATTGTATTGTAGCAATGTGTTTTTCCTAGCTAGACGTATCAATGGTCTCCAAGATTATATCAATTTTCATGCTTATTTATTTATTGATTAATTTAATGTATTTATTGTTCTTAATTAATTGGTTAATTTTGTTAATCATCTCATCCCTAGTTGGGGTCCATACTCTAGAGACCACCCACATAATTTAAATAAATTTGTGCAGTTTTGATATTGAGTTGTCTTTTCCATTTTGCTTACACTCTTAAAACATTATATATGTTGGATCAAAAACTTCACAATCAAATTGACATTTACTTATTCCATTAATCTTGTAATTGAAAATTTAAATCTCCATCTTGCTCACGGATTTGCTTCTTTTCCCCATCCACAAGCAAAACAATCCTGTAAGTTGGAAATCTTGTATCTTTCTGTTGAATTCTTTTAATATAATAACAGCATTTCAATTTCGAGTGATCAATTACCCATAAATGATTTGTGCCAAGAGTTTTGTTGTTGTCTAAAACAACTAATTAATTAATTAATTAACTAAACAAACTATAAATGGGATCTTAATCTTTTCTTTTCTTTTCTTTTATCATGCAAGAGTATTTACAATTCTAAATTAGGCATCACTCAAGTTTTAGTTCAACTAGTGTTTAGTAGTTTTGTATACAAAAATTTCAAATCTGAAAATTAAAGACTGAAATAAAGTATCAAATTTAATTTTTATTATAATCAAATAATGAATTAATTCTCTGTATGTGCAAGCTCCTATAAAAAGAAAATAATCTCCTGATCCAATCTCTTTAGAAATGAAAAAAAAAAAACTGAAAACTTAATTTTGATGAAGCAAATATGAATCGTTCTTGAAAGGAACAGGTAAATACTTGTGAATTTTTTTTCTTGTTAGTCATTTGGATTTAAGATGATTTGACAATTCTTTCAAAGAACCACCAAAGATAATTTCTTGTTCTTTAAATCATTTGGAATTGAATGGATTTGTAGTGATTTTGACAAAAAAAAAAACTTGATAATCCTGAAATTTGGAGAGAAAACTGGTGAATTTTAGAAGCTTGACTTCTAAGTGAAATCTGGAGCTTCCTTCATTAATGATAAAAAGGAAGATAGTATTTGAATTTTAACTTTAGAAGAAAGCAATCTAGATATTGCAGCTATAGGATTATAAAAATGTTCTTAATAAGACAAAGTGATTGTCCTCAAGTTTGTATGTAAGTTCAGCCCTTTTGCATGATTGAGTACAATGAATGGCACAAGATTAGATACAAAGTAGGAGCAATAGCTTAAACAAATACAATTTGGTTATAAAGTTATTTTATTGACTTATTTTTTGCTATTATTGACCCCTATTTTAACAACAGGAATTTTTGCTATTAAAAATTAAAGTGATATTCCATCTCATATTTTCGTTGACAATAAAAATTATTATACAATTGCCAGTAATATTTTTCCATAATGAGGTACAAGAAAAAAAAAGATTTGAATTTTGGATCTAATTCATTCTAAAAAGATGTAACAATCACTAGATTAAGTTTTTGTTATTGTTAGTTAATTTTAGAGGTGTTCATTCGGTTAATTTGGTTAATTTCAAACCGAATTAACAAAAATATATATTTCACTTTCGTTAACTGAACCAAAATTTATATTTTCAAATTAATCGAACCGAAATATAATTCGGTTAATTAACTGAATTTTATACAAAATTTTCATATGCCTATTTTTCAGAACTTAATTTTCATGTACTAAAAGTGAAAATTTTCATATGCTGAATGTGAAAATGAAAAGAAAAGTGTAAGTATTAGGGTTTTTTAATTAGGGTTTTTTTTATTTGGGAATTAATATTTTAGGCCAAAAGTACAAAATGCATAGTATAAGTATATATTATAATATCTATAATTTGGTTAATTCGATTAATCGAAATTAATTTAGTTTTCGAACCAAATTAACCGATAACTGAATTTTTCTAAAATTTATTTTCGTTAACCGACCGAATTAAATTCTGTGACCGACCAATTAACTGAATTAAATTCGATTGACCTGTTAATCAAATTATTTTTAAATTGTGAACACCTCTAGTTAATTTATTTTGTATTTGTAAATGAACTCAGAAGCAAAAAGTAAGAGCATTGGAAGGATAAATATGTAGGAGTATTTACTTAAATGACAATATCTCTACTTTTAAAGTGTAAAAATTCCACATATACGAAATTTGAATTTTAAAAGCTATATTTTTTTCTCCATGCAAGACTTTCAACTTACTTTAAAAAAAATCCTTTTACTACTTCTTTAACAAATATGTAACTTTTATGAGTGATTTCAGTTCTAAATTATGATGATATATTTATACCATGAATTGACCATTGCAAATTTAAATGAGCAATGTTACGTAATAATTATAAAATATATATAAACCGACATAGTTTAATAAGTAATAAAATAGTTCAAAAACATTATTAGAAAATTAGGCTGGCCTAATTATAGAATCTTGGTATTAGTCAATGACTTTCATATGGGTTTTTCACATTGGAAACATGATTATATTTATGATTAATTTTCACATATAAAGAGAAAGCATGGAAGCTTAGATTGAAAGATTTTGACACCTTGTGCAGACAATGGGTGGCAAACCAAGTTTAAGCACAGACAAGAAGGGTTCTCAACGAGGGCAATATTTGGGGGATCTAACTAATCTGGACTTCCTAATTTGCCTAGCTATTTATTAAATGTTATATCATTCTATTTCTATCCCTTCAGCAGACAGTATTGGTTTGCAAACTTAAGCAGGAAGACAGTTTAAATTAAGCACAGTACTTTTGGCCTCCCATTATCATTATTAGCACATGGTATACATTTTCCTCAATGAAAATTCCTATGACTTTAATCAAGCCAAACAGTCATCCTTCAATGTACAAATTAATGCTTAGAGATGTAAGCCTGTAACCCAGAAATGTTAAACTACAAGTTTTGGAAAGCGGATTAAACATTATAAAAACAATCTTTAAATTTTAATTAATCATATCAATGTCTTTTGTGAGTGGTCGGGCCTTTTGTTCAATTTAAATAGTTGGATAAGATAGCATTGTTACTTTTTTGTTTTTCTAGCAAAGCTGAGTAAAGATGGTTAAGCATAAATATCATGGATGAACATGCACCAAAAAAAATATCATGCATGAGCAATCATCTCAACTTACATCATTGATCATACTAGTAATTCAAGTAGTTGAACTGCTAATCTCTTACAGTTCGGTGAACTGTCTAGATTTAACTGAGTGGAATCACATTAATCTCCAACCTGAACTGTTTGCCTAACGTTTCCATAGTCATTAGTCTTAACTACTCTCTAGATTCGTTCAAAAAAAAAAACCCAACATAGCTATGTCTCTATCATGAAGAATTTAAACCAAGGGGCATGATTCCTTTCATTTATACATATAAAATAGCAATTCTGAATTCATGCATCAATTAACTGGAGCTATGAAAGAATTTATTACGTCACATTTGAGCATTTGATTCGATGATAAGTGCACGTAACTTCTGCTCTAATATTTATATTCAAATCTCCCTTTCATCAAAACAAAACAAAACCAAAGAAGTGTTTCCAAGAGATGTCAAGTGGGTGCATTATTGGCAATATATGGCAGGTGATATTTTCATATGTGACAGGGAATGAGGATAGGAATAGAAAGGGCAATTTTTGGATCAAGCATATCAGAAATAGTATTTTACCATAAAAGGGGTCTCAGAGGAATTCTCACAGAAGCTGGCGGATTAATTTGAATGTAAATTTAAACTTATTTTGCTGGTGGTTTGTCCAGCCTTGTGTATAGTTAACAAATGCTGTTCAAGCAAAGATTAATTTAAGTAAAAATAAAATAAAATAAAATAGTATGATATTGAAGGTTGCTTTGCCATCTTGTCTTTGATTTCTTTAGGACGAGTCAGGAGGCGACCCATGAGTGTTGAAGCTGAGGGGTGTGTGAAAACAATTTGGTTTTGACAATCCCAAATAAACAGCTGATTCTGTAGTCATAATTGGATCATTAAATTGGATAATGAAATGGAGATCAATTAAACTTCTCTGCGCCTTGACTTGAGTTTCCTTGAAAATCCATTCTTTAAAAAGAGCTTAGCTTGGGTTAACTTAACCTCAACTCTCACCAAAAGTCATCGTGATTTTCGCATAAACTGTCTCCCTTACAGTCACCCTGAAAGGCCGGCCTAAGCTTCGGAGGCAGAACCCTTCTCAGAAAGCATAGAATGGCTTTGAAACAAGTGAACTAAGCTAGCACTGTGAACTTGGTTCTGCCTTCGAGTTCATGTCCGAGAACCGCTTCAGAGCTTAAGCTCCAACGGTTGCACCCATCGCCTACTATATTCAGTTTATACAAATTTTATCATCAACTTGTTGCCTCTTTACACTCTCTGGAAAGAAGAGTAACATGGATGAGAAGAATGATGTTGACAAGGTTGAAGATGTGATGTTGCCAGGTTTTCGATTTCATCCAACAGATGAGGAGATTGTCGGATTTTACCTCAAGAGAAAGATTCAGCAGAGAACTTTGCCGATTGAGCTGATTAAGCAAGTAGACATATATAAATACGAACCCTGGGATCTTCCAAGTGAGTTTTCATCATTTCCATACTCTTTCTTACATGAATACTCGGTCAGAATTTGGCTTTAGCTTTCTTCTATGGCGATTCACTTCAGCTTCCAAGAAACATATGAAATTTCCTTTTATTTCTTAGTGATAGAAATAGAATAGTATTGTCTAGTATTATCAGGTAAGATGTTCATAAATTCATTATTTTATTTTTCTATACGCAGAGCTAGCAGCTTCTGGGGAGAAAGAGTGGTATTTCTACTGCCCAAGAGACCGTAAATACAGAAACAGTGCAAGGCCCAACAGAGTCACAGGAGCCGGGTTTTGGAAAGCGACTGGAACAGACAGGCCTATTTACTCTTCTGATGGCACCAAGTGTATAGGTTTGAAGAAGTCCCTGGTGTTCTATAGAGGCAGAGCTGCCAAAGGGATTAAAACTGACTGGATGATGCATGAATTTCGGCTACCTTCACTCTCAGACTCAACGCCGCCAAAGAAGCTCTTAGACAGAAGCATCCCAGCAAATGTAATGATCCTTGAATTGATTGTCCAATGTTTTATGAACTGTCTAAACTCTAAATTTAAGAGATTCTTTAATTTGCCCTTGTTCCACAGGATGCATGGGCTATTTGTAGGATATTCAAGAAGACCAATTCCATGGTTCAAAGAGCTCTTTCCCACTCTTGGATATCCTCATTACCAGCGACTGCAGCATCTGAAATGCTCCACCAAGGTGCACCTTGCACTCAATTTAGTTTGGAAAATATTTCTTGCACAACAGAAATCGGATCAGCAATACAGTTATGCAGCAACAGTGAACTACAACAAGGCTCCAATGCTAATTTTTCTGCTCTAGATATTCCCTCTTATAAACCATTCAATCCTACAGTCTATAGACCATCTCCATTTTCTGTTTCCAATGAAGACCTTCACAACAACTTCCTGTTTTCTCCGCTTGACATGCCTGCATCCCTCAAGTGTATAGTTGATGATTCTTCCATGCCGTTGAGCCCAACCATGATCACTAATGTTAGCAAGGCCTCCGAGAGCATAGATTTCGGAGGGCAACAACAGCAATACAATGGCTTCTCAATCAGCTTGCCCGAAGATAGGCAAGGCAATGCAGGTGTAGAAGGTGGTGAGGCGAGCACGAGGAAGAACTCGAATGCAAGCCCTGACGATAGCCATTGGGGGATTATCCGATCAATGGGATTTCCTTTCAGTTTGTCTCCGAATGTGCCTGATTCATGGAAGCCTAATCTACCATGGGATTCACCTCAATGTCCAAGTGAGACGTCCACTACTTATTCAACTGAAAAATGCTATACTTAAAAAGCTGCCTGCTAGTTTTGGATTGTGAAGTTGAAGCTAGAATTTGCAGCATACCTGTTCACAGTATTATTGTACAGTTTTCACATATTCCAACTACAAATCATAGGTTGAATACTTGCTTTCATTTGTTTGTTTCTATGTCTTCTTAGGTGCTATCAGAATCAAATTAAAAAATCTTTCAATTCAACCACCTTTAATTTTTAAGCATAATATTTGCTAAAAACACATAGAAATTCGCAAAAAATAACAAGTAGCTTCTCTTCAGTCTTAATTTCTGAAAATTGCAACAGAGCGATCATTTATCATGACATTGCTGATAATCCGAATTGACATTAAAAAAGAAATTTTCTGAATTGAACAAATCTTCTAAAGCCATTGGATGACATTGGCAGAACAGTGTTGATGGTATGTTAATATTTCAGAAACCTTGGGGGAAAGGAAAAGGAAGAAAAGTAAAATAAGAGGCCAAGGACAACAATTGCAGATTAACATATATAGAATTAAGTACGCCTCTCAAACTAAGAGGGAAATTAAGGCTTAAGCTATATACAATTCTTTGTAATTTCTTAAATTGGAAAATTATGGAAAATTACATAAATATATCGTCAGTTCTATTAATTTCTGAAAAAAGCAAAACTTCTTAACCTATCCACATCATTTTGGCCTTTTTTATATAGGTTTTGTTCTTGGATCCAGTTCTTTGCTTTGTTGTGAGTCTGGTTGAAACAGTAATTTTGTTGGTTAGTTTCAGTCATTCCGCGAGACTCATGATTTAAACAAGTGAATTTAAAGTTTTGCCCTTTGCTCTTACACTGATTCGTAATTTTACATTGATATTATGGGTAATTATTTGATTGTTTTTGTTTTTTTTTTTGTCTTTATATTTTGCTTGCGGGTGTTTTATTCACATTGGTTTGTTAACAAGTTTTAGCTTTTCTTTCTTTTTTTTCCTCTCTTGCGACGCGAAGCAAAAAGTGGCTAGAGAAAAAGTGGTAAAAAGAACAAATGGTCATTTCTTTTAGTTTTGGAAAAAAGCATGATCCATTTTGTGTTTATTAAAGGTTTAATAACCAAATATAATTTTAATTTTTTACACAAAATGAACATCAATCTTTAACATTTTATTACATAAAAATCAATTCATAAACTTTTATTTTGTTATAAATAAACCATCAACTTTTCAAAACTATACAATTAAATCCAAATTTGTTAAATGATACTTATGCTAATATTGCACATATAGCAACCAATTAAATTATCCATATCAGCTTCTACGTAAGATATCCAAACAATAGTTAATGCATGTTTGGCCTAGCTTATGAAAGAGCTTATCTGCTTTATAAACAGAAGCTAAGTGTTTGGTTTTCAAATTTTTAAAAATTTTAGCTTATGCGGGAAGCAAATTTGACCTTTTTGATGAAGCTATAAATTGAAGCTATTTTTCAAGAAGTGCTACTATTAATAATATGTATTTAGTGAAATTTTTACATTTTCACTTTATTTTTCAATAATTTACAAAATTACAAAAGAGGATTCATATTTTTTTTACAATAATTTATTTATTTTGTCCCATTTTTATATTTATTTCATTTGTTTAATTTTAATTAACAAAAAAATTTATTTAGTTTTATTTTTTTTTCACTTAAAAACTTGTGATTTAATTTAACAAAGTTTATTATTTTATTTTTTTCATTTATCAAAAATATATAAAAATTCTAGTAAATAGTTTTCAATATTATACAGTACTTTTATACTAAATTTGTCAAACACTAATTTAATTTCTCTTAACAACACTTTTAAAAAAGCTCTATTCAAAAAGCACTTTTCATAACAGCTCCAACTAGGCCAAACAGATCCTAGTATCATTTAACAAATCTAGACTTAATTATATAATTTTAAAAGATTAAAAATTTATTTACAATAAAATAAAAATTTATGAATTAATTTTTATATTATAAAATATTAAAAATTTATATTTATTTTATGTAAAATATTAAAAATACATTTAGCTCTTAAACCTCTTTAAAATAATTCTGTTGCTGTCAATCTTTGGCCCATTGGTCTTGTATGCTTTTTAATTATTTTAATTCTATAGATGCTTTCAATCTCGAAAAAAAAGAGTTAAAAAAAGTAGAAAAAAATAAAAAAGTAATAAAGAGATTTGACAAAACTAAGACATAAGGAGAGAGAAAAAGAGATAAGGATGGTTGAAAAGAAAATTTGACAATTAAAAATTTACTCAAAAATAATTCTACTCTCTTGATCTTTCACGTTATGTTTTTTTTTTTTTTATTATTCATTCACCTACCCAATCTTTTAACCATACATGTTTTTCTCGTCAGCTCCATTTTTTTTAATTCATCAAGAGAAAAAAACCGTAATATTCTCTCTTCCTCACCCACGCCATCATTTTTTCCCTTATATATATAAATATATATATATATATATCTTTGGACAACTTTCTAATTTTAACATGTATTTCTAAGAAACTGATCTATTTTAAATTTTTAACATAATGGACAAGTGTCACGTCCTCACGTCTTAAGGTAAGCCATGTGCGGCCTTAAGCTAGGTTCTTTCGACCAAAGGAGCTTAAGTCAGCCTCTTTCACTCTCACAAACGAGAAATACAATAGAAACGAAAGGCAAAGAAACTGAAGAAGATGACTAGTATATTGTTGAGAAAGAATACTGTACAGGGAGTTACAACCGGTTAAAAAGTTGAAGGGGAGAACGCGCCTTTATATACACAAACTCCACAAAGAATAAACGGCTGTCATGCAGCCAAGTGTATGGCTCTTAGGTGATCTGTACAAGTTATTGCTGCCATAGCTGAACCTAGGACTGAGTTTTGCAGCAGACAATATCAGACTCCAATGCCGCCAATTTGCTCACACGCTCTCATCCCCAGAGACTTGATGTGTGGGAGGTGCGGGACGTGACATTCTCCCCTATCAGTTCTGGCGACGCCCTCGTTGCCTCTACCAGCCTCGCACGAAAACTCTCTACTTGGTCTAGGTACTGCCACAGCACCGGTGCTGGCTCTCAACTGCCTTGCTATCTGGCAACCCCTTCCATTGAACCAAGTATTCTTGCTGAGGTTTGTGGTGTTGTCGCCGAATCAACCGGTCAGCTAGGATGTCTTAGACTTCCCTGTCATAGGCAGACTTGACTCCAATAGGCACTCGCCTAGACATTGTTCAGGTATCTTGCCTCTTCTGATTCGCCCATCCCTTCGACCGCTTGGCTGCCTTGTGTTGGCACATCCTGGTTTGGTAGGTCGGCTCGTGCCAGGCCCTGGTCATGGGATCTTGGGATGGACCCTCTCAGGTTTGGGCGACCATAGATCGCTCAGGCGAACTAGTACGGCGATCTCTACCTTTCGTTTAAGGGAGTTGGCGACCACATGGACTCGCCCAGGACTAATCGCCAATTCATGGTCGACCTTCGCCAATACTTCTTGTCGCTAAACCTGCTTGGGCTACTTCACATTCCTGTCATCATTCAACACCTTCTGCACTTCTGGTGGGGGTGTTGTTGGTGATGATTGATGACTCCTCTGTCTTTGGCGTGTCCAGGTTTGTCCTTTCACCTTGGCGAACTCCTTTGGTGACTTGCATTGCCGACATCACCTTGACTCCAAGCCCTTCCATTCGCCTCACGGGGATAACACATTGGCGATGGCGATCAGCCACACATATGCAATCAGCAAATGGCATAAGAATAACATTAATTCGATCGAGGAAACTTAAGCCAATAACAAAGTCATAATCATTAATGGGAAATACCTCGATCGTTTCACGACCTTTCCGTTCGCCTAGTTGCACCTCTACTCCATGAGCCCTGCCTGTGATCGGTGCCTCCTTGGAATTCACCGTCTTAATGGACTCCTCTTCTTTGGCGACCTTGAGCCCCAAATTTCGAGCGACCCGATCTGACATGAACAAGTCAGACGCACACGTGTTGATTAAGGCGTTCAACCGCATGCCCGCCACCAATACATTGGTGAACATAAGCCCTTTTCGTGGGCGACCTTTCCTGTTCTTCACGGCGTTCATTACCATCACTCCTAGCTTTAGCTCCTCATGTTGGCGACCTCTCTCGGTCTTTCAGGCATTCGACACCATCGAGCCCATCCTCAAAGCTTCCCTATCAGCTTCCTCCTCACCTTGGGTGATGGCGACCAACTTGCCTCGACTAGGACAGTCCTGGGCTCTGTGTGGTCCATCACACGGGAAGCAAGCCATTGGCGACCTCTCAGCTCGCTCCATCTGCTCGCCCTTATCGGCTCGTCACTTCCTCTTGTCCTCGTCCCAGGAGGACTTCCACTTGTTGAAGCGAGGCGGGCTGTTGCTACTCGAGCTCTCGGCTCCCCTATCTTTACCCTTGAACTTGGCTTTTGGAGACTCGGGCCTGTCTTGCCTCTGGAACTCCACCAAAGCCTCTGCAGCGGCAATCGCCCAATTAAGGTTCTGGACGCCCATCCTCTTCAACTCCTGCTTCACCCAAGGTTTGAGGCTGTTCATAAACGAGGAAAAGGCCTCCTCTTCGCCAAGTGTAGGGATCTGTAGCATCAGCTCTTGAAACTCCCGCACGTACTCCCGTACTTCAGCCCTCTGTATGAGCCTTCTCAGCTTGGCTCAGGCTTCCTCAGCAGCATATTCTGGATAGAACTGCTGTTTGAACTCCCTTTGGAACATCTCCCATGTCCCGATCAGTATTCCTCCTCGCCTGGCATCCTCATGTCGCCTACGCCACCATAATAAGGCAAAATCAGTAAAGTACACGGAAGCTGTACTAACCTTGGTAGCGTCCTCCTCGATGCTCAAGGCGCTGAAGTATTGCTCCGTCCCCCACAAGAAATTGTCCACGTCTTTGGCTGAACGGGTCCCCTTGAACTCTTTTGGTTTGGGAACCTCTAATCTCGCCCTAGGTGCCATGGCCAACAGGCCTCCCTCGATGTTACCTTCACAAGCAGTGAGCCTCCTCTTGAGCTTTTCCACCTCTGCTTGTAGGGCTACAACTACAGCCTCTAACTTTGAGTTCCTCTGGGTGACCTGATCTACTTCCTCTCCCACCTTCTCTTGCATCTCGTTCACCTTCTCTCACACCTCTTCCTTGAACTCCTTAGCTGACGAGGACACTTCTTCCAAGCAATCCTCTAACCCATCTTGGATTTCGGTCATGGCCAACTCCACTTTGGCCAACCGTGTCTCAAAGGCTACTTCTACCTCCTTCACGGTAGTGTTTTTGCCCTTGCCACGTCCTTGTTGCGGCTCCTGTCTCTCAAGATGTTGTGGTGCTTCTGAACTAACCATTTTTTGTTGTTTTTTATTGTTGCGAGACCCGCTCTGATACCAACTGTCACGTCCTCACGTCTTAAGGCAAGCCACGTGCGGTCGTAGGCTAGGTTCTTTCGACTAAAGGAGCCTAAGTCAGCCTCTTTCACTCCTACAAACGAGAAACACAACAAAAACGAAAGGCAAAGAAACTGAAGAAGATGACTAATATATTGCTGAGAAAGAATACTGTACAGAGAGTTACAACCGGCTAAAAAGTTGAAAGGGAGGATGCCCCTTTATATACACAAACTCCACAAAGAATAAACGGTTGTCATGCAGCCAAGTGTATGGCTCTTAGGCGATCTGTACAAGCTATTGCTGCCATAGTTGAACCTAGGACTGAGTTTTGCAGCAGACAGTGTCAGACGCCAGTGCCGCCAGCTTGCTCACACACTCTCATCCCCAGAGACTTGATGTGCGAGAGGTGCGGGACGTGACACAGGCATATTGTTTAATATGAATCGAGGTTCGAAATTAGCTTAACTAATTTTGATTTATCATAATAGAGTGGAAATCGTGCACATATATAGGGAAGCCAACGCTTATGCAGATGGTCTTGCTAAAATAGGAGCTGACATAGAAAGTGATTTTGTTACTTTTGAAGTTCCACCAGCTTCTTTAAGACTTACTGTTTTATCGGATATTATGGGAATATTGTTTTCCTGGACAATTAAGTTGTAGTTTTGTTTATTTTATTTAATCCAATCGTTCCTTTGAAGCAAAAAAAAAAAATTCATTTCTATCAAGGAGAGTTAGGTTTGGGTTGGGTTGGTTTTACGGCAAGTAGAGACTAGGCCTTAGAAGTTGCCTAGCCTGGCAATTGCACTCATTCCTCCTTTACCCTTATGGACTTGTCAATAGTTGAAAAGTTTATTTATGCATGTATAATTACACGTGCAAAACTTTTTTTTCGAAGAATGTGATTTGTTTTTTAGCTAACTACAAGACAAAATATCATATCAAAAAAAAATATTGTACCATTATTTTAGCTTTTACTTTCATCTTTAGGTAGCTTTTGTTTTAGTTTCTTTCGACCATGCGTTAAAGCTATTATGGTGCCATGTACCCTTAAGTCACTAATTCATGTACCCTTGAGCACTATTTATTCAGCTTTTCCATGCTCAAACTTCTTCCAACCAACAAGTGGTTAGAAGAAGTGAAAAGTGGACTTTTTTTTCAGGTATTTAGACAGGATTCGAGTCCTGAAGTCCTCACTGTTGGGAGGACTTTACCGTTTACCACTCTCGGTCCGAACAGGATTAGTCTCAGACCGTAAAACGGATGAGGATACCTGTGATTATACCAAAAAAAAAAAATCCAACTCCTCCGTGTTAAAAGAGGCAAGATAATATAACCAAAAAAAAAAAGAGGCAGGATAAAAGAGCATAGCATGGAAGAAAATCAACAATCTTGGTAAGAAAACCATTTATTAAATACAATTATGAGTTTTTAAATTCTCTCCCTTTGTCAGATCTCTTGAAATCTCAATCTTGATGGAAAGATGGATGTTAAGAGCCCTTGATAAGATTTGCAAAGAGGACACTACATTTCCAACTTGGCAGCACACTTACATTTCTACTTTTTGGGTCAGGCAAGGGGCGAATCGTTGCTCATTGGCTGGCCATGGATGGCCTCTTTCCGGAACCATCCAATTATGGTTGTATAATACTGCAGCCATTGACCGCATTCAATTATGGTTGTACAATACAGCAGCCATTGACCGTATATTTGATTCTAGCCTTCTTGCCATAATTTACATTTCCTGGTCAAATGGCCAGCATCAATCGGTAAAATTTCCATTTATCCACACTATTACACAACTTTTTTTTATTTCCATTTATCCACAATCTATTACACAACTTTTTTTATTATGACGTGAGAATGAAAAACAAGAAAAGAAAGCCATCCATTATTATGGTCCTTTAAAGCATATATTTAACAAGCTTCTTCCAACTGGTATCAAAATTCCTAACTTAATTAGAAACTTACTTAACAAACAGTTTAACTATTCCCCTAATCCCCTTAGTATGAACACTTTGCATTGAACACCACCAAATAAACCATATTAATCCAGCTGAAGATTTTTGAAATATTTTGAAAGGTCATCTTTAAAAATAATAAGGAAAAAAGAAAAAAGAACAAGATTAAGGCTGAATACCAGAAACCAACTCAATATGATAAACCCCAGCGGTTGATTTGTCGTCAAGTGAACATACAAACTAAAAGGAAAATATTGAAATCAAGTTCTACATTTCATATCGCCATAATAACAACCAAAATTTCTCTAATGTGGATCTAACAAGCTAAACACAATTCAACTTAATTGCACATAAATTCTTAGCTCTTTGAAGCTTGCTTTTCCTTTGCCTTTTGGATTTTGAGAACCTTCTTCACAATTTTTTGCTCTTCCACCAGGAAAGCTCGAATTATCCTTAGATAAAAGAAACAGAATAATAAGATTTGCATCAAGACTAAGAACAAAGTACAAAAGTAGCATCAAAAACCATTTAACAGCTATTAAACAATGCACATAATTTTACCTCTCTCTAACAGCACTTCCAGACAAAACACCACCATAGGCACGATTCACAGTCCTGCGATTCCTAGGCAATCTAGACCTCTTGTATTCCGCAGGTCTCAAGTGAGGAATCTGCATAGAAGTGATATTAGAAGAAACATGAGAACAAACTCAAACACTTCACTATGACTCTGATCAACTTCATGTCTTACAAGAACCAAAACAAACTACTTAAACAAGTAAAAAAGGTAAAAGACAACACCACGCTTTCTACATTGGCAAAAAAGATTCTGAATTTCCACTCAATATACTACTATAAAATGCCAAAGTTTGTATATTTCCACTTGCAGATGACTTAAAGTTATTGCCAATTCCTAACTTTGATTAACACATTAAAACTGCCAAAACAGAATACTTTGCATACTAAACTATCTACTAAGCTATCAGAATCAACACTATGTTCAAATTAGAGTAGAAATATAGAAAATAGCTAATGTTCATTATTTCCCATTTTATAACTCTTATCGCTTAAAGCTATAATGTAAAACTAATCTGAACAATACTCAACTCTATGCTTAATTCGGAACAAAAATTTTATTAAGCAATGCAAAAAACAATGAATATAAATAGAGAAAAGTAAATTTTCTTAATCACTTAAACAAAATGCTATCTACATTTCATACATTTATTCGATCAACCAAGCAATAAAAAATCAAAATTCCAACTCAAAAATTCAACTTTAACTAAACAAAAAAGAAAAGAACTTACACCCTGAATTCTCTTTCCAGTAACAGGACACTTGGGGCCGCTTGCTCTTTTCTTAGTAGTCTGATAAACCAATTTCCCACCTTCAAAAAAGGGAAAAAAACCAGCATTAATTTCATTATAAAAGAAATAGAGCACCAAAAGCGGCACCTTTTAGAAACTTCAAGACTCACCGGGGGTCTTAACGACACGGTGTTGGTTCGATTTGGTAGCGTAGCTATGGCGAGTCCGATAAGTAAGTCTTTGAACCATTTTTTAGGTTTTTAAAGCTTTGGGTTTTATTTTCAATGTTCTGCTTGGGGGACGACGAGGGAGACAGAGCAGACAAAAGGGCGTTGAGTAGGAGGAGAGAATGTATAAATATGGATTCTTTTGGATAGATGCCCTAGATCGGACGGTTCTAAGATTTGGGTTTGTTTATCAAATTATGCATGTATTTTTTTCATGAAAATAAAATAATTAAATTTTGAATTTTGTGCTTTATAATCCGATAATGAAGCTTTTTAATTTGGAATAAAACTATTATCCATCATTTTTTTTATAATTACAGGTATTCTTATCCATTTTATGGTATGAGACAATTTTGTTTAGGTCGAGAGTAATAAACGATAAAACTCTCTCAACAATAATGATTTCAGTATTCGAATTATGTCCAAATACATGAGAAAAAAATTTACTTAATAATATATGAAATGCATTCTTTTAAGATTTTATCTTTTGATGAAGTCATTTTAATTGCATGTTATACAGTATCAATAAATCAAATAGAAACTCATTTTTAAATGCATCTATTCAAAAATCTAATATATATATATATATATATATATATATATTTGATACACTATAAATATAAAAACCTTATGTAATTATATAAGGACACATTATTAATTAGTAAATTTAATAATTTTGTTTCTAAAAACTTTTAATATTTAAATTTATGAATTAATGATATGTCATATTATGATTTATTGATAATGCATAAGATTTATACGTTGTCAATGTATCAAATGTAAATCATATTTTTAATTGTATGGTTTAGCTATATATATATATATATATATATATATAAATTGACAGTCAGAATTTAAGGAGATAAAAAATAATTATAAAAAATAATAATATTAGATATAAGAAAAATATTATATATATGATACGGGTATCATTAGGTTCCTAGTATGGTTGAATTCAGTTTTACTTAACAGTGCATTTAACCTTTTAAAGAATTTTGAAAGAATATATATTTTAAAGAGATTATATTTCATGCATTATAAATCTCAAACACTATTCAATAATAATAGTATCACGCTTCATTTATTAGCTTAATAATTTGCCCCTATTAACTATAGTATCACGCTTCATTTATTAGTGAATTTAATAATATTTATTTTTAAAATTTATGAATTAATAAAGTGATATGTTATAATTAATTGATAGTGTAAGAAATTTATACACTAACCTACAATAAACATAGATCTTATTTTAAAATGTATTGATTCAAAAATCTATTATTTATAATTGTATTCTTTGGATTGATATATTTTAAAAGATGACGGATCCATTTACACTGATATAAAACTAATTTAATTTTACATACTTTCAAATTTTTTTATACGATTTATATCTTTTTAATCCAAAGATGGATCCAAGATTTATAGTTAATAGGGGCAAATTATTAAGTAGTAATATTTATTTACACTATTTTATTTAAAACTATTATAATTTAAAATTAATTTTATTGACATGTAATATCAAAAATACTTTTAGAAATATAAAATAATAAAATATTTATATAGAAATTGAAAACAAAAGTATAAAAGGTCATTTTTATATAAAAAAAAAAACTCTCTTCACTGGAATTTTTTTGACATTTTTTCATATATAATTGTTTAAAAAAAAATTTTGATTCAAAGTTCAAAAGGTCATTAAATTACTTCTAAGATGTGATAATTAAATAAATTCTTTCTACAAAGTAACAAATTTGTCACATAACTTCAAAGAATAAAAAAAAAGTCAATAACTTCATAAAATATTGAATTTTTTCTCATACTATCAAAATTAATCTAAATCAAGTATTTGAACAAAAAATATAAATTATCAAATAAGGTTTACCTGATTAAATTAAGATGAAAAAAATTATGAAAAAATGTATATTTACTTTTTCTTATAAAAACTTATTTCGATATTTACACTAAATTAATTAACATTTCTTTTTATATTAATTTTGTTTCTTTTACGTAGTTGTTTGATTATTAACAAGTAATTTTTTTTTTTGCCATTATAGTTTTCTTTCTTTTTAGAGTCTTCTTAAACTTTTGAAGCTAAGATTAAATTCTTCATAGGATTCTTAAAGATTTCGTGAGGGAACGAAAGTGTAGTTCTATAGAATTGTTTTCACCATGTTCTATTTTGTGATCATTTGGACCACAATCATATGCTAGGGAAAAAAAAAACCTAATGGCATTACATCATGATCCGGTTTAAACTCAAACATATATACATATATATATATATATATATATATATATATTTATATATGTATGATTTCATAAGCTTTTAACTTACAAATTTAGCAATATTTTATAAAATATGAAATTATAATTTTATAATAAACATGTTCAAATATTGAACTATTTGCCTAAATTTGAAGGTTTAATAAAAAAAATCGAATTTAGACTTATTTATTATACGTAAAAATAGATTTGAATAAAAAATTAAATTAAAAAATAAATCAAGTCAAATTTGAATTCATTTTCAATTTCTTAACACTTTATTTAAGTCTGACCTAAATTCGATCTGACTTAGTCTATGAACAAGTATATTTTAAAGTGCCTATATATTTTAATTTACTCAATTACCTTTTTTTTAATACATCTATATATTTTTAAATATTACTAAAGACCCATATTTAGAAGTTCTTTTTATAATTTAGTGGAAGCAAAAAAATACAATTTTGGGTTTATTTTTAATAATTTTACTTTTTTTTTTGAGATTTTGTGTGGCAAAATACAAATGTCATTAAAAATATGAATACATTCCTACTAAACCATATTAATTTCAAGATTTGAGTGAGGGCAACCCTAAATCCGTCCCTGTTTTAATCCAATTGTTGAATTTTGTGTTCTATTTGCATAAATAATGCACGTCAAATTTTATGTTAATCAAATATGTCTAACTATTTGTTCTATAATAATAAATTTTCAACCATTAATATATATCGAAAAAATGCTATTTTTGATTAAAATTATAGGAGTATTTGATTGGCACAAAAAATTACATGCATGGTATATATGAGTAGGTTGTTAAATCTAATAGTTTGTTTACAAAAATATTAATCATATATGAAGTTATAAAAATGTGTAAAATATTTTATTTTACATTGGTGTAAGTAGATTCTTCCTCATTTTAAAAGGAAATTTTGACTATTAGAATTTAATGAGATAAATTTTAATTATAAAAAATAATGATATACAATATAAAAAAAAGAAAAATATAAAAAATGTGTAATACTAGTATCATTAGATTTATAAAAATGTATAATAATATGAAAAAAAATAATAAAACATATATTATATATGAATAATTTTATATTTTACGAAGGATCATATGTAGTAAAGTGATAGAATATTTGAAGAAATTTTGCAAATAACTAAGGAGTGGTTTAGTGGTTCTTATATTTTTCTAAGAGGGATTAGGTTCAAAATTTGATACACTCATTCCTTATGCACTTCTTTATGAACAAAAAAAATTGCAAATCCATATTATGGATTTTAAATTGGAATTCCTCTTAAATTTTTAAATTTCTTCAATTTTTGTCAAATAAGATAATTGGATTATAGACTTTTAATGATCCTAATTGAAATGAATTTTTTCTTGAAATACTTTGTCCAAACAATTCTAAAAAAATTTATTTAGAAATTAGATAATTAAAATATTCATCCAACATTATTTTTTAATATTTATACTTATTAAAATTATAAAAAAGAATTTCTTATAATTGCTTCTAAACTATTTTTAAATCATATTATTAAATTATGATCAATCTGAAAAAAAAAATCTAAAAAGCATTTCTTCCTTCATCCTTTGGATCTTCCAGCTTGACATATATGTATTTTTTTCCTTTTGTTTTTTCAGTTGTTTTTAAACTCACTTTCCCATTCTTCCATGATAAATTGCTTCAAAAAAAAATTATTTTTCATGTTGACTTCAATTCAAATGATGTAATTTTAAGATAAGTAAAATGAGATCTTTTATGATGTTATATGTATAATAGAAATTAAAAACATAATTAAATATTATATTTATATAATATTTTATTAAATTAAATCATAAAAATAAACTAATCAATTAACACTTAATTGAGATAAATTTAACGTAAAATTGAATCAAATTCATATACAACAAGACTTAAGCTAAAACTTTAAAATTTTAAGACGTTTCATTTTGTTAAAAATATATATATGGTATAAGAATTTATATTTTATAGTATATAAAAAAAAACCTTTCATTTAGTAATCCTATAAATAAAAGGAATTTAATGAGGAAGAAAATGTCTATTGCTTTGAGAGGCCAATTTGCGTTTTATAAATCATAATCTAATGGAAAATTATACTAGATCTTTTGCAAATATGGAATACTAGAAATGAATAACCCTATAATCTAATTGAAGATATTACACATTAAATCTCTCTCACCAAACAAAATCTCTCCATAAACTCAGCTTCAAAGGATAAGAAGAAAGAGTAACAAAATTTTCCATTCAGCTTCATTAGTACTTTGAGGATTCATGGGCATTTTTTTTACCAGACATGGGCATGAAATTAAAAGAGTAAAGGAAAGAGAAAGGATAAAATCATGATTTTTTTAAGGCTTAATAGCCAAATAAGTTCTCAACCTTTAGCTTAAAATGGAATTCAGCCCTCCACGTTTTATTGCATGAAATTCAGTCCATAAACTTTTATTTTAATGGAAATAAACCCTCAACCTTTTACAATTATACAATTAAGTCAAAATCTGTTAAATGACACTAATTGCCGTTATTTTTGCATACGTGGTAGCTGACGTGGATAGCTCAGTTAGCTACCACGTGACAGACCACGTATACAAAACTAACGGCAGTTAGTTCATTTAACAGATTTGGTCTATTTCCACTAAAATAAAAAGTTTATGGACTGAATTTCATGTAATAAAACAATGAGGGCTGAATTCCATTTTGAGTTAAAGGTTGATGGCTTATTTGACTATTAAGCCTTTTTTTTATTAAATTTCTCATTTCAAGGAAACAAAAGGCTGATTAATATCTCATTTTGTCAAAAAAAGAATTCCTACTAATAATGTTATATGGGGACCTCACCTTTCCTAGTCCTAGCCCCTACGCTTTAATTCATTGTAAAATTTGTTAAGAGTTTTAATATTTCCATACCTTGGTGCTTTGCCATTATGATTTTTTTTGGGTACACCTAGCCCTAATTTTTAGAGCTTGTTATTATAGGACCACTTGGGAAGCTTAAAGCCATTTCAGCTTAGTTCAAAACCAATTTTTTTATATAAATAATTATTGTATTTTATTCATATAAAAACAAGAATCATATCTTAAAGCCATAAAATAATATAAATTACAATAAATTGTAAACAAAAAAATTATAAAATTTTTAATTTGCACGTATGAATAAATTTTTTGTTGTAACATGTTAAAGGAAAATCTTTAACCTAAAGCATACATCATCTAGTATATCATTGAAAACTTCTTTTGGTTCAAGAATTTTTTTACCATATTGTTACGTTCTGACAAGATAGTTTATACATGAACATTCCTTGCTATATTGAAAAAATAAATCTGGAATGACCCGAAGAGTTGAATCGAATCAAATTTGATTGTCTAATTTTCAACATTTCTATAAATCTCAATAATTGTGCATTAATTTGATATTAACGGCCTAAATTAAGTCTTGCCTAGGTATTGCCAATGAGGTCTTGGATTAGTGGCAAAGAAGAGGCCCTTAGATTTTAAGGTCTCAGGTTCGAGTCTCACCAAGTGTGAACTTAAGTTAATCTAGTTATTTACTAGTCTGTTTAGTTTGTTATAGTTATTTATTAGTTTACCTAGTTTGAGTAATGTGATTTTCATAGTTACCTATTCATAGAATTTAATATGTTGATTGTTATTGTAACTTTTAATGAAAATGTACTACTCAAAAAAAAAAAATCTTGCCTAGGTATTAGTCAATAATGTACCTAGCTTTCTTTGGTGCTAAGGGATCTAAAATTAACCGACCAGTTTGGGACAAATGAAAGTTAAAAATAAAAAGTGAAAAAAAAATCCTAGTGAACATCATCCAAGATCAAGCCTATGAAAGTTACATATACCAAAATTTTAATAAAAGCAGCAAGACTGCAAGAGGGTTGAATATACAGGGAGATATATACTATATTATTCATAAATATTAACATGGGAAAAGTAAAAATGATGGTTCTACATTAATCTTCCTGTTAACAAAATTAATCTTGCTCAATTTGCTATGGCACCAAAAGAGTTGGTCTTTTGTCACTTTTGACATGTTCAAAACTCTTGCAACTAATTTCAAATCCACTTGAGAGAAGAAGTAAAGGACTTGATCTGAATTCTCCTCTTGATTCTTCCTGAATTTTCTTAATATGCAGTTCCCACTTCTTAGTATATCTTTAAGCTTCTTTTCCTTCTGCAATTCCATTAGAAAACATGTTAAAAACAATTAAGATTACACCATTTTTATGTGCTAAATTTGATAAAAGCTTTTGAAAGACTAACCTTCTGTAGACTTATTTGAACCTCTGCTAAAAGCTCAAGTTCTGCTGGCTCTGAAGGTTCTACTTGAGTTCCTTTCCTGGTCTTCTGGATCACAATGTTTGCATCTTTATCAGCTCGAACGAATCGCCAAAATATTCTGATTGATTCTTCCATGATCTCTACTAGCATGTCACTTGTAATTGCATCATCATCATCTCTTCCTTTTCTTCTAGCCTTCCTTTTATCCTTCATACTATCCTCTACAGAGAAAGTCAGCTTGTATTAGCTAATGTTTCCTACACTTTTGCTGCTTAATCAAGAAATGAGTACTCATTGAGTTATGGTTGCCAACGGCCCCAGTTAGCTCAAAGGGCCTAATTAGATTTTTTTTTTTTTTTGGACAAAGGCCTAATTAGATTAGGAGACATGCAACAACCAGGTATATTGTCTCAATCTCAGGATATAGACAATGCTTCATGTATCATTTTTGGGATTAGCATTTCTCACCTCTGATAACTGGAACTTGTAGGAGATTACGTAGAACACATCGATTCTTTACATAGTTTTGTAATCTTGGCCCTTCAAAGGGTTCATTCTCTATAAATCTTTGAATCAGCACTTGAAACTGTTGAAATTCACCAGCAACTTCATTGTATCGGTGAATGCCATAAGGATCAGACTCCCATATTTCAATTGCCTTCTCATATTGCCAATGAAGTATTTCCCAAGAAAGGCACAGTTGCCCTACATAGACCATTTCCAAATCACTGTGCAGCTCCTTAATGAACTTTGTCATGGGGTCGAACTCGGACTTTTTTCGCCTCCCTAGCCTCAGGTTTTGGTAAAGAAGAGATGTAAATGCTGCAGTTGAGGATGATTTGTGGCTTGAAATTGATTGAAATGGATCCTTTGACTGAAGAAAGCCTATGAATTGTCAAGAAACACGAGGGACAGGTTACTTTACATGAAACTTAAATACAATTGAATGAAAATGGTATAAAGCAGATGTAATTGGCCACCTATACATAAATCATAACCTGAAAAGTCACTTATCAATCAGATAAAAAGAGAAAATCAAAGTCTTCTTTCATGCAACATAGCTTTCCAAGTGGTCTTATTTCTACCATTTAAATTTGAAGTGCCTTTACACCAAAAAAACCAGCTTTGAAAAAGATTGTGGAGCATTAAAAACCACTGCAGATTTTTTATTATGAATTCAGTAGTAATTAAGAGTTAGGTAAAGCTTTGCCATAATAAGTGGGTGCCTTAAATGAAATTGTGGAACTAGGCTGAAATCTAAAGGTAGGCTGGACAGCACCAAAGACATAGATAGCACCATCACTTAACTAAAATTACTATCACACAGAGAAAATAGGTTAGTTTTATCTCCATTGGGTATTCTTTAGTTGAACAATTGCAAAGTCTCTAGCAGAAAAGGATTAAACGTCAGAAGCAGTCCATGAATTCTGAACATTTATACGCGTTTTCGGAGAAAAGTTTTTTCTCCCTCCAAACCCCAAAGGTGAAACATCTTCCAAAAACTAAAAAGTAATGTGAACTAGTAGGTAAATCACTCCTTCCTCCTACTTTCATGTAATCATTACAGGGGTTTGAGCAGGTTCATCATTCTGCTTAACCCAACTTAGAAGATTTAGTGGGTCCTTTTGCCTAACTTCCACAAGACTGCTTAAGGTAGAATGTGTCATTCATTTTTGATTGGTTAACTAGAAAAAGATAACCAGAGAGATGGTTCACATAATTATGCATAGAATTTGAAATTAAAGCACCTAAATGAAAAGATAAACTAATACTTGAACATGTAATTATCTAAAAACTAAAATGAATGAAAAGTTTAGGAAACAGTACTAAAAGATACTGACCTTTTGCATACATCTTCTGGTAATTCAAGATATCGAATTTTCGCATTCTTTCTCTGTAACTTTTGTAGAATTTGTGAAGCTCACTCATTCTATCTACATGGTGGAACTTCTCATCAATCTTCCAAGGCTTCAAATCATCTGTTATCTTTGGAGACTCTGATTCTTCTAAGATGGTAGGCAGGCCTGTGGCTCTGACCCTTTTCAGCTCCATCTTGAGCTGTTCTATCAGATCCTGATGCTCCCACAAAGTTTCCAATCCATTTGAATCCTCGGAATCTGAAGCAAATGAATTGTCTAAATTGGACATTTTTGAATTATCTGAAGTGTTTGCGGATCTATTCTCATTGCCACGAACTTCTTCCTGCTTGGAATCCTTATTCTGGTTTTCAGACTCCTCCAAGTTTCTAAGCTCTTCCATTATATCTGGATCTTCATTATTAAAATCATCAGCTTCTTCCGAATCCAAATCTTCCTTTGTTAATTCTCCCTTATCTCTACTACTGTTCCTTAAAGAATCAACCTCAAAATCTTCTTCAAAATCTCCATCTGATAAAAATCCATCACTGGTTGAACCAATAAAATTACTCATATAATCAGGACTCGAAATAATCGAATCCATATCAGTCTCTGAAACAGTAAAGTCCTCCTCCGGAAGAAACTGGAAATTCCCTGAAACATCTTGTTGACTAGGAAAATTATTTTCCAAGTGAACAGCTTCTTCTTCACAAACAGTATCTTCACTTTGTTCTGCTTCAACAGGAGTCTTTTCTGGCGCTTTTTCTTCATTCCGTGTTATTTCTTCAGGGACTGTTTCAACCTTCAAATTTCGTTTCATAAAATCCTCTTCTGATAAGAACCCATCGTTGGAATCAGCATATAATTCTTTGACACGAAAGCTCAAATTCTCTGACTTCTCCATGAAGCAACTAAAATTATTCCCTGACTTGAACTTATACTTATTTGTGCTTGTAGAAGGAGTAGATTCCAATTGCTGGCCAACATCATAATTCTCATCTCCTCTAAACTTCCTGCTGAATTCTTCAAAAGTTTGAGTTTGAAACTGAAACTTGAAAAAGAAATTTGGTGATTCTTTTTCTTCAACCACTTCATTCTCTTCACCATTCACTTCAATAGCATCAGGTTTTGCTTCCTCTGTTTTCTCTTCTGTGTCATCGTCTGGCTCAAAAGGTATCGGATTGTTGGCTTGAGAAAGCTTACCTATTTGAGTCCTAAAAGAAGAAAAGCATACAAAACAATCAATCGAGTAAGGGAAAGTATTATATCAATTGTTTAAGAAACAAGTGAAGTCGATATTGCTTTACCTGGAAAAAACTTTGGTGAAGAAATCAAACATTGAAAAAAACGGGGCAGAGATGGAGACTAAGAAAAACCCACCAAAAGGAAGCATCTTTTGAAAGAAAAACACATTAAAAGAACTCATATTCTTCCAATAAAGACGGGTTTTGAGCAGAAACATCTTCAGGGTACCCATCAATATAAACCATCAATCTCCTTTTTTCAAGTTGAAGCAAAACAACAAAGCAAGAAACAGAGTATTAGAAGTCCATAGGAGCTCTGAGTTTAACTTTGAAATTTCTGATCACCAAAAATAGACTTTTCACCTATCAAAAAAAACCCCAAACCCCAAAAACATGATGAAATTAAGAATTTGAATGAAAATTAGGATGAAAAGAAGTTGAAATCTGACCTAATTAAGGGATAATTAACTTAAAAAAAAAAGGGAGGGAAGGAATGGAAGGGAAGAAAAGAACATATCAGCGACTAAGGTGTTACTTTGAGCTAATCTTTGGTTGCTTAAAGCCTCGGAATTCTAAAGACCGTTATTTGAGAGATTTTGAGAGAAGATTTTGATTTAGTTGAAAGGTCGGTTTTTGCCTTATATTTACTGTACAAAATTTGCGAGTAGGAAAAAAAAGAGAGAATAAAATTGGGTTAAATTGAATGTTTACGCCTTTAATTATTTTATTAATAATTTTTGTTTCTATTTTTTTGGGTTGAATTTGAAAGTTTGGGTTGGGAAGATATAAATGGTTGGGAGAATTTGACTAAGTAATAGGAAAAATAAGGACCACTTTACTAGAATTGGGTGTCATGTCAGGCTTTGTTATCCAAGTCGGTGGAGGAATTAAGGTGAAGAAGTTTCCTAAATAAATTGTAAGAAAAATTAGTGAGGGAGGTAGGAGACAACTTTTTTTTTCTTTTTTTTGCTTCAGATCTGTTTAGGGGTTAAAATTGAAAATTTTTATAATAAAGTCACAAATTTGACCTTACTATAATGTCAACATAAAAAACACATTATTAAACATAAATTTAGAGTCATTAAGCATAAAATATATTAGAAATATCATAAAAATATGATTATTACTGTAAACATCATCATCATCATCATCAGAGCCTTTATCCCAATAGATTGGGGTAGGCTATATGAACCAATATCTAAAATCACGTTAGATCGTCCATATGTATTCTCTGCCTTCATAGATTCCTATTCAAGGTCATTTGCTCATCTAATTCTAAAACCTCCATGTCTTTCCAAACTACTTCCTTCCAAGTCTTTTTCGGTCTTCCTCTAGTCTTAACCCTTCTCTCAACATCCATAGCCTCTATTCTCCTAACTGGAGCATCTACAGGTCTACGTCTTACATGTCCAAACCAACGTAAACGATTTTCACACATTTTGTCTTCGATAGGTACCACTCCAATCATCTTACGAATATCATCATTTCTCATTCTATCCTTTCTTGTATATCCACATATCCACCGTAACATTCTCATTTCTGTTACACTCATCTTTTGTGTATGTAGCCTCTTAGTCGCCCAACATTCACTACCATATAACAATGTTGGTCTAACAACTGTCCTATAGAACTTGCCTTTCAACCATGTAGGAATTCCTTTATCGCACAACACACCTGTAGCACTTCTCCACTTACTCCATCCAGCCTGGATCCTATAGGTCACATCACCATCAATCTCTCCATCCATCTGTATTATTGATCCCAAGTATCGAAAATGATCCCGCTTAGGTATCGCCACCCCATCTAACTTCACTACATCATGCTCTTCCAGTCGGTTAGAACTGAATTTACACTCCATGTATTCAGTCTTCACTCCATGTATTCAGTCTTCACTCTGCTTAGTTTAAATCCTTTTGATTCCAACGTTTGTCTCCATACTTCCAACTTTGTATTGATCTCCGCTCTAGTTTCCGCACATAGGACAATATCATCTGCAAACATCATACACCAGGGCACCTTATCTTGGATGGATTTTGTTAATTCGTCCATAACTACCGCGAACAAGAATGGACTCAACGCTGACCCTTGGTGTAATCCCACCGTGATAGGAAACTCACTTGTTTTCCCCGCACCTGTCCTCACATGTGTCCTTGCGTCTCTATACATGTCCTTAATTAGTTTAATATATTTCAAAGGAACTCTTTTCTTCATTAAGGACCACCAGAGTACCTCCCTAGGCACTTTATCATATGCTTTCTCAAAATCTATAAAGACCATATGAAGATCTTTACCCATTACTCGAAAGCGCTCCATAAGTTGTCTAAGCAAATATATTGCCTCCATAGTTGATCGACCCGGCATAAAACCAAAATGTTTTTTTTCCGATATCTCTACATTCTTTCTTAATCTCCGTTCTATCACTCTCTCCCATAGTTTCATCGTGTGACTCATCAATTTTATGCCTCGGTAGTTGGCGCAACTTTGAATATCTCCCTTGTTCTTATATAAAGATACTAAGACACTCTTCCTCCATTCCTCTGGCATTTTGTTAGTGTGCCAAATCTTATTAAATAGATTTGTCAACCACCTAACTCCCACATCTCCAAGGCATTACCAAACTTCAATTGGGATGTCATCAGGTCCAACAGCTTTTCCATTCTTCATCATCTTTAGTGCATCTTTTACCTCTGTCTCTTGGATTCTACGCGTAAAGCACCGATTTAAATCCTTAAGAGGCATTGAAATATTATCCAAAACTTTATTTTGTCCATCATTAAATAATTTGTTAAAATAATCTCGCCACCTGTCCTTAATGTCATTATCTTTAACGAGAGTTCTTTGATGCTCATCTTTAATACATTTCACGACTCCTAGGTCGCGACTCCTCCTTTCTCTTGCTCGCGCCAATCTGTATATCCTTTTCTCTCCCTCTTTTGTGTTCAACTTGTCGTAAATCTCTTTCGCAACCCTCGTCTTAGCTTCTGCCACAGCCTTCTTTGCCTCTTTTCTTGCTACCTTATATTCCGAAAAACTCTCTTCTGTATTGTTCTTCTTTAAAGCCTTGTAACGCTCTCGCTTAGTCTTTATAGCATCTTTTACTACTGCAGTCCACCATGTTGCGTCCTTTCCAGTCGGCACTTTTCCGTTTGATACTCCTAATGTCTCTTTGCCTACCTCCCGAATGCATTTTGCCATCTTATTCCATATTATCTTATTTTCATTTTGGGTTCTCTTCTGTTGTCCAAGCCTCTTTTTGAATCCAACTATCTCTACATGTTGTATGACAATCTTTTAGCTTCCACCATCGAATTCGTTCAATTCCTTTTTGTTGGTTCCTTCGATGTCGTCTATCTATCTTCATATCTAGAACTAAGAGTCTATGTTGCGCGGTAACACTCTCACCTGGGATAACCTTACAATCCAAACATCTATGTCTATTCCTACTCCTAGTTAAAAAGAAATCTATCTGACTTGCTCTTGGTCCACTTCTAAAGGTTATAAGATGAGAATCTCTCTTCTTAAACAATGTATTTGCTAGGATTAGGTCATAAGATAAAGCAAAATTTAAAATAGCATCTCCTCCCTCGTTTCTTTCACCATAACTAAAACCCCCATGTACTCTCTCAAAACCCTCTCTACTTGTACCTACATGTCCATTAAGATCACCGCCAATAAAAAGGTTTTCTCCTATGGGTACTTCTTGTACTACCTTATCTAAATCCTCCCAAAACTGTCGTTTACTAACCTCATCAAGTCCTATCTGGGGTGCATACACGCTAATGACATTCAACACCTCTTCTCCTAAAACTAGTTTAACCAAAATAATCCTATCCCCTTGTCTCTTAATCTGTACAACATCCTTATGGTACTCTTTATCTATAATGATACCTACTCCATTTCGGTCTCTATCTTTCCCTGTGTACCAAAGCTTATATTGCCAAGGTGCTATCTCTCTAGCCTTTTCCTCAACCCATTTGGTCTCTTGGAGACACAAGATGTTAACCCTCCTCCTACTCATAACCTCACAAATCTCACCTAACTTACCACTAAGCGTACCTATATTCCAAGATCCTAACCTAAGCTTATGGTTATGGACTAACTTCTTTACCCACCCCCGTCCATTGTGGTGTGGGAACCTTTGCCTATTTAACACCACATCCAAGCGTCGATGTGGCGCGTCACTTCTGGGCGACGACCTAGCAACCCTTGCCCACTTTTCACTACACCCGGGCTCCGATGCAGCGCGTCGCTGTGTAGGGGACGCCCCAACGATGTTTTGATATTGGTTCATTTCATGAGATTGGACTAGTTTTTAAGGCTGGTTGTCCAAACCTACCGCCACCCTCCTCCTTTACCCGGGCTTGGGACCGGCTGCGTTAACTCACACAGGCGGAGTTATTATTACTGTAAACATAGAGTCAATAAATTTAAACACATTATAATTTTATTCTAATATACGTTTATGTTAATTATCATGTATTTACATATTTCTAATATATTTTACGTCTAATAACTTTAAATTTATGCTTAATCATGTATTGTTTACATTAATTTTAAGTTAATTATCAAATGTTTATAATACTTCTAATATATTCTATATCTAATGAATTTAAAATTAACATATATTTTTTTATGTTAACCAATAAGATCAAAATTTATGACCTTACCGTAAAATTTCCCGTTAAAATTACATACTACTTGTGGTAGAAGATTGCTATAAGACATTTAATAAATAAGTAATGATTAAAATTACATGTTAATATTTAAATGATCATATCTTATTTTTAAGTTATGAAAGTTTTAAAAGTTTGAGATTCAAATAATTTTTCTTCCTCCAAGTAAAAACTTTGTACCAAAAAAATAGATAAAAGAGGAGCACCTTACCTTAATTGAAGTTATTGGCATTTTTAGATGAAATTAAAGTCTCTTCATAGAAGCTTTTGAGTATGTAATTGCATCATGAGGGAGGTTTTTTTTTTACCAAGACATGAGAAGTAAGCATGAAAAATCCTGGTAAAAAGCATTGGGTTTGTGCCTTCTTTCACTCTTCTACCACAGACAAACATGCATTACGCATGACCAACATACATCATATATATTAGGATGGGACTGCACATGTATATGCTTTTCCTCATCAATATTTGCCTTCAAAACCTACTCCAATCCATCCTTTACCTTCTTAACCGCTAACATCAGAAGGCCACGTATAATATTGCTAATTAACAGGCAAGGGGAAAAGAGCTTTTAAAGTGCCCATTAACAAGATAATGTTGCTATAGAATTCAAAATTCATCCTCATATTCATATTTATGCATGCGCACACATATAATTTTTAGAAAAATTAAATTCAAATTCGATTCTTTTAATATAAAGATACACAGTTACATACTTATATATCTTTGAATCAAATACTAAAATGTTATATATATTATTATTAGTATGTATCGAGTTTTAGAATAAGCATAATTATACTTACAAAGTAAGCCATAATATACAAATAATATATACGGTTGGAAAAAGTATAGGTCAAACTATATGTACAATTAGATACAACTTCAGACAGACCTCGAAGTACGTGCAATGCTGTTGGCTCAGAAAAAAAAATTGAAGTCAATATGGCTTGAGAGATGATTATTAGTTTAACAAGTTATTCAATAATTCAGCTTTCTTTTGGTTAAATTGGACAGTTTTACAAAATATTACTTAGCAATATCATTTTCATCAAGATTGACTTGGAAAGCCATCATGAATTTAAAATATGAAAATTATATATAAAAGACAAAGAAAAGCATTTTTAATAGGTAAAACTTGAATCACAAGAATGTCAATTAATTTTAATTTATTATAGATTATATATCAGACAAATTTGATGTTACTTTCATATATGCAAATTGTAGGAAAATGTCTGCTTCAGGACCTCATTAAAGAAAATATGAATAGAAGCATGAAAATCATTTTCTTACATATATAAAAAAATTAATTTGGCTTGGCAAGAAAACATTATTGCATGTTTATCTTGTGGTATTCAAAGTTTGATTTCCTAAGTTTGTAAATGAAAGTGACAAGATTTGAATAGTGTTAAAGTCTAAATCAATTTACGTAGCCATTTCTATTAGTTCAATTACTCTTGTACTACTTTCTCATCACTAGAAATTTTTAATTGAAAAGAGAGTACTCATTGCGAGCGATATTAATAAGACATCTTTTCTTTAAGCAGCCAACATTTTAATTCCATACGACAATTCTCTAATTAATGACCATCTCAAGAAGGAAAGCTTCTAAATAAATCTAAAAAATTTAATCTGAGAATAAAAATATCCTTAAATAAGAAGGTAAATTTAACTTCAATAAAATTACAAAATTAATAAAAAAAACCCTAATAACTTTCTTCTTTTCTTTCTTCCTACTTTCTTCCACCATTTTTTTTCTCATCTCAAGTGGTCTTTCATTGTTGGAAGATTACTAGGAAGATAGATAACGAAATCAAGAACTATTGGAATTCTCATTTGGACAAGAAATAAACCAAAAAGAGAGATTTGAAGAATTATTGGAATTCCCATATATTGAAATTCTTATGCATCAGCTCTTTTAGTTGTTGAAATGGTCATACTGCAACATTACTCTTTTAATCGGTTCTAATCAATTGGTGAAAGGAATTTCCTTCAGATTTTTTTTGCCATCTTAATTTTGAAAACTCATTAAACCCATAAGTAAAAGAAAATAAGAGAAAACAGAATGAGTCTAACACAGGCTGGCCTGTGCGAGAGTGCACCAAAACCATGCATTTCAAAAACACTCGAAAATGGAGACGTAGAAACAAAAAAAATATTGAGACTACAGACAAATAACATAAAAATAAAAAAAATAAACCTGCTATTTTGCTTGTGATTTTGATTTAGTGATTTTTTGAATTCTGTAGAGATTTTAGATGAAGTAGATGTATAATGCATGTATTCTGTTTAGGGATAGATTTGTAATTTTGAGGAGTGAAATAGTATTTTATTTTAAGAGGTTGTGGTGTATTTAGAATTGGGGTATAAAGATAAATATTTGTAATGTATCTAAAATTTCTTCTCAAGAGTTCTCACAAGATATTTTTCCATATAAAATCTTTTAAAACAAAAAAAAATTAATTATATGAAATTGCTAATGTTAAACTTTCAATTTAATTAAAATCATTTGACAAATAAGTCCCCATAACGATTAAAGGTAATTATCAAATTATAAACTCAAAAAAAAAAACATGTATAACATAGAAATCAAAGAATAGAAGTATAGAATTCAAACTATGATATCACGTTAAACATTTAACTTAGAACCAATTGATGATAGATGGATTGATTCAATTCGAATATAAGACTAAGAAAGTCAATATGTAAGAGACGTGGGATAAATCATTTTAACAAATACTAATGAATAAACATAAACTTAACAAAGAATTAAATATACAATCATGTGTCAAATTTTAAATGAAAATTAATGTTTAAAATCCTTTCTTGTGACATAATATTGAGATTCTTTATAGAGTTTATATATGATTCATTGATAGTGCATAATTTCAATATACTATAGATGTACTAAAGGTTAACATTTCATCAATAAATAAATTAAAAAATTGCCAAGCTCTTAAAAATAAATATAAATAATTTTTTCAATTTGCTTATAAAGGTTTATTAATCATGCGTCAACCTCTGATGCATTGATACTATATGGAGACTATATACACTATCGGTATATCATACATTAATCTTTCTTTATATGCCTCTATATTAGAATTCTGACAGTCATGAGTCATGACATTAACAAGTCTTCTTATTAGAGTTCTATATTGATGGAGGCCCATCAAGCTCACAAAGTCTAAGTTATGTTCGTAATGATCGTGACCCTCTGAGCATTCATGGAGGTCCAATGACAAGAGCTAAAACTAAGAAAATACAATAAGCCTTGGCTAGTTTCATTAATATTGTTAGAGAAAAAACCCAACAAAGCTTAAGTATGAAGGATGACAAAGTGTTCTACAATATTATCTAAGCCCAAGTTCAACATTCTTGAAGAGTTACAAGAATTGGGCAGAAATGCAATTAGGCCGGATGCATAAATTGAGCCTAGTGCATAAATTTGGCATAGTGCACTTGGGCTACATGCTATACTTATTTTATTTAGTTATGTATTATTGTTCTGAATATTATTGTAATATAATTTAAGCTCAATTCTTTTTTATTTGATAGGTATTATAAGATATCTATTTCTTATTCTACAAGTTAAAAAAATAGGATTCTTATTTTTTATTCTGCAAATTTGTTATTTGCCTATAAATAGACATGTAACCTTATGGATAGAACACAATTAATTTGAGTTATAATATTAAGAGACTTTTTCTCTTTGGTTCTTTTGAGAATTTTTGAACTTATCGAGATCTTCCTTATGGTGTTCTTTTACTTTCCACCAATTAATACCTTAAGTTCTTGCTTTTCTAAGTAATTGGTCTAGATACAATACCATAAGTTTTTGTGTTTTTACACAACGGGTCTTGTTTTTAATCTCTAAATTTTTTGTTTTACTTTGCTGCGTTTTTAAGTTCTTGTTTTTTTTTTTGTGTGTTTTTCATTGAATCTCATTTTCTTTCGATAAGGTTTATATCATTCGTATATATTAAAATCAAGACACTTTCTTGGACCCCATTCATTTTTAAAATCAAAACTTTATGTTGAGTGCTTTTAAACTATAATATAAGAACCAAGCCTCGTTTGATTGATTGAATTGTTCAAAATTTGAAACTTTAGCATTTCATGCATATTTCATGTTTTCAAATCCGATGGATTTGCTCATGAGAAATATTTGTATCAACTACTAGTCTACTATAGTTATAAACCATTCATAGCTCGGGTGTTGAAAGTATCAATTAAGCAAATTTGAGCTTCACAATTTCGAGTTCAAATAATTTCCAATCATAAAATTTCGCTAAAGGCTATATATATTAGCGTTGGAGATTTGAACTTTCATTTATGTTCATAACTTGATAAATTCGTATAGTATAAAAATTCAAGGATATTAGTTAGTTCAAGATATTATTTTTAAAATAAAAAAATATCGACTTATTATTTAATCAGATGCTTAATATGATACTAAATAACACAGAAGAATTAAGCTAAACGCATCAACTAAAACATATAGAAGGGCAAAGCAAATAAGAACACACATAAACTCAAAGTTGGCCGCAATCTTAAAACCGCGTCGGCCAATAGAGAAAGTTTCCACACGCTTTATTTTTTTTATCTGAGTTTCCACACGCTTTATTAAGGACAAAAAAAAAGTAAAAGGCATAACATGCAATTGAACAAAAGTCAACAATACGTGCAAAGTGTTACATAAGCAACAAAAATTAAATTGGAAGTTTCTTCTTGATTTGTTGTACTCGTAAACCCTTCAATCATTCAACATGAGCTCCGCAGGTTGCCTTGGTTTTCGTGCTGTTGATGTTTTTATGGCAAGTTCTAAGTCCTGAGTTCTGACCCACAAATTTTGACCTTTCCTAGGTGGAAAACAAAGTCATGTGTACTTTGGTCAAATCGTTCAGAACCGTTCTAAGTTGTTAATTGTTCAGATGACATTTTTTTCACGTAGGAAGACCTAAAAACCATAGAACATGTTAGGCATTGATGGAACTTGGAATGGAAGAAACCCAATTTCTTAAATTGTTTGACTTCAACTTTTGAGGGACAACAAGATATCGAATCCTATTTTAAGATTACTTAATCTTCGTGTGCTTAGACAAAATACAAATCGTTGTTGCGTGACCAACAGTGTATTTTTCTATTGTCTTGAAGTTGGCAATTTCATGGTTTAACATATTTTTACAGTAACTGATCCAAGTTGGTGAACTGATTTATTTTATTTTTTTTATTTTTGCTTCGTTTTTAGGCAGTGCTGAAGACTAAATATTACCTATAGGAACTGAGAAAGGAAAATGTCCGTGTTTGAAGTTTTAAGGATGTGAATAAAGGTTGTGTGCATGAGGCTTGAGGTTTAGGGTTTATCATTTCCTTACAGATAAAAACCCTATGATTCATGGATTCTGAGAAGAGTTGAGTAGAAAATGCTGACAGTCGGATTCTTCACTCAGCCCAAAATTGGGGTTATATTCGACACTTTAACCTCCCATTTGTGCTCTACCCTTTAAAGCACTGAGTGTGGGCTTTGGGTCGTAGGTAAACTTAGCTCGGCTAACAATTCTATGACCCAAAAGATGTAATTTTATAAACTGGGAAGTCCGACCCAAAGGCTTTATACATTTCCAACGCTGAATCTTGATAGAGAACTCAAATACGCTATTGAGAAATCTTCGAACCCAAGTCACCTAATGCTATTAAAAGAAAGCATGACTCTTCTTGATTCAAATTGATGCAGTCTATGGACTTGGGTGTTATTGGGAACGTGTCTTCTGGTTAGGCAAAAAAAAATCCCCTTTGCCTTTGGTTCAGAGTATGGACGCTTGAACAACATGGAATCTGCTTAATTTCGTTTTTGCCTTTTGAGCCCAAGTTTTTGTGTTTTGGGGCAGTTTAGCTTGAACCCAATTGATGCCCTTGGGATGTCACCAAGAATGTTGTTCACCTCTACCAATCAAATCTTATGCATCTTTCCCTAGAATTGAAACAATCTTTGATAGGTATTCAAATCCGAAAGATCAATCTAATAGGTAGGAGAACTTCTCAAGTTTAAGTATTTTTTTATAATTGCTTGTGAAGTCAATGTGAGATTGTAATATTGCTTATCCTTTGGGAAGTCGAAGTCCACGGCAACCCACTCTAAATGATTTTTTAGGTATTGAAACCCAAAATGGAGAATCTAACCCAAAAGACCGGTCTAGTAAGTAAAAATATCCCTCAAGCTTAAATACCCCTTCATAATTGCTTGTAGAGTTGATATGAGATCGTAACAATCTCTCTCCAAATTTCATGCATTGAGAAATAATATTCAGCATTTGGGCACATTCCTAACTTCGATTTTGGAAACATAAAACCCAAACGCCACCCATTTGAAAGAATTTAGCAATTCTTTGGCTCATAACATTACTAAGAAAACAAAGAAAGAAATCAAAGTAAGAAAAGGAACCTTGACTGAATTTCACTAGACCTTTGCCAATTAGGAGCATCCACACTAGACCTGGCAATTCGTATTTATAATTCGTTTTCGTGTTATGTAAAACCGTGTTCGTGTCGTGTAAAACACGAAAATTTCATGTCAAAATTCGTGTCGACACGAAAAACTAAAAATATTATTTTTAGCTTTTATTATATTCATATATTAATTTTATTTAATTTTAATCTCGTGTCATCTCATATCATTTATTTATATCGTGTTCATGTAATGTAATCGTATCGTATTTAAATTACCGGATCTAACCCACACACAGTTGTGAGGTTAAGAACACCTTTTGGGAATTAATGGAAAAGGATTGAATCAATGGGTCCAAGATTTAGAAATATTGAAGGCCCGATTATGGTGGGTAGCCACATTAACAAGGAGCACATGCAGGAGGAAAATGGGCACACATGAAATCGTCAGATGGCCTTACACCTGTGACTGCCCTGGCCACATAGCGGGTTATGTACTGTCATTGTTATCATTTTTTCCCATTTTTCCAAACAATCTTCTAGTGGGTTGATGTGTTGGCCTGGGGCCTTTGTGTCCATATATTCACCAGCCTCTCACATTTTGGACAACTGGGCTCTGGGGGCAGGCAACATGTGGAACAGGGATAGCCGAACAAGATTTTATGCTTCAAAATGTTAAACTATTAATGTGGTTTTAAAAATGAGTTTGTATATGATGCATTGACAGTTTATAGTTTTTATATATTGTTAATGTATCAGAAGTTGATACCTCATCAATAGGTCCTTATGGGTAAATTAAAAAATTTTATTTATATTTGCATATAAGGGTCTATTGATGATATGTCAACCTCTGATGCATTGACAGTGTATAAAAACTATACACTATCAGTACATCATGAGTTTTTTTTTCCTTTTTGTTCCATGTGTATGTTGACTTTTTGTCTTTTTGTCGGAGTATAGAAATTGTATTTAGAGTTTTTAGAATCAAAATAGAGTAAGTTATGGATTCTATAATTAATTTTGAAATAAATAACAGTTATCAAATAAATAAGAATGTACAAAAACAAAAAAATAATTAAAAGTTAATTTTATTCTCTCCAAAGAACATAAAAATAAATTTGACAATAGAGCTTATTCAAAAAAAAATGAATGAATTTTCTTAAATATTTTTTATATGAGAGGTTTTTTAAAATTCTATCTGAATGATGAAAAAAACCTTTATTTTTTAAGATATAAATAATAAAATTTAATCAAAAATTAAAAAAAAATCATTTTAACTAAGGTCATTTTAAGGTAATGAATTGTACAATCTTTTAGATTGATGGTATGAGACTACTAATTTTTGTCAATCGTAATCAAACTCTTGAATCTAATTCTAAAATGTTGATCAGGGCTTAAATTTTTTAAAATTTTTTAAAAGTTCTTAATCAAATTTAAAATTTCTTTAAAAAGAATAAATTCAATTAGGGGAATTAGTCATACTTAACCAATTGATGATGATTTTATTTCTTGTGTCAAACAATAAAATTCACCAACTTGCATGTTATTTTAGAATCTTTATGGCTACGTAAAAATTTTTCATATTAGTTTATTTTAGTCATCTAGCTTGTAAAATCTCTATGACACGATGGTGAAGGGAAAGATCAATTTAATTTCCAATTAATCAAATTCTCAATTAAGCCAAAGAAATAAAATTGACTTGAGATAAGATGTAAATTTGCTAGGTATAAGTTTGAAATGTGTAGAATTACATAGCGAAGAGCATTATGTTATACCGTATATTATAATTATATATATATATATATATATAATTAGAGTTAGATATATTGTCTACAAGGGTTCTGATTCTACCCTCTTTTACATCCCCTTTTCATTATTTTAGCTGTTGACTTGATATACATTTCTTTTTTTGAGGAAAACTTGATATACATTATGGAAGAGTGACTCGTATTACAAACCTTAACATCCTTAATTTGTTTTGATTTTGTATAACAAAAGTTATAATCACAATCAACAAATTACATTCCATGAACTAATAATATGATAAACTAATAAATATAATTAATAATAACAAATTAAACAAATAATTAATAAATTAAGTTCGATATCATATTTAGTGATATTCAAACCTGAAATTTTAAAATCACAAAACCTCATCCTTATCACTAAACCAATTCAATGCGATTGATGCACCGGACTTTTGATTGCATTGTGCATGCACGCCTACTACTTGGAACTGATAATTTGATCTGAAATTTTTTGACTAGGGTTTTGGGCTGGGGGAGGAACCATGGATATTATTACAGAGCCGGTTTTGATGAATTAGTGGCAAAGCAAGTTTTCCCATTTAGAGCCTATCTTTTTCATTTTTCAAAGGATGATTAATGCTGGGTCCAAAGCCCATAACTCAGAGCGGTTAAGAGTCCAGCTGGTCTCTCTTAATTTTTCTAGTGTGTCAAAATTGTCCAGGTGCACGCAACTTCATTTATGAAACTCAGTAATGAGTCGGTTCTCAGTTCCTTAGATTTCACTCTTGCTCTCTACAACATGTTCCACTAAATACAAAAATTGAGAGAAAACGACCTTCAAAAACTAGTCATCAAAGCATTCTTATGCCTTTTTATCGCAGTTCTTAAAATTTTCCAGTGCTTTCCTGACATTTGCATGAGGGTGGCATGACATGTTTTTATATGCATGTAGCGTTTGCATTTGCATGACAGTTGAATGGCATGACATACACACTAAAATATTTTATTATTATCTATTTTATTTTTGTTTAAAACTTTTTTGTTTATAGAGTTTAAAAATTTTATTGATAATATATTGGATAATAACTTATTAAATATAAGTAAAAATTAAGTTAAATTGGTAGCTTTTACCATTTATTTTTGGCTAACCATAAACCATATGTTATACTTTGATGTAATGGTAAAACATTATATTATGAAAGGCTTAATAGCCAAATGTGTCTTCTACATTTGCCACAAAATGAAATTAAGTCCTTAACGTTAAAATGTATGGAAATCAGTCCTAAACGTTACAAAATAATTGAATTAAGAACATTTCTGTTAAATCTTTTAATTTCCGTTACCATTACCAATAATAAAACTTAACGAAAATTAAAAGATTTAACGGAAATGTCCTTAATTCAATTATTTTGTAACGTTTAGGACTGATTTTCATCCATTTAAACGTTGAAGACTTAATTTTATTTTATGACAAATGTAGATGACACATTTGACTATTAAGCCTATTATGAAACGAATTTCCTTTATGGATGGCATTTTAGTACTTGTAGAGTACCTAGCTACTAATACCTAGAGGAAAATTGAGGCTTTAAATTTGAATTTAGTGGCTACCAGGGTGGCCTGGAGTAGTTAACTGATTGACAGTCTAAAAGTAATTAATTATGTGTCTGTTTTTATGAACAAAATATCTTAAGTTTATATCTTTGAGAGGAAGTGATAGAAGGTTAGTTTGGATGAGTAATGTAATTGATTTTGGTGAGATTGAAATAAGGAAAATGATTATTATAAGTATAATTTTTTTAATAAAATATTTAAAAAAATGAGTAAAAAAATAATTTTACAACTTTTTTTTTTGCTATTTTTTGTTTTATATGTTGGATTCAAATACATTGAAAGTGTATTTGAATTCAAACTAAGCCAGAGACAAGATTTTTTATTTTTTTCATGACTATTTTCTTAATTGAAACACTTAATTATTTTCATGGAGTTATCTTCCAAGGTTGAGCCTTTGAATTTGAATGTAATTGTTATGACATGGTGCATGAAGGTACTGTGACAACCGCAAAATCTTCACTATTTAAATTTTGAAAATAAATATTAAAGAAAATAGATAAGTGGAAATAAATAAATATAATTTAAAGTATATGGAAATATTGTGGAAATAAATAAATCTAAATATGAGATTCGGAATACTGGTGAAAATTTCAAGAATTGAGCAAGCAATGAAATTGGAAATTTAAGTGAAGGAAATTTAAATTTTAAATTATGGAAAACTGAAGAATGGAGGAAATTTAATTTGGATAAATGGAAATCCAAATTAAATAAGAAAATGAGAAAAAGAAATGAAAATGATATATAATTATATATTATGTAAATGTATTTTTATACGAATACATAAGTATTTAAATGTTATATAGTATATATTATTATACAGTGGTATATATATGTATATATACTATTTTATACATTTAAATAGTACATATGTATATCTTATGTATATATAAATATATACATATATGAGAAATGTAAATATTAATTTACATTAGAGTTTGTGTATATATATATATATTGTAAATACAATATATATTGTACTATTACATTTATATAAATATATATAAATATTATTTAATTTAAAGTATATAAATATACATATATTTATATTATATATTATGTTAATACCTAATATATATGTATATATTTATATAATATATATAGTACAATACTATATATATAAAATAATCAAATTATATGTATATTATATAGTTATAAGTATAATATATACAAAATTATATGTAAATTAAATAAAAAAAAAACAAAATGAAAGAATCGGGAAAACTCCCGATTCTTCCTCCTTGAAGGGCAACCGGCCCTGTTACCCGAGAAAGAAAGAGAGACAAGGGAGGTTAGACGTCGCCAGCGAGCCGAAAGCTGGAAGAGGGGGCGACCGGCGATGGAAAACGGAAGAAACAGAGTCGAAAAACAGAGGCGGACTGAAGGAAAACCGAAGAGGAGAAGGGAGGAAGAAACGACGGTGTCGATCGATCTTGGCACCGCCACCGCCACTCTAACCTCGGCGGAGGTGTGGGGAAGGAGAAGAGGGCCACCGGTGAGGCCACCGACGGCGGAGAAAGGCTGAACGGAGGAAGAGAGAAACCGAGGCAAAATCGAGTAAATTCGCCGCCGTGCCATCGATTCAGACCGAACGGAGACCACTAGCAGGTTCGACTTGCCGTCGGCAAGCTGAGGAGCTGCCGAATCGCAGGAGAACCGGCCGCCGGAGGAGAACCGACGAGGAGGGGAAATGGCCGGTCTGGCCAGGAAAGGGGAAAAAGAAAAGGAAAAAAAGAAAAAAAAAAAAAAGGAAAAAGAAAAGAAGAAAAGGAGGAAAAAGAGAGAGAAAAAGGAAATTTTCGACTTTGAAAATTTCGAGAATTTCGGGAAATCCCGAAAAACTCGAAAACTCGGGAATTACGGGAATCGGTAAGGAATCTTGGAAAGTGTTGAAAATATTTAAATAATTTATTTATTTAAATAAATTGAGAAAAATTCTAAAATTTAGAATTTGGTTTCTAGAATCGTTCTCGGTGAATGAGACGATGGAACTGGAAGAGGTAAATACGAGCGCGGCCTTCGAGAGGCAGTTGCCGACCCGAGATAGGTAAGGGAGACATGTGCAGCCTGTAGGGATATTTGGCACACATGTTTTACATTATGCATTTAATTTTTATAAATGCTATTAATAATGATTGGTTGGAAAAATTGTGGTGATTTACCGGTTGAGATTTAAATTTTATTTTTCGTGTAGGAGGCTAGCCAATCGGCAGTCATTATACTGCCAAAAATTATTGGAAAAAATTACCGAAAATCATAATAAATGATTTTTCATTACGAGAAACGATTTTCAACCACGAAAATCGAGAAATGGATTAGTTTTCATAAAACATGAATATACTGATAATTAATTTTAAAATATTCATGTTTTTAAAAATGGTGAAAAAGGAAATCACCTAAATTTATCCCGATAGGTGATATTTCACGTGAAACGAGGTGAAAAATGAAAAGGATCATAGAGAATATTTTAATAATATTTCTCCAAATATTCACTTGATTTTATAAATAACCTTTATGGGTTCAATTGTGAAAATAAGTGTTTATAGAAAATTCCATAAAGGTAATTAAAGGTAGAAAACAATGTTTTGAGACTAAAAGGTCTCCTCATGTGTTTACAAAGAAAACACGGGACAGGAAAGTTGATTTGAAAAATAAATATTTTAATTTTTCATAAATCATAAAAATAATTTATTTGAATCCCGATAACTTTGAAAATCATGTTTTTCGATAAAAAGCATGGAAAAGCGTGCGTATATGTTTTACGATGAAAAAGGACAACCTTTTATATTTTACAGTGATTATTTTATAAACTGTTTTCACGGTATGAAAAATGTGATTTATACTGTTCTATAATGTTTAGAACATTTTTGGGAATGATGACCCTAGTATGAATATTTTATAAATTGTTATTCATAAGATGAAAATATTTTCCTTATGAATATTTGTGAATTGATTGAACTTATATTCAGTGAAATTGATTTCATAAATGGGGTTTATATCACGTGTTTACTATTTTGAGACTGTTAGGCCCCATATCATGCTCATGTGTCACGTGTTAGTACTGATAGATACTGATCCTATTATCAGCGTCCTAGTGGACACCTGATCAGTGCACACTGAGGACCATAGACTATGGCCATAGATCTTATGTGTTTCTCCTATTAGGGATGATATTATTATAGCATGATATATTTAGGGTGTTGCCTGGTCTCCATGATACTGAACTGAAAGCTACCGTATACTGTTTACTGAATTGGTAGCTACTGTTTACTGACTGAACCGTATCAAGATATTGTTTTACCGATTTGCAAAATACTGTTTTACCGAATGGTATTGTATTGAATATTACTGTTTTACTGAACTATAAGATACAGTTATTGAACTAAAGAGAAATTAATGTTTATTTAAAAAGAATAACATGAAATTATTTCTAAGATAGAAATAATTGCAGAAGTGGTTATCCAATGACTTGGATATTTATAGACCACTGTACTGTCACGTGTTTTTAATTGTAGTGAAGGAAACCACTATTTTATTACTGAACTGTCACGTGTTTTAAATTATACTAAAGTGAAAAGAAATAAGTGGTTTATTCTGTGAAAACGAAAATTATATCGTTTCGAAAACAAGGAATATAGTACTCTATACAGTTGCTTCTAGGTTCCGAGATAAGACAGGTATTTCAAAATATCTGCCTTACTCCATCCAGATCCCTAGTCGACTGTAGTATCCTTCTTACATGTGAGCCTAGAGCCTCTAGGAAGATTTAAAGAAAGTGAAAAAATTATTTTCAGCATATAGGTAGCTGAATATCAAGTGTTGCAGATAACTCTCTTACTGAGCCGTGGTTTGCTCACTCCTCAATTTTAACATTTCAGATTTTCGGTGACTGTGAGATCTGACATCTGAGGATTTCGAGCTGCACATTTGGAGACATTGCGACAGCTTGATTTATAATATGAGGTATGATCATTTATTTTTTGTATTTAGACTTACTTTCAGTACTACTTTCTTGAGAATTAAGATAGGCGATGTAATTGATATTATTAATTTTATATTTAATAGTTAAATGATTATGAAAAGTAAAGTATCACAGACAGCCCAACCGTATAAAATGTATAACATAAAAAAAAATGTGGTCACGACATGTGACAGGTACTTAATTATTGGAGTTAATCACTTTTTTTTTTTTTAGTTTCTTGATGTTTAAGAGAGTTCCAGATTCTATTATCTTTCAAGATATTGAAAGTGATTGACTGAAGAGAGAATTTGATGTGCAAATGCAAAAAAGATTTTGTGGACTATCATGCATCATGCATGCATCCTTCTTAATTAAAATCCATCATTTTTGATGAAGTTATATATTCCACTTTGGCCTAAAAAAAGGACAAAAATCAAAACCAACTTTTGTCTTTAAGCACAGTCATTTTCATAGCAAATATATATATTTGATCAATTAATTATATGGTCATGAAAAGAAAAAATTTTCATGTGGAAACAAAATTCAGTTTTCATACTTCTAAAGCAGCCATGCGTGATAAGCATGTGATGTATTAATGTCATTTTCAAGTATTGTCAATTTCTTGATTGGCCAAGCACTTGATAATTTCTTTATCAGCCAATTATAATTAAGATAATAACTATAGGATTGTTAATAAATTCTGATTAACTTGTTGACTAAAAACTAATAAAAACATGTATACGGTAACCAAAAAAACAAACCATGTATATGCGTGCGTGCTCCATGCATTTTCCTCACTAGTTGACGTGAAAACAGATATCTTATTAATTACCATTATTATATTTAAATGATAAATGAGTAAAAATAACTTTTTGTGGCATTTATTTAGCGACATTTTCATAAAAACACCGCTAGATGCCATGTTTTCAATTAAGTTAAAAACGCCGTAAAAATTTACAGATAGCAATGTTTTTTGGATTAAACGCTGTTAACTTAACCAGGTAGCGGCGTTTTATTCTTAAAAACACCACTATATTTTAAAATAAAGTAAAATATAAATTTTAATTTTTTAAAAGTATATATTTTATAAAAAATATATTAAATAACGGCGTTTATAGAAATAAGCGCTGATATTTTATAATTAAATATATAAAATAATAAACATAAAACAAATGTTTTCGATAAAAAAATTTTTCTTACACAGAAAACTCTGGGCGAGCTTGACACTGTTCTTCCCAAACCCATAATCTCTCTTCGATTATCAAAATCTGTTCATATTTTTTCTCTTCGATTCCCGTCTCTGATTCTCTCTTCGATTCCCTCTTAGTGTTTAGATTTTCTCTCTTCGATTCTCTTTCCGGGCCTTCAAGCATAAGAATTTTGGCAATGTTGGGATTCTCTGATTCTTGTCGATTCAAGGTTTAAAAAATTTGCATTTTAATACCTTCATTTGCTTCTAATTTTGACTTGGTAGCTAATTTACTATCTTATTTTATACTTCATTTGCTTTTATTTTGTCTAACAGGGTTTGAACGTTAAAGAAGTTGTTGTAAGATCTCTACTTGCTGCTTTTTGCTTCCATGCGTATCAGCAGGTGAGGACTTTTGCATGTTGATGGTTTTCTGTCTTCCTTAAGAATCGCCGTGCATGAATACAAATTCATTGGTTACTAAATAACAAGTGTGGAGAATGAATTAAAAAAAAGATTGAAAAAATGCTAGATCCTAAGGTAGTCCAGTAAGTTGTTGGACGTTTGAATGTCTCTTTTGTGATTTTTAAAGTGATATCATTTTAAATTACATCAAATCCTTTTAAATGTAGCCTTAATTTATTTCAAATACACGATTCTCAGTGCAATATCGATTATTTTTTCGATCCAAATTGTGCAGGTTTCTTATATGATATTGCAAAGGGTATCCCCTGTTACTCATTCGGTGGCAACTGATTTCTAGTTTTAATTTGGAAGCGTTAGGGTTTAGCTAATTAACTTAATTTACCAGATTACATCTTGTATTATATAATTTATTGAAGACTATCCGTATCTACATTGTGATGATATTGTATGATAGAGGATGGATGAATTATTATTCACTTCTGTTTTACAGTTGCCATGTCCATTAGTATATTAATGATTTTGAAATGATTTGAAATAATTATATAATTTCTCTTGTATTTCATAAAAATAGTTTAAATAATTTTAGATATGTTAATGGCAAGTATTATGCTTCAAGACATAACTACTTTGTTACTGGATCCTAAAGCATTCAAGGAAGTGGATTTGTTCGTTGGAGATATAAAGGGAAGAACATTTCAGTTGTTGCATGTAAAAGAAAGTGAAGGAAGATAAAAGAAAAGAATATATTTTCTTTCAAATGAAAGCTTTTTTTTTTTTATTTTGTTACTATTATGGTTCTTGATGTGCTGAAGATTTGATTCATAGCTTTTTTAAGAACCTTTTCATCAGTTTTTGATTAGCACCAAGCAGGGGTGGGGTCCATGCTTAGTAGAAAGTAGCATATGTGAAAACATGAGTATAAAGTATATGCCTCTTCAAGTTGCATGAGTTGCTGGTTGTCTTTTTAAAATGCTATTTTACAGATTATAGAATGGAAGTGACTCTGTTTTTGGCTTTAGATTTCATTTCTCATTTGATTATCATCCTTTTCTAGTGGGATGTTGTTTTTGTCTTGAGTTGAAGCAATGACCAAGAAATTTATTTGACACCATAGTGTCTAATAAATTTATTGGTCATTACTTAGGTATTACTCTTATCTAAGCAATGACTAAGAAAGTGCCTCACAGATTGTTTAAGAAATTAGAAAACTGATAGCTTTGGAAATAATTTACTGACAGATTGGACCCAGTTTTATTTACTAGTCAGTGAACTGTAAGCTTTTCATGTACATGTAAGATTTAACTTTGTGCCCTGTTATTGCAATGTTTTATGTCCAAATTAATAGCATTCTATGTGCCATCAAGAAGTCTACAGTAACCTACAGCTAGCTTCACATTTCCCTAGAAAAGGAAAAAAGAAAAAGAAAAAGAATAAAGATAAATTAGCTTAAACCATTTATCATCACTTGAAGCAGGGTTACATTGTGGCCGGATTTTGTTTTAGGTTCCATGTGAATTAATTTGTCGTTCTCATTAAAGATACCTGCCTGTGTTATAGTTGGAGTTTCTGTCACAACATCATTCACTGATGCAGTTTTGAATTATTAATCCCTTTCTTTTATTCTATTTTCAATTATTTCTCAGCATTAATTTTCTTGCTGCTTACTTGGTGTTTTTGGTTTTCATGCATGGGATTAGATTTTGTGTCAACTTATGTCTCAGGTGATGCAAGATTTTATGACCAAACCAACAAAATAAAATCATGATTATATTTTAGTAATGTTATATTGAGTTTGAGTAGAATCATTTTAAGTTGACTAATTTTCTAGATCATAAAAAATTAGATTTGTTTCGTGATTGTATTTTTAATTTGGATTTTGTTTATTTAGGATTTAAATCATTTTAAATTTAATTTTTTGAATTTGAAGCATAGATTATTCAGATTTTGGTAATTGAATTCATATTATTTTTAATTCAAATTTTTAAGTTTCAAATTAAATCAACTTAATATTGGATCATGTTGAATTAGTTTTCTAATTTGTTCAAGTTTAGATTAATTTGAATTCAAGTTAAACAAATTTATATTGTTGACTTTTTATCATCGAATCAAGTAAAATCCATTTTAATTCAAATGAATTAAATGAAAATTTGAGGTTCACAGTAATTTTTTATGAGTTGTATTCTCAATCATACAAACATGAGTGAAATAAAACAATTACATTTACTTGGTTAATTGATTACCAACCAACTTGATTGGAAATGGGCTAGTCTTTGCTTAACTTGATTTTTATTGCTTTAACTACCTTTATTTTTCTCTTTCACTGCCTTTATATATACAACTTGACATTACAACGTCTAGAATTAAATTACTAATTGTATTACTTTGCCTTTGATTTTTACATCAGATTGTAACTGGAAGACAATTCTTGCTTGGAATTCCATATTAGTTTCAAGGATCCTGTTCTTGGTATGTGTGACTGTCTTTTATTTTATCTTTAAATTCCTTCTTGTTCACTTTTTCCTTTTTTATTTGCTAGGTTGGTTCAGATTCTTTATTTTTTTATTCAGTTTTCGAGTGCACACTGCAACTATATTTATTTGCATTATTGGATGAAAGTCCCATCTTTACTACAGTTAGGAATTTTTTGGTCTTAAGTTTTGCATGTTAGTTAATATATAGTTGATGCGTTCTTCTTTTACCTGCAATTGAACTTGATTGCTGATGTAATGCTGCTCCATGATGTGTAAAAGACTATTTTGAATTGTTTTGCATGTCAGTTAATATGTAGTTGAATTGCATTGTTCGCACATGAACTGTAATGTTGAATGTGCAGTAGTATTTTTCATGTTGTTCATGACTAGTTACATTAAAAGCCATTTGAACCACTATTAAAATACTTGAACTTGGTTCGACTCATTATTTAGGTAGCTCGAGCTCGGCTCGAAAACTATCGAGTCGAGCTCGAGTAACTCACGAGTACTTTAACTTGTTTGCACGCCTAATCTATAGTAAAGATAAATGCTATTGGTGTATAGTGTATAGACATTTAAATTTTTTTTATTGGTGTATAATGTAACAAGTTATAAATGGATAAGAGTTAGATGCAAAAGTCGAGGTTAAGTCAAGAGTATTAAGAAGGAGTACAACAATTTCATAATTTTGCATTTAAGAATGCAAGTGAGGATAATATGATACTATATCTGTGTTTGAGGTGTGGTAATATCTCTTGGCATATGCGTGAAATTGTGTTCGAACATTTAATTTGTATAAGATTCTTCTGGGATTCATTAATTGGTATTTTCACGGAGAGCCTACGCCTTCTAGGTCATCATCAAGAGTTCCCGGAAGTGCAACTCTCCAAATTCAGCGTGATCTTCCTGTTAGACAAGATGATATAAAAGGCATGTTGCGGGATGCTTTTAACATCCATTAGCAAAATTTCCAAAATTTGTCACCTCAAAGTGATTTTGGTGAACATGGTAGAGGTCTTGGTGACCAAGAACCTAGTAGAGAAGCATCAAAATTTTATAAGTTGCTTGAGGATATGAATGAAGAACTTTATGAGGGATCAAAACATTCAAGGATGTATTTCTGCGTGCGTATTTTTCACTTGAAATGCTTGTGTGGTTGGACAGGAAACTCTTTAACCTTGTTGTTAGAGTTTATGAAAGAAATGTTCCCTTTTGCTAAAATCCCTGAATCTTGTAAGGATTGTAAGAAGATGATCAAGGATTTAGGTCTTGGATATGAGAAAATTCATAGTTGTTCAAATGATTGCATGTTGTATTGGGGTGACAAAAAAATCAACAATCTTGTTATGTGTGTGGCAATTCTCGTTGGTTAGTTACAAGCCTCGAAGATAGCTTGAATGAGGATGATGGTGAGGTACACCTAAAAAAGGAACCTGCAAAGGTCTTGCAGTATTTTCCTTTAATGCCAAGACTTTAAAGACTTTTCATATCTTCCAAAACATCAGATTCTATGAGGTGGCATCACGAGGGGCGGACAAATGATGGCTTCTAGAGGCATGCTACTGATTCTTTGGCGTGGAAATCATTTAATTCCAAGTTTCCAGACTTTGTTTCTGATCCTCAAAATGTGAGGCTTGGACTTACATCTGACGGTTTTAATCCATTCAAAATGATGAGTACTTCTTATAGTACTTGGCCAGTTGTTCTAATTCCTTACAATTTGCCACCATGGATTTGCATGAAATAATCTTCTTAATCTTGTCCATGATAATTCCTAGTGAAAAAGGTTCTGGAAATGATATAGACATCTACTTACAACCTCTCATTGAAGAGCTAAAGAAGTTATAAGAAGGAGTTGAGACTTATGATGCCTCAAAGAAGGAGAACTTTTGTATGTGTGCTACTTTACTGTGGACCAATAATGATTTCCTTGCCTATGCAAATCTATCAGGATGGAGCACCAAAGGTCGTCCTGTTTGTCCTTTTTGTGCTGCACAGACATGTTCAAAGTGGTTATATAATAGTAAGAAGTTCTGTTATATAGCCCATTGTCAGTGGTTACCTAGATTCCAAAAACATCTTTTTGATGGTACTGAGGAGCTTAGGAAAGCACCTACACTTCATCTTAGGTCCGATATCTTGTAAATGTTGAAAGATATCAATTTTACTTATGAAAAAAAGAATCATCCGAGTGGTACCAAATCAAGAAAAAGAGTGAGGGAGATGTTTGAAGGTGATCTTTCCACATCTGAAGTTGATGATGTTGATCCTTTAAGTGATGAGGATGAAAATGGCGAAGATGACCCTAATGAGGCTAAATTGTGGAAATAAAGAGCATTTTCTTTAAGTTACCTTATTGGGAATAAAATATATTGCATCATAACCTTGATGTGATGCATATAGAGTAGAATGTTTGTGAGAATATTATCGGTACAATTCTTAATATGGATAGAAGATCAAAGGACAACTTAAAGAGTCAGCTTGACTTAGTTGACATGGGAATTCGCCTTGGACTTCATCTCGAAATGCTTCTTAATGGGAAATTATGGTTGCTATCTGCTTGTTTTAGGATGTCTAAAAAAGAGAAAGATGTGTTTTGTAAGGTTTTGAAAGATGTGAAGGTTCCGCATGCTTATGCCTCAAATATATCAAGATGTGTGAATCTCAAGGAGCACAAACTTTACGGTTTAAAGTCACATGATCACCACATATTGATGCATGCTTTACTTCCACTTGTCTTACGTTCATCCGTGTCAAAGCAAATAACTTCAGTGATAATTGAACTTAGTAACATATTCAAAGCTATTTGTGGCAAAGTTCTCATAGTAAAAGAGCTTGAAAAACTTCAAGATCGAGCAGTTACAACTTTGTGCCATTTGGAAAGAAATTTTCCTCCTAACTTCTTCACTATAATGGTGCATCTCGTTATTCACCTTCCATACAAAGCAAAAGTCGGTGGACCGGTGCATTATCGATGGATGTATCCAATTAAGAGGTATTAATGGGTTAAAAAGTTTGCATTTATCATTCTTTTTAGTGTACAAGGTATATATAACATTTTCTTAATCCTTAGGTTTTTGGGGAGATTAAAATCGTATTGTCGAAATAAACGATATCCGGAAGGTTTCATTACTGAAGGATATTTGGCTAAAGAGTGTATGACATTTTGTTCAAGATATTTTGAAGATGTTGAAACAAGATTTAATCGCCCATCAAGGAATTTTGGGCTCCCTCACAGTGACTTTGCTCACACATATTTGTTTGGAAGTTTTGGATAACCAATAGGCAAAGTTGAAGTGGTAAGCTTGGATGATAAATCTTGGGCACAGGCACATCGATATGCGCTTCTCCATCATGAGTCAATTAAATAATTATGCACGTAAGTTAATGGTCAATATTTAAGATAGAATTATTATATTTTTTCTTATTTTAATACTTCATGTTAATGCGTATAGTGAATTTAGAAACAACTTGAGAGCTCGTGCACATTCTCGATGATTGAATCCTCGCGAGCTTGATAAGCTATTCATGGAGAATTTTCATGAATGGTTAGGCCAAAATGTAAGTAATGCAACTATTTTCGTACTTAGTGTCAATGTTTAGGGTATGAATATAATTAACAACATATATTTCATTCAATATTTGTAGGTTTGGAATAGCAAAGATATTAGTGAAGAAGTTAAGATACTTTCATCAGGCTTGAACAAGATTGTGAAAAGATACTAGGGTTTCATCATAAATGGATTTCAATTTCACACTTAATCTCATGAGAGATATAGGAGATCACAAAATAGTGGAGTTGTTGTTACTTCTTCAACGACTAGTTATGCTAGTGCTAGAGACACTAGCCCTTTGGAAGGAAATGTTGACTACTATGGCATTATTAATTATATCATTGAGTTGGATTATTATGGCAAGTGGAAGATTGTCTTATTTCGATGTGATTGGGTTGATGTGACTAGTGCCAGAGGTATTAAGTAAGATCATTTTAGATTTACAATGGTGAATTTTTCTCGAATAATCCACACTGGACAACAAGTCGTCGATGAGCCATTTGTTTTTTCAATCATATTTTTTCAATATGATTGAAAAAAGAAAAAGAAAAAGAAGAAAGACAAATTAGCTTAAACCAATTGTCATCACTTGAAGCAGGGGCTATATTGTGGTTGGATTTTGTTTTTAGGTTCCATGTGAATTAATTTGTCGTTCTCATTAAAGATACATGCCTGTGTTGTAGTTGGAGTTTCTGTCACAACATCATTGATCGATGCAGTTTTGAATTATTAATCCCTTTCTTTTAGTCCTTTTTCAATTATTTCTCAGCATTAATTTTTTTCTCTGCCTACTTGGTGTAGACACCCCATTTTGTCCGAGGTCTTTTAATGTTATTGGGCCTATTGGGTTTGATAATTAGAAGATGAATTTATTTATTTATTTATTATTAAAAATAAAAATATAAAAGAAAATAAAAATAGAAAAAAAATAACAAAAATAAAGTGATCAAAGAAGGGAAACTAAAAAAAAAGAATCAAAGTCTTAAAACAAAGGCAAAGTCAAAAATTTGAAAATTTTGGAAAGAAAATCAAAATCAATGAGTGAATCAAGTGAGAATCAATGAAGATACAAGTCAAACCCAAATTTGTGCATGGATGGAAGGAAAATAAAATTGGTTTAATACCTGTATCAAGAAAAAGGAAGGAAATTAAATAAAAAAAGAGGCAAACACCTATATTAAAGGAAGACAGAACTAGGGTTAGGAGGGGGGAACCCTAGGAAAAAAAAACCCTAGAGAAAAACACAAAGAAGACGAAAAAAAGAAAAACCCTAAAAGAAATTTTCTACTACTCTTAGCCACGACAGACCCTTGTGCACGGCAACCACTGCCATTCACCACCCTAAACTAACTTCAAGCGACCTGCTTATAGTCTCATACTCCACCTTTTTTTTTGAAGACCTCATCGCCCTTTGTTTTGCATCATCTTCCTCACATCATCACTACCACCGCTACCTAGTCATCACTCCTCACAGTAAGCTGCTGTCGATCCTGCCAAGAAGTCCTTGCCGTCCTGTTCTATCAACTTTGCTGCTGCCCACGCCTCTTTCACGATTGATCATCAAAAACTCCCCTGCCTTCATCATCATCAAAGCCACTGCCCAAGCCGATCGCATCTCTCCTGCTCTGCATCATTTCATTCTCGTCTCCCCCTCATCCTTGTCGCCGCTTCAGTATTATTCCACTGCCGCACTGCAAGACGCCAAGACCGACCTTCACCGCCTCATTGCAGCAGCACGCCATCCATCATCTTGCTTGATCGCTGCTACCGTGCATGTCTACCTTCTCTGCTGTCTTGCAGCAGGGAAAGAAAAATAGTGCAAGGGCTGCTGGAACCGAAACTGGGCTGTGTTGAGGTTGCAGGGACGTTGCCGCAGCAAGTGAGGTGCTCCCTGGGTGCGTTTTGCTGATGGACGGTGTAACAGAGCAAGTTACGGCATGGGCGGCTTGAAATATGGAGCAGCATTGAAGCAGTAAGGGGCCGAACATGGTGTCGCGTGGGCTGGCTAATGGCTTGGCAGCTGGATTTTGCATGACTTGGTTGGCTGCATGTGCGTGGCGAGGCTGTACATGCGATGTTAAGCATGGCAAGAAGTCAGGGACGCGTCTCACCAGGGAAGCTTCTTGTTATTTCACCTTTTCAGTTGTGGTTATGCTCACTGTCATCTTTAGTTAAATAGATTATAATAGTATACTAGTTTATTGGTATTATTATTTTATATAAGTTAATTGTTATTGTTAGTGATTAGTTTATAGATTGAGTTTATTAGTTAATATGCCCTTTAGGAAATTGTGATTATAAAAATAAATATAATTATAATAAAATATAAAGTTAAAATAATAAAGTAATGATAAGATTTAGTAAATAAAAATATTAAAGGTGAACATGATTTATTCCGACGATGGAACTCTTAAAGGGACTGCGCTCGAGTGGTACTTTTAGAGATCTTGAGGTAAAAAATTCTATCAAAGGCCTCACCAGCTTAATGGAGGGTCTAAATAGGATTTTTGATAACAAATAATTCATATTCATTTTAAAAAAAAATAAAAAATAAAATAAATTTATTATAAAATTACAATAAAAACAATTAGTTATGAAATTAGGAAAAATATTAATGATTATTAATGATATGATAAAAACAATAGAAGTAAAGAATAAAACAAGGAAGGAAATGAATAAAATAACTAGAGCTAGATACTAAAATGATAATGGAGATGAATATAATTTGCTTCGATGATGAAATATTAAGAGGATTACGCTTAAGTAATTTTCTTAAAGATTTATAGATGAGAAAGTTCTATTCAAGGCCTCACCAGCTTAATGGAAGGTCTAAATAGGGTCTTCAATAAAAAAGTAATTTATATTCATTTTTTTAAAATTAAAATATGAATGATTAGTAGATTTGTTATTGAATTAGAACAAGAATAATTTATAAAAATTAGAAACAATAATTAATAATCCATGATAATATAAATAATAATGAGTAATAAAATAGGAATGGAATGAATAAAGATTAGATATGAAAATTATAATGAAAGTGAACATGAATTACTCAAATGATGAAATATCGAGAGAATTACGCATAAGTGATTTTCTTGAAATTTTCTAGGTGGGAGAATTATTTTCAAGGTCTCACCAGCTTAATGGATGACCTAGAGATAGTTTTTCAATAATAAGTGATTTTTATTCATTTTTTTTAAAATTATAAAATAGGTGATTTTTATCTAAAAATATTATTAAATTAAAATCAAAGTAATTAATTAAGAAGATAAAAAATTTCAATAATTCATGTTAACTATAATAATAAAATAACAATAATAAATAGTAATGAAATTTGATGAAATAATAAAATGATAAATAGGAGTTATTGAGAATGAATATTGATTGTTCCTATGATGAGATTCCAAGCAGATTTACGCTTAAGTAATGATTTGGAAATCTTTAGGTAAGAAAATTTCTTTTGGGTCTCACCAGCTTAATGGAAGATCTAAAAGGAATTTTTGATAAAAGTAATTCATGTTCATTTTCGCATAAATAAAATAAATAAATAAAATTAATAATTAATAATAGAAAATAATAGAATAGTAAGAACAAATTGGGTAGGAGTCAAAGTTGGAATTTTTCATAAAATATTAAAATGAATCCGACGACGGAGCCTCTTCAAGCAAGTCACATAGTACTACTTGAATACTCTTGAGGTGAGGAGAATTTTTTAAGCTGTCCCACCAGCTTAATGGAGGATGCTTAGAAATATTTTCCAATATTTAATTATTGAACTTAAGATTAACTAAGGCAAATTTGAGATAACCTAAAGCTAGTTGGTACCATTTTAGGATGGGCGTTGTGAGGGTGCTAATCCTTCCTCACACGTAACCGTACTCCCGAACCCTAAATTTGAGATGTAGACCAATCCTTATCCATAGTTTGAATAGGTGACCAATCACACCTAGGTAGAATGGTTGGTGGCGACTCCATATCTTTGTGTCTAGCTATTAGGTTTTTTTCTCTAAAACTTGATACGTTACGACACTTGGTTTTGTTGGTTTTTATGTGTAGACACCTAATTTTGTCCGAACAATTTTTTTTATATATAATCAAAAAATCAAAAATCAAAAAAATAAATAATGATAAAAAGAAACAAGTCAATTTTGGTCAAATCTCATGTGAAGCACATGCAAAATTCACACCTTCAAGAGTTGACTAAAGTTGATATTGTTGCCAAAAATAAAAGAAAAAATAATCAGCCATTAAATCAGTGAATAAATTAGCAAAAGGAAGGAAATAAATTGGGTGAAATAAAATCTGAAAATTGATTACCAAAAATAAAAAAAAATGAAATGGAAATAAATTTTTTTAAAAAAAGGGGGAAAGTCAAACAAAATAAATGAAAAATCCCATGATCATGGGATCAATTATAAATTTTTGATTGCTTTCCATGGAATTTTGAGGCTATAAAAGCCAATGTAAAGGAAAATAAGATGCAAGGGGGCGGGAGAAGAAAAAAAACCTAGAAACCTTAGAAAAGAAAAGAAAAGAAAGAAAACTCTTCATAAAAAAACCTAGAAAAAGAACCCTAGAAAACCTTGGAAAAGACCCTAAAAAATGGTGCTACTGCTCTTAGCCACTCGATAGCCACGGTTCATCATCTTCAACTTAGCTTCCTGCACATTTCGGTGTCTACATGGCAGAGCAGCCTTCTCTTTGTTGTCCCAACCTCTTCAAGCCTTGGTTCACCATCCACCATCATCACTGCTAAGTTTCCACCATACTAAGGACAACCACATCTCATCCACGGTCTGCTGCAAGTTCACGTTTCTGTTACGGACTGCTCCTGCTTCCCAACGCCGACACAGCCCACAACATCATCATCTTCACCTCCATTGCTGCCCAGGCCCTTTGTTTGCATCGTCCTCGCCTCTTCCCTAATAGTGTCCGCTGCTGTCCAGCCAATTTGTAAGTTGCTGCACCGTCGTCATCTTCGTCGACTACTGCACAACGCTGCTGCTTGCTTGTTATGCCTGCTACTCTGTTGCGTTGCTGCTTAAAATTTGCTATTGGTGCATGCCATACACGGCTTGGTTCATTGAAGGAAAGGAAAATAAAGAAAGCTAAGGAGTATAACGTGGATTGGTACACATCAAAAAGAAAAGAAAAAAAGAGTCTGTTGCCAGCAACCATTGCAAGAACCTTGTCTTGGTGCATCACTCTACTGCACCTTGCCAAACCAGAGCCATCTTCATTACTCGCCATAGCTTGCTGCATTTCGCCCCTACTGTCGCTAGTCCTACTGTTGCGACATTACTGCAGTGCTGCAGTTCTTCTTGGAGTCGTGAAAGAAGGGATACAAACCTGCTGCCAAGCCTAAGTATGGTACTGTCGTGAAAGAAGGGATACAAACCAAAGCGAAGAAGCAAGGAAGAAGACTGGACTTGTCTTTGGCTACACCAAGCCTTTGTTGCCGCAACTACTGTCCACCTCGCCACTCTTCTACTTTTCTGTGCTAGTGTCGTGCTTGGAACCTTGGTATCAGGCGTGTTTTTACTCATTTCAAGTGACCTTGGACGTGTCAAGGCTAGGCAAAAGGAGAAGGAAGAAGGGTCCAGGAGTTTAAGGTATGAAATATATTTTTATTACATATATGATTTGTTTTTATATCTATTTCGTTATTTAATTAGTTGTTTCATTCCAAATAAGTTTGATTTATGATTAAGCTATTGATTCAAAACAACATGTATTAAAAAAAATCAAATATTTTAAAATACAAAAAAATATAAGATAGAAAACAGTAATAAAAGAATTCTAAAAAATATTAAAAAACATGATATTTATAAAACGATGATTAATAAATGTAAAAAATAAAACAAAATAAAATAAAATAAAATAAAATAAAAATATACATTTTAAGAGAATTTCCGATGATAATGTCGTAACGATTTTCGTCCGGGGACTCGATCGCTAGACGATTATGAAAAAAAACACAAAGATGAGTCGCCACCAATCTTTTTTGACTAGGTGTGATTGGCCACCTAAAATTATTTATCTCTTCAATAAAATCTTAAAATTAATTAAGTTTTATCAAAAAAATAATTTTTGGTCCGCGAAAACAAAGTTTGGGTTCGGGAGTTCGGTTACGTGTGGGGAAGGATTAGCACTCCCGCAACGCCCGTTAAAAAACGGTACCACTTAATCATGTCTTATCTTTCAATCTTAATAAAATGATCTTAATTAAACATTTAAAAAGAACTTCATTTATTTGAAACCATTTTTATTATTTGTTTTATTTTGGAATATTTAAGTTTTATTTTTTTATTTAAAATAAGTGAAAATCTTTTGTATTGAAAATTATTCCGAAGTACCCCAATACTTTTGGTAGCATTTCGGATAATTTCCTCACCTAGAGATTTCTTAAGAATCGCTACTTGCGATTTCCATAGAATCTCATCCTCGGGAGATTCACACTTATTTTAAAATTTCATGGATGCAAACGATGCAATCAAAATATAGATGATGCACATGAGAAATCCATTATTTCATTTTATTATTTTTTAATTCATTTATACTTATATTGTTATTTTATAATTTATTTATATTTATAAAATCTTGTTTTTATTGAAAAATCATACTAAATATTCCAATACGCTGGTAATATTTAGCATATTTCTCTCACCTAGAGATCAGTTAGGAATCACTACTTGTGAATTCCGTAACACCTCATCATCGGAATATTATTTATATCTTATTTATTTTTAATTTGTTTTACTCTTTATTTTGAAGTCTTGTTTATTTGTTTGTTTAAATTTTTTGTTTATTTATTATTTTTAGTGTTAGTTTATTTCTTATAGGTTGATTATATTAGAAATCTTAATATCGAACTAAAATTATTTGAATACCCCAATACGCTGGTAATATTCAAATATTTTATTTCGACCCTAAGGATAATCAAAGAATCACTACTTGTGATTTCTATAAAATCCTATCATCGAGGATCCTTTTATATTTAAGTTGTGTATTCTTATATTTTATTTTAATACTTACATTTGCATTTATCGATGTATTTAGATTTATTTATTTTTATTCCTAAATTTTTATCTGTTTAAAAGTTTCTTATTTCTATTCACTTACTATTTTCTCATATTTAGTTATTCCTTATTTTATTATTTTTTTATTACCATATTTATATTTAATTTTTTTTACTAAGAAATCTTATTAATATTTTTATATCGGAACAAAATCATTTAAATGTCCCAATACGCTGGTGACATTAAAGATTTTATTTTGATCCTAAGGATTGTCAAAGAATCGCTACTTGCGATTTCTAAGAAATCCTATCATCGAAAATCAAATTTATGTTTTATTATTTATTTTTATTTATTTATCCATTTGTTTTTATTTTAATTATATAAGAAGTTTTAATATTGAAATAAATTACTTAAATATTCCAATACGCTGGTAATATTTAAGTATTTATTTCAACCCTAGGGATTACCAGAGAATCACTACTTGTGATTTCTAAGAAATCCCATCATCGAACCAAACTTTTTTATATTTTTCTTAAGACAGTGAAAATTTACAAATTTATTTATGAATTTAATTTTGTAAATCTATTTTATGAGTTGAATAATCATAAATTACATTTATTTAATCTTGCTTTTCAATATATAATAGATAACTGAAAAAAAAACATTCCTCTACTATCAGGCAAGGCATAAAAGATTTTGTGATTCTTACAAAGAAATAAATGGCATACAGGCTATGACAATGACTTTTAAATCAAGGAAATAATATAAATTAATAAATCCACTAAGTGAGGCAATAAGATCTGTGAATCAAAGAAATAATAATCACATAAATCAATAAACAAGTGGGTGAGAATATAGTAGACCTGTAAACGAATCACGGGCCCTTCTTTGCCAAAAACCTTGCACTACGGAAATGAGGCGCCAAAGGATCTGGTAGCAAGAACGCAGGGCAGCGCAGCAATGGGAGCAACTGACAAACCGATAGCAAGCTCAGGCAATAGAGGTGCGATGAAAAACAGCAGAAGGCAAAGCAAGGACAACGAAAGAGCAGCAACAGTAGGTTGTTTCAATAGGCAAGAGCAGGGTGGTTTCGGTACGAGGCTGATGCAGTGGTTCCACGAAGCTAGGCGTGGGATAACAGCAGGAACGGAGCGGTGCGAAGCTTGTTGGGCGATGAAGATTCATTTCACGCGGAGGCAATGATCGTGGAAGGTGCAATTCTGGGCAGTGACGTGGTTCAGAGTGGACTGGAGGAGATGCAAGGTGATACTGCCTCGGTAAAGATGAAGCTTCAGCAGCGAGAAAACTAGGGTGGGAGCAGCAGCTTCGATGATGGCTCGGTGATGATGTGCGCAGCAGTTGGGCAGTGATTGATGAACCAAAGTAGAGGAACGACGGCTTCAACAGCAGGAGCAGGATGGCTCGAGCTCTTTTAGACTGCGAGCATACAAAGGTTGTTAGCTGTGCAGGAACGTTAGACCAGCCAGGGCACAGCAGGAGGTCACGTAGCAAGGAGCTTGTCGTTGTAGTTAGAACGTGGGCAAAGGATGACAGAAAAAAAATGATGATCACGTGGGCAGCAGAGTTGAAGAAGATGATGAACAGTGGCTGCGTGTGTCCCTCTCTAAGGTTTTCTAGGGTTTTCTCTCTAAGGTTTTTTCTAGGGTTTTTCCTCCTCTTTTATTTCTCCTTTTCATTGGCTTTTTTAGCCATTTCTAGCCCTAAACCTTTAGGAAAGGAAACAAACTTCCCCCTTTTAATGCTTAAACCATGGCTGCCATCATGGGATTCACATTCATGATTTATTTCCATCAATTTGCAAATTATTATGTTCATTTTTTGGCAACAAATCAACCAAGTCAACTTTTGAGGGTGTAAATTTTGCATGTGCTTCACATGAGATTTTTAAATTTGAAAGATTTGACCAAAATTGACTTGTTTCTTTTTATCATTATTTATTTTTTGATTTTTGATTTTTTTGATTTTTTTATCTAAAAAAAAATTGTTCGGACAAAATTAGGTGTCTACAGATAAGATTTTGAAGAAATCACAAGTAGTGATTCTTCGAAAATTTTTAGGGTCGAGAAAAATCTTTAGATGTTACCAGCGTATTGGAACATTTAATTGGTTTTATCTCGATTTCAAAATTCTTTAAAAAAATTAATATAAAAAATAAAAATAAATTAATCAAATATAAAATTTAAAATAAACAAATAAATAAATATAAATAAATAAAATATAAATTTAAAAGAGTATCCTATGATAGGATTTCTTAGAAATCACAAGTAGTGATTCTTTGATAATCCTTAGGGTCGAAATGAAATATTTCAATATTACCAACGTATTGGAGTATTCAAATAATTTTAGTTCGATATATAGATTTCTAATATAATTAACTTCTATGAACTAAACTAATTATAAACAATAAATAAATAAAATTTTTAAACAAATAAATAAACAAGATTTCAAAATTATTTGGAAATAAAGAGTAATAACAATTAAAAATAAATAAAAATATAAATTTGACATCCGATGATGAGATGTTACAGAATTCACAAGTAGTGATTCTTAATTGATCTCTAGGTGAGAGAAATTTGCTAAATGTTACCAGCGTCTTGGAATATTTAGTATAATTTTTCAATAAAAATAAAATTTTATAAAATCAATAAATTTTAAAAGTAATAATATAAATATAAAAGATAATAAAAATAAAATAAAATAATGGATTTCTCATATGCATTATCTATATTTTGATTGCATCATTTGCATCCATGAAATTTCAAAATAAGTGTGAATCTCCCGAGGATGGGATTTTATAGAAATCGCAAGTAGCGATTCTTAAGAAATCCTTAGGTGAGAAAATTATCCGAATTGCTACCAGAAGTATTGGGGTATTTCGGAATAATTTTCAATACAAAAGATTCTCATTTATTTTAAATAAAAAATAAAATTTAACATAAATAAAAATAAATTTTAATATTTCCAATAACAAATAATAAAAATGGTTTCAAATAAATGGAGTTCTTTTTAAATGTTTAATTAAGATCATTTTATTAAGATTAAAAGATAAGACATGATTAAGTGGTACCGTTTTTTAACGGGCGTTGTGGGGGTGCTAATCCTTCCCCATGCGTAACTGAACTCCCGAACCCAAACTTTGTTTTCGCAGACCAAAAATTATGTTTTTTGATAAAACTTAATTAATTTTAAGATTTTATTAAAAAGATAAATAATTTTAGGTGACCAATCACACCTAGCCAAAAAGATTGGTGGCGACTCCATTTATGTTTTTTTTCAAAATTGTCTAGCGATCGAGTCCCCGGATGAAAATCATTACGACAGCTTGGCGACTCCACTGGGGACATTTGAGAGTCGAACCATAAATAATAATGTCTTATCCAAAATATTAATTACTAGTCTTAATAAATATTTAATAAAAGTCTTCACAAAAAATAATTTAAAAAAACAAAGCAAAAAAAATAATACAAACAAAAAAATGTGTGAATCATTTTCATCATTTGTGCATTTTTGTTGCAATGCATTTTAAATTTTGTTATTTTGCATACATGACATATTCATTCGCATATATCAACCCTACACCCGGGTTTGTCCCTTTTAGGAGAGAGTATAGTACCTTTGCTCTCGTGAGGTAATAACCTTCGCAATGGCAAGTGAAATACTCTCACTCAAGTTGAACCCTTTCCGTCTATAGCTTATCATGGGTGAGGATTGGGGTGCCTTACTAGTCTAGCGTGGACATTAGTAAGGAACAATTTGAGAACCTCTTGTCCTTTAGAACTCCAAAGCATACATATAGTAAACTTAAGAGGACCAACTTGGGATAGAGTCCTGTTAACCCAAAGAAAATACCTATTACTTAGGACACATCTTTGATCATCTATGTTTGCTTTTGTTTGACATGTGAGACACTAATAGGGAATTATAGGTTCTTTAGCAAAACATTTCCATGCATTTCTCATCCATGACTTGTTTTTAGGTTTTACGCATGTAGCATTTTGTTCATTCATTCATCTTCATTCATTTTTCAAGCATCACCACATGTGAAATGATAAATTCTTAATTGTGGTAATAAAAGATTTGAAGATAGCTCGACCAAAAGTTTATTCACACAACACTTGTTATCGAGCTAAGATCATGGAAGAAGAATCAAGCACGCGCATGGAGAAGATGGAAAAAGCTCAAGAGGAAATGAGGGGGCAACTTGCCCAAATTGCAGAATTATTGAAAAATCTAAGCAAGGGCAAAGGAGTAGTAGAGGAAGTTGCAGTCCAAGAAGGGGTTCAACAACACAGTATAGAAGATCCTATCTATCCTCCTGGATTTGGTCCATTTCCAAGTCAAACATATCAAGAAAGAAGATATCCACCTGCTTACGCTGCTATACCCCAAGTGTTTGGACAAACTCAATTACAAGGACCCGTCCATCCTTCCCAAGGAGCAAAATCTACTGATCCCATTGAGGTGCCCGATTTAGATGACCCAAGGGAAATTGAGAAGTTGAAAGCCAAACAAGTAGATGAGGTGAAGTCACAACAAAAGATTAATATGTTGGAGGAAAGGATTCGAGCTACTGAAGGCTTAGACTTTTATGGTTCCATGGATGCTACTGGGTTGTGTTTGGTGTCAGACTTAGTTATTCCACCCAAGTTCAAAGCGCCAGAGTTTGAGAAGTATAATGGAACTTCATGCCCTAGGTCTCATCTTATTATGTATTGTCGGAAGATGGCTGCTTTTGCTCAAGATGATAAGCTCCTTATTCACATTTTTCAAGAAAGTCTCACTGGATCTGCTGCCAAGTGGTACAATCAATTAGACAAAACTCGGATTACCACATGAAATGACTTAGCAAGGGCATTCACGGCCCAATATCGACATATTGCTAATATGGCCCCTGATCGTTTATCAGTTCAAAACATGGAGATGAAAGCCAATGAAAGCTTCAAGCAATATGCGCAAAGGTGGCACGATGTAGCTGCAGAAGTGTAACCTCCTCTTTCAGAAAAGGAGCTCACCATCCTATTTGTGAACACTTTAAAGGCTCCATATTATGATAGGATGATAGACAATGCCACCAAGAATTTTACTGATATGCTGTTATCCGGGGAGATCATTGAGAATGCGATCAAGCGTGGAAAGATTGAAGTTCCCAACAATATTGAGAAGAAAGGAGGAGCCAACAAAAGGAGGGAAGAGGATGCCCATGCTGTTATACATGGGAGGCAACATGGACGATACACTCCACGACACTCTTATCCCATGCCACAACCATATTATCATGTTCAATACCCACACCAGTCATATCCGCAAATTAATGCTCAGCCTAACTTTCACCCCCAGACACCTGCCCCAACTATTCAACCAATTAAGCAATTCAATAAACAAGAGGGAAATCATAATACATCATGGCCAAAAAGAGAAAGGACTCCCATTGACCCAATTCCTATGACCTACACTGAGTTGTACCCAAAATTGATCAAAGAGCAACTCATTGCCCCAGTCTATATGGAACCTTTCAAGCCTCCATATCCAAAATGGTATAATGAGAATGCTCAATGTGAGTATCATTTCGGGAATCCAGGTCACTCTTTGGAGAATTGCACTGCTTTAAAGTATAGGGTGCAAGGTTTGATAAAGGTCGGCATATTGCACTTTGAAACAAAAGGGGAACCGGCTGTAAATGCGAATCCATTGCCCAACCATGGAAATGAGGGATGATTTCTTTTGAGGTGAAAGGAGTTTAAGCCATGCAAGTCTGGAGATTTATTAGATTTTTTTTTTCTATTATTTCCTTTAAGTAATGCAAGACAGTTTTAAAGTGCTTAAGCTCATAGGCACAAAATAAAGTTTTATGTATGGGCTAACTTTTATTTGGTTTCTTTTCAATAAAGCGACTAGTGTGATGCACTGTCATTTTCTCTGTTCATTTGCCATTTCACACATACTACCTCACCATATCTTTCATTCACAAGTATCCAAATAATAAACATGATGATAATGATGTCAATAAATCTAGGATTCAATTTTGAAAGAACAACTACTGTTGATGAATTAATAGTATGCCAATGATGCAAAGGTTGCTCACCATCCGCACTTGATAGACGGTACGAGAAAGGTGAATCTCTTACAAAAGCTTCTAACAAGTTTGTCATTGTTCAATATATGATCTTTAGGGAGAGCACATACATTTGAAATGATAAATGGCCTTCTTTCACTATCCTTCAAGCATGAGTAAAATTATCCCTTGATTACCCCTTTGAGCCTATTATGTTTTTTTTTGTGATGTAACCCACCAAGGATCACCCTCCACAATGGGGGGCAAGAAAGATGAAAAATTATTCATGAGAGGCAAAAAAAAGGAAAAGAAAGTGCCCATTTATGTAATTTGTGAAAAAAAAAAGAAAGAAAGGGGTTTGAATTCAAAAAAAAAAGCAAGAAAGGGCAAAATGCCTAAATGTTTTACTTGATAAAGAAAGTGATCTCTTGGTTTATAAACCTTGAAACACATTTTGGGCCTACTATATCCTTTTCTTTCATAAGCCCTTACTTGAGCCTACATTACGTGCCTTTAAAAGCCCATTTTGATCAAATGTAAATGCTTAAATTGAAGAATCATGCATTGAATGAAAACATACTTGTACAATGAGATAATGATACTTTGAAGGAAGTAGATCAAGTTGAATGAAGAAACCCACGAGCTTTAGAAGATATCTTGGATCAAAATCAAAGTTTCACTGCCTCTGTTGAGAGGAGCTCTCTTTATGTTTCAAAGTTTCACTGCCTCTGTTGAGAGGAGCTTTTTGTTTCAAAAGTTTCATTGCCTCTGTTGAGAGGAGCACTTTGTTTTTCAAAGTTTCACTGCCTTTGTTGAGAGGAGCCCTTTATTTTTCAAAGTCTCATTGCCTCTGTTGAGAGGAGCTCTTTGTTTTTCAAAGTTTCACTGCCTCTGTTGAGAGGAGCCCTTTATTTTTCAAAGTCTCATTGACTCTGTTGAGAGGAGCTCTTTGTTTTTCAAAGTTTCACTGCCTCTGTTGAGAGGAGCCCTTTATTTTTCAAAGTCTCATTGCCTCTGTTGAGAGGAGCTCTTTGTTTTTCAAAGTTTCATTGCCTCTGTTGAGAGGAGCTTTTTGTTTTCAAAAGTCTCATAACCTCTAGTGAGAGAAGCTTTTATTCCATGATCATCTTGCATTCCTTAGTCTTATGATGGGAGAGACTAGGAATTTCACTTCGCATTCCTTAATCTTATGATAGAAAAGATTAGGAAATCCCATTCACTTTGCATTCCTTAGTCTTATGATAGTAAAGACCAGGAAATTTTATCTCAGATTCCTCAGTCTTATGATAGGAGAGACTAGAAATTTCATTTTGCATTCCTTAATCTTATGGTAGAAAAGATTTGGAAAATTCATGTTTGTATTCCTTTGTATTCCTTAGTCTTATGATAGGAGAGACTAGGAATTTCACTTTGCATTCCTTAATCTTATGGTAGGAAAGATTTGGAAAATTCATGTTTGTATTCCTTAGTCTTATGATAGGAGAGACTAAAATAGGAATTTCACTTTGCATTCCTGAACCTTATGATAGAAGAGGCTAGGAAACTTCATTTTGCATTTATTCCTCAATCTTTATAAGAGAGGAAGATTAGGAAATTTCATTTTGCATTTATTCCTTAGCCTTATGATAGAAGAGGCTAGGAAATATCATATTTTACAAAAAAAAAATCATTGATAGGTCTTGCATTCGGACAAAATGGTTGTCTATGTCTTTGCACCATTACTGTTTCACAGCAAAGCACAAAGAGGGCAGCTGTAGACACCTAATTTTGTCCAAACAATTTTTTTTATATATAATCAAAAATCAAAAATCAAAAAAATAAATAATGATAAAAAGAAACAAGTCAATTTTGGTCAAATCTCATGTGAAGCACATGCAAAATTCACACCTTCAAGAGTTGACTAAAGTTGATATTGTTGCCAAAAATAAAAGAAAAAATAATCAGCCATTAAATCAATGAATAAATTAGCAAAAGGAAGGAAATAAATTGGTGTGAAATAAAATCTGAAAATTGATTACCAAAAATTAAAAAAAAAAAATGGAAATAAATTTTTTAAAAAAAGAGGGAAAGTCAAACAAAAAATGAAAAATCCCATGATCGTGGGATCAATTATAAATTTTTGATTGCTTTCCATGAAACTTTGAGGCTATAAAAGCCAATGAAAAGGAAAATAAGAGAGGGGGGACGGAACAAAAAGAAAACCCTAGGAGAAAAGGAGAAACCCTAGAAAGAAACCTTGGAGGAGAATTTTTTTGACTGCTCATTTGCTACACTTCATCATTATTAATCTAGGAACACAGCCACTATCTTGCCATATACCAGAACATACCAAAGCTAAGCTTCCCTTCACCTGGCCCACGGTTCATGCGGCTACTCCATTACCGAACCATCCCGTAACCTTCATCACCAGTCCCCATTATCACGGACCTGCATTCCTGCCACACACCCCTGGTTTTACCTCTCCTTGCACAAACCAAGCCTTCATCTTCCCTTAGTCAACATAGCCAAGCTTCAAACTGTTCCGGCCTCCATTCCATTTCTGCAACAAACCACCACAGCTGTTACACCATCACCAAAGCCGTTCTGCATCATCCCCGCACCACGAACCGCCGCTGCACTCGCCACTTCTGCACTACCCGCGTCGCCTTTGCTGCGATTGCCCTGCATCCCTACAACCCTCTGTTGCGGTATCTGCACTCCATCTTTGCTGCACGTTCTGCAATTTCCTTCGTGCCCGAAGCACCACTGCACCGCCTCGCTTCCTCGCACGTTTCCTGCTTCATTGCCACACACTGCCCCTGCATCATTCGACCGCACTGCTCCACGATACCGCTGCCATGGCTGTGTTCGGTCCATGGTGAAGGTTTTCTCCATTGTACTCACCTTCTGCATCACTTCCTCTGCTGCGTGCCACATTATTGTGTTTATTACGTGGAGCTTGTTTGAAAAAGACAAGGTTTTGGTTTTTAAGGTATGCATAAATTCTTTATTTATCCTTTCAATTCTGTTTTCTTTGGTTTATTTATTTCAAAAAAAATAAATATGATAATAATAAGGGATTTCATTCTTGTATGCTTATCTATTAGGAGATGTACAAGCATATATGTACACGCATGTATATTATTTTTTTCTTGGGTTGTCAGATGATTTTTTATTTTTTTAAAAACAAACAAATAAATAAATAATGAGTTATTTAGAAATAAATAAATGAACGATAAAAAATCATAAAAGATAAAAACATATAAATAAATAAATGATAAATACAAATTAATAAATTTAAATTTTTGATGATAAGATTTCGAAGAAATCGCAAGTAGTGATTCTTCGATAATCTTTAGGATCGAGAAAAATCCATAGATGTTACCAGCGTATTGGAACATCTAATTGATTTTATCTTGATATCAAAAATCATTTTGATATAAAAATAATAATAAATTTTAAAATAGTTAGAGAAATAAGAATGTAACTATGAAAATAAATAAATAAATGTAAATATGTAGATAAAATGCAAATATAAGTATTAAAATAAATATAAATAAAAATATACATTTTAAAAGAATTTCCGATGATAGGATTTCTTAGAAATCGCAAGTAACGATTCTTTGACAATCCTTAGGATCGAAATAAAATCTTTAATGTCACCAGCGTATTGGGACATTTAAATGATTTTATTCCGATATAAAGAAAATATTAATAAGATTTCTTAGTATAAAAAAATAAATATAAAAATGGTAATAAAAATAATAATATAAAAAATAGGTAAATACAAGAAAATAGTAAGTGAATAGAAATAAAAAAAACTTTAAAATAGGTAAAAATTTAGGAATTAAAATAAATAAATAAATAAATGTAAATATACATCTTAACTATAAAAGGTCCCTGATGATAGGATTCCTTAGAAATCACAAGTAGTGATTCTTTGATTATCCTTAGGGTTGAAATAAAATATTTGAATATTACCAGCGTATTGGGGTATTCAAGTAATTTTAGTTCGATATTAAAATTTCTAATATAATCAACTTATATGAAATAAACTAACACTAAAAATAATAAATAAATAAATATTTTAAATAAACAAATAAACAAGACTTCAAAATAAAGAGTAAAACAAATTAAAAATAAATAAGATAAAAATAATTTCCAATGATGAGATGTTACGGAATTCACAAGTAGTGATTCCTAACTGATCTCTAGGTGAGAGAAATATGCTAAATGTTACCAGCGTATTGGAATATTTAGTATAATTTTTCAATAAAAATAAAATTTTATAAATATAAATAAATTACAAAAGCAAAAGATAATAAAATAATATATTTCTCATGTACATCATATCTATTTTGTTTGTATCATTTGCATTCATGAAATTCGAAAATAAGTGCAAATCTCCCGAGGATGAGATTCTATAGAAATCGCAAGTAGCGATTCTTAAGAAATCTTTAGGTGAGGAAATTATCCGAAATGCCATTAAAAGTATTAGGGTACTTCGGAATAATTTTCAATACAAAAGATTTTCACTTATTTCAAATAAAAAAAATTTAAATATTTCAAAATAAGCAAATAAAAAATTGATTTCAAAATAAATGAATTTCTTTTTAAATGTTTAATTAAGACCATTTTATTAAGATCAAAAGATAATACATGATTAAGTGGTATCGTTTTTTAACGGGCGTTGTGGGGGTGCTAATCCTTCCCCACACATAACCGAACTCCCGAACCCAAACTTTGTTTTTGTAGACCAAAAATTATTTTTTTGATAAAACTTAATTAATTTTAAGATTTTATTAAAAAGATAAATAATTTTAAGTGGCCAATCACACCTAGTAAAAAAAAGATTGGTGGCGACTCCTCTTTATTGTGTTTATCCAAAATCGTCTAGCGATCGAGTCCCCGGACGAAAATCGTTACGACATTATGCATGGGATTAGATTCTGCATCAAATTATGTCTTAGGTGATGCAAGATTTTGTGTCCAAACCAACAAAATAAAAGCATGATTATATTTTAGTAATGTTATATTGAGTTTGAGTAGAATCATTTTAAGTTGACTAATTTTTAGATCATAAAAAATTAGAGTTGTTTCATGGTTGTATTTTCAATTTGGATTTGGTTTATTTAGGATTTAAATCATTTTAAATTTAATTTTTTGAATTTGAAGCATAGATTATTCAGATTTTGGTAATTGAATTCATATTATTTTTAATTCAAATTTTTAAGTTTCAAATTAAATCAACTTAATATTGGATCATGTTGAATTAGTTTTCTAATTTGTTCAAGTTTAGATTAATTTGAATTTAAGTTAAACAAATTTATATTGTTGACTTTTTATCATCGAATCAAGTTAAATCCATTTTTAATTCAAACGAATTAAACGAAAATTTGAGGTTCACAGTAATTTTTTATGAGTTGTGTTCTCAATCATACAAACATGAGTGAAATAAAACAATTACATTTACTTGGTTAATTAATTGCCAGCCAACTTGATTGGAAATGGGCTACTGTTTGCTTACCTTGATTTTATTGCTTTGACTACCTTTATTTTTCTCTTTCACTGCCTTTATATATACAACTTGACATTACAACGTTTAGAATTAAATTACTGATTGTATTACTTTGCCTTTGATTTTTACATCAGATTGTAACTGGAAGACAATTCTTGCTTGGAATTCCATATTAGTTTCAAGGATCCTGTTCTTGGTACGTGTGACTGTCTTTTATTTTCTCTTTAAATTCCTTCTTGTTCACTTTTTCCTTTTTTATTTGCTAGTTTGGTTCAGATTCTTTAGTTTTTATTCAGTTTTCGAGTGCACATTGCAACTATATTTATTTGCATTATTGGATGAAAGTCCCATCTTTACTACAATTAGGAATTTTTTGGTCTTAAGTTTTGCATGTTAGTTAATATGTAGTTGATGCGTTCTTCTTTTACCTGCGATTGAACATGATTGCTGATGTAATGCTGCTCCATGATGTGTAAAAGACTGTTCTAAATTGTTTTGCATGTCAGTTAATATGTAGTTGAATTGCGTTGTTCGCACATGAACTACAATGTTGAATGTGCAGTAGTATTTTTCATGTTGTTCTTGACTAGTTACATTAAAAGCCATTTGAACCACTATTAAAATACTTGAACTTGGCTCGACTCATTTTTTAGGTAGCTCGAGCTCGGCTCGAAAACTATCGAGTCGAGCTCGAGTAACTCACGAGTACTTTAACTCGTTTGCACTCCTAATCTATAGTAAAGATAAATGCTATTGGTGTATAATGTATAGACATTTAAATTTTTTTATTGGTGTATAATGTAGCAAGTTATAAATGGATAAGAGTTAGATGCAAAAGTCGAGGTTAAGTCAAGAGTACTAAGAAGGAGTAGAACAATTTCATAATTTTGCATTTAAGAATGCAAGTGAGGATAATATGATACTATGTTCGTGTTTGAGGTGTGGTAATATCTCTTGGCATATGCGTAAAATTGTGTTCGAACATTTAATTTGTATACGATTTCTTCTGGGATACATTAGTTGGCATTTTCATGGAGAGCCTACGCCTTCTAGGTCATCATCAAGAGTTCCTCGATGTGCAACTCCCCAAATTCAACGTGATCTTCCTGTTAGACAAGATTACATAGAAGGCATGTTGCGAGATGCTTTTAACATCCATCAGCAAAATTTCCAAAATTTGTCACCTCAAAGTGATTTTGGTGAACATGGTAGAAGTCTTGGTGACCAAGAACCTAGTAGAGAAGCATCAAAATTTTAAAAGTTGCTTGAGGATATGAATGAAGAACTTTATGAGGATCAAAGCATTCAAGGTTGTCTTTCTGCGTGCGTATTTTCCACTTGAAATGTTGGTGTGGGTGGATAGGAAACTCTTTAAACTTGTTGTTAAAGTTTATGAAAGAAATGTTCCCTTTTGCTAAAATCCCTGAATCTTGTAAGGATTGTAAGAAGATGATCCAGGATTTAGGTCTTGGATATGAGAAAATTCATTGTTGTTCAAACGATTGCATGTTGTATTGGGGCGACAAAAAAAATCAACAATATTGTTATGTGTGTGGCAATTCTCGTTGGTTAGACAAAAGCCTCGAAGATAGCTTGAATGAGGATGATGGTGAGGTACACTTGAAAAAGAAACCTGCAAAGGTCTTGCGGTATTTTCCTTTAATACCAAGACTTCAAAGACTTTTCATGTCTTCCAAAACATCAAATTCTATGAGGTGGCATCATGAGGGGGGGACAAATGATGGCTTCTTGAGGCATCCTGCTAATTCTTTGGCATGTAAATCATTTAATTCCAAGTTTCCAAACTTTGTTTCTGATCCTCGAAATGTGAGGCTCGGACTTGCATCTGATAGTTTTAATCCATTCAAAATGATGAGTACTTCTTATAGTACTTGGCCAGTTGTTCTAATTCCTTACAATTTGCCACCATGGATTTGCATGAAACAATCTTCTTTTTCTTGTCCATGATAATTCCTGGTGAAAAAGGTTCCGGAAATGATATAGATATCTACTTACAACCTCTCATTGAAGAGCAAAGAAGTTATGGGAAGGAGTTGAGACTTATGATGCCTCAAAGAAGGAGAACTTTTGTATGCGTGCTGCTTTATTGTGGACCATTAATGATTTCCCTGCTTATGCAAATCTATCGAGATGGAGCACCAAAGGTCGTCACGCTTGTCCTTTTTCTGCTACACAGACATGTTTAAAGTGGTTATATAATAGTAAGAAGTTTTGTTATATGGCCCATCGTCAGTGTTTACTTGAAAATCATTGATTTAGATTCCAAAAACATCTTTTTGATGGCACTGAGGAGCTTAGGAAAGCACCTACACTTCATCTTGGGTTTGAAGGTACCAAATCAAGAAAAAGAATGAGGGAGATGTTTGAAGGTGATCCTTCCACATCTGAAGTTGATGATGTTGATCCTTTAAGTGATGAGGATGAAAATGGCGAAGATGACCCTAATGAGGCTAAATTGTGGAAAAAAGGGAGCATTTTCTTTAAGTTACCTTATTGGGAATATAATATATTGCATCATAACCTTGATATGATGCATATAGAGTAGAATGTTTGTGAGAATATTATCGGTACAATTCATAATATGGATAGAAGATCAACTTAGAGAGTTGGCTTGACTTAGTTGACATGGGAATTCACCTTGGACTTCATCTCGAAATGCTTCCTAATGGGAAATTACGATTGCTATCTGCTTGTTTTGGGAGGTCTAAAAAAGAGAAAGATTTGTTTTGTAAGGTTTTGAAAGATGTGAAGATTTCAAATGCTTATGCTTCAAATATATCAAGATGTGTGAATCTCAAGGAGTACAGACTTTACGGTTTAAAGTCACATGATCACCACATATTGATGCATGTTTTACTTCCACTTGCCTTACGTTTATCCATGTCAAAGCAAGTAACTTCAGTGATAATTGAACTTAGTAACATATTCAAAGCTATTTGTGGCAAAGTTCTCAGAGTAGAAGAGCTTGAAAAACTTCAAGATCGAGCAGCTACAACTTTGTGCCATTTGGAAAAAAATTTTCCTCCTAACTTCTTCACTATAGTGGTGCATCTCGTTATTCACCTTCCATACAAAGCAAAAGTTGGTGGACCGGTGCATTATCGATGGATGTATCCAATTGATAGGTATTAATGGGTTAAAAAGTTTGCATTTATCATTCTTTTTAGTGTATGAGGTATATATAACATTTTCTTAATCCTTAGGTTTTTGGGGAGATTAAAATCGTATTATCGAAATAGACGATATCTAGAAGGTTCCATTGCTGAAAGGATATTTGGCTAAAGAGTTGTCGTAACGGTTTCGCGCCCGACGATTTTGAAAACATTTAAAAATTAAGGGAGTCGCCACCAATCTTTTTTTGACTAGGTGTGATTGGCCACCTAAAATTTTTATCTTTTTAACAAAATCTCAAAATTAATTACGTTTTATTAAAAAGACAATTTTTTGGTCTGCGAAAACAAAATCGGGTCCGGGAGTACGGTTACGCGTGGGGAAGGATTAGCACCCCCACGACGCCCGTTAAAAAACGGTACCATAATAATCATGTGTTATCCTTTAATTTTAATAAAATTATCTTAAATTAATATTTACAAATAATTCTTATTTTATTGCAATCTTTTTATTCAAAATCATTTTTTATTTGTAAATTTATTTTGTTTTATTTTAAAAGGTTAAACTTTATTTTTCGAAAGTAAATGTGAACCTTTTTGTGTTGAATAATTAAATCAAATACCCCAATACTTTTGGTAGCATTTGAAATAATTTTCCTCACCTAGAGATTTCTTAAGAATCACTACTTGTGACTTTTACAGAATTTCATCCTCGGAAGGGCTCACACCCATTTCGAAAATTATCATATATATTAAAATAAGTTTTACTTTGAAAATAAATATGAATCCCTTTTATTGAAAGATTAAATCAAATATTCCAATACTTTTTGCAACATTTGAAATAATTTTCCTCACCTAAAGATTTCTTAAGAATCACTACTTGTGACTTCTATAGAATCTCATCATCGGTAGGTTCACATTTTTAAATTTACATGAATGCATATGATGCACACAGATAATGAATGATGCACATGCATTTTTATTTTTTTATTTATTATATTTATTTTTTATTATTATTATTTTTTGAAATATTATTTGTTTTTATTTTGAAAATTCATGTATTGAAAAATCACACTAAATATTTCAATACTTTTGGCAACATTTAATATGACTCTTCTCACCTAGGGATCAGCTAGGAATCACTATTTGTGACTTCCGTAGCATCCCATCATCAGACAATTTATTCAATTAAATTTTGATTTTATTATTATTATTATTTTTCTTTTTCTATTTTCTTTTTTAAAAAAATTATTTATTTTTATGTTTAACAAAAAATTAAATTATTGAAAAATCATACTAAATATTCTAATACTTTTGGCAACATTCAGTACGACTCTTCTCACCTAGGGATCAGTTAAGAATCACTACTTGTGACTCTCGTAACATCCCATCATCGGACATGTCTTTAATTAAATTTAAAATTGATTATTAAGTTTCTTTTAAAAACTTATTTTTTATTTTTAACAAAAAATTAAATTATTGAAAAATCATACTAAATATTTCAATATTTTTGGCAACATGTAGTACAACTCTTCTCACCTAGGGATCAGTTAGGAATCACTACTTGTGACTTCCGTAACATCCCATCATCGGACATTTTTTAACTAAATTTAAAATTTTATCATTTACTCAAATTTGAATTTCATTATTTTTAAATACGTTTTTCTAATCAATAATAATATTAATGAAAATGCAAATAAAAGAAAATTTTTCAAAAAAACTTTTATTTTACAACATGTATTAATAATAATAACAACAACAACAACAACAACAACAACAACAACAATAATAATAATAATAATAATAGTAACAACACAATAATAATAATAATAATAATAATAATAATAATAATAATAATAATAATAATAATAATAATAATAATAATAATAATAATAATCATAATAATAAACATAAAAACAAAAAATGCTAAAATTAAAGTAAATATACCAAAATGATTTGGGTTTCAAAACCCAAAAGAAAACCTTTCCAATTGGCCCAAGCTGGACAGCCCAAAGAGAGGGCCCAAAAGGAGCTGGAGTGGGCCAGATTCTGCTGGGCCAAGCAGACCACGGATGGGCTGGATCAGGTGCGGGTTGGGTCGTTCGCGGGTCAAGCGAAACTAGTCTGGATCTGGGTCAGGCACGCGGTTCTTGGATCGGGTCGTCTGAGGAGCGCGGATCCTGCTTCTTCGGGCGAGGGCACGGGTCCCGGGTCGGATCCCGAGTCTACGTGCGGGTCGGCCAAAATTTTTTTTTTCGGATATAAAAACCCACCTTTTTTTAAAATTCATTTTTTTCCTTTTTCTCCCAAAAAATTTTCAGAGCCTAGGTTCTCGGCCAGGCGATTTTCGGTCGCCGTCGTGGCCGTCGTCTGCCGCCGCTGGTTGCCAAATCCCGAAAAGCTTTCAACTTTCCTTAAGCTTTCAATCTCCTCTTTCCGTTTCCAGCCTTCTTTTCCTTAAAAAATGCTTCTAACCCCACGGATCTGACTTCATCGAAGTCATTTTCGCTTTCCTTTTTTTTTCGATTTGTTTTTTTGGTTGATGGTTTGGTCGTTATGGGTTTTGATGATAGTTGTTGGTTCTTTTTTTGTTTTTGTTTTTTTGTTTTTTTTTTTGCAGGTTTCAGGATGGTTGGGTTTGGGTTTTGGTTCTAGAATCTGGTTGTGTGTGTGTGCTCGTGTGCTTGGTGGTTCACGGTTGTTGGGGTTGTTTCGGGTAAGGCTCAGGTAGCGAAAATGGCTGAGTGGTTCAGGGTATCGGGTGGTTTGTGTATCCGTGTGTTGTGTGTTGAGTTTAGGTAATTTTGGGTTTCGGTTGTGTGGCTTAGTGAAGCCGGGGCTGAGGGTGTTCAGGTGAGGCTCAATGGTTCAGAAGGGTTTGGTTTGGTCGTTCTGGGTTTTTGAAGAGTCTTGTGGGTGATGGTGGAGGTGAGAAAGGATGGCAAAGTAGCTGGCTGATGGATGGGTGATAGAGACTGGTGGCCGGAGATAGGATGGGTTGGCAGGATGGTGGCAGTGGGCTGATGTAACAACCCGTTACCACATTTTTCACCTTATTTTACACAATTCATCCGGTTGGGCTGTCTGTGATACTTCACTTTTACTAACTGTTAAACAAATTTAAATAACATTGTTTATATTATACACATCCCCTATCTTAGTTAATCAGATAAGTAGTACTGCAGACATGTCTAAATACAGAAAATAAATTATCATACCTCATATAAATCAGTCGGTCTGTCACATTGTCCTTTGTGTACAGCCGTGATCCACAATCATCACAATCTTTAAAACCTAAAATGTTTAAAATTAAGGGGTGAGCAAACCACGGCTCAGTAAGAGAGTTATATGTTACACTTGATATTCAGCTATCTATATGCTGAAAATATTTTTTTTCTTTAAAATCTTCCTAGTTGGCTCTAGGCTCACATGTAGGAAGGATACTACAGTCGGCTAGGGATCCAGATAAAGTAAGGTAGGTATTTTAAAATACCTGACTTGTTCCGGAACTTAGAAGCAACTGTAGAGAGTATTAAATCCATTTTTCTCAAAACGATATGACTTTCATTTTTCCCACAGAGTAAACCACTTATTTCTTTTCACTTCAGTATCCTTTAAAACACATGACAGTACAGTGATTTGTAAATATCCAATCATTGGATAAACACTTCTTTGATTATTTCTATCTTAGAAATAATTCTTATGTTATTCTTCTAGAATAAACTTCTATTTCTCTTTTCAAATCAGTAACTGTATCGTACAGTTCAGTAAAACCATATATTCAGTATTCAGTAAAACAGTATCTCGATACGGTTCAGTCAGTAACAGTAAACAGTATAGTAAATAGGATTCCGCAAATCCTTTCAGTAAACAGTAATCATTGTGTGAGATTAGGCATCAACTAAATCATGCTCTCATTGTTCCCTCAGGAACACAAGTCGTCCGCTTTTGGGGTGCACCCGTAGGCCATCGCCCCTCAAGGCTATCTCTGCTAGATCTATGTCCATAATCTATAGGTGGTCCTCGGGTCCACTTGCCAAGTGACTTCGAGACCTCTGATGACTTGGCGGGTCCATCAGCCTTGTGACGCCCTGAGGTGCACTCGTTGGTCCATCGACCCGAGCCACCGCCCCAGGTGGGTCACTCAGTTACATGAATCATAATGCATGAAACTAGGGGCCTAAAGTCTCAAAACAGTATAAACCGTACCATAGCCTTTATGGATTTTAATCACAGTAGTGTAAAAACATTTCACAATTATCCATAAGGCTCACATGTATAAATCATCACCTTTATGAAATTTATAATTTAAATCACATTTCTCAAAATATTTCGTAAAGGTATATATCATGTTTTCCATGCGATGAAGACAATTTGCAAAATCATCACTGAAAGTATAGAAGGGCAAAACTGTCCTTTTTCGCAGTAAAACACATATGCACGCTTTTTCGTGCATTCAATCGAAAACATGGTTTGTAATTATCGGAATTTCAAACAAATCATTTTTATAATTTATGAAAATAAATTATTTATTTTCTAACTTTAAATTCCCATCACCATGTTTTCTTCTAAAAACACGTGTAGAGACCTCTAGTCTCGAAATCATAGTTTTTCTTCATTTCTTAACCTTTATGGAATTTTCATAATTAATTATTTCCATAATTAAAACCATAAAGGTTTTATGTAAAATCAAGTGAATATTTAAGAATATTTATAAAAATATTCACTTTAGTCTCTTTTTTCATTTTCATTTCGTTCCACGTGAAATATCACCTACAGGGTAAATTTTTTTCGGTGATTTCCTTTTCACCATTCTCAAAAACATGAATATTTTAAAATTAAATATCACTATATTCATGTTTCATGAAATTTACTTAATTTCTCGATTTTCATACCTGAAAATCGATTCATGTGAAATCAAATCTTTTACTTTGGTTTTCGGTGATTTTCGGTAAATTTCAGTAATTTTTTGATAATTTTTCGGCAGTATAATAGCTACCGATTTGGCTAGCCTCCTGCACGAAAAATACAGTTTATATTTCTCAACTGTTATTTCACCACAATTTGAAACCAATAAATCACCACAATTTTCAAAACTAATCATTATAAATTGCATTTATAAATTAAATGCATAATTTAAAACATGTGACCGAATATCCTTACAAGCAGCACATGTCTCCCTTACTTGTTTCGGATCGGCGACTGCCTCTCGAAGGTCGCGCCCATGTTCACCTCGCCTGATTCCATCGGCTCAATCATCGAGAAAATTTTCTGGAAATTAAATTCTAAAATTTAGAATTTTTCCATAATTATTTAAATAAATAAATTATTTAAATAATTTAATACTTTTCGGGATTTCTTACCGGTTCCCGTAATTCCCTGGATTTCCCGTAATTTTCGAATTCTCTGGAATTTTTCAAATTCCCGGAATTCCTCTTTTTCTCTTTCTCTTTCTTCTTTTTCTTTCTTTTTCCTTTTTCTTTTCTTTTCTTTTCTGGCTCAGATCGGTTCCAGACCGGTCCCCTCCCCTCGTCACTGGTTCTCCTCCGGCGGCCGGTTATCCGACGGTTCGGTGGTCCATCAATTGCCCGGCGTCGAGGCAAACTCGCCGGTGGCCTCAGCTCGACCTGGATCGGCGGCACGGTGGCGGATCGAGTCGGTTTTCCCTCGGTTTCTTCTCCTCCTCCGTCGGCCTTCCTCCGCCGTCGGTGGCCTCACCGGTGGCCTCCTCTTCCTTCCTCTCACCTTTGCCGAGCTTCGGCTGGCGGTGGTGGTGCCAAGACCGACTGGCACCGCCGTTCCCTCTTCTCTTTTCCTTTTTCGGCTTCCGCCAGTTTTTTCCTCTGTTTTCCTCCTTTTCCGTTTCTATTTTGGGTCATTGCCGATGGCCTTCACTCTTCCTCGTCGGCCGGCGACGCCCTCTACCTCTCTCTCACCGCCGACGGTGGTCGGCTTCTGGGCAAGGGAAGGAAATCGGGTTTTCCCGATTCTTCCTCCGTTCTTTTCTGTTTCTTTTTTTTCTATATTTAGTATATATAATATACTATATATATACTATAATTTATATACTATATTTATTATATAAAGATATATATTATATATTCATAAAATACATATATATATTTTATATATATAAATTTATATAAATTAGCATTTATATATATCTTTACATAAAAGAAAAATACAATATATATTGTATTTACAATATACATTTTTCAACTTTAATATAATTTAATATTTGCCTTTCTCAAATATGTATATACTTATATATACATACAATGTTATATTTAATACATATGTATTATTTCAATTTATACCATAGTATATATATCTATATATTCCTTTATATTTTAATATATACTATGTAATTATTTCAATACATATGTATTAATATAAAAATACATTTATATAATTTATAATTATATAAATATATTTCTCTTTCATTTTCTCATTTCCTTATTTAATTTGGATTTCCATTTATCCAAATTAAATTTCCTTCTCTTCATTATTTTCCATAATTTCCAAATTTTATTTTCTTCGATTTTATTTTCCTTCACTCGGATTTCTACCATCCGTTCCTTTCTCCATTCTCGAGATTTTTACTAGTATTCCGTTCTTATAATTTTATTTATTTATTTATTTATTTCCAATATTTATTTGCTCCAATATTTATTTCCAATACTTATAATTTCCAATTAAATGGAAAATTTAGGGTTATCATAGCTGATTGGCAGATTGGGCAAAAAATAAAAAAAATAAAATAATAATAATAATAATAATAATAAAATAAAAGTAATAATAATAACATAAATAATAATAATAATAATAATAATAATAATAATAAAAGAAGAAGAAAAAATAATAATGCTAATAATAATAATAATAAAACAAATAATAAAAATAAATACAAATATATATATAAAATAATAATAATAATAACAAAAATAGGACAAAATTCGGTGTCAACAAGAGTGTATGACATTTTGTTCAAGATATTTTGAAGATGTTGAAACAAGATTTAATCGCGTATCAAGGAATTTTGGGCTCCCTCATATTGACTTTGCTCACACATATATGTTTGAAAGTTTTGGACAACCAATAGGCAAAGTTGAAGTGGTAAGCTTGGATGATAAATCTTAGGCACAAGCACATCGATATGTGTTTCTCCATCATGAGTCAATTGAATCATTATGCAAGTAAGTTAATGTTCATTATTTAAGATAGAATTATTATATTTTTCTTATTTTAGTACTTCATGTTAATGCGTATAGTGAATTTAGAAACAACTTGAGAGCTCGTGCCCATTCTCGACGATTGAATCTTCGCGAGCTTGATAAGCTATTCATGGAGAATTTTCATGAATGGTTAGGCCAAAATGTAAGTAATGCAACTATTTTCGTACTTAGTGTCGATGTTTAGGGTATGAATATAATTAACAACATATATTTCATTCAATATTTGTAGGTTTGGAATAGCAAAGATATTAGTGAAGAAGTTAAGATACTTTCATAAGGCCCGAACAAGATTGTGAAAAGATACTAGGGTTTCATCATAAATGGATTTCAATTTCACACTGAATCTTATGAGAGATATAGGAGATCACAAAATAGTGGAGTTGTTGTTACTTCTTCAACTACTAGTTATGCTAGTGCTAGAGACACTAACCCTTTGGAAATGTCGATTACTATGGCATTGTTAATGATATCATTGAGTTGGATTATTATGGCAAGTGGAAGATTGTCTTATTTCAATGTGATTGGGCTGATGTGACTAGTGCTAGAGGTATTAAGAAAGATCATTTTGGATTTACAATGGTGAATTTTTCTCGATTAATCCACACTGGACAACAAGTCGTTGATGAGCCATATGTTTTTTCCTCTTAAGTGAAATAAGTCTTTTATTTTGAGGATCCCAAATATGCAGGTTGGTTTGTTGTTCTTCATAATACACCTAGAGACTTGTTTGATATGGGTGAAAAATCCATAGATGAAGTTGAACCCTAAATTGAATGTTTGCCTTTTACTGATCAAAATTTGGATGAAAATATCACTGTTGCTCAGTGAGTCCGTGAAGATGATGAAGACATTTATGAACCATGATGGATGTGTGTGAATTCTTATGGAAGCTGAAAGACTTTCTATGAATTTCAACTTGAATTGCCATAAACTTGGTTAAATTTCAATTGCCAGAAACTCTAATGATCAAACATTTATATTCATTATGATATAGAGATTTTAGATTTTGTATTAATTTTGTTTGGTTGAAGAGAAAATGGAAGGAAATTTATTATTAATTTGAATAATCTGCTACTGTTTTATATAAACTTCTCTTTATTAAACAGTTTTAGGCTTTTTTCCTCTTAACTTTACATGTATTAAGTGAATAAGGTTTTGGCTTTTCATGCTGCTACATCCAAAAGCTATGTTTCCTGGATTAATTCCAGTAATGCAAGTGCTGAAGTTGCTTAAATTGCTGTGTATTTCCTGATTATGTTCGATTCCTTCAATCCCTATGGAAGGGTTTATTCCTTTTTTGGTTGTAATAATAGCAAGTTTGAGAGTATGGCTTTCAAACTTATATCTACTGACTGATTAATCCCCTAACCCAGCATATTTAGGTTACGTTGTTTCAATGCAACTGAAAGAGATATTTACAGCAAATTAAAACATGGTGATTGACATGACTTAATATATTTTAGCAGATTATGGATTTACTGTAACATCTACGTACAGATATAAGTAATTTGTAACATTTTTTACGTGTTTCATGTTTGATCAATCTCTGACCATACATAATCTTAACATTCATTTGATGCAATTATTTAGTGATTTATTGTTTATCGTTATCAGCTGGCAATTAAAATTATACACCACCATAGGTTATTTTTCAAAGTATAAATGGTACATTCTATGAGCTATAAAGAATAGAGGACAATGAAAGTGAAACTCACAAGTAGATATTGCAATCAAACACACATAGGAAACAATATATTGGGAAAGCTTTCTTTTATTAGAACTAGGATGAGCATCGAGTCTTTAGCAACCAAGAGGTAAATCTACAATTCTCAAATATATAGTTGCAGAAAGCAGAAACAACATTGTTGTTAAATGCTTCATAATTCATATTTTGTATGTCATTACAAATTCAATGTTAACCTGTTTATGTAATATAGTTAGTGATTTGATATCAGTATCAAACATGTTGGTTTTAGACTGTCATTTAAATGATTTTAGCCTCTGAAAAAATTGAAACAATTTAGTAATACCTCGATTACTTTTCCTTTATGATGCAGATAAGTTTAAATGCCCAAAAGTAAATTGTCAAGCTTCAATATTCGGACTATTGATGAGTTACCACCTACAACTGAGACAAATGCACCACCTACGACTGATACATTTATAGAAGATGATGATTCCAGTCCAGTTCTGCAACTAATGTGAATACAGGTATTTTGAATATAATTATTTTAAAATTGACTATTCAGTTTTGAGGAATGTTGCTGAATTGGAGTTTATATTTACACAGTTGGTAGAGATGGTCAACGTAGAGTATGAGGTCGGACCACATTAAAGGAATTATGGACACTACCTTTACAAGATAGGATACTTGTGAGTGGAAATGATATTGGGCAATCATTTAATGAAAAAACTAAGCTATTAGCTGGATTTTTGGGAATGGTTGCCAGGAATGGAATAACATGGCATAAAGTGCCATTGAAAACAAAGAAGGAAGCTTTAAGCTTTATTGAGGTATTGTTGTAACTTTTATCAAGTTACTAAATTTTTTTTATAGGTTGAATGTTTTATAGTCTATTTTCTTTTTGCAGCAAAGATTTGTTCTGCAAAACATATCTAAAAATTACTTGCTTGATTCATTGGGTAAAAAATGGAGAGACCATAAGTACTCTTTGAAGGCAAAATATTTTGATCGAAACGTGGATCCAAATGTGACTATGCAAAATATGCCTTCGATGTTATTAGGTGGCAATATGAAGCTTTAGTTACATTTTGGTACTCAAAAGAAGGGGAGGTACTTATTTATATTTTTGTTAAGATATTGGTATTATTAATATAGGTAAAAGTATGAATTATTTTTTTGATTATTTTTTGTATGTACTATTTTATATCATAGGAGCGGGAAAAAAGAGGGATTTCTAGTAGAAAGCACCAAAAGTATACTCATACAGGTGAATCCAAAAGCTTCAAAAGAATTAGAAGTAAACAAGTAAGAATTATTTTCCATTTCCATTTACATATATGTTTTTAGCCATACAAGTTGATTGCTTACTTTGTTTATTAATTATTAGGAGAAAATATCTGGTGCAAAAATTGAACGTGTGGAGTTGTTTCAAATAACTCACACAAAGAAAGACGAATCATTTTTAAGCGAAACATCGATCATATTTAAACGAAAGATCTCAAAGAATTGTGGCAATTTTTTATCTACTTATTTGAAAAATAATGTCATTTTTTAATATAATACGATGAATTTATTAACTTATGTTGTTTAATTGATTTATTGGAGGCAACAAAAGAGAAGATGGTTAAGCTTGAAGCATTAGCCAATGCTTCTGTTAACAAGCAGGATTTGGAAGATCAGGCTTTTATTGAAGTTGTTGGAAAAGAGAGAAATGGACGGTTCGAGGACTTGGGATGGGTCCCACACCTTCTAATTATTATGGATGCAAAGCTCGTCAATTCTCTCAAAGTAACACACAACAAGAGGTTGTCACATTAAGAGAAAGATTACAAATTGTGGAAACACTTGTTAAAGAATTGGAAAGCGAGAATAAAACTCAGCAAGCTAAATTTTGGCAAATGCAAGAACAATTCTATCATATGATGAACCTTTTGCAGCAACAAGTTTTAGGAAGAAAACGTCGCTAATTTCGCGGCATTTTAACAGAAAACGCCGCTTTTTTCTTAGCATTTTAACGAAAACGCCGCTAACTTGTGGCGACTATAAACGCAGCTAATTTGTATAAAATTGCCGCAAACTTAGCGGCATTTTTCTGAAAAATGCAGCTATTTTTCCCCACACTAGTAAAGCTGGCGTTTCTTTGTGGTGTTTTTTGCTAGTGCTGCAATAATTTAGCGGCATTTATAAACACCGTCAAAAGAACGAAAAGAAACACCGCTATAAGTACATTTTGCAGTAGTGGTAATTTAATATAAAATCCAGTTAATTGCTGTTTACAAACATTTTAATATTATTTAATTTTTTAAAAATCTTTTTGAATACGACAAATTAAGGTTTTTCATGTGATTGATTAAACTCAAGGGAACATTGATTATCATCCAAATCAAGGAAAATATTAAACCATTCCAATAGATATGGATTAAAGTGATAATTATAAAAAATTTATAAATTTAACGTAGAAAGTGCTGGACTTTTGGTGAGCCTCTTTAACGGTGAATGAAGATGAAAGTTTCTATTTGAGTGCTTTCAATATTTTGATTTTTGAACTCCTTTTTGGACTATGATAAAACATGAATAAATTCAGAAATGACTTCAAGGCGTATCGTTTGAAATCACATTACACTCGTGAAATCAAACTACTAAATACCTTTGACAAATACAAATGTATCTTGTTTTAACCATTATTTTCTGCAGTAAACAATGTTTAAGAGATTTGTTCCTACTTTGAGAATAAGAGGGAAAAGAGACAATATCACACATTCGATATTGTATTTTTCAAGTGTTTTAAGTATGTCTCAAAATGAGTATTGACATCTTTATTTATAGAGATCCAATCCAAGAGTTGTGTATTCACAACCAAATGTTGTAATCTTTCAATTATGTTGTTTGATTCAACAAACACAATTATTTAATATAATCACTACTTTTGGAATCTAATGGTTATGTTTCAACAATTCACAAGTGAAAGAATACTTTTTCAAATAATATGCAACTCTTTGTAAATGAAATTATTCATGAAATAATTGTATCTAATTTTTTTTCATTGATTAAACATAATTTTTAATCAATCATTCTTTTACTATTTTGAAAATTTCCAATGAAAAATTCATCTGTTGAAAAACTATTTTTTAAAAAATAAAATAGTTTAACTAATCTTATCAAGTACTATTCATAAACTAGTAGACATATAGGCATTCATTAACCGAAACATTTGATTAATAAGGCCCGGCAATGACTTTACTGAAGAACTGAAGTACTGAAGTAACGTGTTTGCTTTTACAAGGCTAAGACTTCCATCTGTTGTAAATAAACTCCATTATTCATCACCGATTTTAGGTTTTCTTTTTTAACGGTAATAAAAATGGCAGATAGAGACTGGACATAGGTTTCCTTTAGAGCACAACTCACATTGAATGCCACGCGGTTTTATGAGGCAGAAGAGGCATTGGCTTTGCCACAGCTGAGCTGACTTTGGCACTCTCTGGCACTTCCTCACCTTGAGTTAATGCTCCTGCTGTCATCTTTTGACTATTTGGAGAGGAAGTTGGAACAATACCCTTGAGATCCTTTCAGGTCACTCTTTTTCTATATATGCAAAATAGGACCAAACTAAAGCTTTGCCTTAGACCCTTGTCTTCAAGCTTCCAAGAAGAAAACTAAAGAAATTAAAGAGAAGACCATAGAATCTGTTATCTCAACTTCAGGTTCAGAAGAAGAAAAGAAAAAAGAAAACAAGGTGATATGGGGAGACCACCTTGTTGTGACAAAGTCGGTTTGAAGAAAGGGCCATGGACTCCTGAAGAAGATATCATCTTGGTGTCTTATATTCAAGAACATGGCCCTGGGAATTGGAGGACTGTTCCTACCAATACAGGTTTGTGTTAAATGGTTTTCTATTTTTGAGCTACATTCTTTTTTAACGCAACAGGATTTTGTTTTTGTTTTCTTTCTTGGTTTTGGTTCGGTATTGATCATGAAGGAAATGCTATCAAAAGTTTTCAGAACTTGTTTTTCTTTTGTGACGTGTGAAAGAGTGTCAAATTTGATTTGATTGTGTGCTAGTGAAGTTATTAATCTTTGTTTGTTTCTGGTTTCTTTCCAGGGTTGCTTAGATGTAGCAAGAGTTGCAGGCTTAGATGGACTAATTACTTAAGGCCGGGAATTAAACGGGGTAACTTTACAGAAAATGAAGAGAAAATGATAGTCCACCTTCAAGCTCTTTTAGGCAACAGGTAATCTATCTTAATTTCTCTGATCTGTCCAACGTCTTAACTCTTAAGCCCCAAGAGGAAATTCTGGCTTAACTTGTAACCAACTACTGTATAATGCGTTATGATAGTGTTATGATGGCCAGATAAATTGCTTTAGCCAAAGCAGTGTAATAAATGGGGCATTTAATATTGTGCAGATGGGCTGCAATAGCATCTTACCTCCCTCAAAGAACAGACAATGACATTAAAAACTACTGGAACACTCACTTGAAGAAGAAGATGAAGAAGCTCCAAGACAGTGAAGGTTGTTCTAGAGAAGGGTTATCATCATCATCATCAACCTCATCACACCAAATTTCTAGAGGCCAGTGGGAGAAAAGGCTGCAGACTGATATCCATCTGGCTAAACAGGCTTTATCTGATGCATTGTCCCCAGAGAAATCAAGTGGTTTAGCTGAGCTGAAACCTTCTAATGGATACATGTCTTATGCAAAACCAGGAGGCTATGCATCAAGCACTGAGAACATAGCTAAGTTGTTAAAAGCGTGGATGAGAAATCCATCAAAGCCTGATTCTACGAACTCTGCTGCCACTCAAAGATCATTTGTCAACATGGCTGGGATAGATTCTGCTTCTAGTGAAGGGACTCCAAGGAAGAAAGACAAAACCAGCATGGAAATGTCTGAGGCTTTTGAGTCACACTTTGTCTTTGAACCTTTTGATTCTTCCAATTCTGATTTCTCACAATCTATGTCACCTGAGGCAAGCCTTTTGCAAGATGAAAGTGAGGCAGAGCCTTATGCCCAGGGGCAACTGTCATTGCTTGAGAAATGGCTTTTTGATGATGGTGCAAATCAAGGGAAAGACTACCAGCTTAGTGACATCACATTAGATGAAAAAGCTAATTGTTTCTAAATGGGAGAGTTTTTGTTTTAGAGGCTTTTGGGGATTCTTTTGATCTTGGCTTATTTTTTCGCTATAGGTCTTGCTCAAGGAAGAAATCAGTCTCCCCTTTGTGGTAGAACAGAGGTGTAAATTTCTCATTACTATGGCAGATAACTTTGTTTGAGAATAAGCAATATTTCTGTCCTGATTATCTGCTTAGAAAAAAAAAATCAGCTTTGTAAAATCTTGCATTTGGAATTATGAAATGAATTAGAGTACTTTTCATACAAGCTTTTTTAGGTTTGAAGCCCAAGGAAGAGAAGGTTTTTAGTTGTCATTATCCATGGATGAGTTTTTCTGGATTTAACAATTACTGCAGCACCTTGTCATTAATAGTTATTATTTTTTTAATTTTAAAGGAAAAAGGAGGTAAAAAATGGAAACTTAATTTAACGGACAACTTATTAATAGCAAACACGCCCATCTGTTTATAGGATGTGCTGAAGAATTAAAGTTTGACTTACTTTCCTGTGATGCGGTGCAACCCATTATCAAAAGAAAGTCAACTACCAATACTGCAATTGCTTTTTCAGTTTGATTGAAAGTTATTTGATGTAAAGGTAGCAATAATTAGGTAGGCAAGCAAGAATCTTGCTTAACAAGTTATTGTGAGGTAAATTCCCAGCTAATATTGAGGAAAGTTTAACTCAATTACATTGTAAAGAAGATAGTATAGATTTCATGTCTTGTATTAGATCATACCAAAGTCCAAAGGTAGAAAGCTTTGGCTGAAATGATCATGGCAGATCAGCGATACCTGAGTGATTATAAACCAAATGTCACAGGATCCTGATTATTTCTGGTATTTATTTTTATTTTCTGCCTCAGGAAATTGTTTATCCAAAGATGAAAAAAATGCATTTTTCAGTATGCAGGTACTGGTTTGCAAATCTCCATAGCCTGGTCTTAAATGCAAACATGTGAAGCCTTTTGGTTTTCTTGCCTGTTTTCACAGGCTGGAGGGCTAGTTTTCAATGATAATACTGACCATGCAATTGCAATAAAATACACACTGTAAAGCCATAAGAAAGTCCACCAGGTCCGCATGAAAACCATTACCCCAAATGACAACCAAAACAAAAGCAAAAATTCAAAAAGGTTAGATTTTTTCTACCCCTCCATTGGAATTCTAAGAAGGGTGTATTAGTTTCTTGCCCCTTCTTGTACCATATATACCACTGAAGACTTTGAATATCAGTGTATATGATTATCTTCTTTACGTCTAAGATTTGAATCTCTCTTCGTTGTAATATATATATATATATATATATATATATATATATATGCCATTGGAAATTTAGCAATGAATGCATATATAATGGATTCAGAGAGAAGAACAAGTCAATATGGAACTTAATTTGGAAGAAAAATTTTCTTCTCACAGACATCATTAATTTAGTGCAGTTAAATGGTGAATTTAAGTGATGGGCGTGAAGCTGGCATCAAGCAGAGGAGTATGACTCTAAGAGGGCAAATCTTTTTTCACATGCCACCTCCCAAAACGTGTTTTTTAAGAATGATTTTTCTTTTCTCATGTCCTAATCCAGTACTGTTAAGCAATGAGCACTTCAGTTTTCCTTTTAAATACCACCACGATGTACACTTCACATGACTGAAGAAATAATTTAGGTACATATTCATATCATGTCCTTTCTTCATTGACAACGACATTAAATTTCTACCTACAAAAATCTCGAATATTAGCATCTCTTTTTTTGGGTTTTTTCACCCCCAAATACCCTAAAAAAACTTTTTTTTACTATTGAACTAAAGTATGTAAAAGTTTCATGCATGCTCCAAATTGTCAATGTTGATTTTGTGTTGGAGATTTTTAGATTGAAGGTCCTGTATATTTCAACAGCTATTATCCATGTTGATTGCTAGTTCTTATTGTTCTGGAATCATGGTGGTGTGGTATGGATAATATGATCCTAAAGGGCAAGGGGGGATTTCGCCAGTCGAAGCAAATATTCAAGGTAGAATCATGTGCTCTCCTCATTCATGAACTACTAAGTCAGTCTGCATTTTTAAGTCTAACATGTGGATATTGATGAGAGTCATACTTAAAGTTATTAGACCTTAATATGACTCAGATAAAGAACATTAGACCTAAAGATAGTCTAAGCCCAAGAGAAAATAAAACTCAGAAGGATTATGAAAGATCCATTGGGTGAACATTTAAACTATGAGCCTTAATAGTAATTACATTCATAATAACTCCTATAAATAGGTAACAAGTATCATCTTTACAACCTAAGCTCTATTTACAACCTAAGTTAGTCCATAAGATAAGCTTAATGGTAAGTTAGTGGAGATTTGTGAGGCTATGTATAGGAGGAGGGTCAACATATTGTGTCTCTAGAAGACCAAATGAGTTGGGGAGAAGGTGGGGAAGATAGCACCTTGGCATTATAAGCTTTAGTATATGGGGAAGGATAAAGAACGAAATGGTGTAGGTATCATCATAGACAAAGAGAATCAAAAGGATGTTGTACAAGCTAGGAGATAACGAGATATAATTATTTTGGTTAAGTTAGTTCTAAGAAGGGACGTTTTGAATATTATTAGCCCAAACTCACCGCAAAAAAGACTTGATAATGCTAGTAAACGATAATTTTGGGAGGATTTGGATAAAATAGTACAAGAAGTGTCTATAAGAGAAAACCATTGTATTTGTGGTGACTTTAATGGCCATGTAGGTGCTAGTAAAGAGGGTTTTGAGAGCGTTCATAGGGTTTTAGTTATGGGATAAGAAAACAGAGTGGAGACGCTATCCTAGATTTTACTTTATCTTACAACCTAAACCAAGTGAATACACTATTTAGGAAGAGAGAACCTTAACTTATAACCTTTAAGAGTGGATTGAGCACAAGTCAGATAGACTTCTTTTTTATTAGGAGGATGATAGATGTAGTTGTTTGGACTACAAAGTCATCCTCGGTGAGAGTGTTACCACGTAACATAGACTGCTAGTCTTAGACATAAAAATTCATAAATGACATCGAAAGAACCAATAGGAAGGAACTACAAGGATTCGATGGTAGAAGCTAAAAGAAGATTGTCATGCAATATGTAGAAATAGTTGGATCCAAAAAGAAGACTGGACAAGAGAGGAGAACCCAAATACAATGTGGAACGCAATGGCAAAACACATTAGGGACGTGGGCAAGGAGATACAATGAGTATCAAATGGAAGAGCACTGACTAGGAAGGATACAACATGGTAAACTAAATCAGTTAAGGAAGCTATAAAGATTAAGTGAAATGTTACAAGACTTTGAAAACAAACAACACCGAAGAGGGCTTCACAAAAAACAAGTTAGTTAGAAAGGAGGCAAAGAACGAGTGGTAGAAGCTAAGGTGAAGGTTATGAAAGAGGTTTATAACAATTGGATACAAAGGAAGGAGAGAAAGAGATATATTGATTGGCACTAGCAAGAGAGAGGAGGAGTCGAGACCTAAAAGTCATGAAATGTATCAAGGATAAGCACAAAAAAACTCTAATTAAGGATTATGATATTAAATAAAGGTGGCGTGATTATTTCAACAAATTATTTAACGATGGACAAAGCTAAATTTTAGACAATATATAGGTGCCTCTAGAGGATTTAAATCGATGCTTTATGAGCAGAATCAAAGAGATGGAGGTAAAGAAGCCGCTAAAGAGGATGAAGATGGGAAAAGTTGTTGGGCTTAATGGCATTCCTATATATTGAAGTTTGAAAATGCCTTAGATAGGTAGGAGTTAGGTGGTTTACAAATCTTTTTAATAAGATTTGGTGCATTAACAAGATGTTTGAGGAATAGAAAAAGAGTGCATTGGTGCCTTTTTATAAGAAAAAGAGAGATATTCAAAATTGCTCTAATTATCAAGACATAAAACTAATGAGTTACATGATGAAATTATGGGAAAGGGTGATAAAATGAAGATTAAGGAAGACTGTAGAGATATTGGAGAATCACTTTGGTTTTATGCCCAATCAAGAAGCTAGGGAGCAATATACTTGCTTGGACAACTTGTAGAGTATTCTCGAGTACAAGATAAAGATGTTTAAATGATCTTTATAGATTTTGGGAAAGCATATGATAAAACTCCTAGGGAAGTGTTATGGTGGTCTTTAATGAAGAAAAGAGCCCTCGTTAAATATATTGAAATAATTAAGGATATATATAAAGATGGAAGGATGCATGTGAGGACGCATGGAGGGCAAACAAGTAAATTTCCTATCACAATAGGAATACATTAAGCCTATGTTTGGATTGAGGGTGGGAAAGGGAAAGGAAAGGAAAGTAAAGTAAAACAAAGGAAGGTTGTAAACCTTTCTTTTATTTGGGAAGATTTTTTAGTTAGGGAAAAGAAAGAGAGGGGGAGTGAGCACCCTTTGCTTTCTCTTGAGTTACTCAGTTTTTTTAAAACCCCAATTTGGGGTAAAAGGGAAGGAAAGGAAACTTGAAAAAAGTTTTAACATGTAGAATATCAAATTTAACCTTATTATCTTATAAAATTTAAAACAAAAAGGGTTATAATTGAAAAAAAAAGCATTACAATAAATCATTTCCTTTCCTTTCCATTGTTTAACCAAATAAGGATTGTTAGGATTACTTTCCTTTCCTTTCCTTTATAAATTTTAGCTATCCAAACAAGGGGTACATGTACCCTTTCCTTTCCTCTCCTTTCCTCTAGTTTACATTCCTTTCCTTTCCATTCCTTTCCTTTACTAATGTTTATCCAAACATAGTGTAAGGGTCGACATTGAGCCTAATTCTGTTCGCTTCAATAATGGATGAGCTGACAAAGTCCATCCAGGATAATCTACCTTGTGCATGATGTTTGCAAATGATATTATCTTGTATGCTAAGATTGGGGCGGAGGTTAATGTGAAGTTGGAATTGTAGAGACAGATGTTGGAATTAAGAGGATTCAGACTAAGCAGAGTAAAGACTAAATACATGAAATGTAAATTCAGTTAAGGAAGATAGAAACATAGTAATGTTATATGGGGTGGCGATCCTTAAGTAGGATTATTTTAGATATTTGGGTTCAATCGTACATACAGATGGAGAGATCGATAGTAATGTGACCCACAAGATACAGGTTGGTTGGAGCAAGTAGAGAAGCGTTACAGGTCTATTGTGTGACAAAGAAATTCATGTATGGTTAACAAGTAAGTTTTACAAGACAGTTATTAAACCAACATTGCTCTATGATAGTGAATGTTGGGTAAATAAAAGACTGCATACATAGAAGATGAAGGTAGCACAAATGCAAATGTTGTGATGGATGTGTGAATATATGAGAAAAAATAGAATGAGAAATGATGACATTCATAAAAATATTGGAGCGGCACCTATTGAAGATAAGATAAGTGAAAGTCGTGTACATTGGTTTGGACATTTATGACATAAACATGTGGACGCTCCAATTAGCAGAGTGGAGACTACAAATGATGTAGCAAGGGTCAAGACTAGGGAAAGATCAAAAAGACTTGGAAAGAAGTAATTTGGAAATATATGGGAGAATGAGAGTTGGAAGAACACATTGCTTTAGATAGGAATAAATGGAGGAGGAAAATTTATACTGACGACTTAGCGTAAAGTCATATATTGGTTTATATAACGTACCTCAGTATTAGGATAAAGGTTTTGATGATCTTGATAATTCAATTGCCTTTACATTAGGCTAAACACTAAAAATATATGGAAAAAGAAAAACTCGATTGGAAGGGTTCTGTTAGCAAGAAAAATAATATAAAGTTATGGGAATTATAAGAAGGTTAAATTAGTAATACACTACTATACTTTTTTAATTAATATAGGAAGGTTTAATCAGAATACACTACTATAATTTTTTATTAACTTTAATATATAATAATTTGAAAAACTTGTTTATTATGTTACCAGGTTTAATTTTTTTTTTTACCTTTTAAATTTAATCAATAATTTATATGAAATATTACTAATTTTAGGTCTATGATTCACTAACCTTACAGTAAGATCAAAATTTATAAATTTTTTGTAGAATTGTCTATTTTATTATTATTTTCAAATATTTTCCAAATCTGGAATTAATTTGCAAAAAGGTTCAGCGTCTTATCTTTAATTAATTCCTACTCTTTGATTCACGTTTAATGTTGTTAGAAATCATGTGATGATTGGCATATTTAAATCATGTGATGATTGTTTTACACCATTTTTATAATTCATATAGGATTAATATTTTTACAAAACAACTGTTAGATTGAACAATTTACTCATATCCATTATGCATTTAAAATTTGGAATCGATCTGATATCCCAATCATTACGATCGAGAATAGCATATTTTTTAATAAATAGTAACAATTGAAATTTTAGTATTATCCAACTAATAGTTAAAAATTTTCAATTAACTTAAAATTTTATACATATAATCTACTTGAATATATAGAATATAATATTCAATGATCATATTAAAAAGATTTAAATCGTATAAAGAGATATAAAATTGTGTAAAACAAAATTGTTTTACATATATATAAATGGATTTCTCTTTATATATAGTTTTATTGATTCAATAGTAACATCCCTTTGAATATTAAGTATTATGTTCTGTATGAAATTCGCTAAAAACCTACGGGTGTACACATAAATAAGACAATAAAAACATAACTTCGGAGAAGGCAGGGGCCGCCATGGTAACCGAGTAAAGCCCCCCTGGATCAGTCCCTGGTTCCACATTTACTTTCAGAAATTAACTAGGTATTGGACGTGTATATATTTAAATTAAAAAAAAAATCATTTTAACCAATGCTTATAAACGCATTGATAAATAGAATCTGAGGTTTAATTTATTTGGTTCATACAATTCTTCTAAAAATTAATTTTTAATAAGTTTAAAATTCAAATTTTAGTAACTGTATTTTCTTATCTTTATCTTTCGATTATGGTTTTATTTGTAAAAAGAAAATCAATAAATATATAGATTAATTATCTTGATGATTTCGGTTTGGTGAAGATAGTAAACATTATCCATCAAGTAAAATCAAATTAAGTGATAGACAGGCAGGCAAGCTTCAAAAGAGTGGGAGCCACAAATATCCCCACAATCTTGGTGATGCCAACACTTTCAACCAGAATGGCAAAAAGGTATCAAACTGAATGTGATTAGCAGCTTTCCCAAATTCCACCTTGCGAGCTTTGATTATGAATTTCTAATAAGGTCTGTCCCAAATCCAAATGAAGATATCAAATAGGAGGATATGACAATACTGAGTTTGCTCAACTTGGGAAAAGAAAGGAGCATTTGCATTTAATACACACTCTACTCTCTTAAAACTATGCAATGAATTTGGACTTTGGATATGAAGCTCTCATGAATTACTATAAGGTAAACTTGAGAGAAATGATCAATAATAATATCAACTCTTGGTTATTTTGTGGTCCAAGTTCGAAAAGGGTTTCATTTGTACTATTTTGAAGGCAGGTGCTTTTTTGCATGAAGGAAAGACAGGCAATGCAATAGAAGTAACATAGTCTAAGAGGTGATAAGAGTCCTTTACGTCAAGTTGCATCAATCAACACAAGGTTTCTATTTTAATATCAAGCTTTCCATTTTAATCTCCATTATTGGTTATCTTGGGCAAAAGTGAGCTCTAACGTCACTTTGGAATATCACAATTTCTTTTGAAAAGGGAAAACTATGTGATTTAAAGCCTAAGATGCCTTATTCATGACCCAATAAAAAGCCAAAGTCAATAGTCCTTCTACAGTGGCCATCACTAGTTTGGTTGGGTTGGTGAGTAGCATAGAGTCTAATCTTTTCAACATCTTCTTAAAAACACAATCATATACTTAAGTCCTATCAATCCTCAAATCCATCCTTAATAAGTAACTTTCTCCCCTTTTTAATTTAATTTTCTAGATACTCTTCCTTGCTCATATTACAGCTCATATCTTAATTGTCAGTAAATTTTATTAATCCTCATATCCATTAGCCTAAATGAAATGATACTTATAATATACATTGAGTAATTATCAAACATTCTTCCCCAAGCAGATTATCTACATTTTTATTTTATAATTAAATCATTCAATATCTTATTTTGAAGGCAATAGTATAACATCTTATTTTGAAGGTAATAGTATAAGTTAAAATGGTAATAAAATAAATTTCAAACTCAATTAAATCGGTGACATTTACTGCTTAATAGTTATATGATAAAGATCACTCCATTAAATTGATCCACTTGTAATCATTTAATTTAAGGTTGATTAATGATCATTCTAAAATTTAACATGTCTAAATTTTAACAATGAAGTTATTGTTTGGGATATTCCGTACGTAGTATTCTTACTTTGGTCATATGATCTAATTATCTTTACGATTTGGTAAAATAAAAAAATCTCTTAACTATTCAGTTCATCATGTGTTCGCAAAAAGAAAAATGAATATGTTGTCACTATTTTAAATAATTTATTAATATATTATTATACAATAAATTGTTAATGAAGGTTTTAGATTTTACAAGAAATATTAATATGGTGACACATACTCATTTTATTTATTTTTTATTTTTGTAATATCTTTAAAGGATATGTGTTACTATTTTAATACCGCTTATGAAGTAAAATTTCATTGATATTATTTTGTAGATGATAATCATTACTTAATATCTGGTAAGGTTATCAAAAATTGCAAAATTAGGCAAGGCATTATAACATTGCGTACTCTCCCATCAGTATCTCATACCGGCATTGCCTAACCAAATGTCGATTGATCACAGAAACATTGGGAGTGGGACACTTTACATTGGAACAAAATCAATGGAAACAGACTTTAAAAACCAAACAAAAGTAACATTGGAGTTAATTCATTGGATTTTATATATATTGACATGGGCCCAAAAAAATTTAAAAAAAAAAATTAAGCTTTGTGTTCCCAAATATTCTCCATAAGAGGGCCATAGAGTATGTATGGACTCTCTTTTTATAACTTTCTATGCCTTTCAGTCCATCTTTGCCAATCAGAGAAGGTTTGTGAGACAGCGAGAGAAAACAGCAAATAGAACATCAAAGAAAAAGAGAACATGTATCGTCAGGGCATGGAAATTGGGGTTGGTGGATTTACTAGCTTTTGAAATTCTCTCAGAAATCAGAATATATATAAATATATATATATATATATATATATATATATATATATATATTTATATATATTGCAACTGGTTATAAAATTTTATGAGTTTGGGTTTTGATTTCATCTTTTCACTTCTGGGTTTATTAAAACTTTTGAAATATTTGTCTTCAAATGTTATTTTGAAATGCTTTTTCTCCATAACAATATATATATATGAGGAAGGATCCACTTACACATGTATAAAACAAATTTAGTTTTACACACTTTCATAACTTTTTATATGATTTATAATTTTTTAATCCGACCTTTGAATTTTATATTCTATTCACATAGATCATGCATGCCAAATTTCAAATTAATCGAATACGTCTAATTATATATTTTGTAAAATAAAATTTCAACCGTTGATATATATTGAAAAAATACTGTTCTCAATTAAATTGATAGAAATAGCAGATTGATTCAAAAATTTACATACATAATAAATATGAGTAGATTGTTAAATCCAACGGTTGGTTTGCAAAAATATTAATCCTATATGAAGATATAAAACTGTGTAAAACAAATTTGTCTTACACATGTGTAAGTAGATCCTTACTCAATATATATATATATATATATATATATATATATATATATATATGAGGAGGGATCAAGTTACACTAGTGTAAAACTAAATAGTTTTACACATTTTTTGGACCATTAGATTGGAAATAGATTTATGGTTGAGATTAAAACTCTCTCTTCCTTCAAATGGAATTTTACATAGATTTATGGTTGAGGTTAAAACTCTCTCTTCCTCCAAATGTAATTTAATGTAAAAGTATTTTTATTATCTTTCCTTTTTTAATTATCTTAATTATCTAACTTTAAAAATATTTATTATCTTTCTTTTCTTAATTATCTAATTTTTTAAAAAAATATTTATTACTTTTTCTTTTTTAATTATCTTAATTACCTAACTATTGTCTTTTCATTTTTCACATGTTTTCTTCATCTCTATTTCCTTACAAATAGAAAACTTTTAAGTCTAAGACTACAAGTGTGGCCAGAAATAAAAGATCGACAACTCCCTCTCTTATTCAATTTCGTGATTTCATCCCTATTTGCAGTAGCTAACAAATCAGTTGGGAGCCCTCTCGGCATCATATCGCAGATGCACTAGTCAGGAATTCCACCCCGTATCCCATTTCTCTGCATGTACACTATTTCTATTAACTCGGGAATTCTAATACAAAATTGATGCTAGTATATGAGTTGATGGTAAGAAAATAATTAGTAAAAGAGAAGAATAAAGGTATGAGATAAAAGAGATGAAGAGAAGAAACGTTGATAGCAACAACTGGAAAAGCAAAATTAAAAAAAAAAAACTTGGTTGGCGACAAGAAAATAGAAATAAATACAACTTAGAGTGGCTATTGTTGATGAAGGAAACAAAGATCTTTTAGAAGAAACCGAAAAAAGGAAAAGACCATGATATAATTAAGATAATTAGAAAAGGGAAAAAGAAAAATTATAAAAGGAAAGATAATAAAAATATATTTACATTAAATTACATTTGGAGGAAGAGAGAGTTTTAATCTCAATCATAAATCTACTTCTAATCTAATGGTCCAAAAAAGGTGTAAAACTATTTAGTTTTATACTGGTGTAACTTGATCCCTCTTCATATATATTTATATATATTTATATATATTGAACGAACTCTTTGTCTCATCATTTTCCTAGTAGAAAAACCAACAACAAAGGAGAAAACATATTGAAGCAAGAGCCTCATCCAAATACACAAAAGTAATTAAGTTTGGTAAATTACACTAAGGCACATGTAATGTTAGCTACAAATCCATGTGTTTCCACCTTCAAAATTTTGTCCAAAGAAACAACCTTCGGAGTTTGGACATTACCAATTTCGGACATTACCAATTTCGGACATATAGTGCCAGCATGCAGAAACCTAATATCTGTGTACGGCCCTTGGACTATATGACAAACAAACATAATTAAAGGTGTAATTTAATCAACTAATCACACAAACATATACACACAATTCAAACAAACATACATTAATGTTGGAGAGTGTTTATGAAACTAATTAAGTTTACCAGTAATTTTCAATGATTTTTTTTTGTTCATAAGAAGTTACGAGCAGAAGAAGGGATTTTTTTTTTTGGTGAATAAAGAAGAAGGGATTTGAACATTAGACTTAATCATTTCTAAAGGGGATTACAACCGTTAGACCAAACCATGATCGTTATTCGATGAATAAGAGTTCAGCCAAAGAAAGGGTCAAGCAAATTAAATAAACAAGAAGTTTTTCCATAAAAGAGTTTGGCAGGCATACAAGTAAAATATCAGATCACTCACGTTATTAGGTCAAGGTAGAGACAATTGTTATTGGCTGTATCAGAAGCACTGAAGCAATGCCTTTTAACATCAGTTTAGGGGCCACATAGAATAAATTTGGTTTTAATATATATACACATATATAAAGCTACAGCTTAGCTGTTCATTCCATTTTGAACCAATCAGCGTTTTGAACAAAATAAAAGTTTCTATCATCATTTTAGGGTTTGCCTTAGCTTAATGGTAATAGTTTTATTATCTATAACACTAAAATACATTGAGTTGTTAAGGCAGTTGGACAATCATTTCACAACGACCGTTCTAGGGTTTACAGAGAGGGATAAAAAACCCAAAAACGAAAATATAATAATAAAAATACAGTAAAGGGAAGTAATAAGCTAAGCTTAATGGTATAGTATGAAATATTAAGTCCAATAAGAAAGGTTTTTCATGCTATAAATATGTACTCTAGGGTTAGGGCTTGGCCATTACCTCGGACTAAAAGCTCTGCCTCTTTCCATGTAATAGTACTCTCTTAATTTCTCTCAAACTTTTTTGTGCTTTTTTATGCAAGTTTTTTGTCCTTGGTTATTGATTAATTTGATTATTGTGGTTCAGTTTCACTAGGGTTCAGTGGTGAAGGAGGTTACGAGGAAGAATTTGGGGATCGCAAGATGAGGAAGCGACAAGTAGTTTTGAGAAGATCAGAGGAGCCTCCGAGATGCACCACCAATTCATCTTTGACAGCTCGAAGTGTGAAATATGGTGAATGCCAAAAGAACCATGCCGCGGCCGTCGGAGGTTATGCTGTTGATGGGTGCAGAGAATTCATGGCCAGTGGGGAGGAAGGAACAAGTGCTGCCCTTACTTGTGCTGCCTGTGGCTGCCACAGGAATTTCCATAGAAGGGAAGTTGAAACTGAGGTAGTTTGCGAGTGCTCTTCTCCTCCTTCCAATGGAGCATAAGTATATGGTTTCATCAAATTAATTACTTACTACTGTTTATATAAATGGAAGTTTTTGATTATGTGTTGTACTGCCGTGGTAATTTAGTAACTATTTTGAGTTTTCGTGGAGACATCATGATCATCAGTCGTGACAAATCCTCTTCGCTATCAAGACTTTGTGTCATGTTAATTTCTTGATGGGAAGGAATGGTTTTCCTTAGCTTGTTCTATGTAATGAAGGGGTCAAAAGAATATGTGTTATGTTCTTGATGAAGGAATTATGGTGTTTTCTGTTGATTATATTCGTGGTCCACGGTGGACCTAGCTAGCCAATTTTATATATTGTTTTAATTGCAGGATTACGTACTGAAATGCATGAACTATATATTAATTCATGATACTAGCACCAAGGTTTCACTTTCTTACTTGATAGAAAGAACAATCTGCTAGAAGGTGGAAAAAAAATGATGGCTTGGCTAACTAGATTAAAAATATATGTTTAGCACTTATGTTTACTGGTGTACCTGTTGTTCCATGATCTGCTCAAAAAATTTGCCTTTTAACTTATAATAGTTGCAGTTGTATATGATGTGTTATGTAATTTTGTATGCCTTTTGCTGGATTGAATTTGTGATTCTTTTCCAATTTAGTATATGGTAATTAGAAAGAAAAAAAGGAAAACATTCTTCTTTCACTTAAGCATGAATTATGAACTGCACCAGTAACTGGAGGATTAATTAACCATCGGCAACAAATTAATTGATGATAAAAGTGAATTATATACTAGCCAGCTGTAATTAGTTTGCATCATCGAAATTATAGCTTTCTTTGTTTGAGCTTTAAATTTGCTTCTACTCATTTTGGAACTTATGCAAAGTGATTAAATTCCAAATAATTCATAGTCCTTTATTTGTTTGAATTACTTAATTATCATGATTGAAGCCTGCTGCATAAGGGGCATCATCTCCTGGATGATATTTATTGATGCCAGTAAGCTTTTTCTTCAAACCATTAGCAACATTATCTTCTGATGCTCAGAGCAAAATCCATGGAATATTTCCTAAATGGGAAGTCTAATCTGTATGGTAAGACCACTTTGTATTTAAGTTCACAGGCCCACACATCTAATCACTAGTAATGGAATATTTCCTAATGTGGTCTAATCTGCTGGTTGTTATGATGGGAAATTTTCTTTTTTTTTTTTGGTGTAAGCATAGGTTTTTTCATTCATTTTACGGTTTGAAATTAATCATGTTCTGGCTAAAAGTAGTAAACGGTAAACCCCTCCCAAGGGTGAGGTCTTCAAGACTCGAACTTTGTCCAAGTATCTGGAGAAGAAGTCTACTTTCACTTATTCCAACTACTTGTTGGTGATGGAAAGCTTTCTTAGTGATGTACTTAAAAGGCAATTAAAAAGCTTAAACTAACCACTTTGGTTGGAGTAAAAGGTTGGCGTTTGAGTAAAAATCCCAGTTTCGAACTGTAATATATAGTCCCATTTTTATGTACCGCAATATGCAAAAAAAAAAGAAGGTGTAATTAAGATTATGATTTCATTACTGTTCTTCAATAGCATTCATTGATTCAACACCAAAATAAAAGATTGTTAATTAAAGATGATATAATATTAAACAACTTTAGTTTTAGCCTTGTAGGCTTTATATAACTACTTTCGGGTCGGTTTTATTATTTGAATGTAGTTCACTTTAAAAGTATATACTTTTATTATGAACATGCATATATCTAGAGAAAACAAGAAAAACATCCAACAACTTTAATTTTGGACATTTATCTTCAAAATATACTATGATACTAATTAAGAAGAAAGCAATTTTTTAAGAATGATTAAATATTTCAAAACTCTTTCTCTTCATACAAGGAAATGCAGCCATAGACTCGTCATCATCAAGTGGTTAGATATTTGCCATGTGAGGTAACAGATTTGTTTTCCTCAAGTTAGGTATTGAGCATGAAGGGAACAATCTTCCTTTGAGTATATGTAAAATTGAGTCGGGTAGATGTTGATTCAGAAAAATATCCCGAGTTGATGCATAAATAGGGCTTGTGATCACTTAAGGAATGCAAAGAAAGTGTTTGTCACGGCTGTAACTAGACAAGGAGAGCAGAAGCAATTAGGTTATCAAATTAGCAATCTTTTTCTAGGGATGGAAAGGTTTTCCCTTAAGACCAAGCTTGTATGTTTGTTCAATTTTGTGAGTGATTGCCACTTATTTATGCAATTATTTGATTTCAACAAGATCTTTTGTGTTTTCATAATTAAGAACAAGATCTTCTCTTTATGTTCCCTTCATTGAATTCTATTTGGAATTATCCTACAGCACAAAGAACCAAAACTTTTTGTCCCCATAAAATTTTGGCTGTGCACTAAAGAATTTTAAGTACATGATGTGCAAGTTATGCAAAATCTTTTAGGTTATGCTTGGTACAGTTCAAAAGTGAAGAAGGAAAGTGATGGAGGGAAAGAGAAAGAAAAATTACTTTTGAAAATACTTTGTACATAAGAATATAAAAAGGAAAGAAAACCTTTGGATTATTTCTAAATTAAAGATACAATCTTCTATTTGAGTCAATTTAGGATTAAATGTTTGTGAAAGTGAACAATTAGGTTGTGTTTGGATGAGGAATTTTAAGGAGGGAATTCATTTCAATCAAGATATTTAAAAATCTAAAATGAAAATTTCTTGTTTGGCAAAAAATTTTAAAGAATTTGAAAATTTAGAAGGGATTTCAAAAAAGAATTTGAAATGCTCAAATTCCCTCTTGAAAATCCACCTAAAGAGGTGGTTTTTCAAAATTCCTTCTACTCTATCCTACTTTATTAGACATGACCTACTATTAAATATAAAGTTAAAAACAAAAAAACATATTATTTTATTTAGATTTAATATATATCTTTATTTTTTATATTATTAATAATATTTATACATTTTTACAAATCTAATGATACCCATATTGCATATTTTATTTGATATTTTTCTTTTTCTAATATATAATATTATTGTTTTTCTTTTATAATTTTTTTATTTAATCAAATTCTTGTATTCAAAAATTCTTTCTAAAAATTTTTTATCCAAACAAATTAATTATAAATGCTAGTATTTTAAAATGATGAATTTTGAAATATCTTTATTTTAAAATACCTCAAAATTTTCAAATTCTCCATTCAAACGCACCCTTAAAGATTTTTTAACAGGAGTAAGAATCATGTCCCGTTAAATTATTAATGGTGTTAACAGGAACACATGACAACAATTTATTAGTTGTGAAATTTTTTTAATTGATTTTTGTCTAATTTTTTTTTTACTTTTCATTCATTTTTGGAACCAAAAAACCCTCCACCTCCAGTATCCCACATACCCCCTAAACCAGAAAACCCCCAACCACTAGCACCCACACTACCTTCATCGTCCTAACCAAATTCTCAGCCAAAACCAATCGTTAACGCCCTCACTATCGTACCTCAGCCTACACCAATACCTATGTAAGACCATCCTAACAATCCAAAAAAGCCACACACCAAAAAATGGCAAAAAAACGAAAATCCTACTATATACCATCATTAGCCACACCTTAGCCTTAGCTTCTTGCCACCAAGGATGACCACCATAACCCACCACCACCCAAGCCCAAATTACAACTGAAACCCCAAAACAACCCCCAAAAAACCACAAAAAAAAATCATAATTATAAACCTAAACTAGTCAACATAATCCTCCTCAAAGGAAGCAACACAATGATAAAAAATTTAAAAAAAAAAAAAGAGCAAAGAAAACCATAGCAAAAAGGGTGTCGTAACGGCTTCGCACTCAACAATTTTGAAAACATTTAAAAAAACAAGAGAGTCGCCATCAATTTTTTTTTGTAAGGTGTGATTGGCCACCTAAAAATATTTATCTTTTTAACAAAATCTCAAAATTAATTAAGTTTTATTAAAAAGACAATTTTTTGGTCTACGAGAACAAAACTTGGGTTCGGGGGTACGGTTACGTGTGAAGAAGGATTAGCACCCTCACAACGCCCGTTACAAAACGGTACCATCCTAACCACGTGGTATCCTTTAGTTTTAATAAAATAGTCTTGACTTGATTTTAATTCACTTATTAAAAATTTGTGCATTGGCTTAAAAAAATTATTATAAAAAAAAATTCTCTTTGAAAATCAACATGAACCCCATTTATTGAGAAATTAAATCAAATATTCCAATACTTTTGGCAACATTTGAATAAATTCCCCTCACCTAAAGATTTCTAAAGAATCACTACTTGTGACTTCTATAGAATCTCATTCTCAGTAGGACTCACATTATTTGCACAATTGATCGAAGATTATTTTATATATTAAAATAAGTTTTATTTTGAAAATAACATGAACCCTTTTTATTGGAAAATTAAATCAAATATTCCAATACTTTTGGCAACATTTGAAATAATTCTCCTCACATAGAGATTTTAAAGAATCACTACTTGTGACTTCTATAGAATCTCATCCTTAGCAGGACCCACATTATTAAGTTCGCGTGAATGCATGTGATGCAAACAGGTAATGAGTGATGCGCATACATGTGCATTTAGTGTGTTTGTTATTTTTTATTTTTTATGTTATTTGCTATTTGTTATTATTATTTTTTTTTTCTTTTAAGGAAATGAAAATCCGCGTATTGAAAAATCGCACTAAATATTCCAATACTTTTGGCAACATTTAGTGAAATTTCTCTTACCTAGGGATTAGTTAGGAATCACTACTTGTGACTTTCGTAACATCCCATCATCGAACGAACTCCATTTATTTTAATTTTAACCTTTATGCATATGACACACATAGATTTTTACTTTCTTATGTAGTTTGTTTATTGTTTATTATCATTTTGTTATTCTATATTATTTGTTTTATTTTTTGTTGATTTTAATTCTATTATCATATATTTTTAAGATAAAAGCTTATGTATTGAAAGAACCGCACTAAATATTCCAATACTTTTGGCAACATTTAGTGAAATTTCTCTTACCAAGGGATCAGTTAGGAATCACTATTTCTGACTTCCGTAACATCCCATCATCGGGCATTAGCTTTTACCTTTTACGAATTATTTTATCTCCATTAATTCTTGTCTTTATTTATTTAGATTTATTAACTTAATCCCTTTTGTTATCATTCTTTATTAAAATCCTATTACCATTTATTTGGTTAATTTAATCACTTTTGAAACTTTATTATTATTAATTTTTATTGGTTTAATTATTTTGTATTCATACATCTCTAAAATCCCCTTTTTTATTAATTTCTCCCACCTATCTCCATTACCTTTTGTGTTTATTAATTTTTATTTAATTAATATTTTTTTTAAATATTCTTTATTACAAAATATATTATTATATATTTTTTAAAAATAAGCACGAATTTGAACATTGAGAAATTAAATCGAATATCCCAATACTTTTGGCGACGTTCGATAAATTCCTCTTACCTAGAGATATTCGAAGAATCACTACTTGTGACTTCTACGGTATCTCATCATCGGAATAATTCTATGCTTACTTTATTTTATTTTATTCTTTATTTATTTATTTATTTTTATTTATTAGCTTCCTAAAATATTTCTTTATAGTAAATTGTTTAATAAAAGAGAAAATTATATATATAAAAAACTATATGGTTATATGTATTTTGTATACTTATTTTATAACTTTTATTTACATATGTAATATATTTTTTATATTCATTTTATGTACTTTATATATATATATATATATATATATATATTCATATATACATTTTAAACTATATATGTTTCTCTATAGTTATTTACATATTTTATTTATTTATTTATATGTATACCTTAAAACTATATATTTAGTATTAAGACTAATTTCATAATTAAACTTAAAGTCATTAAATCTTTAAGAATTTTATAAATAAATATTTATTTTTGTGTTATGCAAATATATTAAAATACACAAAATATTTAACAGGATAAATAATTAAATAAATACTAAATAAATAAATAAAATATATACCGAATGGGTTGGACTTGAAAGCCTAAAAAACCTTCCAAACGGGCCCAAAATCAAGCCCAAACAACAGGGCCCAAGCCTGCCAACAGAGCGGGTCGTGTGCAGGTCAGGAACCGAGTCGGCGTGGCATGCGGGTTGCGAGGATAATGTGGAACCGGGTCGAGAGGATCTCGGATCCGGGTCGGGTCGACGGGCGGGTCAGCACTCGTGTTGTCTCCAAAACGCACCACATCACTCCTTTATAAAAAGCCCCATTTTTTTTCTTCGTTCATTTCAACTAGCTTCTTCCAAAAAAAATTCTAAAAACCCCAAAAATTCTCTCATCTCTCTCCCTCTCCAAGCGATTTTCGACCGCCGTGCGCCGCCGTACGCCGGTCGCCGGTGAGCTTTCCGACGGCCCTAAAACACTCCACTCCTCCCCCTCTACTCCAATCTGAGCTCCGTTTAGCCCAAAAACACTCCCAACCTCACAGATCCGATTATCTCCGAAAGCCCTTTTTTCTTTTTCTCTTTTTTTTTTGTCGTTCGTGTTTGATTTTTTTGGTTGATGGTCCGGTTGTGGTTATTTGTTTTTTTGTTTTTCTTGCAGGTTTAAGATCTAGATTTTAGATCTAGGGTTCCCAGATCTGAGATCTTAAGGGTCTCGGGTCCCCCCTTTTTTTAGGTTTCTGTGATGGTGGGTTTGTGGCGGTGATGACGATGATGATAGTGGTGAGTGGCTGGTGATGATGGTGGTGAGTGGACAGTGATGATGGTGATGAGTGGCTGGTGATGATGCTGATGAGTGGCTGGTGATGATGCTGATGATAGCTTGGTGATGGTGGTGAGTGGACAGTGATGATGGTGGTGAGTGGCTGCGGTGATGATGGTGACGGTGGTGATGATGGTGACGGTGGTGATGATAGTGGTGATAGCTTGGTGATGGTGGTGATGTCTCGGTTGGGATAGGGTTTCTGTTGATAGGTTTTGTGTCCGGAAGTCTCTCCAAAAAATGGTGCTTGAATTATTCAAATCTTTTAAGCAAATTCAGAGTCTTTCTTTGATCTGGTGGATTAGAACCAATTTGGGTTCTCCATATTGTCTCCCGGTCCTCCAAGGCAGTGGTCAGAGATGGGATGGATGGCCTGGGGAAGGTGAATTTTGGTGATGCCCGAGACCTGGGGTGAAGAACTAGAACCGTCGGCGGCAAGTGGATGACAGATAAAAACAAAATAATAATAATAATAATAATAATAATAATAATAATAATAATAATAATGATAATAACAATAAAAAAAGTAATAATAATAATAATATAAAAATAAAACACATGTGATAATAATAGTAATAATAATAAAAAGGCTTAATAGCCAAATAAGCCCTCAACCTTTAGCCCAAAATGGAATTCAGCCCTCAACGTTTTATTGCATGAAATTCAGTACATAAACTTTTATTTCAGTGGAAATAGATCAAATCTGTTAAAAAAACTAACTGTCGTTAGTTTTGCATACGTGGCATGCCACGTGGCAGCTAACTAAGCTATCCACGTCAGCTGCCACGTATGCAAAACTAACGGCAGTTAGTGTTATTTAACAGATTTTGACTTAATTGCATAATTGTAAAAGGTTGAGGGTTTATTTCCACTAAAATAAAAGTTTATGGACTGAATTTCATGCAATAAAACGTTGAGGGCTGAATCCCATTTTAGGCTAAAGGTTGAGGGCATATTTGACTATTAAGCCTAATAAAAACAATAACAATAATAATATACATAATAACAAAACAAATAATAAAAATAAAAATAAAAACAAATATATATATATATAAAAATAACAATAATAAAAATAATTATAAAAACAAATAAAATAAAAATAATAAAAATAAAAATTTATTCATTTTAATGGGCCTTGAAGTCCAATGTTTTATTTTGGATTTTGAGAGTCCAATTGAGTTTAAAACTATCAATTTGGACAAAATTTGGTGTCTACAAAGGGTTTTTATTTTTTAGGTTGGTTAAAATTTTAGGTTCATTAGAAGAATCAGAGAAAGGAAAACAGCTAAGGCACATCATGCTCAAATCCCTCTTTGATAATTCACTTGAAGAAGTGATTTTTCAATTTCTCCAACATATAACCTACTATTAAATATAAAACTGAAAAATAAAGATATTATTTATTTAATATAATATTTGTTTTTGCTTTATTATATTATTAATAATATCTACACATTTTTACAACTCTAATGATACCTATATTTCATATTTTTTTACATTTTTTCTTTTTCTTATATATAATATTATTATTTTTCTTTTATAATTATTTTTTTATTTCTTCAGATTCTAATATTCAAAATTCTTTCTTAAAAAAATTTAAACAATATAATTATAAATACTAATATTTTAAATTAATGCATTTTGAAATACTTTCATTTTAAAATACTTCAAAATTTTAAAATTCTCCGTCCAAATGCTTTATAAGAGTTTTTGAGGATTTTCTGCCATCAATAAGTGACGGCTGATGATGGGACGCAATGGTTAGCAAGTAACTAACCATCGTCTTTTGAGTTTCATGAAAAAACCAATGATATAAAGGAAGATTTTAGAGAGAATGGAGGGAGGAGGAAAGGGGAGAGAAAAAAAGAGAAATGAGGAAAAAAATTTGAGGCTTTTGTTGCCAAAAATTTTAAGATTTTTTCATCGACATTCACTATCTTAAATAGTGTGTGTAACTCATTCTTGTTAAAAAGTTCTTAATTAATCATTCCCTCAAACATTTAGTTTTTAATTGACTCAAGTAAAAAATTGTGTTCTTAATTGATAAATGACCCAAAGATTAGATCTCAAATTGAGAATTTAACCAAAAGAAGATGGAAGGGATGGTGTTTTCTTTCCTACTCATAAAATTCATTCTGCCTAAATTCAAGGAAAAAAAAAAGAGAAAAAAAGTGGTTCATGTGACTAAATTAGGTGAAAATACTAAATTACTCCTAATCATTTTTTTTTTTCTTATTTTCAACTCTAGCAAATAACAAAAGGACAGAAAATGTGTTATCCATTCATTTTTCTATCTTCCTCACCAGATACACCTATGAAAATAAATAATATTTTTTTTTTCATGTTTATACTTTTCTCTTCCTCTAATTTTCTATCTCTTCATTTTTGTTTCAAGTTTACCAAGTAAAACTTAGTTTGAGTAATTGATTTGGAATTTTGAGGCATACAAACTCCTTTAGAAAGAGTCAAAGAGGAAAAGAAAATTTTGAGCATAGATAATGAAACACGTGGATGATTTTATACTAGTTTTTCTTTTATTTTCTTTTTCTTTTCTTTTATGAAGATATGCTTATTATAGTAGTCCTGGATTTTCAATTTTTTTATTTGGTACACATACATACATATATGCATACCCAAATCATCACTTACAAATCTTTAAAATCAAATGGTTTGTCACAAATTTTAAATGACAATGATGTAAACTTAACAAAAAACAAAATTAACATTCTAATTTTTTTCAACGAAATTATAAATCTTCAAACGAGCACCAAACTCGTGTTTCACCTTTTATCTTTAACTTACTACAATTTTTTTTAATAATATTTCACCTTTAATTTTATTTTAGTCTCTATTTCAGGTTGTCAAAACAATCTTTTTAAGAGATAAATAAATAAATGAAACAACTTTATAAAAGGTTGAATTTTTTCTTTTTTTAAATATATTTATTTTTGTAAAAAAATATTATTTAACAATTGATTTGACACTCATGAATTACATAAATAGACAATAAAATTTAATAGTTGTATTAAAAAAAAAAAACATATATAAAAATATGAAATGTTGTAAAACTAAATTAGTTTTCTACAATTGTAAATAGGTCTTATGATATATATATATATATATATATATATATATATATATATATATATATATATATATAGTGTATAGTTAACTAACCTTCTCTAAGTCAAATATCAAGATTCGTCGCTATATGCATACATACATTATAATCTCATCGTTTGTAAGTTTAATCCAATTTTTCATTGGTTCGTTTTGGTTGATTTATTTAATTATTAATTTTTTCTATTGGATGCATTTTATGTCAAATCAAAAGTTGTTCGATGACCATATATAATCTTCATTTGTAAATATAATCTCATATAAAAAAAATTATACAATTTTGGCTAAGAAAATCTGCCTAATGGATGGCTCTCTTAATTTGTAAGAGATGATAGCTATTTTGCTTCTAACCATTGATGACTTACTTCCAAGAGATGATAATGGATGGCATTTCATCATCAACTATGTGGGTAAATTAAGTAAAACGTAGAAGAACACTCTTCCTCATGGTTGGCCTATTTGCATACATAAAGAGGGTGGAAAAAGATATTAAGCAGAAGTTTTCCGGACTTGCAAGTCTTGCTTATAAGGGAAAAAGAGTGAAAAGAAAATTAGAAAACTAAATTAAGAGATTTAATTAAAATTTTAATTAGATCTCGATAAGAACTTTCCTACAAATCCATTGGGCTTTGTAAGTGAACCAGAGTCAAATCCATTTGGATGCAGGTGATTTTTTTCCCCTTTTTGTACGTATGCAATGCATATGTTTTCTTAAGAAGAAATTATTTTATGTTCGGTTCATCTAGATATGGTGACTCAAGTACTTCTCTTGTGTAGTTATGTCAAATAGGATAAATACAAAAATTATTGCATCATAATTCTTGTCAACAAGCTAAATATTAAATCAATTTTTTAATTTTTTGTGAAATTCATATATAATTTTTTAAAACTTTTAATCCGTATTATTTTTGTATTTTTTTATCGTCTTTTGTCATAACGAAACAAAAACAGAAAAAAAAAATCAATAAAAAAAATTAAAATACTTATGTTCTGGAGAGTGACATGGATATGACCCAACACTTATTGGGCCCGTTAAACCAAATGGGCGGCTTTGTTATTAGGCATTACAAACTGGAAAACCCAAGGAAAGTGACTTTAGTTATCTACTTTATCTGTCAATCAAAATTATCCCAAGTTCAAGGCCTTATGAGCATGATTATTAGTTTGCTTGTAATTATTATTTTCCTCACTAATTATTATGTACCTTTGATTAGGTGGATGAAAGATGAAAATTTAGAAAAAGATTTTACCTTCGAAACGTGGTAGTAATTTTCTCAAAAGAATTCACTAAACCTTGAAGATGCATGATTTTTTTAATTTTCTTTGAAAAGAATAAGTTTTGGGTGCATATTTATTATTGATTTTCAAGCAAAGAATTCATGTTAATTAAACATTTATTTTAAAGAAATTATGTCAACCATTAAATTTTGCTTGGGTATTGGATTTCTGCTCGACTATGGGTTTGAGCTTGACCAAACCCAATTAATTAAGTTCAAAACAAAACAATCCAACTCAAAATTGGCCACCATATCAATATGAATGGGAATGGAAAAGTTCCCTACTTTGGGTCAGAAAAGTTGGGTTATTTCCACTTTGATTACACATGGTTTGATTACACACAGGATTGAACTTTGAAAGTCCAAAATATGACAAGGTTGGGGTATGACCTAAAGAGTATTCCAACTTGCTTTCAAGGCTTTGATCTTCTAAAATTCAAAGATGTTATTCCTTTTTAATGAGCCATTAAGAAGGATTGAGACACCCATCTTGTTAAACATTAGATTAAGTTCAAACCTCTATTAATGAAAATTCAATTCAATTCATTTGAAAATGAATTTGATTACAATTTGGAGTTGCAGATATTTTATATTCCTAATTCATAAAGAAGAATTATCAATTTCAAATTAATTTTTCGAAATTCAGTGAAGTTCCTTATTTACCAAAGGACTCTCCTTCGAACAGTTGTTAATGGGTAATCTAAATCTAATTCAACCAACATTAACAAGTAATTGTTTCGAGCAATTTTCAAAAAAGCAAGTGGCACAATCAAACATGAAGAACTTTACGGATACATGAGTTGAGAATAGTTCATGGACCACAAAATAAAGTGCAAATAAAATTTATGTTACAAATAATAGTAGTGGTCCTTTTTATTGACTGGACGCAAGTGTTTTAGCTAAATATGTCTTACATGCCTTTTCCTTTTCCTTAAGCATATGGGCAAAGGATTTAAAGCATAAACCTTAGGGTTTTGTCTTTCAATGCTCTTTTATTTAATGAATGAGCATCTTCCACCTACGCGCTTTCTTTCTTCCTCTTATAATTTTAAAAAAAAAATAACTCGTGAAGTGAAGAGAGGTTTGAAAAAAAATTGAAAAGAAAAAATAAAAAAGTCATCATAGAAAGCGCCGTGAGATTGGTCCTTTTATGAATAGGCTAAATCCACTATGATCATGCTTCTTTAGCTCGAGAAAATGAAAAAAAAAAAAAAAACTAACTGAAGGCATTCTATTTCATTTTATACGAGGACAAAGAGTCAAGGACCATGAAAGATGAGGTAAATATTCAATTTATGCACTTTCTTCTTGCTAAAAAGAATTTTATTCCAACAATCAAGTCGTTAAAGAAAGAATTGACATACATTAGAATTTGAGTTCGAATATAAACAAATTCAACTTCCACTCTAATTATTAGAAGCAAAATTAATTTTTTTTCATAGATTTTTTTTAAAAAATTTTTCAAAGCATTTACGTCATTCATCTCATAATTAAATAATAATACATTTATATGCACTAGTTTCTAAGACAAGCGCGATGCGCATTAATGAATTATTGAAGTTATAATATTTTAAAATACTTAATTTTTTCATAATAATGAAATTCAAATAATCCTTGTTGTGCTAATATTGAAAAGCTAAATTGAGTTTATTTGCTGGTTGATTTTAATCTACAATTTTATAAAAGATTTTAGTCAATCAATCTCTTTTTATATTAAAAGAGATCTTGATTATTCTCATTTATTTCCAAAAAAATTAAATTTTAATAAATTTTAAATATATGTTGAAATCTAATCCATAATGGAATTTTTTGTATTTTACAAGTGTGTAATTTTTGAAATTCTTAGATGAAAAAGAACAATTTTAAATTCCACCAAAATGGTAGAGAAATTTAAAAAATATTTTTAATATCAAGGATTTTCATTTTTTAAAAAATAGAATAAAAACTTAAAAAAAAGGTTGGTAAAACGTTGAAAGATAAAATTTCTGAAAATTTTTAATAAATTATTATAAGTTAATTTTTTTTCGTAAAACATCAAATTTATCATACAATAAAATCTTTTTTTTATGAAAATGAATGATTCTTTTGAATACTGTTAAGGTAAAAAATAATTTTTATGGGTTCAATCAAAGTGTTGGAGGAATTGTTAAGAAATTTTTTATATTTCAATAATAATATAATAAAAAATTAAAAATAAATTGGATATAAAAGATCATTTTAAATTAATAGTAGACCAATCTGCTTTGTTTTTTTATATGGCCGTTTTGGGTAGTAAAATCTTCCCCACACATAAGTGACTCTTAACTTAGTTTTGAGATGTAGATTCAAGGTTTTTCTAGGGATCCTTAATTAATTAAGCTTAGAGCAATTTTAAAAAAGACATATTCATTTAAGTGACCAATCATAATTAAGAAAAAGATTGGTGACAATTTTTTTTATGTCTAGTGATTGAATTTACAGATTTGCATGTTATGACAAACATTATCTCCTCTAATAATCAAGCACTATATCTACAAATAAATGAAAAGAATATAAATAAAATCTCTCAACATAAATAATGTGCATTATAAAGAATGTTAATGAGAACCATGCATGCCGACAGGCACAACTTCAAATTAAAGAAATAGGTAATCATATTGTATCTTACCACAAATAGCTATCACAGCCATTTCCATGCCGGATGGGAGTTGTGGGGTTGAAAGTTGGATGTTGCCAGGAAACCACCCTTTGAAATAAGAGTCATTGATAAGTGTTTCATTTTCTAATTTTCCTAACGTGCAAACTCTATCAAAAACAGTAGAACCCGTTCAAATGTTTGCCCTAATTTGTGTAGCTTTTATCATATCCATGTGTTAGCTAGAATACAAAGTGAAAATGAAACTGTCTAACAACATAATTAAAACGATTATAATAATAATATAATGTATAGGCCTTTCCCATTAATGTATATTATGCGAGATATGAAGCTTACAGAACTAGTGTCGGCAATTCCCACATGATTCATAGGCTTAGCTAATAACCAAGGTCGTGTTGTAGGGGTGAATTTTGTCTCGGATCTAATAACTAACCCTAGGAGACTAATTAGCAAAGTAACCAGTGAAGAAATGTCCAACTACTAAGGAAAAGCCTAATTTAGCCTTTTTTAAAGATTGATTTCATTCCAAATTTTCAATTCCAAATAAACCTAATTTGGGCTTATGCATTAATTATACATTAAATATTTTACTGCTTAAAAATCCTATAATTGTTAATGAAGCCTTGGATTAGTAGTAAGAAGAAGATTCTAAAATTTTGAAATATTAAATTTGAATTTCACCAAATATAAGATTGAGTTTAGTTTATCAATGTTTGTTATTATTATTTGTATTACTAGTTTATCTAATTACTAGTTCATTGAATGTAATATATGATGATTTGATTGTAATTTTGATTGAAAAAATATTGCTAAAAAAAATTGTCTAATTAAAGATTGAGATTTAAATTCTTCTTTTATTGACTTGAAAGTCGAAACAATATTAAAAATATGATAATTGTTTGCTTTAAGACTTCTCATCTATGACCTGTTTATCAAACGGTCAAAAATATTCGATTGGAGTAGTTGTTACTCAAACATCATTCTACAATTTGTGTCCAAAGAAGGAATTAATGATGCTATTTTACATCTATTCTTAGATTCTACATATTCTATTCTATCCTCAAAGTAAACCATTACTGTAAATTAGAAAACCCATTTCTCTTATGAGATCATCATTGAGTGAAAATAGTTACTCAAAATTATAGAGCAACCAAGAGAAATAATTGGGCTTGTGTTATTATCTATGCAAGTTGTAAATATCAATTCCATTTTTGTTGTTGCGCAAAACAACAATAAATATTTGCTGACGTCAAATTCTCGATCTTCGTGTCAAGTTGTTTCCAAGAACTCTGCAAAATAGAAAACCATCAGGGGGCGCAGGGGTTTTTCCCTGCGCGCGCACTTCGATATTTAAGTCAAACAGGGTTTCGGCAGGGTTTCAGTAGGCAAATAGAGCTTATGGTTTAAAGATGATACTTGTGACCTATTTATAGGAGTTAGATTGCGCGTAATTACCTTCATGACCCACAACTTAAATGGTCATTTAATGGATGATTTTATGGGCCTTATGAGTCCTCTTTCCTCTTGGGCTTAAATTATCATTTGGTCCAATGTTCTTCAACTTGACTAATAGAAAAGCCCAGTAATCTTTAACCTGACCCACATCAATTGCTCCCCACTCTTTTATAGGGTTTACCCTGTGAAAGAGTATATAAAGAATGGGCTTTTCAAATTCTTTTGCTGTCCTCTTTTTAGGATTATCACAAGAGTCTTTTCATCTTCACTTGATGGCTCAACTAGGGGACGTCATCATTATTTGTAACAGAAAACGACGTCGTGTCATCATTTCTTTTGTCAAGTGTCTTTTCAAAACACTACCGGGATACTTTTTTCTCCTCTGAGCTAAATGCTTCTCCAATGGAATATGTCACCCTTCTTTTTTAATTTTAAAGTCTTAGTGGACCGAAACCAAGAGCTATAAGGAGAAGTTGTAAGATTGCAAAGCCACCAAAGCGTTCTATTAGCCATGAGGAAGAAAACCAAATCTAAGTTAAAGCCACGAGGGCGCATCGTCAAGAAGTGCCACAAGAGGATGCATATGTTCTTATCTGGTTTCATCAGATGCGATTTGTACTTGGCATGCTCCTGATTGGTTGAAGCTTGATCCATATGCTGAGGATTTGGAACCTTTTCTGAGGATAGATACTTATAAAGATCTATCTGATCTTACCAGCCCTTAGGAGCCTTTTCTTCGACTTGAGGTGGTCGAGGTTCTCACAAGCTTGGACAAAGATTATTTAGATAATCCAGAGACTAACTTTCCTAAGGATCAAGCTCTTGATATTATAGCACCTCAGGACGCATATGCCTGGGTGCCTGTTAATTTCGATGCTCCTTTTGATGCAAAAGTTAATCTAGAGTGCTCCCCAATTTTTCGTGAATGAGCTTAGTCTTTTACAAACTCATCAACACATTTTTAAACACATTTACAGAGGCAACTACACATTTACCTTACACTAATCTATAATAATCAGACTTTCTTCGTGCACTTTTCGCTTCAAGCCCATGTGTTGCTTATCTCGTGCATTTTTTGCTTAGAGACTTTTATTTGATTCATGGCTTACCTCGCGCATTTTTCGCGTAGGGACTTTATAAAATTGATAAGACTATAACATTGTTTTTATATCCGGAATGCTAATATAAAACGTTAAATGCACTTTGTCAATCAATTGTAGTACATATCCAATGATAAAATTGTAACATACCTTGTACCATACCTCACAGCCTGCATACTGTGTGCTCCCCAAGTTTTTCTTTGCAACTTTTTATGTCCAAAGAAGAACTTTTACTGGAATATTGGTCCTGTCTTGCATACTATCCGCTTAAGGATTTGTTAGAATATAATATCGTTTATATCCGAGATGCCAACATAATGCGTTAAATGTAATATGATAAAATAGTAACGTACCTTGTTTAGAGATATTTTTGCCCGTTTCGCGCATTTTTCGCTTAGGGACTTTTTTGATTGCTCGTCTCGCGCATTTTTCGCTTAGGGACTTTTTGTTTGCCCGTCTCGCGCATTTTTTGCTTAGAGACTTTTTTGTTTGCCCGTCTCGCGCATTTTTCGCTTAGGGACTTTTTTGTTTGCCCGTCTCGCACATTTTTCGCTTAGGGACTTTTTGTTTGCCCGTTGTTGCCTCATTTCAATTCCTGTAACACATAATCTGTCTCACACATTGCGTTAGAGAATATAGAAAATGTTGGGCTGGCCTTTATTCATGAATCAGATAATTGCAAAACAATAATATCTGTAAAGTAATGGAGCAATAGATGGAAAAGTAAAGACAAGAATAATAACAATCAGAAAAAGGAAGTACAATGTTTACTGCCAGTACAGCTTAAGATGATTGGCATTCCAAGTCTTTGTCTTTGTAGAGTCTGTAAAGTGCAATTGCTTAGACATTCAGCACAAGTTGTTTCTGATCCGACTATGTCGAACTAAGCTCTCCCTAGCTTGCTGCCTTACAGGACAGTGGCTAGTGCCTCCTTTGGACACCTTGCATCCAAGCAATTGGCTGCGCTCATATGTCTCCCACGTGCTTTTTCTAACTCATCAGTAACTAATTCTCATTTCTTGTTATCAATATCAATACTAATGAGGCATCCTCCTGGGACCAAGGATGAGTCCGACAAGGTCTGGACGATTATTTAGAGGATGGAGCCATGGATGACCTGGATAATCTCGAAGGTCTATGGCTTCCTCAACAGCCGCGCAATCAGCCTGGGGTTACTGAGGTTCGTGACCAATCTAGGCCTATCAAAGTCCATAATGAGCCTGACCATGTCGAGGCAGGCGATCAGCCCGAGCCTATCGAGTAATTGCAAAGGTTAGATGGTGACGAACTCCAGTTTTTCGATCTATTGCCATTGATCCCTAGCCAGACTCTGCAGCTGTGGCCGAGCCCTCGAGCGATGCTCCTACTTCTGAAATTGCTCCTCCGACTCCCCAAGATCCTAGTGCTGATGCGGCATCTTCTCATCCGGCAGGTTTGGTTCTCACAGCTTTGATCTCGACGCCCTAAGCTGGCACATCCTTATCTTGTTTAAAGGACTCACGAAGTCGACACACCCTTTTATATAGACAAACCCTCTTTTACATGTGTGGTTGTCAATAGGCCAAGCTCTTAAGCCACTTCTAAATGGTTGCTAGAGCAGTTCTTGAAAACTTATGTGTCGGACGATCGACAGATGGGTCGAAAGAAGCTTTTTGACATTCTGTCGGATTAGTGCACGCACTAGGTCTAGAAGATTCTAGATCATTCCGCTCAGATCCCGTACTTGGGCGTGCGCTTGGATCGTCAAATTTAAATGTGTTCGCTAAAGTTTTTTTTCTAATGGGCGAACTAGTAGTTTGAATTCCGTGCTCGCCAGCGTTGATAGCCATTGCCGAAAGGCATGACTCGGGTGTTCTTTGCTCGCTTGCATTGTGCTAACGGGGGAATCTTACCTATGGGTGCTGTGTTCACCTAGTTTTCTTCGCTGTCATTTTATCAAAGTGGGGAGCTTGTCGCGTGCAAGAGCCCCTATCTCATCCAAGGCCTGTTGCGCGTGGGAGCTCCCCTGTCGCGCAAGGCATGTCGCACGTGGGAGCCCTTGTCTCGCTCACAGCCTGTTGCGTGCGGGAGCCCATGTCTCGCTCAAGGCTTGTCACGCGCGGGAGCTCCTTTCTCACTAAAGGCCTGTTGCGTGGCCTTGAGCTAGCTCAGGACAAAGTGCCTGTTGCATGCTTGTAGTCACGCAAATTTGCAGTGTAGCAAGTACCTTTTGAGCGACAGATTGTTCTGTAGCATAACGTCTTGCATGCAACTGACTATTCAAAAGAGTGGCATCTTTGTGAGATCTTCAATAGTGGTCCCACTTTCTCGCCATTTTGGCTGTCGCACGCGTGAGCCACCTCTGGAAGAGATCTTTCAAGCGATAGGCTGGGCTGTGCCCATTCCGTGCACTCAATCACCAAGGAACTTTTGGGTAATAGGCAGGGTTGTAGCCCACTTCTTGTATTCTGCCGCCAGAGATCACTACCTGCCGCCAGAGATCACTACCTGCCGCCAAATATGTGACTGGTCGTCGCTTCAGGTTTTTCTTTCTCTTCTTTTGTCTTTCCATTTTTTTTGCGGCACAATACCTTTTACTTTTAGCGTACCTTTACACCATATAGCTCCCCAAGTTCTTCTTTGACACAGTGTTGTCGTTCCTGTTCAAAGATGAACTTTTTCTCGAGCATTGTGCTTGATGATGTACAGAGTTGCCTAATCCTTTTTTGCTTTGGTCACCCAAAATGGCTTGCCCATAGAGTTCTCTCTCCTAGGCGAGTTCCTATATCGGTTGACAAGGGCTTGGTTGCCTGGGTCTTAGGATGGCTGTATTCTTACTCATCATTCACAACCGTACTCTCGTGGTGGCCACTAGCTCGTTTGACCTTTTATGCCCTGCCCTGTTTTCGCCACTCGTCTATGTTCTTACACAACTGGGCGAACACAAGCGGGCATTTGAAGTTCTAGCGTGTTCCCTGAGGTCTTTGGTTGGAGCTCGCCCAATAGAGCTCCCCTGGATTTACGTTCGCTCGTTTCGAGCCCTTCATCCGGTTTTTTCCTTTCATGGGCGAGCTCATCTAGAATTGTGCGCGCACCTCTGCCAAACCCTTCGGCCTGTTCCTTGCTTACCGATCTAGATCGTTTCTTGTGCCTTGACACGTGCTTTACCGAGCGAGCCTTGTTGTGGAGGCTGGGCTGTGGCGTTGGTCATGCAATTGCCACATGCCACTCAATCGTCGAAAGTGTCTGCTGCAGTGGTCATGTGTTCGTCACATGACACTGCATTCATCAGCATTGCTTCACACCTTGTGTGCGGAAGGCTGGGCTCACGAGGGTCATTCGCTCACCTAGAATGCTTGCCGTGTGACTTTTTCTCGCCCGTATGGCTGTTGCATAGGACGAACTGCTTTATCGTAATATGACATGTCGAATGTACTCACCATTACCTTTTTCTTTTTGGGCAAGCATGCAGCTTGGGATCAGTGCTCGTGTATTTGTACTACCGCTTTGTGTACGGTGGATTGACCTGTTGTGGCAGGAGCCCCTTTGTTACGGCGGTGCCTACCATACGTTAGCTGTTTTTTTTTTTATCTTTTACTCTACAGGCTGTGCTTGCCATATAAACTCCTGCATGTGTTCTTCTTGCGGTACCTTACCTCTCTTGCACGCGTGAGTGGCTATCTCTCGCCAAAGGGTCCTGCCACATGGTCCTGCTCGCCAACATATCTTAATAGGGAAGCTTGTCGCGAGCGCAATCCACTCGCCGAAGTTTTACTCTACTAGGCAAGCCTACTGCTTGTATGCTGTGCTTGCCATATTTTTACGGTGTGCTTTACGTGGGCAGACTAGCCTCTCACAAGCATGAGCGATTCTCTCGCCAAAGTGGTCTGCCATTTTACTCGCCCGCTATTCTAGCCTATATGTGCTCGTCTCTCGCCATAGTGGCTTGCCCAGTGGACTTGTGTTCTTTTGCTAAAGAGCCCTGCGGTGTGCTTCTTCTCACCCTTTAGTTCGCCCAGACGAGCTACGTGTTTGACAGACAGGTCTGTCGCCTGTATAACCCCTTTCTCATTCTCTCGCCAAGGGAGATGTCACTTGCGGGAGCCCTTATCTCGCCGGTGCCGGAGCCTGTCTCTTGCCAAAAGCGCCTAAGGGCTGGTGTGATTTAGCAGGCTGGGTGTCTAATGCCAACGACTCCTTCATCATTTCATCAGGTTTCTAGTTTAGTCTGAATGATTGGTGGAGTTGGGCTTCTAGTTGGATGGAGGATACAGTACCAGCTCACGACATTCTTGCAAATAAGGTTCGAGCCACATTTGTAATGGGTCGGGCTGACATCGACAGACTAAAGCGTTATGTCTTGAATCAGTCCATGAAGAAAAGTGAAATAGAGTAGCTACGCGCATCAAGGTTCGTGGTAACATGTGCTTTTCTGTGGGCTTGTTTGATAAAAGCCCAAGAGCGCAGCAACAGTAAAAAACTTGAAGATGACAAATTTCAGTACTTTTGCTTCGTGGCAGACTGCGAAAACCGCTCTAAATTTGCAATACTGGAGACATACTTCAGTGACTGTTGATTGGAAGGAAAAATCAGAAACGGGTCGTCTTGTTACGGTCGCTGGCTCCCCTACGTTTCATGTTTACGAGGCAGATTTTGGTTGGGGAAAACCAAAGAAGACTGAACTGGTTCATATTGATGCTTCGGGGAGAGTAGAGATGAGGAAGGAGGCGTTAAGATCGGTTTGGCACTTAACAGAGATGAAATGGAGGTATTCAACGGCTTCTTTCAACAAGGCTTGAAGGCAATTTAATTGGTTTCCAGGCTCATTCTAATTTCATGTAACTTGAAATTGAATTAAGACTCATTAAATATGAACTAGAAATAATGCTCAGCAAGAAATCTTGTCCTGATCTCATCCTCCCATGTTTGCATGATGAATTAATTATTTTATTTGTTGTTTGTCTTTTTGCATTTAATATGTTTTTAAAGTTTTTTTTTTAGATTCTTTTTCCCATGTGTCTTGTTGCCATATTTCCTCTTCACACATAGCTTTTCCTTCCTCTATTTTAACGAGCAACAATGGCCACTCTCTTGGCGTGCAACGAATAGTTTTTCTCTCTTCTTTTTAACGTTGTAGCAACAAGCGTTAAGGTGGCATATGGCAACAACTTGGGGCGGGGTGGTGTCGAGCAGTGGCTAAAACAAGCGCAGGAAGGTGGCACGCAATGATATAGCAGTGGCGATGTAAAACCTTGTTCTGACCTCTTTTATTATTTCCTTCTCTTCATTCCAACGTGGCCCCCTTTTCTTGCATACCAACCCGTGTTTTAATGCCACAATGAGGAGCAGAATTTCAGTGATGCAGTGATGATGGCTGAACGATGCAAAGGTGTATCTGTGTAACACAGCACCAAGGAAGTGGCTGTTTGTGGCACTCAAACTTGATGATGATCCTGGCAGTGGAGATGAAGATGAGCAGCGATGAAGCCAATGCAGGTGACTGGTGCAGTGAATTGCGAGGAGTTGAGGTGAAGTGCGATGATAATGACGACGTAAAGATGCCAGCAGAACAGGGGCTCGACTATGAAGAATGCGATAGAGTACAAGGTAGTGGTTCAGTTCAGGAGTTATGGCACAGCAGGGTAGCGATGGTTTTCTGGTTTGAGGTAGCAGGCCGCGGCAAGGAGCCTTGAGGCGATGCAGTAGCAAAGGCTTGGCTTGGGAACAAATATTTTAGATGAGAAGTGCTGCAATAGTTAGAGTTCTAGCATTGAGTATTAACCAGTGAAGTTACAGCAAAGCTGCAGTTCAATGAACGTTATTGTTCTAGTGAAGGTTTAAGCAATTTCTTGGAGGAGTTTCGCTAGGAGAGAGGTTTTGTCCTCGGTATAGTTCAATGAACTGTTTGTCAATGGTTTGATATTTGTGAGATCCAACAAGAAGAAACTGACAAGACCGACTAATACCGAAAGGACCAGACCAATCAAGCCAACACTGCTTGAAGAAGCTTATCTTTGACCTCAGTAAAACAAGAATGTGAGACATTGTTGCTTATTTACTGCATTTAAGAACATGACTCGATGTTTAAACGTCTTGTCAAATTAATGTCAATATTGAAATTCAACAACTTTTCACTCTTGGTAAACCATGGAATCTGTGTCAATTGCTTTCAGCTAGGACAATCCAGAACAGACGACATTGGCATCCATGCTGGAGTCCTCGGCAGACTTTTAATTTCTTTAGCGCAGGAGCTTTTAACGTGGAAAAGTAAATATAATTTTCATGCGAGAGACCATCTCTCGTCGAGGTTGTTGGGGAGCGAGAGGATCTCTCGCCCAATGACTCTCTCGCCAAGCCTGTTGCATGCCTTTTCTCACCCATAATCTATCGCCAACGAGGTCTACCGTGTGGGCAAGCTACTCTATTGCCATGCAACTTGCTTGCGGCAGATGGGAATCCCTCTACCGCCGATATGGCTGTCGGGTGCGAGAGCTAGTCTCTTACCCATACAATCTCTCGCCTCTCGCCCATGCAATCTCTCGCTTATGCTGTCTCTCTCGCCCCTGCAGGTCTCTCGCGGGTCTCTCGCTTATGCTGTCTCTCGTCCATGCTGTCGGGTGCGAGAGCTAGTCTCTCTCGCCATGCAATCTCTCGCCCATGCAGGTTTCGCTTTTGTGTCTAATATGTTAAATTAAGGCCAGAATAGATGATGCGCGACAGGCTTCTGCGACAGGCTAGTCACTCTTTTCGCGCCATTGTGGCAACAGACTTTTTATGTGAGGGTGAAACCTTGTGCGTGAGACCTGATATGCGACAGACTGTTCTGTCGCATGCACATTGCGTGCGACAGACTATTTTGTAGTGTAACCTGTGCACCTTTTCGCAGCCTACATACCCTGTCTTGCACAGATCGTCTTTCACCATTTTTTTATGGCTTTTTTGTTTGTTTCCCACAGATGGCGCCAATTGTTGTTGCGCAAAACAACAATAAATATTTGCTGACGTCGGATTCTCGATCTTCATGTCAAGTTGTTCCCAAGAACTCTGCAAAATAGAAAACCATCAGGGGGTGCAGGGGTTTTCCTCTGCACGCGCACTCCGATGCTTAAGTCAGACAAGGTTTCGGCAGGGTTTTAGTAGGCAAATAGAGCTTAGGGTTTAAAGATGATACCTGTGACCTATTTATAGGAGTTAGATTGCGCGTAATTACCTTTATGACACACAACTTAAATGGTGATTTAATGGATGATTTTATGGGCCTTCTGAGTCCTCTTTCCTCTTGGGCTTAAATTATCATTTGGCCCAATGTTCTTTAGCTTGACTAATAGAAAAGCCCAGTAATCTTTAACCTAACCCACATCAATTTTTTTATTCAAAACATAGAAAATAGTAACAAGAAAGGGCTCAATCAAAGCTTTCTTTTTCGGTAGATTTGATTTTAAAAGCCATATGAAAATTACAAGGAAATTAAATTGATGAGCTTTGCATGAATCGTCTTTGAATTATTACACCCTCAACCAGTTACTATTTTTTTTTTTGAAATAAGTTACTATCTTTGTTGTTAAAGGGAAAGTGGAAGAGAATACTTGCAATTGCAAATTTAGGGGTCGTTTGGGATCTTTTATAATTTTTTGTTTTTTATTTTTAAAAATTTTGTTTTTGTTTTGTTTTGTTTTGTTTTACTTTCAAATTCTCAAAACAAAAAACATGTTTGGTTGGTAGTGTTACGTATTGAAAACAAATATTTAAACTAATTTAGAATAATTCAATTCACAAAATAAAATTTTAAAAAATAAATAAAAATAATAATATATTTACTAAATAATATTATTTACATAATATTATTTTATACTATTTAATACTAATATTAAATATTTTCATTTAAAATTATTAAAATTTAATGTAGTTTAAATAATATTATAATTAAATATAATATTAAATAAAATAATTAAATTAAAATAATATTAAATAATTTTTTAATATATTAATTTTTATTAGATAATAATTTAGACTACTAAAATTCTAAATTTATATATTAAATAATAATATGAATTAATAATTATAAAATTTATTAATATTATTATTTTATTTAATTATAATAATATTAAATTATTAAATAATATATTTAACTAATTAATTTATAATAAATTATATAGTTATTAAAATATATTTTATTTAAGATAAATAATATTATTTAATGTTAAGTATTCACTTATTTAATAATATTAAATTATTTAATAGTAGTAATGATATATTTTACATTTAATTTAAAGAATATAATATTAAATAATAATATTCTTTAGTAAAATAATAATTAATTATATTAGATAATAGTACTTAACTGTAATTTTAATTATTAATATATCAAAATCATAATAAATGATATTATTTAAAATATATAATATATTCAATAAATTACTATACAAATTTAAATTAAATAAAATTATAATATTGTAGTTTAATATAATTTATATTTAATTGTTTTTTACGTTTTCAACTTCTCTATATTAAATAAATATATTATTTTAAAATATTTATTTGTTAATTAAATAATATTTTATATTAAATTTTTATTTATTTTATTTAAAAAATTAATTAACTTTATTATATATTTTTTATTATGAAAAATACTAATATTATATTAATCTATAAATACTATTCACTTACTTATGAACAGTACCAGAAATGAAAATATATTTTCAAAAACAATAGAAACAAAAAATTTTTGTTTCTAATAATTTTGAAAATTTTTATTTTCATTTTTATTTTTTAAAAATAAAAATATATTATCAAATATGTTTTATCCTACTATTTTAAAAAAATAAAATACAAAAATAAAAAATAAAAAACCAAAAACAAAAGCGAAATCGAACAACACTTTAGTGAAGCTGCTTTGCTAGGGCATTTAGCTACCTACCGGCCCATACCTATTTTCATGGTTTAAATAAATATCTTGAAGAACAGTGCAAGACAGTTCAATCCGAATTATTTGTACGATTCGTGCCATCGTAATCATCCTGCGTAAATACCACGCAAACTTTTATCCTTTTCACTCGAGCAAACAAATATAAAATTCGATTTCGCTATGTCAATAATAATTTTCTTTTAAAAAAATAAAAATAATAAATTGTAATATATTTTAATTTTTAATATATTTTAAAAAATATTTATTATTTTGTTAATTTCTTAAATCTAAAAATTTTACTAATAATATATGACATAATTTAAATCTATTGATTAAGATTTTGTACAAATTGAATGAGGAAAAATTCATGTACTCAAACTTTTGGAGTTAAATGCCTAAGATTCAATATATATATATATTATATATATTCTATAAAAAAACAAAATGCTTAGAATTCATATCTTTCTTTGATAATAATAATAATAAAAAAGCAGCCCTAATTATGGGCAAAGGAGATGTGAGCCATAAATCACCCACCAAATTTCAAACTTGAAAATTCTAATCAGAAAATTTTTGCAATGTCACATTCACTCAATAGTTCCGATAGTTGCATTTATGTGGGGACAGAAACTCGATTGCCTCATCAAAAAAAGAGAAAAAAACAGTAAAAATGAATAATAAATTAAATTAAAACTTCATTCAACTTAACTCCTTCACTAAGCAATTTATTCATTATTACTAGCTGTGGTGAATTACACGCAGCCTTTCGCAACATAATGTAAGCTTGAACAAAAATTAAAACTATTTCTGATGTAATGTTATCAACTTAAAATTTAAATATTATATTATTGATGTAATGTCAGTTTATGACACCTAACAATATCTTTCATCAACAGAAATAGGCACTAAGATTGTTAGTTTATCCTTTTAATTAGTAATTTTAATCATAATTCCTTTGAGGATTACAGTTAAAGCTAACACAAACCTTCTAAACATATTATTTTAATAATTAAAAATTAACAAAAACTTATCCATTCCATCTCACTTTTCTGTTATTTTTTCTTTTCCCAACTTGAATAATAATGACAGAACATCTTAAACCAAACAAAAAAAAAAGGGAAAAAATGACAAGTCGTAGAAAAATCGTAGAAGCACAAGTGAAAATAAATGCTTAATTCTTCCATTCTCCTTCTGAATTCGTTAGAAAACAAAATCATCACGAGTATGGCATACAACTACAAATGTATCCATTGCTTTTGTCCCCAAATTCAAAGTATTAAGCCAAGGTTACAACCTGTTAAAGCCGACCCAACTATTACAAAATAAAAATTGAGGGATGAGGAATTTAAACCCTCTTATTTATATTCGCATCATTGAATCAAATATTCGACTATTAAAATGTCTGAATTATTGAATTAAATATCCGAATGTAAAACATATCAAATTATGGTTAATATCGGAAGTATGTGCTAGGGTTGTATTCACAAAATCTCTAACCTTCAAAGGCAAATACCTAATTAATTAACCCAGCTACCCGTCACTGTAAAAAAAAACAACTGCAGTAGTAGCATTAAATTAAATTACAGATAGTCTTGGAAATTACAGAACAAAGCCCAAAATTCTAGTAAAACATGTATCTCCCTGGTCTTAAGGGTGGACTTATTAAACAGTAGCCGACCCATGCTTTTGTTGCAGAGTTGTAAGACTCAAACCCAGGATACGTGCCCCCACAAAACAAGATTGCCTGACTTCATCAAATGACCAAAAACGAAAACAAACCCAGAAAAGTTGTTCTAGAAAAGACACTAAAAGCATTTAGGTTAGGCATCATCTTAAATAATAATAATATGCACTCAGATTAATAATAATAGCAAAACGGGTTCTTCAAGCTCTTCTTTTTCCTTGAAGGGAAAAAGTGAAATAAAAAATTGCATAAAGCAAACATTAGATTATCCTAGGATTACATAATTCCCGAGGGATTAGCTAATATTTTAATTTTTTTTGGTGAATATTTTAATATTTTATACCCTAAATGCAGCCCATCAAAGCTTAGAATCCTGCGTTGTCTTAGAAGCATACAGAAAAGCTAAAGCAAGAAGCTATAAGAATTAAGAACTCTTTTTGTACTTTCAGAATAATAAATTGGTATTAAAATAAGCTTTTTATATAAATAATTAGATTTATTAGTTCATCCCAGCCACTAAAATGCTGCAATCATGCACAAACAAATATCCACAGTGAGTTAATTATTCTGCAAAATTATCTTAAAAAATAAAGAGTGCTATTTTTTTTTTTGGTTGATAAGAAGAAAAGTAAAGCTGATGATTGGGAAGATAATCAACATGATATGTTCCCCATAAGCTAATAAACTATAAAATCTTCTCATATCATATTATATTGTGTATGCATAAATTTAAACCTAAGGTATTAATATAAAGCTAATGGGATATGTTAAAAAATAATCTGATACATGCAAGTTTTACAACACTTTCTGCTTCTTCCTCTCAGACAGAAGATAATAATTTCGAAGCTATTTCTCTCTCTCGCTCTTTAACTCTGTCTAAGGAAACATTACAGATTCAAAGGTTTAAGATTTTTTTTTTACTGCAGCCTGGAAAACAGAAACCATGGAAGTTTATGATCCCAAAAATCCAGAATTTGAATCAAAGCAGAAAGAAATGAGGGAAGAGAAAATATTACTAGAAAAGAAAACAAATTTCCTTTTTGAATCAAAGCAGCTGTTTCCATGTTATATCCTCAACAAAGTGATGATCATTAATTAAACTAATTAGGAACAAATGATCAGAAGGAAAGGAGAAAGAAAAGAAAAGGAAAAAAAACAGCTAATAAACAAGTCCTTACACTATCTAACAGCTTATTATGTCCCCATCAGAAAAAAAAGATGAAGCTGATCATCGATTCATAATCAACATCAAGAGGAAGAAGAGGAGCCATTAGTTCCAACATGAGCAACACTATCAGTTTCAAAGTTGTGGTTCAGTTTCTGACCACTGTTGTTATTACCATGACTCTCATTGTTGTCTTCATGGTTGGTTCCAGTACCATCGATAATATTGTCGTTATTCCCACTCCCATTATTCCTACTTCCAATCCCTCCACTTCCTTCTCCTCCATTGGCTTGATCTTTCTTCACAAAAGTATTCTTGTTGTTATGCATCCAAACTTTTAAAACGCTTCTATCAACCCCAACATCATTACAAAACTCTTGAATGGCTTCTTCATCTCTTTTCTGCATCTTCCACCCAACTCTCTCCGCAAACTCCAGCATCTTATCTTTCTGCAACTGAGTGAACTTTGTGCGGAATCTTTTCTTCGAGTTCGAACCAAGATTTGTCGTGTTTGGCGTAAGGGCACCAGCTGGTAAATGAGAGTTATTGTGAGTGTTGTCTAATGCACCTGCGAGACCTCCAGAAAGAGCTATAAGCATGTGAGGAGCCGAAGGGTAGTAAGATGATGAGATCGGTGGTGGTGAAGCAGAGTTAGGACTACGATTTGGCTGACTAGCCGGAGGTGGTGGATGGTGGCGGTGGTGAGGCTGGTATTCAATTGTAGCGGTAGCTGTTGTCGGAGGTGGGTCTTCAGGTTCCCGGCGATGGAAGTTGCGGTGGCATCCGCAAGCAGCACATTTGAGAGAAGTTGGGTCCGTTGGAGTAGCTGCCGGGGATGGCATGAATTCACCGCAGCCATCCAGAGCATGTCCACCCAAGGTGGCTGCATGGTTCTTGAGACATTCTTTGTAGATTACGACGATGGGTGGCGCGTGGGGGTGGTGGTGGTGGTGAGGCTGGTGACGCTTGAGAACACCGTTGGTGAAAGATATGGGCTTGGCGGGTTGGATCCGAGTTGGTGTTTCACTCTCAGGCTCTGGTGATTTCGGCGTACTTTGAGGGGTGGTGCTTGTGGGGGCTATGTCCATGACTCTAACATCTAGAGTTAACAAAAAAAAAACTAAAAATTAAAGGAAAAAAAAAAAAGAACAGCTTTAAGAAAAGGTTTTTCAAGATGGGTTTTATGAGAATTTTGATACCAAGTATGAAATTTAGAAGGTTGGAATTGGTAAGAAAGGAGGAAAAAGAAAAAGATAGGTTCTTTTTTCTTTGTTTGGGGGAGGTTGGTGTTTTTGTTTCTTAGGGGATGAAGGAAGGAAAGGAAAGGATGGAGGGAAGGATAGAGGAGGAAGAAGAAGATGGAGGATGAGCAGTGATGACCGATAATAATAAAAAATCTATGTGTTTTGTAGTTGTCTTTCTGAACCACTTGTTTTTTTTTTTTAACCTTAGTTCTAATCTATGGTTAAGTTGTTGACCCCACTTGGGGTTAGATATGTTAATTAATGTAATAAATAAATATATGTGGCCTTAGTGAACAGAGTGAGTATTTGACTGTCTTGGCTACAAAAATACTACCCATTTGTATTTTTCTTCACACCCATCTCTTTCTTTCCTTTGTAATGAATTTTTCAAGCTGCAGCAAGTTTTAAACTCTTGCCGACTTGCAAAAATTTTACTAACAAGTATTTAAAAGAAGTAAAAGTAAATTTTTTATTTAAATATTTGAACATAATTTAAATTTTAAAATCGTTATTATTGAAGATTTTATCTTTTATCACTTTTGTTAGAAATAGAATTAGTTTCAAATCGTAAAATGGATTAAGATAGTTGTACAAAAAAATTGCAAAAATTTTATATAGTATTCCAAAACTTCCAAATTACTCAAAATTTAATCAATAAAAATGAGATATGTTGTAAAAATTGTTAAACCTAAATTGTTAGTTCAATGGTGTAAAATTCCGTTGAGCTTTTGAGTGACAACAAAATATAAAGAGAAGTCATGCAGTACGAGTGAAGATTAATCTCATAATTAATGTGATATGAGCACATCTCATAGTTTATATCAAAAAAATTGTTGAGATAATTTTTTATACAATCTATGTTTTTGAATTAAGAGAAAGACAAAATAGTCAGACTCAAATTTTAAATTTACAATTACAAAGTTCTCATAGCATAAATATAGAGATATAATCGTTTAAATTAGCGATCAAAATCAAATTATTTAACTTTTTTATTTTATTATGAAGTAAAAAAACCTTATTTGTGCAATAATATGAAAGGTTTAGGGACAATAAGTGAGCTAGTTTGTTTGTAAATGAACACAATGAGCCAAGTAAAACCAAGTTGTTAGATTTGGGGCACAATTATGACTGGGATAAACCACGGCAGGAGAGAGAAGGGAGCACCTGCAATTCTGATTTCTGAGACATCGACTGTAACCCATCTTAAATTTGTCAAGTGGCAGCATGGCCTGGACTGCTTTTAACAGTAACCTACCCTTTCAATTTTGATTCTTTTGGCAACTCCTTACTTTTTAATTGAAAGTATAATTTTTTAATTACGATATTACCCTTCATTTCAAAGGGTAATTAGGTGATTGGGGTGGCAAAACTGTCTTTATGGGGACAGATTAGTCAATCTATCAAAATCCAAGGGGTACTGCCCTAAAATTAAAGGTGTCTTTGTCGGCTTGGCAGAAATTGACGGAAGTTTGAGAGGTGTTCGTGAGAGCTGCTGTTAAAAAACAGTAAACGACATCGTTTATTACACCCCCGACATCCCCCACGTTTCGAAACCGTACCTTAATTAAAGGGTCATACTTTTCACTTTCGGACGAAAATACCCTCATAAAGTAAAAATTAACAACACTGTCGACACGTATCCTCTTCCCCCATGCTTTGGGTTTAGTGCATGAAAACCTCTCATAAAAACCAGCAATAATCACAATAACAAAATTTTGATACTGTGCCACGTGGTGACACGTGGACAACTTTTCTTCTTTCGGAACGCCACGTGGGATATTCCTTTAGGCAGATTAAAATTGAAGTCAAATTTTTTATTATTGGTACTGTCAGCCTTAAATTAAATAACAGAGAAAGAGAAGGGAAAGAAATTATTGCATCAATTTATTTCTATTAACACGCCTTGCTTCTAAAAGTAATTTAAAAATAAAAGATTATTTTTTTTAATTTTTTCCTTTTTAATTATTTTTTTGAGTGTACAAGTTTGCACCTGTACTTTTTTCCAAGTCAATTTAACATGTCAAAAATTTAAAAAAAAAATCGGGAATGACTGTTAGAGTTGAGATTTCGAACACTATACGACGCTAACATTAATGCTTATGAGATGAAAAGAAGATAAGCGAGAAGAAAAGAAAAAGCTTTGAGAAGAGAAAACGTAGAAGAAATTTGAGAATAAATGAATGTTAGTGTATGGGTTCAACCATCTCTGTTCCAACATCGTCATGGCCCTTTGCTAGGCTTATTTAAACTTAACAAGTTTCAAAATAATTTTTTTATAATACAATTAAGTATATCTTTAAGACCTATTTCTTTTAAAATTTTAAATTAATTTAAAAATATATTTTTAGTTCAGCTTGGTGTATTTAAAATTTATTTTCATTTTTTCACTAAAATCAGATTAATGAAAACACTTTTCTTTACAAATTAAAGTAATAATAATATATTATTCTTTTATCTAAATTCCCTTTTTAAAAAATAAAATGTCGATTTCTCCGTATCAAATAAAAATCAAAATACGCTTTGTTAAAAGTCTAAAATTAAAGTGATAAAATACATTAATAATAACTAAAGTTATTAATGTTTTGTCCCAACAATAAAATTTTCAAATTTAATTTTTTTATAGCACAAATTTAATTTTTATTTCACATGAATAATCAGACTATATTTTGATTAGCTTGATTAATTAATTTGTGTATTGACTTTAATGTAATATCAATATGTAATATATGAGATTATTTGATTGTGATAAAAATTATAAAATAATTATAACGAATAAAAAATAACTTTATGAAGAAGAATGAGAGAGCTATTAGGTGCATCGGGACTTTTTCGTAACTAGTTTATTATTATTATTATTATTATTATTATTAAAAAAGGGCTTTGAGACTTAAGAGGCACTGATTTTGGAGTAAATTAATTATTTTGACAGCGGTAAATAAAGGGAAATCGATAAGATAGGCAATGAGATTTGTACAAAGAGGATTAGGTGACGTAAGCAAACAATGATGAAGGCTAAGGTTTAATCATCGAAGGGTGTGCAAAACCCAACCGTTGTATTGAAATTTGAAACAAAGAATTTATTATTAGTAGAAAATGTTGTTGAGCAATAGTACAATTTTTTTGTCCACGAGGTTTTGACTTGAAGAAAAAAAAAATTGAGATTTTAAATTCAAATTCATTAAATGTGAAATTTATTTAATTTATTATTATTTAATTAATTTGTTAAATATTATTATTATATTTATCAATTCATCAAATTATTGTTAATTAAATATAATATCTTATTATAATTATAATTTTAAATGAGATGCACCATTTAAAAAAAAATTTTATCTGCTTTCACTTAACATATATTACTTATATTCCAAAAATGACAGTTTCCTCTTTTTTCCCTTCTTACTGTGGTTAATTAAAATCGTACGTACCATTTCAATCAATATCATAAAACCCGAAAAAATAAATATGGGATACGCAATACAATGTTTTTAATGATATAATATTCCTATTAGTGTGAATACAAATATTATTTAATTACTTTTTACTTTGTCAACTTTTTTATATTAAAAAAATAAATATATTAATTTTAAAATATTTATTTATTAATTAAAAAATATTTTTATATTAAAAATTAATATTATTTTATTTAAAAATTAATTTTATTTTATATTTTTATTATAAAAATATTAATATTAATATTATATTAATATATAAATACTGTTTACTTGCTTATGAACAGTAATAGAAATAAAAATATGTTTTTGAAAACAGTGGAAACAAAAAATTCATGTTTCCAACAATTTTGAAAATTTTGTTTTCGTTTTCATTTTTTGAAAATAGAAACATGTTATCAAACATGTTTTCTGCTTCTATTTTTAAAAGAACAAAAAACAAAAAAAATAAAAACGACACCAAATGACCCCTTAACATTTATTACTTATATTCCTAAAATGACAGTTACCTCTTTTTACCCTTATTATTGTGGTTAATTAAAATCAACGTACCATTTCAGTTAATATTAATATCATAAAACCAGAAAAAATAAATATGGGATATGTAGGGCAATGTTTTTAATGATATAATATTCATATTAGTCTGAATAAAAATATTTTGCAATAAAATTCGACCAACATGCCTACCACAAAACATTTGACTGAGAATTCCAAACATGACAAATGAAGATAATGTAAAAATATATAATCCATAAATAAGAAGATAGTTATATCATTTTGGACAATATAATACTGTTTAAAGGCAATTAAAGTCTTTTCATTATTCAAAATACATTGTCAAGCATTTCATTCAGTTCAAGTACTAATGAAATTGATAAGCACATTTGTTTTCCTTGACTATCCCTTCGAGTATTTTCATAAACTTGGGACACCTACCTTATACCAATATCTGAACTGAGCATATATTTATTTAGACTGTTTGTTGGGATATAACATGGTTTGATTGTCAAAGACAAAACAGATGTAAGAAAACGAAGAATACGGTAATGTTTTCCATTGGATTCCAACTGTTTCATGAAATCTCCGCTGTTTAATTAGACGTTGAATTTTGGAAAAATATCCTACCTGAAAGAGAATAGACAGATGTCATAATCTTGAATTTATAAACCAATTACATAATAGATGAATTAATTAACCAACTAGTGGTTGAAATAAGTAAAAATGAAAGTGATCTTTTTCTTAAATTTTGACATGATTCGAATTTTGAAATCATTATTATTGAAAAAATTTTATTATTTATTATTCTCGGCTCGAATAAGATTAATTTTATACCGTAAAACAAAAGAATATCACGGTACTAGAGTTTAATGAACATATTATTTTAGATAAAAATGTGTGAAAGAGAAAAATTTACGATCACAACTTAACATGAGTTCTATATTGATTCATATAATTTATTTTGATATATTGGAATAAAGTCTTTAACGTATTTATTTGTTCTTGAAAAAACTTGTAAATGAAAAAAATAAAATCATTTAAATGAACTTAAATAGACAAAATTTAAAGAATTTTCCAGCAATATACAAAAGAAAATGAGAAATCTTGATTTTGGAGCCCCAAACAGGAAATGGATTGAGGTGCTGGGTACAGTGATAATGAGGTGCAGAAACAAGGACAGAACACCACGCATACCTAAAGCCTAAAGGCATAGGTAGCGCATCCTTAGGGACAGAAGTCACATGAATGGATGGGGGTGGTTCGACAAGTATTTACTGTTCTTGATTTGATTCTTCCAGAGAACAGTTAGCCTGCCACTTATAAATCTTCATGTACACGAGTGCCTCCCACACACGCCTTCAGTTTCTGGCCTGCCTAACTCCCTTCCTCTTCGTCCCCGAAGTTCAACATCAATAACAGTGTTTGACCCACTTTATTTGAATCCTCGAAAAGGAATAAACACATTATAAGGCGAGAAAATTAGCTACTTGCATTTTTCTTTGCATTTAACTTAATAAGTTTTTACGTTTATAAAAGAAAATGGACGTCGACTAATTCAAAAGTGTGTTTTTAAATTTTAAATTTGAAATTAAGGTTCCGTTTGGTACAAGTATTTTATTTTCCGGAAAACATTTTTTTCATTTTCTTGTGTTTGGTTGATGTAAAATGGTTTCGGTCAACTGAAAATATTTTACAATCAACGCTAAATCCTTTGTATTTCTTGTAAATTGTCTTCCCCTTTTGAAAAGGGAAAGATAATTTCCAACCCATGCCGGACAACCAACCCAAGCTCGATACACATCAAATCGTCCACCGGAGCTCATCGCTAATCTGTAGCTCGCCACAACTAGTACTGTCTCACTATTGTTTACACAAAAAAAAAAACCCGATGCTATCCTACTTCTACCAGTGCTTCAATCATCCGCTACTGCTACTAGATCGATGCCGCCACCCCTTTGCTGGATTTCACCATGGATGCTGCTGTGATGTCGCCGTTAATTTGCCCCACCTTGGGTGTTGCCTCTACTTTCACTGGAGCTTGCTTGTGGTCATTGTTTTGAGGATGGGATGAGAAGACTAAAGAGTTGCTACTGTTTGCTTCTAGTTGTCTGAATTTTATTTGCTAATTTCTAAAATTCCATGTCCTTGCTTTTATGAAATTATGATTATTAATGATTTAAGTAGTAAAATATGTAAATAATATTTTTTTTAATAGAAATATAAATTTTTCAAAAAAATTAAATAACAGAAAATATTTTTCAACATATCAACCAAAACCAGAAAATATCAGTTTTTTCAGAAAATCAATTTTTTAGAAATCATTTTCTGAAAGTTATTTTACGCGAACCAAACGGAGCTTAAGATTGTAAAATTAGATTAATTTTTTTTTAATTCAAATAGAATAAGTAATGGAGATAAAAATAGTGCGATGTCATGTATGGAACATTAAAATCTGAGAGTCAAGACAGCTTCCAATTATCTTAAGTAATAATATTTTTATTTTTGTACAAAAAATATCATAATCTCAAAATAATAAAAAAGATATTTCATGTGTTAAGATATATTTACCAAAAAATTTATTTGAAACTATCTCTTAAATGAATAATATGAATCAACCGGAATGCAACCATGGCATTTTCTCTTTTTCTTTCATTTTATGTTACTTTTTTTTTCTCTTCAACGTGACCAAGATTGAGTGGGTTATTCACTTATTCTTCAATGTAGTGGTAGAGAATTGAGGTTTTTATGGTCATTCCATACAAGAAAGGAAACAATCTTTACGAATAACATTTGCTGAAGTTAATAGAGTTTTCCTTCACTTTATTCATAGCAATCCCCCGGCCGCCCCAACACAAACCCACCCCCCCCCCCCCCCCCCCCCCCCCCCCCCCCCAAAAAAAAAAAAAAGACAACTACACTAGCTTGAATGCATGATATAACATAAAGTCCCATGTTTAAGAAAGTATAACTTTATGATAGAAGTTGGGTTTGAATTTTGACTCATAAAAAGTACTAAAATTATAATACTTTAGTTTTTTTTTTAATATGGAACCTAGCTATAAAAGACCCTATGAAAGTTAGGCAACTGGCCAACTTGCCGAAGAGAAAAAGATCTTCGAGTAGCAGCAGCTGTAGGGCACCATGACCCAGTGGGACAGGAGTTTTTGGACCACGCAATTAAGGATTCACTACCATCCTCGAAGCGTCCCAATTATCAACTCAAATTTCAAGGCTTTAATTCCCAACTTGTCCAAGATAGATAAGGTTGGTTATTCGCTTATAACTACTTTCTAATACCAATGCCTTGCTTATTTGCCAGGAACCTTGGGTTTAATGGGAGAGAAGGAAACCAAAGAGGACTTTGCTTCAAAATTTGAAGATTAAAGTGCTTAGGGTTTAAGATGAAATTTGCCATTGCATTATAATCAATATTGAATTTTGTTGAACATTGTCGTTGTAATTTAAATTTTATTGAATTTCAGATAAAAAATAACGAAATTAGAAAATTTCACAAAAATATTTTTGTTGATGCAAATGTCAAATCTAATTTATGCACATTAGTTAAATCCAATTCGAAATGACTAATTATTCATCTCTTGCTATATGCTTCACAGATGACTTGGTCAAACACTTGAATTATTGTGTTGAATTAAAAGGTGAAATTAGTGCCTAATTTTTTTAATTTTCAAAAGAGAATTTGTAGACTATGAAAACTATGCAACTATTCCTGACAAACTCTGATTGAAAGAACATGAAGAGAGATGAAACCTATCTATAAACAGAATGCTATGATTTTGCTATTCGACGTTTGACACAGGGAAAGTGAAAGCAAATGTCATCTCAGGAAAAAGAAAGAGCTTTCGGAAGGTAAACAGGACTAGACTCCACACTGCACTCAATTTCTTGATTTGGCACCATGATCAATTTGGTCGCCTCTTCCTTTTGCAATGAAATGTTTTGTCATTTCCTTTCGAATTTGAAACAATATTAATCATTCCAATTTGAAACAATATTAAGCATCTTTAAAGCTTTGTTAAGTCATTGATGTGAAGTAATTCCTAGGTTGTACAAATCGATCATTTTGCTAATGAGTAATGACCAACGAAAAATAAAGTATCCATTTGAATTTTTTCCATTAAAATGGGAATTTTTTTAATTTCATAAAAGAGTTTCATTCAGGATATATTTTAAAAATATTTAATTATTAAATGGATACATGATCATTGAGTAAACTCGTTTATAGAGTTGGAAAGGTCTACATTTTACCTTTTAATATACTAGCATTGCCTCCCAATTCTCATTTTACTAGTTCAGATTTTTATTAAGCATCAAAATACTTTACTAAATTTGTTAGAATATTTCAATTTACCAACAATTTCACATATCCAGTTAAAATTAGATTCAATATACAGTTTGCAGCCAAAATTTATGGTGTATTCAACAAAATATTAAACGAACTGTTATTGCTTTTACATTTCAAGCAAAATTATGTAGTGATTGATTGATTACTTTCTTTTTTCTTTTCCTTATTACATATAAAATTTCATTGGACTTGAACTATGTTAATGGGTGATAATTATCAATTTCACCCCATATATTATACCTTTTATTATCTATTATTAGAGTTACATGTTAATTTTCGTTCTATTTAGCAACCTAAGCTAGTACGCTATCTATATAAAATGGTGGATTTCATATGAGATTGGGTTGTTGAAGTTGGAATTTAATTCTTCAGATCGATCTAGCCAGTAAAATGACGTCACTATAGAATTTAGATGCTTCACGTATTTAGTCATTTCTATCCCCCATTCAAGATTCCTATGGTTTATTTACACCAGCCAATCCACCAAAGAGAAATTTATATTATATATATTTAGAGAGAACTTATATAACACATATTTGTACACAATTATTTTCTTCATATAATATTTTCTATTATAATAAAAAAAGGTTATATTACTCTTTTATTTTTCAAAAATACATGTACAAAACGGTTATGTCTACATAATATTTTCCTATTTTTTATGATAGAAATGAATAAGGTGAAAATTAAATAGAATATCTTCTTCATTAAAATTAAATGATTTGCAGGATGAAAGTTTTCTACTTTTTATTTTTATTTTTATTTGATTCATTCTCTTAAAAGGAAATTAAATAGTTATAGTTATATCTCCTAACAACTTATGAATAATGAAAAGAAATTCAACTTAATCAAAAGTCAAAACTCAGATATTAATTAATTAATATCCTTTTAGGCAAAAGGAAAACATTTCTTATTCAGTGCTTTTAACTATATAGAAAGCAACATAAACTAATTAGTTAGTAATGAATTGGCTTTATCACATTAGATATTGTACTTTCCTTCAATTATAAATTTAATGTTTTCCATGAAATAATCTTTTGGAAAAGGTTAAACATCAGTAAATATAGCAGAGTAGTCTTTTTTTTTTATTAATGATTAATTGCAAATATGTTATTGATAAAAGATAGATGATGAGAAAAAAAATTCACCCACTTTGGTAACAATAAATCATGAATAATAATGTTGTACTAAGAATTAAAGTTTACTATCACTTACTTAGCTTTAGCCTTTACCTGACTCCCTACTTCTGAGGGATTAATTTATGAATTTTAATTACTATGTTGGTAAAGCTTCCATTCCCATCCGCCATAATAATAATAGGATTATTATCTTATCCACTGTCAGTGGAGCTTTTTAACTCTATAAGCGGTGTTTGGATGATGACATGTGTCTTTTAAAAATATTAAAAAATAAAAAATAAATAAAAAGGGACATGTGTCATCATCCAAACCCTATTTGTGGAGTTAAAAAACTCCACTGGCAGTGGATAGGATAATAAATAATAATAATAAATAATAATAATAATAATAATAATAATAATAAACTTAGTTATTAGAAAGTTAAACTTTGCTAACAATCTCTTAACCTAGTAGTTAAAGATAAGTTGTGACATATTGTAAATCTTGGGTTCGAATTCAGTACTCCCATCTTCAGTTATTTAATATTCCTCTTGTAAAAAAAAAGTTAAACTTTTAGTTGAAATGTGTTAAATAATTACTTAGTTAACTGTTAAATTTTTGATAATTGTTTGAAGAATCTGGAGTAAGATCCCACTTTTCTTTGGGGTAAAGGGGTCATGGGAGAGGAAGGATATTCCTTTCTGATTTTCTTTCTTTTTTAAAATATTTTTGAATATAATATATAATCAATAAAGTCACGTAAGCATTTTTCATTAAACACAAAACATTTTATCTTTACAAAACATAAGATGTTGAACTAATTTTCTTTAATAGTCCAAAAATATTTGGGTCATAAAATTTTTAAAAAAAAAAGAGAAAGAAATAATTGAATGGAGGTGGTTTTTAATCATATTATTAGTTTATTTAGGTAAGACTTGAGAGATAAGATATTTATCAATAAAATTTTGTCCCTTAAATTGGAATAATAAGAGAGATAGTCAAGGCAACCACCAGCATAGCTACAGTGCAATAATTGCTTTTTTTTTTTCAAGGTGGTATGACCTACAAAGGGCTAATTGGAGATCCAAATGGTCCAAATGGTAATGTTTTTGTGGAGGTCATTTTCGTGGGAAAGAATGCTTTAATCTCATTCGACAGACAAGCTGTGTGGTCCAGTGAGAGTGAAAGACAATCCCCCAAAAAGGCCAGATAAGGTTCTTTTAATTAAATTTTATCAACAAAAGATTTTTGTTTAATTTCCTCCTTTTACTTCTTTGTAAATGAAAAGATTTAATAAAGTCACCTAACTTGAAGCCATTTTTTCAATTAATTTATCTCCTCCAAATTCCAATTTTAGTTACTGAGAAAATGAAACCCACTTAAAAAAAAAGTCTCAACTTAAAGGCGTTATCCCACCTAATAAGATCTGAAAAGCTTTTGATTAATTAAAAATAAAAAAAAATTCACTCATTTATTAAAATTTTGAAGAATTTGAGATTCGAGTTAATATAAAATTCTATGCCTAAAAGAGTTTAAACAAATTTCCAATATATATAAGAAGTAAAACTATGACAATTTAATTTCTATGCCTAAAAGAGTGATTGATTCATTAATTAGTACAAAAATTGCAGTCAACAAGAAGAGGCAGTTTCCTGTACACCAAGGAAGAAAATAACAGTTGTGGTAGTATTATTTCTTGTAAATTGGAATACATTAACGACAAAATTGTGTGAATTAATTATTTCGGACATGGTTTTTCTCTAATATGACATGACAAACCTCAGAACGGACATATTTAATGGCAATTCTTTGATTAGTACTTTGTCCTTTGAAAGCTAATTTTTAGCCCTTGAAAATGATTTCAATTTTTCTCCCTCAAACTATTCCTCTCTTCCCACCTAAAAGCTCAAAAAAATAAAAATCTGGTAGGGCTATCAATTACTTGATTAGAGGAGTTGGTCTTCAATTATATATTTGATATTGATGCAGACAAGACTGACTGCAAAGTTCAAGAAACCCCCCACACACAATTTCTTTCTCTATTTTTTTTTTGATTGAGCATTCTTGGGGATTGCCTTTCCAATCTTTGGATTATTGGATTAGTCTAATTTTCTGCATGCACCAAAGAAAACAACATCACCATTCAACAACAAGAAATCTTACTTCTTAGCTTGGAATTGAGAGCGACAATTCAAGTTTACAGTCGATCCCTGTTTATTTTAGATTAGACATAATAGATTTTTGTTTCTTTTTAGAAATTTCACATTGGGTTTTTATTTTTTAAGTTTCTTTTAGAAAATTTTCCTACACCTTTGGATTTCCAATCTAGACAGATTTTTATAGAAGATGGTATAGTAAATTTTGTTGATTGCATTTGCTCACGAATTGTTATCTTATTGTTAGGGTTCTTTTTGAACCGTAAAAAGGTTTTTCAGATTCGTTTAGTATTTGTTTACTGAATCAATTCACACCAAATTATTTATGTCAAACCTAAAGGCATTTTCTCAGGGCTGCATAATCATTATAAATTCAAACTCGAAAAACAAAAAAAAACTATTTTACCCTTTAAAATGTTCTTTTGTCTAATATTAGAGATCAAAATCAAGGGTAGGGCAGCCAATGCCAGCCTCGGCCAATAGTGATCATTTTGTGGTTCTTGGGCCCCTAGAGATATGAGAAGTCACAACTTCGAAAGAGTTTTCGGCCTAAAATTGTTGCTTGGGTCCCAACTCCCAAGCACCGGCAGGTTTTGTGAACTTTGCAAGCAGCAATTCCGCTCCATTCTCTCCAAAGGACTGGCAACAACTATTCACGATCAAGCTTGATTCGTACGGCCGTTACCCTGCCAAAGTAACGAGCCATTTTTCTGTTTAAAAAAAATAAATTCTTTGACTATCCTTAGTGAAGTTTTGAAATTTTACCAATCCAATTAAAACAAATAAATTTAATATGATACAAATACATGTAAAATTTAAAAATTCTACCATTTATGCATAAAATAATAAATATTAAAAGCCTATTTGTCATAATTCTTGAAGCAACTTCTCTCTTCCAAGGAGCAAGACCAAACCAAATTTTAACTTTTGGAAATATTGAAATTTGAAAATGAACTTTTTGATCAGGCTGTTAAAAGTTGAAACTCAAAAATGAAATTCAAAGAAAAAAATATAAATTTAATGGAAGGATAATAAAACTAACAAAAGACTATAATTGAAATTTGACAATATTTGTAAATTTTTTTTATTTTCTTTGTATTGATGGATATAATAAAAAAAATCACTTTCAGTATCAATTTTTTTCTGGATATAAATCAAATCACCTTTCTCATGACAATAAATATAAAAAAGTTTTGGAAAGTAGTGGTTGAGTGAAAAAATCAGAAACATTGCTGGTGAAATGTTGTGAGGAAGAGAGAGGCCGGATCATGCAGGTGCAATGGTGACATGCAGTAATGGCCTAAGGAAACCCTAAAAAGATGCAGAAAAAACAAGTGGGAACAGACATAAGTAACATGATCCTTAATAATGGCATTCTGACAAATCTACCTAATAGTCCTTTGCATTTTGTACAGTTAATAAATTTCAGTAAGGAAAACCAAATGTGAGGTTTTGTGAGGGGAATAGCTACTTAACACCTGCAACTGACCCTACTTGCTCCCTATGCCCATTGCACGAATTTAGTGTAGCATTTTCAAAATTAATACATATTTATAGTACTTTTTAATAGGTACTTGATAATTGCTTTTTTTTTAATTCAATAAAAAAAGAAGCTTAAGTTCATAGAAAATGGGATGTCATTAACAACAGGTGATTGTTGGTTGTGATTTCTCTTCAGGGTGCAGTGTTTGCTTGCAAAAACCCATCAATCTGATTGTTGGTTGTGACTTAACCACCTAAATAACTGACTGCTGTAGGGCAACGAGGCCATGTGGTAGGTAGGTAATCTGGGTTTTCTGAAAGCTTAACTGAGCAAACAAAGATGATGAAAGAAGAAACAGTAATCAAGCATTGTAAGCTGCAAAATCGTCAATTCCACCATTGCATTTTCTTTCCTTTTTCTTTCAAAATCAGTCTATAGAACTTTCCTTACAGCTGTCCTTCCTTAATGCTTAATGGTGGGGAGTCCTTGGCTTTGGTCTAGGGCCGTAATAAAAAGAGAGGCTATGTCTTCTGAAATTATGATTATAAGATGAGCCTACAATCTTTCAACATAAAATTGAATTGAAAGAAAAGTCTCAAAACACTATTTCCTATGCTTCCTTCATTTTTTAGCTTGCTCAACTCCCACTTCAAGAAAATACAATTATGAGTTTCTGACACAGGCTTTACTCACTGCCTTTAACAAGTTTTTTTCTTCCAATAAGGCAATGACTCATAATGCACCTTATTTATTCTAACAGCGTGTTGTTATCCGCTTTCTAAAGATCCCAACTAGAATATTATTACTTTTTTTTTAATTTTTAGTTTTAAAAATTTATTCATTTCATTTCATAAGCTTATTAAATAATAAATATGAGACATTATGGATAAGATAGTATTTTCTGATCATAATAATAAAAGAACGAAAACAATTCAAAGTCAATTTAATAATTGTCATCTCTCTCTCTCTCTCTAAGAAGTTGAGGTTTCGATTTTGTTTTTGTTTGGGATAAAAAATTTCAATTGAAAAAACTAAAAACTATGGTTACTTCTCATAGTATCATTTCCAAACACACAGTGAATCATATACGAAAGTCTAGAAAAGAATGGGCTTGCTTTTGCTTAAAAAATCAGCCCTCTATCTTTGGGACTTTAAAGCCTGCAATTGAAAGTAAAACTTTCAGTTCAGCCCAATACCAAACTGTGCAAACCCACTTGAAATGGCTGCTTTCTCCAATATTTGATTTTGTTATTTGGGCCGACATGGAGCAAATTTGCTCTTCAATGCAATTAATATCTATATATATATATAGTATGAATTTTGAGTATAAATTCAAATGATTATGTTTTAATTTTTAAATGCAAAGTTTTACGATTTTAGATTCGAATCTCCATACTTGCTTTCTATCTTTTCCCAAATTAGAGACCTTCATTTAAAAAAAAAAAATTCTTTTGTGAATAATTTATCAAAGAAAAGAAAAAAAGAACAACTTTAAAATGTGAGCTTCAACCTAAAGTTCAATAAGCTCTCTCTTCATAAATGAAACCATGAAAGTTCCAAGCTGAACATTTTCATTTCTTTTTCCTAAGATTCTAAGGGTTTAGTTTAAAAAATAAATTAAAGGAGAAATTAAGAGATCTGTTCACACATTATTTCATAAAAATAACCAACAATTAAATATATAGGAAACAAACTCAAATCTTAGCATGCAATGATGCTAGGGAAACCTTGGGCATTCCTTTTCTAATTAGTATAATGATAATATATGTTTTATAGGCAAGTTGGAATTTTGTCCCAATCAAGCACATGGTTTTACAATTATGAGTCACCCAGCATGTAACACATCAGCTGGAGGACCCTCCGGAAGTTTCTCTTCCTCGCTTCCTTCCTTCCTTTTGCTCCTTATTGGATACCATTTTCATCACTTCTTCTTGAGTGATGTACTTATTTGCTCAAGAGAATAGATCTGAGATTGTAGCCAGTTGGTCTAACGACAGGTACTCTTGCAACTTCTCAGACCTGGTCCCTTGTAACATGGCTGTCATGGCTACTCCCACTTATGAGTCACGTACCTCCAAAGTAGCATCTCTAAACCGATCTACATAACTCTTCAATGACTCGTTACCTCCTTGTTTCAGGGTGAGCAAATAAGTCGGCCCTTTCTTCCTCTAGCTATTCACCACAAACACCTTAAGGAACTCACTTCGCAGCTGGTCAAAAGAGACAATGGACCCCTCGGGCAAGCTGTTGAACCACTTCATCGCATGCCTCGTCAAAGTGAGAGAAAAGGCCCTACACATTATTTCATCCTCCCATCCATGTAGCAACATTAAGGCCTCATAGTTTTGCATGTGATCGTAGGGGTCTGTCTTCCCTGTGTACGCAGTCATCTACGACATCTTAAACCTCGGAGGTAGCGGTTTCTGCATGATGGCCTCACAAAATGGCACTCTTCTTCTATGGCTTTCCTCTACTGACACCATCTTTTTCTCTTTCAACACATGTTCTATCATCTTTTTCATGTCCACAAGAACAACAAGTTGGTTTGACAAATCAGGCTGATCCTCAATAGCTATTTCCTTTCCCTTATTTTGAAGTGTGCCGCCTCGTGTCATTTGTGTGTTCCAAGAAGGGTCAAACTCCGACCTGGCCCTCAACGTGTTCTTGTTCTCAACACCTGTCTTTCCAGCACCTCCAACACCATGTTCTCAGTTCGTCTCGGCGAGATTCATAGAACTCAGGCATATGGCGGAAGACCCTACCGTACATTCATCGCCTTGTCGATCAGGGGTTTGTCGCCTAGCATTAGCACACTGTTGTCTAAGCCTTGCCACAGGTTCTAGTTCTACCGCATCCTCAGCCTCCCGTTGGGAACCTACAGCAAGCCTCCAATTTTTGATCCTGCTGTATCCTGGCCGATGTGATTCGCTCCGTAGGACGCGTCTCCTATCTCAGCGAGGGATCTGTCGCCTGATGAATACCCTACCGCCCCAGTTGTGGGAGGACTCCCTTGAACAGATCCACCATAGCCTTCAATGCCTGAGATGTTTCCTCACTCTGCCGCCTCAGAGCTTGGAATTTCGCCACAGACATCGTCACTCTTTCTTCTTCCTTGTTTTCTTGAGTTCTATAGCGAATCAGTTGTTCAGGAAAACTCACGAAATTCTCATCACTTCCATCTCTTACGTTTGTTGATCTTGTTCTCACCATCTTGAGAGTTGTGATTGGCTTTTATTTCAAGTTTCATACAGACAACACCAATTGTTGTTGCACAAAACAACAATGGTTGATTGCTGACGTAAGTATTTGTCTTCTTATCCACGTGTCTCCCAAAAGGTTCTGTAAAACAAGAGTCAGAGGAATGCAAGGGGTGGTTCCCTGCGTAGGCACTCCGATGCTTAAGTCAGCCAAAAGGTTCTTGAATATTGGGAAACGTAAAAGCCAGAAGTCAAAAATTAGAGAATAAGATAATACATGTAGCCTATTTATAGGCGAATATTTTACCTTTGTTGTAGAGTAATCACGTGGAGGACAATTTCGTCCTTTTTTGGAAGAGTTTGTTCCCTAGTACGACACAAACTCCACAAGTCTCGGGAGCGGCAGAGGTCTGTCGCTCAGCGAGAGACTATTGATGGAAGCCATGCACGTTGGGCGACAGGATGCACGCGAATGACTGTTAGATACTCTGTTGCAAGTGACAGAGTTTCACCGCTGACAGAAGGGGTCTATTTCCTATGCCACTACTAGACCTGCTCAAGGGCCGGGCTACCTGCCTAAGCCCGAAGGCCCGTTCAATATTTGGGAGGGCTTGGACAAAAATATTTGATGTAATTATAGTGCTTGGACAAAAATTTTAGGCCTGTTTAAAAACGGGCCCGGGCCCGGGCTTAGCCTTTCAAAACCCGAGCCCGGCCCGGCCCGATATTAATATTAAATATATATTTTTTAATATATTTATAATATTAAGTATGTTTTTAATATATTTATTAAGTATAATATAATTTTTTATATATAAAAAACATTATTAATGAAAAAACATGATTACAAAATTTTTAATATGAAAATTGATAGACAAATTTAATTAAATTTTAAAGGAAATAAAATAATAAATAATAAATAATTAAAAATATAAATAATTAAATTCGGGAGGGCCGGGCTCGAGCTCGGGCTTATTGTATAAAAAATAAAACGGGCTTGTACTAAATATCAGACCCGTTTTACCGAGCTGGGCCGGGCTTGGGTATTGCTTATCACTCTTATTATCTGTCATGGGCCTGGCCCGACCCGGCCCATGATCAGGTCTAGCCACTACGAGGGTTTTCGTGATATCTCTCGCTAGTTGCCACGTGGTTCAATAGTTTTGTGCCACATGGCGGCTTAGCTGGTTTTTGAGCCTCAGTCCAACATAAGTGGGCTTTGCCATATCAAGTTGAATTGACACATGACATGCATTTATGTCTATTGTGAAATTAAAATTCACCATCAATGCATATAATAATCATTTTCTAAAAATTACTTAAACATCAATCCTTGTTCTCCAAATTCAAATTTGTAATTCTCATTCATACTCATAGACACCAATCCAAGATAATAGTAAAAGAAGATTCTTTATAAAACTACAGTCAATTAAATTTTTACTATATTTTAAGATTTTAGCTTAACATTTCATGGACCTACAGAGAAATATAATTTTTCTATACATTGGAGGTTATAACCTAAGAATAGAGGAAAGGGATTGTTGTAGTTGTTTAAATTTGAATTTCAGACTAATTAAAAGTTATTTTCTTAAAAGTGATGCATTAACTAATTAAGTCAAATTTTGGATTTAGATGAATATAATTTTTTTTTTACCTAATAGTCAATGAAATTTTTTGATTCTACAAATAGAGTTAAGATGATAATACATACTCTGTATTATTTTTTATTTATTTATTAATATTCTTAAAAAATTATGTGCCATTATCTTAACTTTGTTAGTTTAGTCAAAAAACTTCATTGACAGTATACTAAATGATAATCAAATAAAGTAGTCTCACATGTGCTCTAACTCTTTATATATACTAGAAGGAATTCCACAAATGGGGAAAAAATAATAAAGCAGGAATGCAATAAGGCATTAATCTTAGTGATAGAGATATTTTTAGGCATGAATCAAGATCCTAAATGCCGGACATATATAAAATTCCAGTAAAATTGCCCACATGCAAGAACACGAGACGGGATTGAGAGAGTACCCATGATCCTTGATTCCGTGCTGTACCGTGGAAGTCCTAGCTCATTTATTGCTCCGTTTGTAAACTAACCATCTGCATTTTATTTTAATATCTCAGCTAGGCAATATTAAATATTAAGAGAATTATTTTGTCATAATTAACATGTGATATACAAATTACACTTGAAATTAAAGATTAGACAAAGATGACGATTGTTGTAATTATTGGTAGCAAGAAACTCTTGCCTTGATAATTTAATTACTAAAGGACTAAGGAGCCTCTCTGTCCATGCCATTCTTTAAGGTATGTGGAGTTGTTTGTGACTTTGCACATGCATGCCCCATCTGCTTCATCTCCATCTTCACACCTATCCAATATCCATAGCTATTTATTTAGTACTGGGTTTAAACGGTCTATCTTCTATTTATCCGAAAGAAGAGGAAGCAACGGGCTCCCACTTGCTTAGATTTTTAGCTGTAGTATATTTGTCAAGTGGGAAAGCCAATTAAAATAGTTCTTTTTTTTTTTTTAAGTTTGACAGTGTTGAGGGGTTTTTTTTTATGTGATTAATGATATATATTATCAATTATATCCATCAATTTCACATCTAACTCACAATTAAAACCAAAACCATTAAAAATGATGATTGACTAGAGAGGAAAAACGCGTTATCTATTACTAATGTTGAATATATTCACCACAGCTGATTGAAAGCCAAAATAAAATAATCCATTCCAATATGAAGAGATAATTAGTAAATATTGCTTTATAATAAAGGGGCGGAAGCATAATATTTAATATACCCTGATTTCTGTTTTCTTCGACAAAATTGTATCATATTTGACATTAAGAGGCATAAGAAGATGTAAGTCGCGACCGTTTCTGGCCACAATATCGACCAAATCTTTCAGTGCCGCAGGGATTTTTCTCTAACCAATTAGTCTATGATCAACAAAGATTAATCTCTACTCTTTTTACTTGCCTTAAAGAAAAAAAGGTTAATTTTTGGCATATTGATAATGAAAAATTTTAATTTCACAAATAAAATTAAAAATATTATCAGACATCTCATTTTTATTATTTTTAAAAAATATGTATCACTTCGTTATTTTCACTTATAAATTCTAAAAATTTGATTGACCTTGTATTTAATAATTATCATAATAAAATTTACATAAAATTCTTAGATCCCATCTGTATTTCTTTTCTTTTTTTTTGGACAGTATTTCTTTTCTTTACACTAACATGATATCAATGTTTCTGTTTTGATGGCTCCATGTTATGATTGAAGTGAGCAAACCGTGTAAGAAAACTAGACGTGTCGGTGAAACATTGCATGTTTGCGATGGCGAATTTTTTCTTTCCGGCTTTGTATTCCAATTTATTGAATAAAAATTTTATTTGTTTAATAAAAATAAATCTATAAACGTTTACTTCTGTAATTCTGTTAATAAAAAAAGAATTATATTTTATCGATTTAAGTTCGATTTTATTCGATAACAAAATTAAAAAAATTATTAAATTGATATGAAAAAAATACACTTGAAATAATTTAAGAAATAAATTCAGATAAAAATAAAACTATGGTTGATGCATAGCTGCCTGACGGTACTATAAAAATAAAAAAAAAATAAAAAGGAAGAAACAAATTAGAAGAAAAAAGGTGGCCTGCATGGTTTACAGCGCACGGTGCTCACTTTTGTCAAAGCGGCGCAGCTTTGGCTCACGTGCATTGCTCAGTCTCACCACATGCGAAGGGACAAAAGTATTTATTCTTTTTAACCGATCAAATTGTTTTTGATCAATTAATTATATTAGAATAATTATTTTTTAAAAGAATCCCATGTGTTTTTTCCCTTCTTTTTGTATGGGCTGTTCATTTTGTCAAATTAGGACAATGTATTTCATATTCTACATTTACATTAAAATTAGCATCCAAAAAAAGTTTATGAACAAGACGGATGCAATCACTTACAATTGAGATATAAACTTATAAATTGAATTAGTTTTTTTATTGATAAAAAAGATATATATACTACTAAAATTTCAGCTATCTCAGACATTAATTACTCATAAAAATATAATATTTATTTGTTGGATAAACATTAAAAATGTTTATAAACCCTTGTTAAAATGATATTTATATAAACTTTTTGTAATTAATATATGATCTATAATTAAACATGATAATTTTAGACATAAAACAAAAGCAATACAAAAAATAAAAATAATATAGATTAAAATTTGACAAAAATTTATATAAATTTGGTTGCAACAAAAAATATATTTTGTATTTGGAATATCGATCCAAATTGTAACGCAATAATATAGATTAAAATTTGGCAAAAATTTATATAAATTTGGTTGCAACAAAAAATATATTTTGTATTTGGAATATCGATCCAAATTGTAACGCAATAATTTTTATGTTTTACACTTGTTTAATATGAAACAATTGTTTAAAAAATACATAAATCGACAAATTTATTTAGTATTGATTAATTTGGTGATAATAACATATTAGATCAAAACATCTTTTAAAATGATATTTAATTAAGTTCATCAAATATTTATAGACACTCAATAGTTTATTTTTTTAATTGAGTTTGAATTATTTTTCTCTTAAAAAAACCTTTATTTTTATTGCATAGACAGGTAGGTCCCTTGTCCACAACTGCTTAACTAACTCAGCCTTCGCTCTTTCAATGCAAAATTGCAAAGCACCGTCGTTTTAAATAAAAGCAAGTAAATTATTTATTAGTTGGAGACAGTTTTTCAGTTTTCACCTCTAAATTCAGCTGCCTCTTTGCCGCCAAATTTATTTCTTCCAATTTGTGATCGGAAGTTAGAACCAATATTCTCTTAATAAAGCACTTAAAAAACATTTTTCTTAATTTTTGTTCAATTCATCATGAAAATTTTTACCGAAACCTTTAATGTAAAATGAAAAAAAAAAAGAGAAATAAATACCATTCTTATCTGTTATTATTAATTTTAACTTTGTTTTATTCGCATTTTGTTTATAAAAAACTAGTTTTTGAATAATTTAAAATAAAAATTTTAGTATCTTAAAATCTCATAATTTTCTCTCTTCGAAGGTCATATTTTAAAATTTATAATCTTGTTTTTTTAATTTCCGGTATGATTCTTTTACTAACAAAATCTATAAGTTCATGATAAATGGACTTTCAATTAAAAGTTCAACTTATTCTCACCCTCAAATTTCCAAGCAATTACATTTGTGAGATGGATGTACATATACTTCTTTACTGCAATTGGTTTCATCGAAAGCAAGGATTACATCACAACCATCTTAATAGGAATTCTTTTAGGATGTGCTTGATAGAATGAAAGAGTGAAAAGAAAATGAGTTTTAATAGTGCTTAGTAAGAAAAAAGTTTGAGAAAGAAAATAAGAAAAAATGCTATTCTTTTTATTAACAAAACAAAATGATTTCAAATTAAAAAAATTAGTGGGGAGAAAGTGAAAAAGATGTTAGTTAAATATATATTTACAAAATTATCTTTTAATTTTTTTAAATTTTATTTCGTTATCTTAACCATTTAATAATATAATGGTAAAATAATAAAATTTCATTTTCTTTGTTTTCATTTTTTAACTTTACCAAACAATGAATGAAAAGAAAATTCTTCCATCTTTTCCATCTTCCTTATCAACCACATCAACGAAAAATATATGTTTTCTTTTTTACCTTCATTTTTTTTTTCTACTCTACTAAATAAAGTCTAAATTGTGAATGCAATCTAGCAACCCAAGTATTAGCTTTTATGAAATGAAAAATGCTATTTCATCTGACTTTCTTTTTATATAGTGATTGCTGCATTATCTTCTTTTTCAAAGAGTAAGATTAGATTCTTTTTTTTTCAAATAAACAAAAGTCAAGAGTGATTATGTAATGTACCCTATCTCCTTTTTCTCAAATGAAATGTATTTAGACAAATATATATTTTTATGCAATATAAAAAGCTAGCGAAAGCTTCAACTCATTTTTTTCATGGACAATGAGCATGAGTAATTAGAAAAAGTTGAGCAAAGAAATGACACTAATTCATGAACTGGCTTCCATTCCATCCATTGCAATTGACTCCAAAGCAAAACAAATAATGAAAAAACAACAATCTTCTCTCCACAAAATGAATGAAGCATTTGCTTTTGAGTCTCCACATCAATGAATAATTCCCTATAATTTTTGTAGATCCTTGATAAATGGAAATCTATTTTGTCCCCACCCATCCCCATCTCACTTCAAATAGATAGGGAATAAAACCTTTTTATTTCGCATGAATGATGAAACAAGACATAAAGAGAGTTTTTTTTTCAAAGATCCATAAACATACCCCAGAGAAATTTGCGGCACTTAATTACACGAAATTTTCCCAATAATGCCTTGCAAACTTGGACCATTTTTGCCAAAAGTATTTATTTTCCTATAATTGATTTGTAATTTCTTTTTTATCTTAAAAATTAATTGTATAAATACTATTTAAATCAATTTTGTAAAGTTATTATATATACACCGTATTATACATATTTATTTTAAAATATATATTAATTTTTTGACATCTCAATAATTAGAATATGAAAATTTTAGGGACAATTATTTTATATACCATCAGTGGGGTTTTTTTTACTTCACTAATGGTATTAAGATTATGATACATGTCCTATAAAAATATTAAAAAATAAAAAATAAATGAAATAGGACATGAGTTATGATCCTAATTTCACTTGTAAAGTAAAAAAGCTTTATTGACGGTGTATGAAATACTTATCCAAATTTTAAATAAAGTTCTCAGATTCGATCTTGAAAAAAAAATTTCATAGGATAAGAGGGAGTATTTTTTTCAGTCTAGCTCAGGCTCAATTGAGTTTCACAAGTAAGAATATATGAATTTTAACATTCAGTTACTATTTTTTACCTATAGTTAAATAGGCATGTATCAAAATGTAATAAGTAGATCTTTAGAGTTGGTTTAAATGACCGTGTCGTGAGTTTAAAGGAACCTTTAAATTTTAGTATCCGCTTTTTTTTTTAAAGCTTTTATCATATAAAAATGTAATAAATTGATTTATAATTTTAAATGGGTTTTGGTTACTGATTTGTGAAATTTTGACAATAAATGAGAATTGATACAATAATATTAGAATAATTATCATTTTTTTTTATGAAATTCACCAATTACATTATTCTCTATTGCAAGTCTGCAACTGGATCTCTAGAGAGAGATCAGATTTCAGATTTGAGAATAAAAGAAACATTATTCTTGTAGGAAAGTGGGGGAATTTTTTTGCATTTTATTATTAATTAATAGGGTGAAAAAAAGCTAATCGGTTTTGGGAATCAGCACAATTTAACCTTCATGGATAGGTGTCACTCAGATCATGGTAATAACATATTTGTAATCCGTATGAGTAAGTACATATGAAATTTCCCTTCCCAAAGTCCCAAACTTGTTCACACGAAATTCTCTATTTATGCCCACATCCAAAACCATCTTCTATTAAAGCAAACCCCTCTGCCTTCTTTGCTTCACATTTCTCTTCTGCTTTCTTCTTCCCTTGCTTTTACAGTTTTAGAAGGGGTTTGCTTTGTAGCAGAAGGCCATGGCTAAACTTGTTGCTGCCTTCTTCTTGGCTCTCATTGCCATCTCCATGCTTCAAACCATGGTGGGTACCTTCTATTTTTCTCATTACATGGAAATATTGAAAGCAAATGGCACATAGAAAACAAGCACAAAAAGGCAGTTTACAGCAATTTCCGGGAGCTGACATTTTTCCTTTGGTTTCTCTTCATTGTAGGTCATGGCATCACATGGACAGGGAGGTCACTACTATGATCAAGTAATGCTACATTATTAATCTATTGTTCAAGCTTTCAAATGCCTTTTTTTCCTTACAGCTTTTGAGAAGAAGTTAAAATTCTCACATATTGATTTCTTTCTTCTGGTTTAATTTCTATCTGCAAAAAAATTATGGCCCTGGAAGCCTAAAGAGCTACCGTAAGCAAACCTTATAACTCACATTTTCTTTTGTTTTCTTACCTAGCTGAAAGATCAGAATTTGGGAATATTAGCTTTGAAAATGGGAAGAAGTTGAAATATTTTCTCTGTGATAGTAATTGTAGTAGAAGAATTTGACAATGACTAGTAAATCTGGATCCTGTCAAACCAGTTGAAGCCATGGTCAAACTCTTGGGAACTACAAATAGTGTTGTTCAACTTACATAAATATCTCTTTACCCTTTCTTGAATTTGACAAATGCTCCAAAAAGCATAATAATAATGATGTTAGTTTAACTTTTTTTCTTTTGCTTGTCTGAAATCACCAGAATGCCCATCACAATGCACGAGGAGGTGCAGCAAGACCCAATACCATAAGCCATGCATGTTCTTCTGTCAGAAATGCTGCAGGAAATGCCTGTGTGTTCCTCCGGGGTATTATGGAAACAAAGCTGTGTGCCCTTGCTACAACAACTGGAAGACCAAGGAGGGAGGACCCAAGTGCCCTTAAACTTGAAGAACCCTTTCCGATTTTCCCTATTTCCTACTTAAAATCAAGTTCCTTAATCTTAATTAAGCATAATATAGCATTAATGCTAACTATATTTATGTTGTTACTTCTATGTGTTCTGGAAATGTGCTGGATTTTGTACCGCTTTGTCACTCCATGGGGGTATCTACCCTCTAAATGAGAGTGGCTAATCTTTGTTCTATTTATCAATGAAGGTGTTATTTGACAAATCTGGTTTTTCTTTCTTTCTTTGAAGCAAATTTAAAGATTGGGTTTCTTTTGAAATATTAGTGTAAAGCAAATCAATCAAATATTCTTAACCTGGCTCAGCATTTATTAAGTTAGAAACATCGTAAAAATGGCCAGTCATGGTCAGGGGACAGTGGCAAATTATGTGAAAGAAACCTGTAAACACAACACATGCCAAATCAACGCGTTTTGGTGTTAGTGGTGTGTTCCTTCTCTGAACAAAAAAAAAAAACACATGCCAACCAAGCCAATATCTGTGGGGGTAGCTGGTGGTGTTGCAGGCTTTCCATGCTGGGTCATTTTGCTTCTTTGAATTAAGACCAGCAAAAATGAAAACATCATGCAGCTTTGGATCGAGAGACAGAAAGCAAAAGGTTTCCTGAATTCTCTGCTCTACAGTTGCCCTGGATTAGAGGCTAGATTTATGCATAGGCTTTGAATATGGAACATACGGCTATCATTTATGTTTGCCTGTTGGAGCATTTGAGTAGAAGTTTTACTTGTCTTTTGGCTGCCATTATGTAGGCATTGTGGGGTAAATTGGCTGTGAAATTGATTTGAACTTCTGAATTTGGGCAAAGTTATAGTATTGAATTTATTCATTTGCTTTTGCTGAAATCTTATCATCTTCTGAGCCAAGTGTTTAATTCAGTGCCGTAAGTGTCTCTAAAAGCTGTCTGATAAAATTTTCAGAAAAAAAAAAGCTGTGTGACAGAAAAGAAAAATTACACATCATTTTTTCTTCATTTTCTCAATATGCATTATGAAAAAAAGCTTCCATTATGAAAAAGAAAAAAACCATGCTGTCAATTTTTGTTTTTCAACATTGTTTCCATGGACCCAGAGCATTTGAGATCTGGATCTAAACCTTCAATTGTTCACGTTATATAAATCCTAAAAGAGGCATTCTAAAGGCCTACAAGGGGGGCCCTTGCAATAAGTCAACAACCTCGGCCTAATCGCCGCAGTAGCATACTGTCCAGAAGTCCACAGTCCCACACCTCAACTGCTGAGTTGCTTTTTTGATAAAGCAGCCAAGTGATGAAGCTTTCTAAAGCTACAATGTCATGATCATTTCTCTATTTGTGGGGCTCAGATTTCCCAATTTTCCATTTGAAAAAAATGGTGCTCCATCTCTTTATGAAATTCACATTCTTCCTTCCCGTATAAGCCTAAGCTATGCTACAATCTAAATGGAGATATTTGGTTTTGTTCCTCCTCGTAGCCTAACCATTAATTTACCAATCAAAGTCCTTAATTCTCTGATCTAATTAAAGCAGCCGAAAGCATTTCAGATTAAGTTTTCGAAGGTGCTTAGGTGTTTATGCACAAGTTATTAACTCTTCAAAGTCTACACAAGAAATTAGGACAATGCTAGGTAAGTTAAAACTAAAATTATTCCCGAACAGCTTGTCTACTGCCAAATCCAGCAGCTTATTATCGTGTAATGATTATTATAGTAAAATCAAGTTATATAACACTATTATTTATTTCCTTTATTGCCAATACTCAAAAAAACTCCAATTTCCTTTTCCATTTAACAATTTGAAAGTGTATGAATCTATCTACTTAATATCTTTTCATATTACATTCTTAAATTATGAGTTATAATTTTGATACAATAGATCTTATAAAAATAAATTTTAATTTTTTTAATGTAGTCATTAAAAAATAAAGAATAATTGACACGTTCGAATTTTTTTTCTTCAATTTAAATGTAATAAAAAAGTAACATAAAATAATTGATAAATGAGACTTATTTGTAAGGTGTACATTTTAAAATTAAAACCCATTAACGGCCCAAACAATATGTCTAAATCCATGTACTTAAATGAGAACATGCAGCCACTTTTCTGAGGTCCATGTATCAAGGAATCATATGATAACCTTGCATTCTTTCTCTTTTTGTTTGTGGTTATGAAAACAGACTTCGAATTTCTGATTCTTTGTTTGTGCTTTCTTTTTTGATATGAACTTCCGGCATATCAAACGATAGACTAATTTTTTTCCAAACTGCATTTCGGCAAACAAGGAATGTTGCAGTAACAGCGGCAGCAAGATTTCCTTCTTCAGTCTTCAGCATAATTTCATACATATAAATACATGTGTACATATATAAATGTGTATATATATTACAACTACAATTATAGTACAAGAACATTTTTTCAAGCTAAGTTCATATATAATCTAGCTTTCATGGTAGATAAAAAGGGTAGTGAGGATTTCCCTTGATGTTTGTTTTAATTATACAACGGATCAAGAGCTCAAAAATCATTGAAAGGTTCTTTGTTTTAAACCTCTCCATCTTGGCTCCTCCTTCGACGAAGTCTGAGTGAAAAGGAATGCGAAGAGATTGCATCCACCGGCTTGTCTGTCACCCGAATCAGACTGTAAGACCATGCCCCCATTAATGTTCCTGCCACTGGTCCAACCACATACACCCAAATTCCCTTGTAGTGAGCACTAGCAATCGCTGGTCCTATGGTCCTGGCTGGGTTCATTGATCCACCTGATATCGGTCTGAAACATATATTCCTAGGCAACTTGTTAGTATTTTATGGCTTTTTGTGTGTGCATATCTGATCATCTATTGAAGAATAAATATATATCAACTTATCAAAGGCATCTTAAAGAGACAATTTGGACAGAATGAATCTGTCCCTTTGTAAGGTTACAGGATTCTTCTTAAAGGGTACCTTTAAAGTCATGGTTAAAATCAGTATGTGAAAAACTCGTAAATGAAGAGTTGTAAAGTTTGCTTACCCAGCCAAGATTGAAGTTATGCAAACTGCAGAACCAACAGCTATGCCTGCTAGCTCTCCTATCTGTCAACAAGGAAACATAAAAACCAGAAAGATTTCATTACTACCTCAAAATCATATGACCAAATTGGATAATATTGCAAAGAAAATGCCATGCACGATTCTATTTTATAATTGTTCATTATTTTATCGTAACGTGCCTCAATGATTAGCTCGTTCGCTTTGACAGTTAGAGATAATTAATACTATATCTTACAGCTTTAGTATCAGTGGCCACGGCTGAAGTGACAAACATCATGGAAAATGTGACAACTATTTCCATGACTAGAGCTTGGAAATCTGATCCTGAAGGTGATGTGGTGCCAACATGTTTTATCGGATGCAATAATAAACGAAGTGTGAATGATGCAGACATTGCTCCCGTTAGTTGAGCTGCAGCATAGAAAGGGACCTGCAACAAATTAAACCCACAAGGTTTGATTTTAATGTATCTTTTAAAATTAATTAATGCAATTTGAACATAACTAATCGTAATTGCTTCACAATTATTGACTCAAACACAATATTTGGGCTTTCATGCATGTTTCATTTTATAAAATGTTGTTTTTTAAAAATCTCGAAATTATGAACGCTTTGGAAACTCACGCTGAAGGCACTGCTGCACAGCCTAATGCAGATTCCAGTCATACTGACAGTGATGTTCGGAAACGCACTAAGAAGAAATTCAAACGGGGTCGTCCTATAGATGATGGCGAGGATTTGCCTGAACAAGAAAACACTGATGGTCCTGAAGTACAGATGTGGAATGAAAAGTCTGGAGGTATGGGATCTGGTTTTTCATACCGAGACATGGTGGCTGGTGACAAGGATTCGCACCAGACGAACTGGAGTGATTGGGGATCATTGGAAGATGGTTTCGATATGCAGTCTGATGAAGATATTTCCGATGACGAAAACGGCCCCGATGTTCATGTTCCTAAAGTTGTTTTCTCCAACGAGGAGAAGCGAGAGATGCGAAAACCATGGCGCACATCACTCATCGTTAAACTTCTTGGCAAAGTTTTGGGTTTCCAAACTCTGTCAAATCGAATAAAGCAACTATGGAAGCTGACTGGAAAATTCAAGATAGTTGATTTGGGACATGATTATTTTTTATTCAAGTTTGAGAGCAAAGCAGATTATGTTCGAGTATTGGAGGGAGGCCCCTGGGTTATAGGTGGTCATTATCTAACAGTGCGGCAATGGACTCCGAATTTTGATCCAGCAAAGTATAGAATCGAAAAGGTTGTCGCCTGGGTTAGACTCCCAGGATTACCTATGGAGTATTACAATTCGACAGCATTATCCAGAATGGGTTCATGTGTTGGTAGAGTTATTAGAATTGATAGAAACACGGAGGAAGCCATTAGAGGAAAGTTTGCGAGAATATGTGTTGAGATTAATCTGAATAATGCCTTAGTTTCGAAACTTTGTATTGGAAAGCACATTCAAAGAGTGGAGTTCGAAGGGTTCCATACCATCTGTTTTACTTGTGGTAAAGTAGGACACAAGGTTGATAATTGTCCACTGGTCATCCATGTTCCAGAGCAACAACAAACTGCAACAATTGAGGAAAATGGACAAAAGTCCACTATTTCTGATGAGGCATCCTTTGGTCCATGGATGATAGTGCAGAGGAGGACGAGGAAACCTCAGAATGGAGATGGAGCTAGAAAAGGAAAGGCAAAAGTGCATCAATCTACGGAGCTGAATTCCAGGAACAGATTTTCTAATTTGGAAAATGCCACATTCAAAGAAGGAAACCTTGAGGATTTAGTTGAGAAATTTTCAACGGGCTTTTATGAAAATCAAAGACAATCAGGATTTTTCCCTGATAAGAAAAAGAATGGTAGTGAGGTGAATAAGGGTCGGCAAAATAAGAAAGACAACTCCAAAATCAAAGCTACAACCCGTGATTCTGGGAAAAAGAACATAAGTCTCGTCAATTTGGAGGTCATTACTCCTCCAAGATTCACTTTCCTTGCTGGATCTTCTTCGACCGCGGGAGAATCTTCTAATCAAAATCCTATGGACCCAATTATGGTAGAGACCAATACCACGAACTCCACCAAAGTTGTTGGGCTGAAAGATCAATCGAGTGGCCTAGATAACTTACCTCAACAAAATCCACCATCAGCTTCTCCAGAACAAGGAGAAACAAAAGCTACGTGTCTACGTGAGAATTTGCATGCTCGACCGGCAGTAATTAATGTAGATCTGAATTTCTTAGCAAACGAAGATGGTCAGCTTGCTGAAGGTATTCATGTTGGGGAGTTCTCCATGGACCTTTCCTAAGACCAGTTTTTGGGTCTCCCATCTTCTTGCATTATTTTATAATGTCGTTGTTATTTTGGAATTGTCGAGGTGCGGGTAACAGTGAATTTCGAAGACTCATTTTTGAGTACAAAAGGATGTATAAGATAGACTTGTTGATTGTTGCTGAACCGCGTATCAGTGGTGCAATTGCAGATAGAGTAATTAGAAGGTTACGTTTTGAGCATTACTTTAAAGTGGATGCAGTTGGTTTCTCAGGTGGTTTATGGCTTTTGTGGAATGCTACTCTTGGTGAGGTAGAAGTAGTTCACAGCTGCGACCAAATGGTGTCCATCAAAATTAAAAAAGATGGGGTTAGATGGACTTTTTCAGGTGTCTATGCTAGTCCTACTCCGTCCACAAGACAGAGGCTATTGAATTTTTTGTCTAATTTTTCTAGTTTTGATAATGCTCCATGGCTGTTAATGGGTGATTTCAACCAGATTTCTAATATGGAAGAGAAGCAAGGGGGGTCTCAAGAAGCTTTGTCTAGACTGAGAGCGTTTGGTAATGTGTTGACAAAGAGGAAGTTAGTAGATCTTGGAGCATCAGGATGTCAGTTTACTTGGACTAACAAACGACCTATTGGTGGATTAGTTAAAAAACGTCTGGACAGGGCTATATGTAACACGGAATGGAGATTGCTATTTCAAGAAGCAAAAGTGATTAACTTACCAAGGGTCCATGGAGAACATTGTCCAGTTTTACTTCATCTTCACTTAGCTGTTACTCCAGATAAAGCTCTCAGGCCCTTTTGTTTTGAAGCCGCTTGGTAGCTACATGAAACTTTTGAGTCGTTAATCAGGGAGTCTTGGCGTAAGGATGACCATCTTCACAGAAACTTGGAGAGGTTTCAAGCGGATGTTAAAGATTGGAATGTGAGGGTCTTTGGTAACATATTCATGAAAAAGCGGTTTTTGCTATCTCGTTTAGACGGGATTCAAAGGCAATTGGAATATTGTAATAATCCGTTTTTAATTAATTTGGAGGAAGAACTGAAAGTCGAATTTAACAAAGTGCTACATCAGGAGGAAACTTTATGGTTCCAAAAATCGAGAGCAAAATGGGTGCAGTTGGGAGACCGTAATAGAAAGTTCTTCCATACTACTACAGTAATAAGGAGGAATAGAAACAAGGTACTTGCCTTGAAAAATGATGAAGGAGATTGGTGTTCTGACCAAGCTATGTTGAAAGAGTTAGTGTTGAACTTCTTCAGAAAATTATATACAGCAGAAGGTAGTTTTCCGCATGATCTGGTAAGATTATGTCCAACAACAAACTCTGTTTTAGATGCTCAACAAACTGCCATGATGGAAAGACCTCCTTCAGATGAAGAGATTTATAAAGCTCTGAAGTCAATGGCTCCACTTAAAGCTCCCGGACCAGACGGTTTCCAAGCAGGATTTTATAAATCTAATTGGGAGGTAATCCACTCATCACTATGTTGTACTATTAGGAATGCTTTTACTAATGGTTGTTTTGATGCAATTTTAAGCAAAGTGCTAGTGGTGCTTATTCCGAAGATAGTGCAGCCAGAATTGGTAAGCCAGTTTAGACCCATTAGCTTATGCAACGTCTCAGTGAAATTGATTTCGAAGGTGATTGTTAATAGATTGCGCCCTTTTTTAAAGCACATTGTAGCTCCAACCCAATGTAGCTTCATTTCGGGGAGTAGTAGTGCAGATAATATAGTGGTAGTACAGGAGGCTGTCCATAGTATGTCACGGAAGAAAGGGAAATTGGGTGACATGATTTTGAAAATTGACCTTGAGAAGGCATATGATAGGATTAACTGGGAGTTTTTGAAGTGGGTACTGTCTGATCTGGGGTTACCAACAAAGCTGATCAATTTAATTATGTTTTGTGTCACTTCAACAGAAATGAATATATTATGGAATGGAGAGCTCACATCTGATTTCAAGCCTTCGAGAGGACTGAGACAAGGAGATCCTTTATCTCCTTATCTATTTGTCCTGTGCCTTCAGAAACTGTTAGATATTATTGAGTTGGCAGTGAACAAGGGTCTATGGAAACCAATTCAATTATCAAGAGGAGGACCACCCTTAACTCACCTATTTTTTGCGGATGATCTAATATTATTTGGGAAGGCTTCAGTTCAACAATGTCAAGTAATTTTGGATTGTCTAAATTTATTTTGTGAGATCTCAGGCCAAAGGATTAATTTTGGCAAATCTAAGGTTTTCACCTCTAAAAATATTCATCCTAATGTGATTGCCAATATTCTTATGATGACAGGTATGTCTCACTGTGTTAACATTGGCACATATCTTGGGGTGCCTATTTCTAGTAAGAAGCCTAGACGACAAGACTATCAACCGATTCTTGATAAAGTGCAAAACAGATTGGCCTCTTGGAAGATTCACCAACTATCGATGGCTGGTAGAACAACATTGATACAATCTGTTACTAGTACTATTGCAACTTACTCCATGCAGACTGCTAGATTACCAAGTAATTTAACTGAAGAGATTGACAAGTTGAATAGAGACTTTCTTTGGGGTTCCACTAATACCAAACGCAAGACTCACTTGGTTAAGTGGAACAAGGTATGTAAACCAAAAGAGGCTGGAGGTCTGGGGTTTAGAAAGGCTACAAACATGAATTTAGCACTACTATCAAAATTGGGGTGGAAACTCGAAACAAATGACAGTGGTCTCTGGGCGAGGATTCTTAGAGCCAAATATTTGAAGGGTGATTCTTTATTGAATGCAAAGAGTTCCACATATGCATCTCATACGTGGAAAGATATTGTCTCATGTAGGAGGATCATTCAAAAAGGGTGTGCTAAAATTATTGGTGATGGCAGGAGCACTTTGGCTTGGCACGACAAATGGCTAGGAGAGAGGTGTGTTGTGGATGCTTGTAATGACCCTATACCGCCACATTGTTCAAATTGGACAGTCAGTGACTTAAGGAAAAATGACGGATCTTGGGATAGGGAGAAAATCAGTTTATTTCCAAGGGACATTGTGAATCAAATGTCCCTTCTCCCACCTTTTTCAAATGTTCTAGATGAAACCTATTGGATGGCTTCTTCAACAGGGGAGTTCACTGTTAAATCAGCGTACTCATTGATTGTGGATCCTCAGCATTCCAATTTTCCTTGGCGTACAATTTGGGTCTACATATTCTTCCACGGATTAAACTTTTCATTTGGCTAGCAGCTCATGGTCGGTTGTTAACAAAAGAGAGTTGTTTTAAAAGAAGACTGGTGACTGATACAAACTGTCCGAGAAGTGGTGATAGTCTAGAAGATATGCTTCATACGTTAAGAGACTGCCCGAAGTCGCGACAGCTGTGGAACAGGTTCTTAGAGTCTTCTATGTCTCATTTGTTTTATACCTTACCATTAACGGACTGGTTGGTTTTGAATTTAAAGAAACAGGGTACTTCTGTAGTTGGTGCTAATGATTGGCCAAGTCTGTTTGCTGTCATCTGTTGGTGTGTATGGACTTGGAGGAATAAATCTATCTTTGAAGAAAACTTTAGATGGCCCGTGGATGATTACCAACGAGTTTTGCAGGTCATGAATGAACTCAGTAGTATGGAGACCACTAATACAAGCATTCCAGCAAAACAACATCGGGATCTTATCTGGGAGAGGCCAGATGAGGGTGTCCTAAAAATCAATGTAGACGCCTCGACTAAATCAAACCAGGTATGGCTGCAGCAGGAGGAATTGGTAGAGATTCACAGGGAGGATGGCTTTTTGGTTTTCAAAGAAAGCTAGGTTGGTGCTCCACACTTCGGGCGGAAGTGCAAGCAATTTATGCTGGTTTGTTGACAGCGTGGAATCTTGGGTATAGAAATGTCGTTCTTGAATCAGACTCTCAAATCGCAGTGTCAAAACTCTTACAACCTCTAAGAGATCGAGACCCTCTATGCAACATTCTCAGAGCTTGTAAAGAATTGTTGGAACGAGATTGGACGTGCTCCATTCAACACATCTACCGTGAAGCAAACTTTTGTGCAAACTTCCTGGCAGATTTGGCACATGAAAGCTCATTTGAATTGGTTACTTTAGACAGTCCTCCACTGGGTTTGGAGAAATTTTTATTTGATGATTTTTATAATGTTAGCCACTCTCGTTTAGTCTTAATATAAAGCAGACATCTGCTCATTCTTACCAAAAAAAAAAAGAAATTAGAAATTAAAAAGAAGTGACTAAAGAATATGTATTATATATTTTTCATTGTTTTTATTATAATTTATAAGAAAGTTGCATTATTTTTATATTTAATCATATAATTTTTATTACTATTTATATTATGTATGATATTGAACCTTATCGTATGGTTGAGCTATGGACTAATTTGTCCAAAAATTGTTTTCATTAATTAAGCTACTCAAAAGAATAGTTCCAACCACATTTTTAAAAAAAATATTTTTGAAATAAAGAAATAAATAATTCAAATAATCTATTTTCCGTATTAGAATATACTAAGGATAATTATTGATAAAATAAGATATATGTCATGATCCCAATCTGCTTGTAAAGAAAGAAAACTTCACTGATAATATATGTAGTAATTACCTATATACTAATTATGTGGTTAAAAATTAGTTGGGTATTCAATTGTTAGTGCATTGAGAATAGAGATGTCATATGGGCCGTGTTAGGTTGGCACGGTGCATTTAAATATTAGTTCATGCGTTAATAGATTCATGTTAGTATGATATTATTTTTTAATGGGTCGTGTTGGCACGGTCCATGAAATTTAAGGATGTGGCCCAGCATGGCACATGGCACATGGCACATAGCACTAATGGGTAGTGCTGGGCTAAGCGCAACATTATTTTTTATGCCTTATCGTGCCAAGCACGGCCCATTAATAAATTTTTACATTTTTATTATTTTTAAAGTTTTTATTTATTAATTTAAATAACATACAAGATAAATAAAATAAAATAAAAGACACATGATTCACTTTAATAAAATGCCTATATCCACAAGAAAACATAATAATATATATTAAATAAAGATATTGAAATTTACAATCCTAAAAGGCAAAATGCCTATCTCCATGAGAAAACATAATAAAATTTACTTAACAAAGATATTGAAATTTACAATCTTAAAAAAAAGGAGCAATACGATAAAAAAAGCTTCACTTTGTGGGGTCTGGGGAGAGTCATTATACACAACCAAAAGACTTCCATTTTGTAAGGTTTAGAGAGGGTCATTGTATATAGCCTTCCCTCTGCATTAAGAGAGAGTATTTTGCGTTGAACTCGGATCTCTAAGTCACAAAGGAGCAATATTTACCTTTGTACCAATGTTCTCCTTTGAAATTTACAATTATAATATTTAAAAACACAGATATACACATATACACAAATACAAGGCTATAAAACACAAAATATTATTATTTTATTTTTTATTCTCTTCACGTGATTATTATTTATATAATATGGTTTATCTAGTACTCCAGCTTCTACATTTAACCAATCTTTGAATAAAATAATCTTTAATAATTTATTTTTTGATGAGTTTTTATTAGAAGTGTATTTAATAAAAAGTTATATACAAAATATGTGACATATCATGCATTTTATATTCAAAATGAAAATATTATAAATTTACATATCGATAATTGAAATACTTCATAGTTAGATTTGTTAAATATAATTTTATTTATATAAATGGGTCAATATGGCACGACACATAGGCTTGCGTGTTGTGCCGTGCTAACCCGCGTGCTATGTGCTAACACTGACCTTTCATGGGTTGTGCCTTGCCAATTCATGTGTCTAAAAACCTTTAGCTTAGCACGACACGTAAATGTATATCGTGCTTGGATCAGTCCGCCCATTTAAGTATGGATCGTGCCAAGCACAATTCACACCGTACCGAATTGTATCGTGCCATGGGTAGTCCAGCTCGTTTGACACCTCTAATTGAGAATGAATGTCAAATACAGTTTATTCGGCCATATTTATTCCATCATTAATTCATGTATGTATTAATTGTCGATAAGTGAAGTTTGGGCGGAAAACCACCAAACTTCAATGGCTCAAATGGTCCAAAATATGAACCTGAGCTCGACCCCACGTCATTGTTTGCCCTGTGCTGTCAATATAATTGTCAATCGATGACATCAAACAACCTTTGTCGAATCGAAATCATTAAAAAAACAAAATAGCAAAAAAAGAAGAAGATCAAGATCATTGGACCATATTTGGACAGATCGAGGATTTTTATCGGTGGGGCAAAAATTTCAAACAAAAAATTAACACGTATAACAATTTTTTAATAAAAAATATTTTTTTAAATATATATATATATATATATATATATGCATAGTTAAAATTAACTATAACGATGTAACTTAAATACTATCATACTATAGATAAATTATATTTCGATTTACACGTAAATACATACACATATATTAATTTTATAAAATTTTACTTATAGAATTCTTAAATATAAATATATTATCTCAAATAATAAAAAATTAATATATCCAGTTTTATCATTAATTTTGAGTAAACAAATATATTTAACTTTTCATTTCTTATTTATTATAATATGGAGAATAAAAAAATATCTATTTTCATATTTACAATGAAAACAAGAATGAAGACATAAATGTATTAAATAAAGTGATTTTTTATTTTTATTAATTCACAATTTATATGTTATTTATAAGAACTTTAAAATTATTTTATTTGTTTTCTTACAAAATTAATATATTTTTTAATTTCAAACAAAAAATTAAGACGTATAAAAATTTTTTAATAAAAAATAATTTTTTAAAGTGTGTGTGTGTGTGTGTGTGTGTGTGTGTGTGTGTGTATATATATATATATATATATATGCATAGTTAAAATTAACTATAATGATGTAACTTAAATACTATCATACTAAAAAACTGAGTTTCTCCTTGAGCCTAGGGTTCTCGTGAGAATGTCCTAGTCTTGTTTAGTAACAAGTGGATTTTCATCTCTAGGATTTCCTTTGATTTCCTTGGGGATTCATAGTTTCAGTTTGTAGTTCACAGTTTACAGTTCATAGGGGATAATGGAGGATGATATACAGGATCTATGGAAAAACTTGAAGTTGACAGAGGAGGAAGAGGAGGATTTAGTATCTGCAGGAGAACACCATACAGGACAGGGCAATGATGAAGACAAATGGATGATAGGCAAACTCTTAACCTCACGACCATTCAACGGAGATGCACTGATAAGAACACTACGACTGGTGTGGAGGTTGTCAAAACCTGTTGATATCACACAGCTAGAGGAGACCATGTTTCTCTTTAAGTTTTCCTCAAAGGGAGACAAGAGCAGGGTTTGCGATGGGTCACCCTGGGCATTTGACAAGCAACTGCTCATGTTGCAACACTATGATGGTAAGTTGACACCAACGGAATATAACTTCCAGAAAACACCATTCTGGATACGTATATACGATCTCCCGCTAGGAATGAGAACACAGTCTTATGCGGAGATAATAGGGAGGAAATTGGGAACACTAAGGTCAATTGATGTTAGTTTGGAAAAAGGTGGATGGTCCAGATTCCTTAGAGTTCGGGTAGATATTGATGTTTCCAAACCATTAAGACGAGCAATATTGGTGGAGACAGGGAAAAACAAAGAAAGGATTAGAGGGAGGTTGACATACGAAAGAATGCCAATGTTTTGCTACGGATGTGGGCGGTTGGGACACAGAGATCTCGAATGCGAAGAAGTATTGTTTGATAAAGAGGGGGAGGTAGAGCAACAACAATACGAAAACTGGATGAGAGCTTCACCTTTGAAACGGCGGGGCTTCAGTGGAGAAATACGGAACATGGATGAAGAAGAAAAGAAAGCTCAGGCCGAAGCTCCGACAGGCAGCAGAGGGACGACGATGAGGCAGCTAATTTTGGAAAGCAAAAGCATTAATGATAATGACCCGAAAAAGGTGGCAGAGATCATAGCAGAATCACAGGCAAATCAAGCTAGCGGATTCATGGGAACACCGGAAAGAGAGACAACCCTTGGGGGATTTTCTTGGGAGTCAACGCAGGCTAATAAGGTAAGCAAGAAATCTGGGGGACAAGCCGATTCTCAGGGGCCATTTAATACACTCACGCATGAAGGTGGGCCAGAGTGGAACGCATATGGAGCCGACGTGAAAGACAATCAGGAACAGCCCAAAAATAACCAAGGCCCAAAACCCCATGATGTATCATTAGCAGATAAATTGGCCTATAGCTTGGACGTGCGGGGACCCGAGGAAATGAGGAATGCTCTGCTGCCGAATCTCGTAAGGGACACTGACTTTAACAAAGATAGCAGCTCACAGCAAAGTGGTGGTTCAAGCGGTAGGCACAGATGGAAGAAAATCGCAAGGCAAGGACCCATTAACAGAAGCGAAACACTACCAGAAACTGGTAAAAGGAAACAACAAGTCAGGGAGGAGGAAGATCCAATGCTGGTTGACTTTCCACTCAAGCGAAACAAAGAACAAAACAGTGGATTACCAACAGCAGAGACATGCATAGCGGCGGGGACTGATAATCAGTCCCGCCGATCGCCATGAAAACCATGTCTTGGAACTGTCGTGGGCTCGGGAACCCATGGACAGTTCGTAACCTTCACCAACTAATAGTGAAGGAAGTTCCCGACATAGTTTTCCTAATGGAAACTATGATGAACACCTCAAAGTTAGACAGAATTCGAATAAAATGCAGGATGGACAATGTAGTGGGAGTGGACGCACAAGGAAGAAGTGGAGGTTTAGCACTTTTTTGGAATAACTCAGTTGATGTCAGACTCAGAAGCTTTAGCAAAAATCACATAGACTTTGATGTCAAGGACCAAGAAGGAAGAGAAAGTCAAATGACAGGGGTCTATGGAGAAGCGCACACAATGAGGAAGACAGAGACGTGGGGACTCATCCGGAAACTAGCTGAAGATACACCAAAACCATGGGTACTCTTTGGAGATTTCAATGAAATCCTCTGGGATGAGGAGAAATATGGAGGGGCAATTAGACCAGTCTCCCAGATGGAGGCTTTTAGAGAGGTTCTACAGGATACTCACATGGAGGACTTGGGTTTTAAGGGAGAAATTTTTACATGGCAAAGGGGGAAGACAGTGGAGACAGTTATCAAAGAACGGTTGGATCGTTTTGTGGGAAACAAAGAATGGTGTGATCTCTATTCTCTGCATGGTGTTCGCCACCTTATTTGTTCCACATCAGACCATTGCCCAATAATCTTGGATACAGACCATAATTGAAACAACCACAGACACTACAAGAAAAAACGACGTCGGTTCCTTGAACTAGCTTGGCTGAAATCGGGCGAGTGTCACGAAGTAGTAAAAGAAGCATGGACTAAACATGAAGCTACTCAACTGAACCAAAGAATCGAAGCCGTGCGAGGGGAGCTTAGCAGATGGGGAAGAGAGCGATATTCTGGCCTGCGCACCAAAGCAGAACAGATTTTGAGTGAGCTTGCCAAGGTTAAATCCATATGTACAGATGACTCATTAGCTAAGGAGCGTGAATTGATGTCAGAACTAAATAATGTGCTGGAAATGGAAGAAACGTACTGGCAGCAGAGATCAAGAATAAACTGGCTTCGTGAGGGGGATAAGAACACCAATTTTTTTCATGCTCAAGCATCACAGAGGCGAAGGGTAAATCACATCAAGGGGCTTGAGAATGCTGAAGGGAAATGGTGCGAGGATGAATTTGAAATACAGGAAATAGCAACAAAGTATTTCTGTGATCTTTTTGAATCCCAAGGCCAATCAGATCTAAGTGAAATCCTAGAGGCACTAAATCCTTGTGTTACTGAACAGATGAATGACTACCTCACACAGGACTTCACAGCAGAGGAGATCTCAGAAGCCATAAAACAAATTCATCCAACCAAATCTCCTGGCCCAGACGGTATGCCCGCTTACTTTTACCATAAATATTGGCATATTGTTGGAAATGAGATAATTGATTTCTGTTTAAACTTCTTAAATAATGGTGGCAGTTTAACCCATATCAACCATACCAATATTGTCCTAGTTCCTAAAACAAAAAATCCACAAAACATGACCCACTTTCGCCCCATCAGCCTTTGCAATGTTACATACAAAATTATTGCTAAAGCACTAGTCAATAGATTGAAAAAGATATTACCAAGGTGCATAAGTAATAATCAGAGTGCATTTGTGCCAGGGAGATTAATCTCAGATAATGTGCTAGTAGCATATGAACTCCTCCACACACTAAAACTAAAACGGAAAGGAAGAGAGAGCTATGCTGCAATTAAATTAGATATGAGCAAAGCTTTTGATAGAGTACAGTGGGATTATCTAGAAGCACTCATGTTGAAACTTGGTTTTTGTTCATCCTGGGTTAGCTTAGTAATGAAATGCATCACTACTGTCTCCTTTTCAATTATTTTAAATGGTGCAATATCTAATGAGTTTGTCCCAGGAAGAGGGCTCCGCCAAGGAGACCCACTATCACCATATCTTTTCCTGCTTTGCACTGAAGGTTTATCAGCTCTGTTAAGGAGGAAGCAACAAATGGGACTTATCAGTGGTGTTAGAGCGAGCAAGAATGGACCCCGAATCACTCATTTATTCTTTGCCGATGATAGTCTGCTTTTCATAAAAGCAAACCAAATTGAAGGCGAGAGAGTGAGGAGCATGCTAGAGATCTACGAAAGAGGTTCAGGCCAGAAAATAAACTTCCAAAAGTCAGGACTCTTCTTCAGTCATAATGCTACAGATGCTGCCAAGTTGACACTGACGGGTATCTTTGGTATCAATACAACAACTAGTCCAAAAAAGTACTTGGGGCTTCCAACCATTATTGGGAGAAACAAGAAGCAAGCCTTTGCAGAGATTAAAAACAGAATAAAAACCAGAATACAGAGTTGGAGCTGGCGCTTTTTGTCACAAGCAGGAAAGGAGGTCTTTATAAAATCTGTCCTACAAGCCATCCCCTCATATGCCATGACTTGCTTCAAATTGCCTCAAGGCCTTTGTCGTGAACTTGACAGTATCATCAGCAACTACTGGTGGCGAAACAAACCGAATCGCAAGGGGATCCACTGGGTTAACTGGAAAACAATGTGCGTCAAGAAGGGGGATGGAGGTATGGGCTTCAGGTGCTTTGAGAAGTTTAATCTAGCACTTCTAGGCAAGCAAGGATGGTGACTCATTCAAAACACAACGTCCTTGTTATACCAAGTGTTGAAAGCTCGCTACTTCCCTCGGACAAGCTTCATGGATGCTAAAGTTGGCTGGTGCCCCTCGTACACATGGAGAAGTATTATTGCAGGACGAGAAGCTTTAGATGGAGGCATAAGGTGGAGAGTCGGTGACGGAAGGAATATCAACATTTGGAAGGATAGGTGGATACCAGGGCTTCTAGGATTTCGAGTCTCTACCCAACCGCCTGGCTCTCAACATCTGTCCTAAGTCTCTGATCTGATTGACCAACATACAAAGACGTGGAAGGAAGATGTATTAACAAAAACTTTCTCTGCGTCTGAAGTACCTCACATCTTTGCTATTCCTCTGGCCAACGTGGACGCAGAAGACGTGATGGTGTGGCATTGGGATAAAATAGGACGGTACACAGTTCGAAGTGCTTACAAAAAACTGGTGGAAAACATAGAACCCATGCAGCAATCCGATATGTCATCTGCTGAGCAACAGAAAGCTTTGTGGCAGGCCATTTGGAAAGCAGAGATTCCAAACAAAGTCAAAACCTTTGCATGGAGGCTCTGCCACAATGCTCTACCATGCAACGAAAACCTTTGGAAGAAGTGGATCACGACCAGTGCTATCTGCCAGAGATGTCAAGACAGGAATGAGTCAATAATCCACGCCTTGAGGAATTGCAGTAAGGCACATGAAGTGTGGCCACTCACAAAGTTAGCAGGAACATGGACTGGGCAAGACACTCAACCAATGACAAACTGGATTCTGGAATCAACAAAACAAATGGATAAGCAAATGTTTGAGGAAAGTCTGGTCTTACTCTGGGTTCTCTGGAAAAACAGAAATGATGTAATCAAGAAAGGAACTCAAAGCTCCTCATCTCACATCGCCTACTATGCTAGCCATTACTTGCAGGAATATCGGCAAGCACAACTTCAGAGTATTTCCCTCCAAGAAGAGTTGCCAACTAAATGGACGGTCCCGCCTGCTGGTGTCATCAAACTAAACTTTGATGGAGGTTTTAAACCTGACACTGGAGTTGGAGGAATCGGGGTGATAGCGAGAAATGACCAAGGTGAAGTGCTGGGGGCGCTCCATTCCAAAATCTCTAGAGCTCTGGATGGAGACGCAATGGAAGCAATGGCAGCAATTAGAGCGCTGAATTTCGCACTAGATATGGGGTTTGCTCACATCATTCTTGAAGGAGATGCGCTTGGGATAATAAGGAAGATACAACAAGGAGACGCCGACCTATCTCCAGTTGGGACGCTGATTGAAGAAGCGAGAATAAAAGCCAGACGATTTGCTTCATGCAGTCTTCTACATGTCAAACGAGAAGCAAACAAAGCAGCCCATAGCCTAGCCTCTCTAGCTTTCTCTTATGATGATGACATGTTCTAGACAGGAACTTATCCTGATACTGTTATGAATATTGCTCTTTCTGATTGTAATCAGTTTTGTCATTAATAAAAGAAGGCCATTTTCCTCAAAAAAAAAATACTATCAGACTATAGATAAATTATATTTCGATTTACATGTAAATACATACACATATATATTAATTTTATAAAATTTTACTTATAGAATTCTTAAATATAAATATATTATCTCAAATAATAAAAAATTAATATATCCAGTTTTATCATTAATTTTGAGTAAACAAATATATTTCACTTTTCATTTCTTATTTATTATAATATGGAGAATAAAAAAAAATCCATTTTCATATTTACAATGAAAACAAGAATGAAGACATAAATGTATTAAATAAAGTGATTTTTTATTTTTATTAATTCACAATTTATATGTTATTTATAAGAACTTTAAAAGTATTTTATTTGTTTTCTTACAAAATTAATATATTCATATAGTTATAATAAAATTATTTAGCACCTAATGTGTAAAATGTTTAATTATTAGATAAATAATAAAAAGTTTTCGGTATAAAATTTAATATGAGGACAAATATATTAAAAATAATTTGAGTGGAGGCAAAAATTTCAAACAAAACTTAACACGTATAATAATTTTTTATTAAAAAAATATATCTGCATAGTTAAAATTAACTAAATGGTTCTTAATAAATGTAAATTAAATACTATCATACTATAGATAAATTATTTTTCGATTTACATGTAAACACATACACACATATATATAAATATATTAATTTTATAAAATTTTACTTATAGAATTCTTAAATATAAATATATTATCTCAAATAATAAAAAATTAATATATCCAGTTTTATCATTTATTTTGAGTAAACAAATATATTTCACTTTTCGTTTCTTATTTGTTATAATATGGAGAATAAAAAAATATCTATTTTCATATATACAATGAAAACAAAAATGAAGACATAAATGTATTAAATAAAGTGATTTTTTATTTTTATTAATTCACAATTTATATGTTATTTATAAGAACTTTAAAAGTATTTTATTTGTTTTCTTACAAAATTAATATATTCATATACGTTATAATAAAATTATTTAGCACCTACTGTGTAAAAGGTTTAATTATTAGACAAATAATAAAAAGTCTTCGGTATAAAATTTAATATGAGGACAAATATGTTAAAAAAAATTTGAGTGGCGGCAAAAGCTTTAAAATTTTAAAGCTGCCCGTACGGCCGTCCACCTAGATCCGTCCCTGCTAATCATTGGCTTTGTTTGTCTAATGTTATTATTTATTTTCGTAGTTTCCTAAGCAAAAAACATTGGGATTTCAGGAACTAAAACATGTAAGTACCTGTTTCCATGGAAAATGTCTGACAGCTGCAAATGCTAGAGTAACAGCTGGGTTCATGTGTGCACCAGAGACATGGCCAACTGCATAGATCATTACAGTTACAATAAGCCCCCCAGCAACTGAAGCTCCAAGTCTTGATATTTTGTGTTCATCAATGGAACTAATAGCAGCGGATCCGCATGTCACAAACACCAACAAGTAGGTTGCTATGATCTCTGCAAACACCTGTTACATGTCACAATAAAGCTTTATCAGAAGATGTTATATATACAAAAGGAAAACCTATTTTTTCATGTAAAATGTAATTTAGACTTGGTTGGAAGTTGAGAGACTTGAAAAAGGAAAACTGTTTCACCTTTCTTGGAAAATCAGGTTGAAATGATTTGCTATTTTGGGGTGTTAGATTTTGATCCGGTGAGGCAAGATCATTCGGATGAACAGCTGCAAGATCATTTGGATGATCAGCTGTAGCCATCGTTGAAGGACTGACAGAAAGATAGATGCACTGAGAAGTTGAAAGATGGAAGGGATAGAATGAGATTAATCCAATCCAAGGGAATACCAACTTAATCTCAATGCTCAAATTCCATCATCTCTTGCCCGCTTATGACGTTTCTGGCCTTTTATAACGTTTCTGGCCTATCTTATCTATATATATAGTGGCGGATCTTGACCTTTAATTTTGAGGAGACCAATTATTATTATTATTATTATTATTATTATTATTATTATTATTATTATTTGTTCATATGTGGTATGAAGGGAATGAAAATTCAAATCTTGAATTTAATCCTTTTAAGTGGAGATAATAACCGTTAGGTTAAGTTTTTGTTATTAGAGCTAATTAAAAATTTAAAACAATATTTCTTTTTCATTTGAGTTCGGTCATTATGTTTTAATAACATAAGACATATATACAAGTAATATACTAATAAAAAATAAAAAAACTTATAAAATTATAAATGTTAATAATTCATAAAGAAAAAGTATAAAGAAATAAATTATATCAAATATATAATCTCACCTAAAATTGTGAGTGGTATTCTTTTGAAGAAACAAAATATTCAAAAATTAAATCTAAACTAAATGTCTCAGCAATTTTTCGTTCGATATTGACATGACAATCAAGTTTTCTCAAAATTATGTAATAGAAATTAAAAAAGAATTATCCCAAAATTTTGACTAAATATAAATTTTTTAACATTACTCATGTATATGATAACAAGATATATAAACATATATTTAAAAAATAGAGTAACATAGAAACATTAATAATTTTGCTATTCTTGTTTTAGGGGATAGTTGACAGGTCTCAAGGCAATCCAAATAGCAAATAAAATGGCAAAGTATATTAAAAATATATATAAAATAAAAATGATATTAGATGGCTATTAGGTTAGAAAAATATTATAGATTTGTTTTCTATTTAGTTGATTGAGAGTTTTGATGAGAAAAGTTAAATTGGATTTTTTAAGTTTATATAATTACAACTTAATATTTGTGACAATCAAATTGATTTTATGTATTTGTAAATAGTGATGGATGAGTAAAGTAAATAAATTAATATAAATGTAATTTTAATTTGAGGGGGCCAATTTAAATTTATGCAATATAAATACATTATATATAATATATATATATATAAAAGATTAGTAAAAATGTTGGGGCCAGAGCCCCTCCGACCATGGCTTACGCACCGTCATTGTGTGTGTGTGTGTCTCTCTCTGTGTGTGTGTGTATATATATATATATATATAAAAGAGTCCTCTCTGTTCATTGGAGCAGCGGCAGGCAGGCGGCTAGCACGACATGGACTTAAATGAATTAAAATGTTCATGGACTTAAATTAATTAAAATGTTCATAGAATTGGTAAACCTTTATTGTCACTTAAATTAATTAAAATGTAATATATATATATATATATATATATATATATTACACACACATATTATTTATTTGTTAGTGGAGCAAGTGCAAAAAATAAACATATGGTTGAATTAAATTATATATGGAAACCTTATTGTCATTTTCTTTTTCTATTTAATTACTAATTAACATATTGTACACGCCATGCATGGAAAGGTTCGGTTAAAAAAGATGATGTACTCTTGATATATACGTAAACGATAGAAAAAGCAAATAGTCGGTCAGTTCGGAGAATGCCAACAGATTTCACTTTAAACTTTATTTCGTTTGATTTAATATGGCAACATGTTGCTAATGCATGCTTATACATATGGTTCAATATGTTTTAAACTGTATCTGTATTTGTAATCATTTTAATATATGCTTTTGTAAAACGCAGTGTGCATACTTATTGCAACATAAAATTTTTATGTTACAATTTTCTTTTACAAAACATAAATTGTTGCTAGACGTTGCAAAAATATTTGCATTAGTTTAGAATAACTTCTTACAATATTTCACAACGTTAATAAAATTATTCAAAAAATATTTTGCTGCTAAATATAAATTTATTTGTAGTATTTGGGACTAGATCAGTTCATGAATCAGATGGCCCAATTAAATCCGAAGGTCCAAACAAATTTAGAAATGTTTGAATAAAAATATAAAGCCCAAAGATTGAAATTGATCAAAAAAATAAAACTCGATCAAATTTACCAAACTTGAATTTTGTTCTTTGATTTTATTTTTTAAAAACTAAATCCGACTCAACTCAACCCGAAATTATTTATATATTAATGAGACTCTTAATTCAATCTCTGATTTAATTTGATTGCATATGAATCATTTTAGAGAAAGTTGATATCATATATTTAGGAGTCAGGATTAAATGAACGGACTTGATTCCTACATGTGCAAACAGTGAACATGATGGTTAAATATTTAAACAAAGCATCTAAAATAAATTAAAGAAGGGAGAAGCTAATTAAAATATGAAAATGGGTACCTGCGTGCACAACAACTTTATCCTTTTCACTTTTTTTTTTGTCCTTCTCTTTCCTTGCCAGCCGTCTCACCTTTGGTCAGTCTTTCAGTCACCTCTGGCCGGCGAACCTCTATTGAAACCTTTCTTTGTCGCCTGCGCAGAATACCCAAAAAACTCCCACAATCTTAGTTCTGAAAGTTTAAAGCCTTTCTGCCAAAGCTTTCTTTACTTTATTTTTTCGTTTCATGATACACTTGCTTTGAACTCTGCTTGAGTTTTTACTTCTCTATTATTATTTTTTGGTTTCGACTTTCGCAAGATAATGATGCACTTGCCCAAAATGGGCCCGATCGAGTCAAATCAGGAACTTTACAGTTAGAATATATGTAAAAAAATGATTGGAGCTTAATAAAAGGGTTGTGGTTGTCCTAGGTTTGCCATTAAAGAAGGGCAACCGAAGCCCAAAAGCCAACCGAACCAGAACATACAAAATAAACTAGACAAACAAATAGAACCGAAAATAAGCCGCCTGTGTTAGCCAAAAACAAAATCGAGAAAATAGAGTTCTACCACACAACAAATTTCTACCATGACGCTATGAAATTCCTTCCTAGAGACCCTTTCTTTAGCCAATGAATCCACAAAACTGTTAGCCTCTTTATAGATTTTAGACAGAGTGATCAAACCTATCGATTTTATTAGAATGTCAATTTCACAAAAAAATGGGCCATAACTTCCATGCATATCTAGAACGGTTTCTATAGAAATAAAGAGCCTTTGATCTGCCAAATTGTCAAAGGAATCAAGTTCGTCGTTTAAGGCAGCAACTTTCACTTCAAGGGCCCAAAGACTTCTTTTTTGAAGTTGTTAAAAGCTCTCATCAGCTTTGAGCATTCTTCTTCATGGACTTTTAACAACTTTCGGTCATCAAACCAAAAATCTAAAGACTAAATTGGATTTGGTCCCCATTTGACATTCTCTGATGAGAGCAAAATAGGACAATTGTCTGAGAGTTTCCAGTTAATACCTCTTTGACATAGATGCTTGAAAGAGAGAAGCCAACCCGATGAGACAAGAAAGCGATCTAATATGCTTTTACGATTTTCATAACCAAACCATAAAAATTCTTCCTAATGAAGGAAAGGTCAATTAAATGACAGTTATTTAAAAAATTGAAGTCTATAATGCCTGTGCCTTCCTGAGAGCATCTTGATCTTTCACACCAAGACGCCACTGTTCATCATCATCAACTCTGAGTCTTTGTTCACCATCTTTGTTCTATTTATCAATGAAGGTGTAATTTGACAAATCTAGTTTTTCTTTCTTTCTTTGCAGTAAATTTAAAGATTGGGTTCTTTTGAAATTTTAGTGTAAAGCAGATCAATCAAATATTCTTAATCTAGCTCAGCATTTATTAAGGTAGAAACAACATAAAAATGGCCAGTCATGGTCAGGGGAGTGTGGCAAATTATGTGAAAGAAACCTGTAAACACAACACATGCCAACTGAGCCAATATCTATGGGGGTAGCTGGTGGTGTTGCAGGCTTTCCATGTTGGGTCATTTTGCATCTTTGAATTAAAACTAGCAAAAATGAAAACATCGTGCAACTTTGGATAGAGAGATAGAAAGCAAAAGGTTTCCTGAATTCTCTGGTCTACAATTGCCCTAAATTAAAGGGTAGATTTATGCATCGGCTTTGAATATGGAACATGGGGCTATCATTTATGTTTGCCTGTTGGAGCATTTGACTAGTAATTTTACTTGTCTTTTGGCTGCCATTATGTAGGCATTGTGGGGAAATTGGCTGTGAAATTGATTTGAACTTCTGAATTTGGGCAAAGTTATAGTATTGAATTTATTCATTTGCTTTTGCTGAAATCCTATCATCTTCTGAGCCAAGAGGTTAATTCAGTGTCGTAAATGTCTCTAACAGCTGTCCGATAAAATTTTCAGAATAAAAAAAGCTGTGTGACAGAAAAGAAAAATTACACAATTTTTTTCTTCGTTTTCTCAATTTGCAATATGAAAAAAAAAAAAACTATGCTGTCAATTTTTGTTTCTCAACATTGTTTCCATGGATCTAGGGCATGTGAGATCTGGATCTAAAATGTCAATTGTTCACATTATATAAATCCTAAAAGAGGCAATTTAAAAGCCTGCTAGGGGGGCCCTTACAACAAGTCAACAACCTTGGCCTAATCGCCACATTAGCTTACTGTCTAGAAGTCCACAATCCCACACCTCAACTGTTGAGTTGTGTAGATGAGTTCTTTGTTGTAGAGAGGAAACATTGCAAACTAGTAGAATGAGGTGTGCTGGGAGGCCTCGAGAGGAAGACTGGAACAGACCCTAAAGAATAAGTGCAGCAGCAGGTGGCAGTAGAAGGTTGAGCAAGGCTGAGAACAAGGCTGAATAGAGAAAATAGTATAGAGAGGATTTGAGAGAGTTTTTGGATTAGCTGATTTAGCAAAAGTCCTTTCAATGATAACAAGAACACCTATATATAGGAGTAGAGAATGGGAGTTACATATCTTTGGTATTAATAACGTAATAATGAGAATTGACAGTTATAAAACATTAAGGATTTATATATGATGCACTGACAGTGTATAGTTTCTATACACTGTCAATGCATCAGAGGTTGACACCTCATCATTAGGCCCTTATATGCAAATATAAATAAATTTTTTTTATTTGCCCATAAGGGTCTATTGATGAGGTGTCAACCTCTGATGCATTGACAGTGTATAGAAACTATACACTGTCAGTGCATCATATATAAACTCAAACATTAATACTTTGTCTAATGGGAGTTACGTTTTAGGAGAAGGTGTACTGAAAGAAATAGGGAAGAACACTCAAACTTCAGAGAAAGGTTAAGAGAAGAACTCTTAACTATCTTCATATTTGATCCACCAAGCCAAACTCCCCAGGACATCCCAATGGCGAAGTTAAATCAAGAACCCTGCCCTATACCAGAGTTATCTTCACCTCTTTTTGAAAGTGTTGTTCTATAAATGAGTTCTTCTGTGAATAAGATGTTCTAAGAAGAGCTATTCTGTGAATGAGTTCTTCTAGAAGTAATGAGCTCTTCTGATAAGAGGTTGTTCTTGTGAAGAAGCTCTTCTGAAAATAAGTTATTCTTGTGAAGTATTTATTCTAAGAAGAGGTTGTCTTTCACTATAGTATGAAATAAATATTAGTTTCCAAAATTAAGTATCTACATTTTGCCCCCTGCATGAGAATTCTTAGTATAAAAAGTTCTCATGCATTAATACTATAAAGGGTTTTGGAAAAATAATATTTTTATTAAAACTTATTGTCTTGTATTGAAATTGTTTAAGTTAGACTTACTATTGCCCCTGTATGAATTTTTAATGGTGAATGAAATTCTCTTAGCAGAATAATTGTTTGGGATAAAATATTTTTAGCAAAATAGCAAAATAATTTTTGTTTGGCTGTACAGTTGCCTAATGGAACAGTTGCTTATGTTTGTGTTGGCCCCTGCATAGAAGTTTCTTAAGAGAAGAAATATTCTATGCATAAATTATAACAAGTGAGATGTTATTCTTAAAAAAAAAATTGAGTACAAGTGAGAACAATTTAAAAGTAGTGTTTCTTTAAAATTTTGGAAATAAGTGAGAAAAGCATTTTCCTAAAATTTTGGGAACAAGTGAGAAGAGCGTTTTTATAAAATTTTGAGAACAAGTAGAAGTTTTTCTCTAAATTTTTTTGGGAAAAGTGAAGCTTTTCCTTAAAATTTTGGAATAACTAGAAGCTTTTTCCTAAAATTTTGGGAACAGGTGAGAGCGTTTTCCTAAAATTTTAGGAACAAGTAGAAGCTTTTCTCTAAAATTTTTAGAACAGGTGAGAAGCTTTTCCTCAAAAATTTTGGAACAAAATTTTAGGAACAGGTAAAAGCTTTTCTCTAAAATTTTTTAGAACAAGTGAGAAGTTTTTCCTCAAAAATTTTGGAACAGCTAGAAGTTTTACCCTAAGATTTTGGGAATAGGGAAAGCGTTTTCCTAAAGTTTTGGGAATAGGTAAGAGTGTTTCCCTAAAATTTTGAGAATAGGTGAATGAAAACTATTCTTCAAAAATTTGGGAAGAAGTCTCTATTTAATTTAGACAATGTTATAATAATAATAATAATAATAATAATAATAAATTCTCAAAAAAGGAAAATTATAATATTATTTTGTAACTATTCTTGTTGCTGTAGCTTTGTGAGCTACATTAGCTACTTATTATTGTAGCTATTTTTGGTTTAGCTCATGGGTACTATTCCCGTGAGCTACCTTTTTTTTTTTTTAAGAATATATATTTTATATTTGATTCTCTTTTTTTTTTCTATTTCTATAAAGAAAGTAAATATTTGTAATTAAGAGTATCTATGATTTAGAATATTTGTAATTAAAATCTTGATTCCTAAAGTCTTATAAATATTAAGGTTTCTCTTCAAAGTTTTATAACATCAAAAGCTAAAGCTAAGTAGTCATAGTTTCTTTTCATTCTTTTGGTTATTTGAAGAAGTATGTGTTTTTCATCTTTTTTTTTTATTTGTTTGATTTATATTTGTGTTCTTCATTTTTTTTTCATAAAAAAATTTTTTAGCAAGCATCTGTTCAATGAAATCAATATTTTTTTATCTATGTTTTGTTGTCTTTTTTTTTTAATTTGTTTGATTTATATTTTTGTTTTTATCATTTAATAAAAAGTTTTTTTTTATAATTCATACTAAAAAAAATGTAACAAGTGCATTTGCGCGTAGGTGTTGTTCTTGAGCGCAGGTGTCAGTGCTACACCTGTGCACAGTGCGCAGGCATTGTTCTTGGGTGCAAGTGTTACTACACGCAGATGGTGCTGCGTGTAGACACTGTACCTGCATTAGTAAAATGCAAAAAAATATATATTATTTTTATTTATTTATTTTTATTTCTTTTAAGATAAGAAAAACAATAATTTAATTTTAATTTTTTTATGGTTTATCTCATTTTATATTTTTTTTTATTTGTGTGTGTGTATATATCTTCATGGATATTTATACTTATCTGAGTTGTGTTGTTCATTTCTTGTAGATATTCTCCAATGACAAAGGTTCAATATGGCCAACCTTCTCTTGTTGCTCGAGCTCCTGTAAAAAAAAGAAAAAAATAGTACTTCTGAAGATTCTAATATTGAAGCTCCTGTTGACAAGAAAATACGTCTTCATATTGGAAAAGGCTGTGCGCTTCCTTCTGTTCTTGAAGATTGGTCAGATCAGATCATTAGGGAAAGAGGAGAAGATCGTTTCTGGAAAGAGGTTCATGGTAGACAAATTGCTTCTTATCCTGATCCTCCAGTTGGCCATTCTTGGTTACGTATTAGTCCTGAAGCATCAACTTTCAGAACTCATATTCCAGGTGAGTCTATTATGAAATTTAGGTTTAAACGAGGAGAATTCCTATTGTCTTCAACTAAGTTTGGTTCTAATTCTCAACCTGTTCAAGGTTGGGAAGATTGGATGAATAAGGTAATGAAGAATCCTCTTCATGTAAAGGTTTTATCTTCAGTGAGAGTACTTTATGCTATACTGGTTTCCTCAAAACTTCGTATTCATAGAGAAGGAAGAATGGATGTGTGGCGTGCTATTTTAGCACGGTGGAGTACTTTTTCTCATACTATGATTACTGCTTGGGGAGAATTCACTTTTACTCTTGAGGATGTACGTGTTCTTCTTGAACTTCCTTGTCTTGGGAGACATAATGTTTGTTCCATCAAATTGTCTGAAGAAGAAGAGAAGACTCTAGTTTCTTCTGTGATTTGCTTAAACATCAAAAGGAGAAATCTAAGGCTGTCCATTTCTTTAATTGGATTGGATTATTTTTTTTTATAAATTCAAACCTAGAAAAGGTGAAAGTAATTCTCCTGATATTCCAGATTCTGAGCATGAGTTAGAAGCACTACTGATAATGTGGTTAGCCAAACATGTCTTCCCAGGATGTCTAGATGATGGTATTAGTCTAGCTCTCATTCCAATAGCTATTAAAATTGCTAAAGGTATGCGTTTTTCTCTAACCCCTTTCTATTTGGGTTCTCTTTATAGAAGATTGGATTTATATTCTTCGAAGACTGAAGAATCAGCTGGTCGGTATAGGATTCTTACGTACATCGATGTTTCTTTCATTCAAATGTGTTTGTGGGAGAGGTTTAGTACTTGTGCTCCTATACCTAATCAAAGTCCTTAGCTTGTGACTTCTTCTAGACCTCTCTCTAAGAATAATTATAGAGCTTGGGCCTGGCATAATCTGACTGCGAGGAGACGTGTTCTTGAGGTGTTGGATGTGATGAAGGAATTCATTTGGCGTCCTTACTTGTGTAAGAAGAATGGTTATGATAATCCAGATTCCTATTATGGTGTTCAGAATCAACCTCGTTCTTCTTCATTAAGTAAGGAAGAGATTGAGTTTTACTTGTGGACTAATCTTGTCATCTTACCCTCTATAATAGAGAGTACGCAGGCTTGGATAGAGATTCTCATTCTGTTGAAGTATACTCAATGTGTAGAGTTGCTCGTCAATTTGGATATGATCAAATGATTCCACGTGCCCCTTTTAGTCCTTTGGATGAAGACTTCTCTTCTTGTGTTTTTGATTTTCTTTTTGATGAGGTTCAGAAGAAGCATAAAGAGATCAAACTTTGGGTTGTACCAGCTTTTGACAGGCGTAGCTATTATAGTTCAGGATGGCTAGCTTATTCGGGTCAGTGTATTTCTGATTGGAAAGCTTTTTGTATACCTCTTCCTAATCTTAGAAAACACCTTACTCTTGTTGATGTTACTCAAAGTGACATATCATTGCGCTTGATCCCTTCATGTTCAAAAAGAAAGGTAAAAAATGTGTTGATCAGATAGATGACGAGTCTACTGCTATCACTGCTTCACGTACTAGACATGGAAAAGTAAGTTGGTCTTGTTCTCTTTTTCTTTCTTGTTCTTCCTTATTATCTCTTTTGATGTCATCTTCTCATCTTCCCTTTTTTTGTAGGGTAAATCAATTCGAAAGGAGCACTTTGTTAATGATGATGAGACATCTGGTGCTGATGATGATGCCTTTTTTGGAGCTGATGATGTTCAACCAAAGAATTCTACTTCTCTATTTGACATAAGTGTTAATGATTTCTTTAATGGAATTGAGGAAGATATTTAGAGTGATGAAGTTGCTATCTTGAAAGATGTTGTTCCAAATGCTCAACATATTCCTAATACTGATCCTGTTCCAAGTGTTAAACTTGTTCAAACTGACATAGCTATTCCTGTTCCAAATGTTGAACTTGTTCCAAGTGCTTAACCTGTTCAGATTGACACTCTTGCTACTACAATTGCTCTTGATGTTGTTTCTTCCCCCCAGTCTCAAGGAACAGGAAGCTACTAATACCCTTGATACTTTTGGAACATATTCTGGAAATGTAACAACTAGAGTTGATTTTCATGGTTTCTTTGTTCAGTCTCCGTATATGAAGCATTTGGAGATCATCTATCAGAAAGAGGGTGAATTTTGAGATTTTTGTATCTTCCAAAGTGAAAATTTTATTTCCTACATACTGGATGGGTTAGGAAAAGCCTTGTTGATTGTTGATGTTTCGATGTTTTCTATTTTTTTAGAGAAATTACAGTTGATGTTAAGACTTATGGATGATGCAGTAAAGGCTGGTTTTAGGCTTAGTTGTATTGACATTTGCATTTCCAAAGCCAAAGCCTTCCTTTCTATTGGTGTGGAAAAGAATAAAGTAGAATAAGAGTTAAAAAAAATAAAAGTGAAGATTACCTCATTGAAGAATCATTAAGCTGAGTTGCAGCAGAAGTTAGATTCTTTTTCAGAGTTCAGTAGCAGTAATTCTTCTCTTTGGAGCTATGTAGCTGATTAGATATTTGTTTTCTTTTGTTGCATTTCTATTTCAATATTTCCTTGTTTTGGGATTTTTCTGATCTTTTGCAATAATATTGGTACTGTCATTCCTCTATTTATCAGTAGCAAATCTTGATCTTCTTTTCTTTTTTAAAGAAAATTATATGTCCATGTATGTGACCAAGGAGAACTATTCTCAACTTTACATCAAGGAGAGACTATCTCTCAACTCAATATATAGGAGATTGATTCAATCCTTTTAGAAAAGCATATAGCTGCGGTCATTATATAATAATTCTTAGCCAAGTATGAGCGATAAAGTTGCGGCTGGATTGTAAGTAATGAAATATAGCCAAAATATGAGCGATTAAGTTACGGCTATTAGTGAAATAAACTTCACATATATTAAGCTTCATTACAGAGAAAAGTAGAAGAAATGAACTTGACTTGTTATCGAATAACACAAACTTGACAAAAGTGTTGAAGTATAAGTCTCATACATGAAATTTTTTGATGTATTGAAAGTTGATGGGTGCTGTGATAACATTGTTCTTTGGATTCATCAACTTACAATAGCCACTGTCGTTCACTCATGTACAATATATGGACCTTCCCATTTTGGATTAAACTTAGAGGCTGGAGTTCCTCTTTTGATGTGTTCTGCAGCACGAAGTACCAAATCACCTTCTTCAAAATTTCTTCTTTTCACTAATTTGTGATAAGCTCTATTCAATCTCCTTTGGCAAACTGATAAATTCTTCTTCGCTTTATCTCTCCTTTCTTTTAATGTTTCTAGTTCTAACTTCCGCAATACATCATTATTCAATTCAACATCTAAAGCTAATCTTACAGAAGGAACTAGTATTTCAGTTGGAAGAATAGCTTCTGTTCCATATACCAATGAAAAAGGAGTTACTGTCGTTGGTCCGCGTTTTGAAGTTCTATATGCCCATAATGCCACTGGAAGAGCTTCACACCATAATTTTGGTTCTTCATGGACCATTCTACTAAGTATCTTTAGCAAAGTCTTGTTGGTGGCTTCAGCTTAACCATTTCCCTTTAGATAATAAGGAAAAGACTTCACATGATCAACATCATAAAGTGCAAGCAATTTTCATACATTGGAATTAATAAATGGAGTTCCATTATCCGAGAGAATTCTTTTGGGTATCCCAAAACGGTAAATGATATTCTCTTTGATGAAGTTTGCCACCGCTGATCCTGTTGCATTCTTCAAGGAAATAGCTTCTACCCATTTTGTGAAACACTTCGTTGCTGCTAATATCCATGTGTAGCCTTTGGAAGGTGGACTTATGAGGCCGATTAAGTCAAATGCCCAAGTATGAAAAGGCCACGGAGTTGTTATGCTATGTAGTTCTACAATTTGGGCATGTATAGCATTTCCATGAACTTGGCAAGGGTAGCACTTCCTCGCATGATTCATAGCATCTACTTCCATAGTAGGCCAGTAGTACCCATTATCTAAGAGCTTCTGACAGAGCTTCCTACCTCCTTCATGTTCTCCACTACTCTCACCATGTACTTATTCCAACAAAGGATGCATATCAGTTGGAGAAACACATTTCAATGGTTTTCTTGAAAATGAGACTTGGAATAGATCATCTCCATTGATGATAATTGGTTGGAGGAACTCTATTTTTCAAATAATCAATATAAGGCCTGCGCCAATTGCCAGCACTTCCAATAAAATTGCATTCTTTGACATCTGGAGGTTCAGAATACTTGTTGCAAGATTTTTGAATTTGCAAAGCATCCTTAGCCATGGTTGGCCAAAAGTATCCAGCTCTTTGAAGTAGATGATGTAATGGAGGTCTCTCTTCACCACACCATTGCTCATGTGCTGCACTCAATCTTTCTTCATGCTTAGAAACACAACTTGCTAATACTCCATTAGCACTTCTATGGTATAAAACACCTTGGATTAAGAGGAAGCATTTTAGATCCTAAATACTAGCAGAAGTAGGCTTGACCAACTACTCAATGATAGGTGAATGCTAATCTTCATCTTCTTCATACTCAAGAGATTGAAATAATTCACTAGTTGTACATGGTAAAGTTCTTCTAACAACAGACATAGTGATACTTTCATTCTCTTCTGGAATTTGAATTTTGGAAGCTAAGGTAGCAAGTGCATCTGCATACCGATTTGTAGATCTTGGGTTATGCTCACATCTCACATTCTAAAATTTCTTTCACAAAGATTGAACAAGTGTTCTGTAAGAAGCTAATATCTATTCTTTCAAAGCAAATTCACCATTAGCTTGCTTAATTATAAGATTAGAATCTCCATGAATGCAAAGATTTTTAACTCCAATTGGGTTAGCGATGAACAAACCCAACATAAGTGCTTCATACTCAGCTTGATTATTGGTGCATGGAAAATCGATTTGAAGGCAAAGGAGATAGGTTCTTTACTTGATTCTAGGGAGTTTAACTTTAAACTGGGAATCAAGGAGTATCCTTCTCTTCTTGACTCCTCATCCAAGGAGATGTTGTTTCTACTCAAATGAGAGGAGGTTAACTCTAAACTCTCTATTGAAGAATTAACTTCTTTACTTGGTGGAATCAAAGCTATGCCAACACCTCCTCCAGAAGTTATGGAAGAACCATCAAAATATAAATTCCATTCCCCTTCTTCTATATTCACTGAACAAACTTCTTCATGAAATTCATTGGGAATAGAATAATGTATTTCTTCTTCATGTTGGGATGGAAAATGTGCTAATAAATCTGAAAGCTTGAGACTTGATAGCTTTTGGCTGAACAATTGATATATCAAACTCTCAAGCAAAAGAAGCCACTTTGCTATCTCCCTGATAAAACTAGTCTTGAGAGCAGATATTTGATAAGATCTGACTTAGTCACCACCACAAGTTTATGAGCCAAAAAGTAGTGACACAACTTCTGAGTAGCAAAGACCAATGTGAGACAATGTTTTTCCATCGATGAATAATTTAACTCACTCCCATGTAAACATCTACTCAAGTAATACACAGGTTGTTCTTGCTCTTCCACTTATACTAGCAAAGCACCAATAGAATGTGGAGTAGAAGTGAGATATAAATCATTGGCTGGTCTTTCAATGGCATAGTCATGGTTGCTGGAGAAGTTAAGATTCTTTTTATCTTGTCAAACGCTTCTTGCTGTCGTTCTCCCCATTCAAACGACACTCCTTTCCTCAACAAAGCTTGAAAAGGAACTATTATTTCTCCCAAGGCTGGAATGAATCTCTGATATATGAAACTTTACCCAACAAGCTCTTAAGTTGTTTCTAATTCACTGGAGGTGGCATAGACTGAATAGGACTTATCTTTGCAGGATCAACGTCAATGCCTTATCTGAACCACAAAACCCAAGAATTTTCTAGCTGAAACACCAAATGCATATTTCAAAGGATTCATTTGCAACCTATACTTTCTGCACCGTTCAAACACTCTTCTCAAATCTTGAAAATGATTTGAGGCTTTTTTTTATTTCACAACTATATCATCTACATAATCTTCCATACAATCATGCATCATGTCATGGAAAATAGCTGTCATGGCACGCTGATAAGTTGCACTGAAATTTTCAATCCAAAAGGCATAACAGTATAATAGAAATTTTCAAATGGAGTTCGAAAAGCTGTCTTTTCTGCATCACCTGGAGCCATCTTAATTGATTATAGCCACTAAATCCATCCATAAAAGAAAACATTTCATGACCAGCTATAGCATCAACTAGAGTATCAATATTTAGAAGAGGAAAATCATCTTTGGGACATGCTTTATTCAAATCTCTAAAATCTACACACACCCTAATTGTACCATTCTTCTTCTTTACTAGAACAACATTGGCTAACCAAGTAGGATGGTGTATTGGCTTGATAAACCCAATTTTGAGAAGCTTATTAATTTCCTCCTTGATCTGGTTTTCAATATCATGACAAAACACACGAGCATGTTGCTTTATTGGTTTACTTCCGGGAGCAATATGCAATTCATGCGTAACTAGATTCTCATCTAGCCCTGGCATTTGCTCATAAGTCCAAGCAAAAACATCTTGAAATTCTTTCAAGAATTTAAATTAATGTGATTCTTTGTTCACTTGAAAGATTTTTGCTAATGAAAAGTGGCTTTGCTGTTTCTCCTTCTTCCTTGGCCATATTAATCTATTCTAACTCATCACCTTGTAGCTTAGGTCGATCTTAAAGTTGTTCTAGTGCAAGGTCAATCTCTTCTTTCTTCTTTTCCTGCACCTTTGCTTGAGAACAAGTTAATTGCTAATCAGGAGGTTTCCACTGTATGGGGTTAAGAGAAGGTTTTTCTTCATACCTCTCGTCCCATCATAAGCAACAGACAGTTTTTCCATCCTCACGAGTATAACAACTCATTCCAGTAGCCTGTTTTTCTTCTTTTTCATCTCTATTTTGAAAAGCATTTCCACATCTTCTTTTTCCACCTCGACGTTTCTTCTTCTTGTCACCAATATTATTTTCCTTTGTAGAGAGGTCTTCCCACCTTGGAAGTGGAACACCTATAGGTCTTACAATAGATGTTTCCCCATTCTCTGTTGAATCTTCAAAGAAAGATGTCTCAGCATAGTTCACTTCATTCCGCTCAAATGGAGTCCTTATAGCTAGAATGAAAATTTCCTTCCCCTTCCAATGACCTTTAATGCACTGATGGTGAGAAGATGGGATGATGTTATGAGTATGCAAGAATTTTCTTCCTATGAGAACATGGTAAGCTACATCAACATCAATCACATGAAAGCAAGTCTGATCTTGAATTGGTCCATCTTGAAATTCACTGTCATTTGTCCCAAAGTTGAAATCTCCTTATTGTCAAAGGGAGATATTGTTATGGGATGTCGTAAACTCTTTAAATCAATATTGATTGCCTTCAAAGTAGACAAAGGCATGAGATTCACAGAAGATCCGTCATCAATGAATGTTCTTCTGATAGGATATCCATTGATAATGCTCTCCACATAAAGTGGCTTATTGTGATAAGGATGAGAAGTACACATATCTGCCTCCGTAAAAACTATGGCATTCTCATATCCACTTGCCATTTTTCCCATAAGCCGTCCTACCATGTTACACTCTCCGTATTGTTGCCTCCTATTTGACTAGAGCAATAGCATCTTCTTTTTTTATTCTTCTGGAAACCCAAGTAGATCAAAGAAATGCCTGAAATTTGGAGTTTTCATAAGTGAATTTGCAATTGAAGAAGTCACCATACTATTTGCTTGTGCTTATTCGAATTGGGTAGCTGAAGGAGAAAGGATCATCATGATGAGTAATAGCATTCACATGTCCTTTAGGATTCTGATGAATTGGAAGTGGATTGTTCTAAACTCCATTGTTGCTAATCAACACTTCTCTTGCTTGTACTCTCCTATGAAATAACCTTCTCATATTCTTACATTTTGAAAGTGGATGGCCAACTGTTCGATAATAGTCACAATACCTTAGGTTGGACCTCTCTTCCGCTGTTGGTGGTGTGGAACATAAGGCAAGTTGATATTTCCATCTCTAATCCATTCCTGGAAAAGTGCTTTCACTTTATCTAATGGAACTGCAAATGGTGAAGAGTCAGTATCATTATCTTGCCTTCCTCTTAGATCTTCTCTTCTAGGGCGCATATTAGGATGAGGAGGGCCTCTTCTTCTCTTCCTTTCCTTGAATAGCATTCACTGTAGGAGTATTTCTTCTAGTGAAACGATTAACTCCCTTTTGCCTAAGAACAGTGTTGTTGGTTCTTCTTGCAGCTTCAACTAGAATAGCAAAAGTTGGAGTGGTAAGTTCTCCAAATGCACCCTATATTCATCAAACATCCCCTGAATACAGACTTTAACTAACTCTTTCTCATCATGAGAGTCTTGAATATCTAACACTCTTTCTCTGAAGCGATGAATATACTCCATGAGATCTTCACATGACTTTTGATGCTCTCTCCCCAGATCAAGAAGAGTAACTTTCTCTTAAGTAGAGAAGAACTTCTCTCCAAACATTCTGCACATTTGACTCCAGGATTCTACAGAACCAAGAGTAAGATTAACATACCAGATGTATGCTTTTTCAGTGAGAGACTTGAAAAACTCTTTCAACTTTAAATCATCATCCAATCCTACTACACCAAGAGTCTCTATGAACTTCATAACATGCTCACGAGCATCACCAGTCTTGCCATTGAATTGCTTAAACTTAAGACTAGTGTAGTCCTTGGGATATGGCTTAGCAGCCACACTAGGTAGGGTAAGGCAACTTGAGATCAAATTCAGAAAAACTCAAACTCTTGTTCTTCTATTCCAACAACCTTTGAAGCTCTTCTTTTGTCACAAAGCCTTGAGTTGTGGCTGGAGGAAGAGTCACAATAGAAGTTCCAGTAGTAGTGGTGTTATTTGCACCAATGTTTTCAACACCTCTAGGACCAGGTGCATCAGTTGAGTTTCCCTATTACTGTTCTCATTCCCAACAGTAGCAGGAGTGACAGATTGAACTTGAGAAGTTGTGGCATTGGAAGATGTGAGTTGGGAGATAGTGTCTTCCAACTTTTGCATTCTTTCTTGAGAAGCTTGGATAATCCTTAATTCTTGAATGTAGGCAGGGGCCTGAGCATCCTGATTTCCAGTAGAGCTCTCCATGTTTTCTGGCAAACTGAAGGTTGAAGATATTCTACTCAATGCAATTGCTCCTCCCCAGTGGAGTCACCAAAATGTAGATAAGTTCTTTGCTGTAGAGAGGAAACGTTGCAAACCAATAGAATAGGGTGTCGGAAGGTGGCGGAGAGGAAGACTGGAGCAGACCCTAAAGAATGAGTGTAGCGCAGGTGGCAGTAGAAGGCTGAGCAATGCTAAGAACAAGGCTGAACAGAGAAAATAGTATAGAGAGGATTTGAAAGAGTTTCTGGATTAGCTGATTTACCAAAAGTCCTTTCAATGATAAAAGAACCCCTATATATAGGAGTAGAGAATGGGAGTTAAATATCCTTGGTATTAATAACGTAATAATGAGAATTGGCAGTTACAGAGCATTCATGCTTTGTCTAATGGGAGTTACGTTTTGGGAGAATGTGTACTGAAAGAAATAGGGAAGAGCACTCAAACTTCAGAGAAAGGTTAAGAGAAGAACTTTTAACTATCTCCATATATGATCCACTAAGCCAAACTCTTCAGGACATCCCAATAGTGAAGTTAACTCAAGAACCCTGCCCTATACCAGAGTTATCTTCACTTCTTTTGAAAGTGCTGTTCTATAAATGAGTTGTTCTGTGAATAGGTTGTTCATGAAGAGTTGTTCTGAGAAGAGCTATTCTGTGAATGAGTTCTTTTAGAAGTAATAAGCTCTTCTGATAAGAGGTTGTTCTTGTGAAGAAGCTCTTCTGAAAAGAAGTTATTCTTGTGAAGTATTTATTCTAAAAGAGGTTGTCTTTCATTATAGTATGAAATAAATATTAGTTTCCAAAATTAAGTATCTACACGTTGCTTTTTTGATAAAGCAGCCAAGTGATGTAGCTTTCTAAAGCTATAATGTTATGATCATTTCTCTATTTGTAGGGCTTAGGTTTCCCAATTTTCCATTTGAAAAAAAAGGTGCTCCATCCTTTTATGAAATTCACATTCTTCCTTCCTGTATAAGCCTAAGCTATGCTATAATCTAAATGGAGATATTTGGTTTTGTTCCTCCTTGTTGCCTAACCATTAATTTACCAATCACAGTCCTTTTTCTCTGATCTAATTAAAGCAGCGAAAAGCATTTCAAATTAAGTTTTTGAAGGTGCTTAGGTGTTTGTGTACAAGTTATTAACTCTTCAAATTCTACACAAGAAATAAGGACAATGCTAGGTAAGTTAAGAACTAAAATTATTCTTAAACAACTTGTCTACTGCCAAATCCAACAACTTATTGTAGTGTAATGTTCTATTGTTGAGGATGTTTGTACTACATCAAGCTGATGAATATTCCTTGTATTTTCCCGAGTTCATCACAATTGAAATCTCAAGCCCTGGGTAGCCCACCGATTTCCTAATTCACAAGATTATGGACATCAGAAAACATCATAAGAAAACTGATTCATTGAAATATAATCTGATTTTCTAGCAAGAAAGATGAACCAACATAGGTCTGCTTGCGGTTGTTCCTGAAGGAAACCGAAACAAACACGCAGCGGAATTTAAATCATTCGGCCTCCACCAGGATCGATTCGGAGGGTTGCCTGATTAGGGTTTCGAGATTTTACCTAACGTTTTCTCTGATTTTTCTGTCTTTGGTCGAATCACAAGCAGCAACTTTTCGTTCCTGCCTCTATGGTATCCACACGAACGGATCTCATGACTCTTGAATGTCTCACGATCAGCAGCCTTAAAGAGCGTTTTTGATTCTTGTAATCGATTTGCTAGCTTCGATTAAAAGAATACCTTTTCTGTTTTTTTTTTTAATTATCCCGCTTTGTTTTAGAAAAACATCCTTTTATAGGCAGTAAATTTTACCCTAAAATTTACTGCCAAACAGAACTCTAATCCTACTTAGAATAGGATTAACTATATCCTTAATCCAATTCAGAATAGGATTAGATATATCCTTAATCCAATTTAGAATAGGATTAATTAAGCTCCTCATTGATCCGTTCTAAGTGTGCGACCCAATAGGTTCTCAAAACAATGGCAATGACAAAATTGTCACAGGCAATGAGTGGTATCTAGCAACACATCATTGCTACCCATGTAACGAGAATGTCAATGACTCGACATAACCTTACTCGTGATAGATGTTACCGTGTAGTCTAATCCTTTATCCTTTGATGTCTTGATTAGACACAAGTCATGGAATGTGTCACACTTGTATAGTCTAATCAGCGTTTCTTGATTCCTGAGTAGACTAATTAAACAAATAAAATCAATATCTCATATTGACTTATTCGAGCATGGCCATGCATTTCTTAGTCTCACTCTATCAAAGGGCCCAAGACATCACTCTTGTTATATAAGAGGGATAAATCCTATCTTGATAACTCAACATCCCTCTACATAGATCAAGGCATACCCAATTACTACCTTTATAGTCCATCCTGTTACGAATGACATCTAGCAGCATTAAAGTATGCAATTCTCTATGTTGGGATCTCTGATGATCTCAAGTCAAAGGATCACATACACCATCATCACTATGAGAATCGCTTATGACACTCATATAACAATCCATGTAGCGTTCTCATGGAGGGTCGATCCAGTACATAGTTCTCTAACATATACCTATGTGATGACTTGATATCCTATATCCATGACAATGGTCATCAGTCAACCACATACTAGTCTTATCGTACATTGTTATCCTTGTTCACAATAATACTTGACTAGGGATATTTTAAGAATAGTGTGTTATTACTATTCTAAGGACATTATCATATAAGATTACATTACGCAGTTATAAGACAAATATAATAATGAGCTATAATAAAATGTCATGATACATAAAAAAAATGCCAAAGTCAATCATCTAATGAATGGTTCTAAGGGCATAATCCAACAATTCCAATATTTGACACCAAAAGATGTGATATAGCAAGGAACCATCACTCCCAAGACAAGCTGTTGAATCCTCAAAATGTGGCTAAGTTAGTATGGTTGGATGAAATTAAGAAAACAAACACGAAACCCTTGAATTCTATATTTAGAGAAGCAAATTGAATTCCCATCTTACGTAGAACGAGTTGGAAGATTCTTCACTCTCACGAGGCAAATCAGTAAAGAATGTGACATGCCTTAATAGCAGAATTGTTAAGAACTGCATGCCAAGAAGTAAAAATGTAATGTTGGTTTTGCATATGACAAGAGCAGAGTTTAATGTACTGGATCATATTCATATGCAAGCAATGTAATGTAATTGCAATTAATATAAAACTTAATGTACTTACAATTAAAATTGCTTTCCCTTGCTCCATTTTCATTGCCATGAGTTTCTTTGTTGCATTCATCAAATTCAGCCTCCAAAAGGTGCTCTACTCCTTCTGAAGTAAGCTCAGTTGATTGAAGTTCTCTTAGAATACCAGGAACTGTCAAACCCCCACTGTATGGTGGTTTAATCATAATGAGAAATGGTGATAAAAGGAACTATGAGATCCCACACAAATATAACATACATACAACAACTTTCCAACAAGTAAATGCCTACTTACAAGACTCTTCTTAGGAGAACAATCCATTGTATATAGAAGATATAAGATTAAACTTGCCTTAGGTTAGCCAGGGGATTCCCAGCGTGGCATGGTTCAGATAAGATGAGAGGAACCGAGTAACCAAGTTCATACTAGAGGTGGCAAACGGGCGGGTTCGGGCAGGTTTCGGTCCGGGTTTTTTCGGTTACAGGCTTTTTCGGTTACGGGTTTTCTCGGTTGCGGGTTTTTTCGGTCTCGGGTTTTCTCGGTTGCGGGTTTTTTCGATCTCGGGTTTTTTCGGTTGCAGGTTTTCTCGGTTTCGGGTTTTCTCGGTTGCGAGTTTTCTCAGTTTCGGTCCGGTTTTGGGTTCGGTCCGGTTTTAATCGGGCGGGCTTAGCGGGCTTAGTCAAATTATTTTAAAATTTTATAAATTATAAATATTTTATAATTTTGAATGTAATAATTAATTTAATTTTATATAGTTAAATAAAAATATAATAGAAATGCTAAATTAAAGTTAAAATTTAATAAATGAGAATTGTATAATATATATATTGAGAAATTTGGTTGGGATGATTTTGAAAACATTGGGAGTGGACCAATGAAGAATATAGTTATCTACAATAATAAAAGAGAACATATCATCTATAATTATTACATTATAATTAATTAATCAAAATTTAAAGTCACGTGAGATCTATCAAAATAATATATAAAGTTCGCACTTGTAAATGATGGACCAGTACATAATTTTTAATTATAATTGATTAATTATCGTAAAAAGAATTACAAGTAAAATACTCGAAGACGTAAAAGACATTGAAAAAGTTTTAAATCTTGCATTGCATTTGCAAGAAATGAAAGCACTTCTGCTATTGTAAACTTTTGCCTTGGAAGCATCTGGATTTCTGTACTAATTAATTTTTTTGTCCACAAACTCCAATTACTAAAAATCATTTTTGAATTGCCAACAACCTCTTGGCCTAGTGGTTAAAGATGAGTTGTGGCATATTATAAGTTTTGAGTTTGAATCCAACACCCCCATCTAGAGCTGTTAGTGGGCCGAACCGGGCCGGTTCTCACCGGTTCCGGCTGACTAACAACTTAAACCGGTTCGAACCGGTAGTGGACCGATCCAAGCCGGGCCGGTTCGCATTATTTTTACTTGCGAACCGACCCGGTTCATGGACCGGTTCGTTATTAAACCGGACCGAACTGGTTTAAACCGGTTCGGTCCTTTTTTAATTTAAATTTTTTATTTTTTAAAATTTATATTAATTTATTTTAATAAAAATAATATATTTAATATATTTTTATAATTTAATCTAACAAATTTATTTTTATAATAAATAATGTTAATAGTTTAATTTAACAACAATTTATTATAAAGTTATTATAATTTATTTAATTAATGTAACAATAATGTAAAAATAAATTACTATAAAATTATGTAATAAAACTATTGTTATAATAAAATAAAATTATATTATGAATATGATATTATAATAAAATTATTATGATAAAAAAATGAAATTTAGAGAATAAAATGATAATATTATAAATTTGAAATAAGAGAATTTAAGTGAATTTGAGAGAGTTTGAGTGATTATTGAGAGAGTATAAGTGAGTATTAAAAAAATAAGAGTGGATGAGTGTTTAGATTTGAGAGAAAATATGAAAAAAAAATTAAAAAAATGAAAGAAAATAAATTGATATTTATGGAGGAAAAATGAAAATTTAAAATAATTTTAAAAAATAAATTTAAAAAAAAAAGGGAGGGAAACGCTCCCTCCCTTACAATTTACAAAGTTGATGGGCAACGACCCATCAACATAGGACATGCCTGCCACTGCATGCGCAGTGGCAGGCTGCTTTTTTTTTTTTAATTTTTGTTGAACCGGACCGGTTCAACTTGAATCGGTCCGGTTCGTAACCGGGCCCAGTTCAGAATTAGTTGAATCAGTCCAGTCTAGTATGGGTCGGTTCGGAATCGGTACTGTATCGGTTTGGTTTTTGGGCCGGATTAATCCGATCCTGTTGTGAGCCGGGTCGGGTCAACCCGGCCCAATAACCACCTCTACCCCCATCTTCAGTTATTTAATATTTCCCTTGTAATAAAAAAAAATCATCTTTGAATTTCGATTATAATTAAAACGATTATAATAGACATTACTTTATATTAGACTTAATAATTCTTATATTATATATATATATATTTTGTATTCGTATTGCATCAAATATATTTGTATCATATAAAATATAAAAATTATTGTATTAAAATTTATATTGATATACCAAACACAATTTTTTTTCTAATTTTTATCAAAATTTGATCTAATGTCATGTTCATTTTTTTTATTATCATATCTACATTGCATGACAGTATATTGAGATAAAGATATTTCAAAGTTTGCTTTTGATGTTTTTTCATGTGATTCTCAAGGGAGGGAAAAGGCATATTCCTAAAGAATTTGAAATTTTTTGGTAATGTGAGAAAAGCTTGTTTGGAGGGAATTGAAAAATGACAATCAAACAGATCTCCTTTCACATGAAACTCTCATAAATAAAATATTATTATTCATTATTTTTAATTTCTTTTGTTGTTTTGACTAAATTTATATAAATATAAATTTTTACATTTTAATGTTTTTATTAATTGATAATTATTATTTATTTTTTTTAATTTCCTGTGATATTTACATTTGTTATAAAATATATAATTATATATTAATAATTATATAAAAATTTATTTTTTAAATGAGCCAAATATATATAGTAAAACTAAAAGAAAGTGAAAATCCAAAAGTATTATCTATACAAATAAATAACTAACAAATTATAAAAAAATCACACTAAACAATTAAACATTTATATAAATAGCTTTATACTCTTAACAATAACTTATTGAGTCATTGTTTTTTTTTTTTGGGTCAATATTGGGTCATTGGAATTTAGATACTCTTAGTTCAATAAATTTTTTTTTTACTTTGTTTAATTAGCTTTTTTAATAATTATATTATATTTTTAATAAAGTTCTAAATTTTTAAGAATCTTTTTTACATTTATTTTGTCTTTTAACTACCAACATAATTAGTTATTAAATTAAATTTAACTGCATAACTAGTTAACTAATTCTTCAATTATAGTGTTGAATAAAATTATAGTATACATTAAAAAAATAATTAATATTATGAATAATTGGTCAATTAATTATCTCAATTTTATATTTATTTTTTTTTTAGTTTATATATAAATCATAATATAACATTATTTTTATTAAATATGATCATACTCAAACACATTAATTAATCAAATATCTCATTAAAAATTTAGAACGTTAAATTAAACAAGTTATATACATCAATTAACATTATATTATAAATAATAACATTTGATATAATGTACCAAAAAAAAACATTTGATATAATGATGTAAATGGGTAATATATAATCAGGTACCCGACACTACCCGACTCTATAATCGAATAATTATGAGTTCGGATAGTGTTCTTATTACCCGTATCGGATTCGGGTAGTACCCTTAGGGTATGCTATACTCGATTAACTTTTGATCAAGTAGTATCTGGTACCTGAATTTGTTCATCAATTATATGAAAGTAATCAAAATTATATGCTTGTACAAAGATTTGAACCATAGCCTCTTATATTTATTGTTATATGTTTAACCACGTGAGCTAGATTGAGAATTTGTTATATTTGTTGTAAATTTTATTTTTATTTTAACACAACTTGCAATTTAAAATTTAATGAAACATTGTTCGCCAAAAAAATAGTTTACTGAATAATAATAATAATAATAATAATAATAATAATAATAATAATAATAATAATAATAATAATAATAATAATAATAATAATAATAATTTATTCTTAAGATAATAAGATTTTTAAAATTTTAGACATAAAGTACTAAAATTAAATTAATAGAAATTTCATAATATGTTAAGATACAATTCTTAAGATATTGATAATTTAACATATATGACATTTTATTATAATGTAAATCTTAATATATATATATATAGTATATTATGTTTATTATTTTATTTGTAACTCATTATAATAAATTTAAAAAAAACACTTTTTTGACTAAAAAAGTAGTTGAGAAGATCAATATCTATTTAATCATCCAATATTATGATTATTAATTGATCAAATTAAACTAAATTACATGAATACATCATAAGAGATTAAATGTTTGAAATTAAAAACAAGAGTATATTCTAAAAGCATGATAAGAAATTGGAATGAAAAATGTATGAAATTAAAACTATAATATGCTATGAGAGATTGTTTAATTTATTTTATATTACATGGTAAGAGATTATTATAATGAAACATACAAATCATTATGATAAGATAAACATATTAATAATCTATTTTATATAATTAAGAGCTTGTATAGTTGATTATATATTACATGATAAGATATTATTTTTAAAGTTATAATAACATACAAATCATTATGATAAGGCGTTATTTATTAACTATATTATGTATTTTATTTGCTATAAAAAAAACTATTCCAAATTGAGTACTAATTTTTTTTTTCATATTCACATTAACATAATAATATTAGATTAACATAATAATATTAGATATACACCAATTGATTGAATATCTAATTAAAATGTTAAATAATAGATATTACTAAATTAATTAATATAATGCTAGTTATTTAAATATAATTAATAATAATATTAACAAAGTATAAAAAATAAATTTTATTAAAATTACCACTTACATAGTAATACAACTCTAATATATTATTAAATTACACTTTAATTTACTATTAGAATTATTTTTTTTATCCACACTTTAATTTTACATTTAATAGATAATAAATAAATTATTTTTAATAAATACTTAATTCTATCAAAATAATACTTACACACTAAGAGATTACATAATTTATTCTTAAAAGATTATTATAATATAATATACAAATCATTATTATAAGATACCAAATTAGTTTATTCATGTATAAGATTATTATAATATAATAAATAATTAATTATCACTAGCTTGATTTTTTAATATCTTTTGTTTTAAGGCTTAAAAATAAAATTACCACTATAATTTTCTCTTTTAATGATACCCAAGTATAAAAAAATTGTACTTGTATTGTTTAATTTAATTACTTAACTTTTTCTAATTTTAAAAACTTTGAATTTTAATTTTAAGATTATGTGTTTTTTAATCGAAATTTAATATCTTTCTATTCTTGAAACTTTAAGAAAATATAGTTTAAATTTAATTTTATTAAAAATATTTTTAATGTGTTGCACAAAATATCAAATTCAAAGTTTCAAACAAATATTGAAATTATATAATTTTTATATATTTGATTTATTATTGTATTAAAATTAAAATTTTATAATAAATAAAAATAAGAAAATGTTAAAATGAATTTTATAATAAAATCAAATGTCAAATTAATAATATATTTATTATTATAAATGCAATAAGGATAATATTAAAGATTATTTGATATTATATATTATATCATATATTATGGTGTTTTAAATTAATTTAATTTAATTAAAAAGATTCAATATTTATTATGCTAGTAATATATAATTGATAAAATTGTATAATAAATAATAATTGTTTTCAAAATTTTAAACTTTTTAATTAAAAAAGTGTATCAATTATTTATTTATTTTTAAATAATAATTATAAAATTATAATTCGGGTTTTCTCGAGTTATAAATTCGGTTTTTTCGGTTTTCGGTTCGGGTCGGTCTCGGTTTCGGATCGTATCGGGCTCGGGGTAATGTCGGGTTCGGGTTGTGTCGGGTTCGGGTTTTTTCGGTTTCGAGTTTTTTCGGTTCCGGGCTTTTTCGATTACAGGCTTTTTCGGTTACGGGCCTTTGACTTTTTTGGTCAATTCGGGGTGGTCCCGGTTCGGTCTCGGGCGGATTCGGGCGGGTTTTCGGGCTCGGGCCAATTTTTGTCCCCTCTAGTTCATACCTCTGCTCAAAATAAGATTTACTATGTAGCTTATTCGTAATTGTTCAATTTTGTTTCAGTGAAACAAATTGGAAATCAACAAGGGAGTGTAAATAGTACCTGATGGCAGATTTCACAAACTATGTTTCCTTTCTTTTTGCACCATATCTGAACGCATGCTTTATGAGCAAACTGTTGGGGAGGACAAAAAAAGAAAAAGATCAAGCATGTTTATGTTTCAGAACTGAAACATGAACAACAAGATGCTTGAAACTTAACCTAGTACTTGAAAAACAGAATTAATGTGACATTGGATGTATGAAACACTTGAAAATATTTTTGTAATTTGTTCCTTCAATGCAAGAAAAAGGCATTGTCATTTAATTTAATTTGGAGCCTCTTTTATATCATCTTGTCAACTATTGTGACTTTTGGTCTCTTTACAAACACATGCAAAAGAAGTACGCTATGTTGTATAAAGAAAGGCTGGCTTTTGAGATCTGATACGAAATAGACAAAACTTTAATTGAAAATTTTTTTCTTAACCTTCTTAAGGAATGAAATCCACAACAGGAAAAATTATATGTTTATATACAGTCAATCACTAATATTAATTTCGGTAAGTAATAATACATTTAATATCATGTTTTAGTTTTAAAATATACAAACACACATATATTTATAGAGAGGGATTTTTTTTTTGGTTTGGTGTTGAGATTTTTCAAACAAAAATGTATTTCTTAACAAGAAATTAAGTTACGCACAAGACAAAAACAATATTTATCATGTTTTAAGTTAAGTGCTTATATCAACTAACAAAAAAACCACTATAAAAGTACAGATTATAAATATTACAAAACACCCAAGACAAATTAAAATACTAAACTGAAGTCAAAAAAACATTAAACCTGAAGCTCGGAACAAACTCATTTGCTAGTTTCAAGCCATAAAACAAATCTAATTTGCACCTTAGTGTGTAGGTGTATAATATATTTGTCTCATCTCAAGGCACAAGGTACAAAGCACATTTTATAGGCTAATACTCATATTTATAGAGCTAAAACACTTGATCCTCAAAATTTTATATTCCTATTCTAATTCAATATTTATTCTAAATAAAATTAATTTCCACGTGGCTTTTTAATCAATACAATTTTATTGAAATCTAGGCTCACTGATGATAGAATTTGAGTCATTATTTAACATTCTGTAATATTTTCAAAAATATTTTCAGTTTTTATTTTGTCTTTTTGTTAATTTTAAAAGGAATCTCTTACATCAATTTGTGCAGTAGTACTTTCAGATTACAAAAAAATAGGTTTCTCTATATCAAACGGATTAATCTGAACAAATTCCAAACCTGAGTTTTGAATCAAGGAACCAAATGATGGTTATACATAATACCTTAATAGTTCCCTTACAAGCACAAGGGGCTTCCAACATGGTGATGAAATCCATATCATGGCAAATCCGGCATTCAGTTTTCACACCAAATTCTTCTTCTTCATCAAAGAACTCAAATTCATCCCTGCTCCACCCATTGCTCGCCTGAAACCATGGCAGCTTGCTAGGTTGCTCGCACATCGTCGACCAGCCTTTGATTCGTAATTGTAATTGTAATTGTAATTGAATTCGTATGTTTTTTCGGACTTTCATCTTTGGGCGTGCATTGTCAGCCAATGAGAGCGAGACTATAACTACCAATCGCACAGGATTCCTTCCTTAACAAGGAATTTAGAAAGTTCAAAGAAGAATTAAGAGGAGTTAGGTTCGCGAAATCTTGAATTTCTTTTGAAAATTATTTTACCTCAAAATTATTTTATTTAACAGATTTTTGAGAATATTTAGGTTCTTATATTTACCTATATTAGTGGAACATAAAATTTTTGTATTTGGTTGAAGGAAAGCAAGATTACTTAATTACTTATTTTACTATAATACCTTTTATATTATTAATTGATGTAGAGTAAATAACATTTGATAAAGATTATATTTAAATTAGGAAAATTATCCTATACACTGTCAGTGGAGTTTTTTAACTCTATAAGCAGAGTTAAGATGATGACATGTGTCCTATTTTATTTATTTTTTGTTTTCTTAATATTTTTAAAGGACACATGTCATCATCCTAACCCCGCTTGTGAAGTTAAAAAACTCCACTGACAGTGGATAGGATAATAATTTTTTAAATTAATTACTTATTTATTTAAGATACTCATTTATTTATTTATATATTTATTTAGTCCCTTTGTTTATAAGGTTTTTATTATGTAAATTATTTTGATTTGACAAATTATTACTATATTAAATTGATTTTGATTTATCAAAAATCATAAGGTCCATCTTATTATTGGTCCATTTGATTTTAAATCCATTTTTCTCTTACATGTCAATTCATCAAAATAAAATAAAAACAATGACACTTTAAATTTAAGTGACCACAACATTTATTGATACCAATTTAGTTAAAAAATGTTTCTTTGATACTTGCAAACTTGTAAATTATTATTAAACTGTTATTATTAAACCTGATCATAGGCCGGGTTCGAATTGGGCTTGGAGATGAGATTAATAGATTTTATGTTTGCTCAAACCTAGCCTAGCTTGATATTCAGGCTTGAGTTTTCTGTCCAGGTTTGTCTAAATAATAATAAATAAATTGAGACCGCTCAAATAAATCAATTTTTTTCAACAAAAAATATTTTTGATTCTACTATTTTTTTTAATTAGACCGTTTAGTATGAGTTTCTTTAATTGTTAGTAAGTTGATATATTTAATGAGTTTAACGGATTTTGTTGATTGAGCTCAATTTTATTGGGTTTAATTGATTTAAGACATATTAGGAAACTTTTATATAAATATATATTTATATATTGGATGGCAGAGCTGCGTTTGGGCTTTTAAAGGTGAGTTCAAGGCTCGACCTAAATTTTGATAAGGTCTATTTTGTTTATCTTTATTTGTTTTAATGGATTTAATATTTTGTTCACATATGATCAAATATCGGGTTACCTCCGCTTGGATAATCTAATTTTTGAGTAGGTCTAGTTATTACGTGTCTTCTCATTTAACATATTAATTGATCAATTAGTTTAAATATATCTAATAAAATATGTGAGAATTTTAATTTTATTAATGAAACCCTGGTTGATAATGCATGTCTATCTGAGATAATTTTTCTTAATACGCAAATGTAATTTATTGGAATTATGGTTTTCCATAGTATGAATAGTATGAAGTAATTAACTAATGCATCTTTTTCCTTAAAATAAGAATAATTCAAACTTTAATTTGAGAGAGGAACTTCCCTCTAGTCCCTTTTTTGGGTAAGTGCACCTTTTTTACCAGTTAATTAGCCCATAATAATAGTAATTTTATAAAAGCGCAACATGCAATTTACTAATAAAGGTGCATATTATTTTTTTTTAGTTAGAGAGTTGGTTAGAAATTGCATTAGTATTTAAGTTTACCAAACTCATTTTGCACACAAATTCATATGTAAAAATTGCAGAACTTATATCAAACTTGCATTGTTAAAAGGAGATATAGTGAGAAAATGTTCGATGAAAATTATGTAATTGTGTAAAATTTTTGCCCGTGTCCTATTTTCGTCCATGAATTTTTTTTTTGTCGTAATTGAATTGAATGATATAAAATTAAAATACTACAAAATCGATAACATAAATGGATAACGTCTAAATATGGACAAATTTTAACTTTTGAGGCAATTATTATAGTAAAATCAAGTTATATAACACTATTATTTATTTCCTTTATTGCCAATACTCATAAAAAATTTCAAATTCCTTTTCCATTTAACAATTTGAAAGTGCATGATTCTGTTTACTTAATACTTTTTTATATCACATTCTTAAATTATGAGTCATAATTTTGATACAATAGATCTTATAATAATAAATTTTAATTTTTTTAATGTAGCCATTAAAAAATAAAAAATAATTGACACGTTCGAATTTTTTTCTTCAATTTAAATGTAATAAAAAAGTAACATAAAATAATTGATAAATGAGATTTATTTGTAAGGTGTATATTTTAAATTAAAACCCATTTACGGCCCAAGCAATATGTCTAAATCCATGTACTTTAATGAGAGCATGCAGCCATTTTTCTGAGGTCCATGTATAAAGGAATCATATGATAACCTTTCTTTCTCTTTTTGTTTGTGGCTATGAAAACGGACTTTGAAATTCTGATTCTTTGTTTGTTTCCCATCTTTTTTGATGTGAACTTCCGGCATATCAAACGATAGACTACTTTTCTTTCCGAACTCCATTTTGGCAAACAAGGAGTGTTGCAGTAACAGCGGCAGCAAGATTTCCTTCTTTCTTCAGTCTTCAGCATAATTTCATACATATAAATATGTGTGTATATATATATTACAACTACAATTACAGTACAAGAGCTTTTTTTTCAAGCTAAGTTCATATATAATCTAGTTTTCATGGTAGATAAAAAGGGTAGTGAGGATTTTCCTTGATGTTTGTTTTAATTATACAACGGATCAGGAACTCAAAGATCATTGAAAGGTTCTTTGTTTTAAACCTCTCCATCTTGGCTCCTCGTTCGACGAAGTTTGAGTGAAAAGGAATGCGGAGATATTGCATCCACCCGCTTGTCTGTCAACCGAATCAGACTGTAAGACCATGCCCCCATTAATGTTCCTGCCACTGGTCCAACCACATACACCCAAATTCCCTTGTAGTGAGCACTAGCAAGTGCTGGTCCTATGGTCCTGGCCGGGTTCATTGATCCACCTGATATCGGCCTGAAACATATATTCCTAGGCAACTTGTTAGTATTTTATGGCTTTTTGTGTGTGTGTGCATCTGATCATCTATTGAAGAATCAATGTCAACTTATCAAAAGCATCTTAAAGAAACAACTAGGACAGAATGAATCTGTCCCTTTGTAAGGTTACAGGATTCTTCTTAAAGGGTGCCCTTAAAGTCATGGTTAAAATCAGTATGTGAAAGACTCGTAAATGAAGAGTTGTAAAGTTTGCTTACCCAGCCAAGATTGAAGTTATGCAAACTGCAGAACCAACAGCTATGCCTGCTAGCTCTCCTATCTGTCAAGGTGGAAACATAAACACCGGAAAGATTTCATTACCACCTCAAAATCATATGACCAAATTGGATAATATTTGCAAAGAAAATGCCATGCACGATTCTATTTTAAAATTGTTCATTATTGTGTCGTAACGTGCCTTAATGATTAGCTCGTTCGTTTTGACAGTTAGAGATAAATAATACTATATCTTACAGCTTTGGTATCAGTGGCCACAGCTGAAGTGACAAACATCATGGAAAATGTGACAACTATTTCCATGACTAGAGCTTGGAAATCTGATCCTGAAGGTGATGTGATGCCAACATGTTTTATCGGATGCAATAATACACGAAGTGTGAATGATGCAGAGATTGCTCCTGTTAGTTGAGCTGCACCATAGAAAGGGACCTGCAACAAATTAAACCCACAAGGTTTGATTTTAATCTATTTTTTTAAATAATTAATGCAATTTGAACATAACTAATCATAATTGCTTCACAATTATTGACTCAAACACAATATTTGGGCTTTCATGATTGTTTCATTTTATAAAATGTTGTTTAAGAAAGTATAAATTAAAAGAAGTGACTAAAGAATATGTATTATATATTTTTCATTGTTCTTAGTATATTTTATAAGAAAGTTGCATTATTTTTATATTTAAACATATAATTTTTATTACTATTTATATTATGAATGATATCAAACCTTATCGTATAATTGAGCTATTGACTAATTTGTCCAAAAATTGTTTTCATTAATTAAGGGGTCGTTTGGAATTTTGTGTGTTTTGTGTTTTATGTTTTATGTTTTTGAAATTTTTATTTTGCTTTATTTTCATTTTGTTTTCAATTTATTAATTTTGAAAACATGTGTGGATAGCATAATTTTGTTGCCAATTTTTAACATTGGACATTAATGTGAGAAGGTGGCAAAAACTTGGTTATTGGAAGGGGGAACGGGTTCAAGTATTGCTAAAAGCAAAATGGTATGTTGTTTCTTATTTTTTACCATTTTTAATGGTTACTGTAGCCGCATGGATGAATAATACCCATGCGGTAACAGTAACAAAATTGTTTTCAAAACGTTGAAAACAACAATTTTGTGTTTTCACTTATTTTCAAAACAATCCAAAATATTTCATTTTGTTTTCACTTTTAGAAAATGAAAACATACTAACCAAACACACTTTAAGTCCAGTTTTAGAAACTACTAAAAATAAAAACATTCCCAAACAACCTCTAAGCTACTCAAAAGATTGGTTCCAACCACATTTATTTAAAAAAATTTTTGAAATAAATAAATAATTCAAATAATCTATTATTAGAGTATACTAAAGATAATTATTAATAAATTAAGAGATGTAGCATAATCCTAATCCACTTGTAAAATAGAAAAACTTTATCAAAGGTATATGTAATAATTATCCATATACTAATCATGTGGTTAATAATTACTTGGGTGTTCAATTGTTAGTGCATTGAGAATAAATGTCAAATAAAGTTTATTCGGCCGTATTTATTCCATCATTAATTCATGTATGTATTAATGGTCGATAAGTGAAGTTTGAGAGGAAACCACCAAAGTTGAATGGCTCAAATGGTCCAGAATATGAACCTGAGCTCGACCCCACGTCAATGTTTGCCCTGTGCTGTCAATATAATGGTCTATCGATGACACCTAACCATCTTTGTTGAATCGAAATCATTAAAAAAACAAAATAACAAAAAAGAAGAAGATCAAGATCATTGGATCATATTTGGACAGATCGAGGATTTTTATCAGTGGGGGCAAAAATTTCAACCAAAAATTAACACGTATAACAATTTTTTAATATAAAAAATATTTTTTTCTAAAAAAATATATCTGCATGGTTAAAATTAACTAAATGGTTCTTAACAAATGTAACTTAAATACTATCATACCATAGATAAATTATTTTTCGATTTACACGTAAACTCATACACACATATAAATATATATATATTAATTTTATACAATTTTACTTATAGAATTCTTAAATATAAATATATTATCTCAAATAATAAAAAATTACTATATCCAGTTTTATCATTTATTTTGAGTAAACAAATATATTTCACTTTTCATTTCTTATTTATTATAATATGGAGAATTAAAAAAAATCTATTTTCATATTTACAATGAAAACAAGAATGAAGACATAAATGTATTAAATAAAGTGATTTTTTATTTTATCAATTCACAATTTATATATTATTTCTAAGAACTTTGAAAGTATTTTATTTGTTTTCTTACAAAATTAATATATTCATACACGTTACAATAAAATTATATAGCACCTAATGTGTAAAATGTTTAATTATTAGATAAATAGTAAAAAGTTTTCGGTATAAAATTTAATATGAGGACAAATATATTAAAAATAATTTGAGTGGGGGCAAAAGCTTTAAAATTTTCAAATTTGTGAGATTTTTTTATAATAAACCTAAACAACTATACCATGTCAGTACGGGCAGCTGCCCCTACCGCCGTCCACCTAGATCCGTCCCTACCAATCATTGGCTTTGTTTGTCTAATGTTATTATTTATTGTCGTAGTTTCCTAAGCAAAAAACATTGGGATTTCAGGAACTAAAACATGTACGTACCTGTTTCCATGGAAAATGTCTGACAGCTGCAAATGCTAGAGTAACAGCTGGGTTCATGTGTGCACCAGAGACATGGCCAACTGCATAGATCATTACAGTTACAATAAGCCCCCCAGCAACTGAAGCTCCAAGCCTTGATATTTTGTGTTCATCAATGGAACTAATAGCAGCGGATCCACATGTCACAAACACCAACAAGTAGGTTGCTATGATCTCTGCAAACACCTGTTACATGTCACAATAAAGCTTTTATCAGAAGATGTTATATAAACAAAAGGAAAACCTATTTTTTCATGTAAAATGTAATTTAGACTTGGTTGGAAGTTGAGAGACTTGAAAAAGGAAAACTGTTTTACCTTTCTTGGAAAATCAGGTTGAAATGATTTGCTATTTTGGGGTGTTGGATTTTGATCCGGTGAGGCAAGATCATTCGGATGAACAGCTGCAAGATCATTTGGATGATCAGCTGTAGCCATCGTTGAAGGACTGACAGAAAGATAGATGCACTGAGAAGTTGAAAGACGAAAGGGATAGAATGAGATTAATCCAATCCAAGGGAATACCAACTTAATCTCAATGCTCAAATTCCATCATCTCTTGCCCTTTTATGACGTTTCTGGCCCTTTATAACGTTTCTGGCCTATCTTATCTACCTGTTGGACTGAAAGCATAGAATATCATTTAAAACTAAGCATTACATACATACCGGTCCGTGGTTCTATTATTGGTTAAGGGTCCATAGTTTCAATTTCAAGTTGAAACTTGAAAAATCAATAAATCATGCTATATAATATATATTTATATATAAATCATGCCACATATATATATATATTAAAATAAGTATATATATACATAGTGACGGATCTTGACCTTTAAGTTTGAGGGGGCCAATTATTATTATTATTATTATTATTATTATTATTATTATTTGTTCATATGTGATATGAGGGGAATGAAAATTCAAATCTTGAATTTAATCCTTTTAAGTGGAGATAACAACCGTTAGGTTAAGTTTTTGTTATTAGGGCTAATTAAAAATTTAAAACAATATTTCTTTTTCATTTGAGTTCGGTCATTATGTTTTAATAACATAAGACATATATACAAGTAATATACTAATAAAAATAAAAAAACTTATAAAATTATAAATGTTAATAATTCATAAAGAAAAAGTATAAAGAAATAAATTATATCAAATATATAATCTCATCTAAAATTGTGAGTGGTATTCTTTTGAAGAAACAAAATCTTCAAAAATTAAATCTAAACTAAGGGTCTGTTTTGTTGAAGTATTTCATTTTTCAGAAATTGTTTTCTTCATTTTCCTGTTACATGTCACATATAAATTTTTATCAGACGATCTTAGATATACAAAAGGAAAACCTATTTTTTCATGTAAAATGTAATTTAGACTTGGTTGAAAGTTGACAGACTTGAAAAAGGAAAACTGTTTTACCTTTCTTGGAAAATCAGGAGGGAAGTGTTGTTGAAATGATTTGCTATTTTGGGGTGTTGGATTTTGATCCAATGAGGCAAGATCATTTGGATGATCAGCTGTAGCCATTGTTGAAGGACTAACAGAAAGATAGATGGACTGAGAAGTTGAAAGATGGAAGGGATAGAATGAGATTGATCCAATCCAAGGGAATACCATCTTAATCTCAATGCTCAAATTACATCATCTCTTGCCCTTTTATAGTGTTTCTGGCCTATCTTACTTACCTGTTGGACTGAAAGCATAGGATATGTTTTAAAAGTAAGCATTATATACCTACCGGTCCATGGTTCTATTATTGGTTAAGGGTCCATATTTTCAATTTCAAGTTGAAACTTGAAAATCAATAAATCATGCTATATATATATATGTTTATATATAAATCATGCCATATATATATATATATATATATATATATATATATATATATATATATATATTAAAACAAGTATATATATAGTCGGAAAACGTAGATAGTCGATCAGTTCGGAGAATGCCTACTTTCCACTATACAGATTTCACTTTAATATTTCGTTTGATTTAATATGGCAACATGGTGCTAAGTTGTTAACAGGCACGATCAGCAGGCAAGGATCTCTTCCATCTTTCTTGTCTGCCAACTGACAGGTTCATATTGTGAAGATATTAATGGAGAGGAATACAGAAATTAATGTTTGTAAGAAAACTAAAGGATCTAGATGGAACTTACCTTTTTTTAATTTAAGTAAAATAAATAAAGGGAATATTAATGCATGCTTATACATATGGTTCAATATGATATATAATTATAGAAATATTTTTGATAATTAATTATGAGGGATAGAAGCGATTTAATCTTTGATTAATCAAATGTGTCCCATTCACTCTTGAAGTTGAAAAAAATTTTCCATGTTCTTATTTTATTGATACAATTAAGAAAGAGAATGGGAAAACAAAAAAAAAAGAATAATTTATATTAGAATGATTCTAAAAAGTAGGTGATTTAAGCATTATTAAAATAATGACAGCTTGTAATTTTTTAAAAATATGTAATAATTATCTTATACTCATCCTCACAAAATCAAATCTATTATGTTAATTTACTCAATAATCAACTCTAATTAAATCAATTTACTCACCTAGGGTTCCAGAGAGAAGGGGAGGAAGGCGAGGATGCTGTTTGTCAACGATTTCCTCGGATTTCCAGAAGTCTTAGAAAGAACTTGTTCGATCTCATTCTTTCTTCTCCAACTAATCCTTCACATATTTTTCCTTTTATTTTTTAATATTTTTTAATTTTTAAAAAAATTAATTGAAATTAAATTGAGTTAGAGATATTTTTTTTCTGCCAACTTATTGAGTTGGAAAGTTGATTTGTTGAAGATGAGCATAAAATTATCATTACATATCTTTAAAAAATTTTAAGTTTTTATTATTTTATTGCTGCCAAATATTGGATTTTAAATAGGACTCGAGAATGGCTAGCCTGTGAATGCTTTTTGATCCATCGGTTGAAGTTGGGCCTAACTTTAAACCCCTCACCATGAGAAACTTGTTTATTTAATGCTACAAGATGTAGCAAGTTGTTATGTTTTAAACTGTATCTGTATTTGCAATAATTTAAATATATGCTTATTGCAACATAAAATTTTTATGTTACAATTTTCTTTTACAGAACATAAATTGTTGCTAGACGTTGAAAAATATTTGCATTAGTTATCCAGTATGTTTATTTGCAGAGTATAGTTTAGAATAACTTCTTACAATATTTCACAACGTTAATTAAATTATTCAAAAGCTATTTTGCTGTTAAATATAAATTTCTTTGCAGTATTTGGGACTAGATCAGTTCATGAATTAAATCCCAAGGTCCAATCAAATTTTAGAAATGTTTGGATAAAAATACAAGGCCCAAAGATATAATTTGATCACAAAATAAAACTCTATCAAAATGTCGGACCAAACGTGAATTTTGTTCTTTGATTTTTGTTTTCTGAAAACTAAACCCTACTCAACCCAATCCGAAATTGTTTATATATTAATGAAACTCTTATTTCAATCTCTGAGTGAATTTGAATGCTTATGAATCATTTTAGAGAAAGTTAATATTCATATATTTAGGAGTCAAGATTAAATGAATGGACTTGATTCCTACACGTGCAAACAGTGAACATAATGGTTAAATATTTAAACAAAGCATCTAAAATAAATTAAAGAAGGGAGAAGCTGATTAAAATATGAAAAAGGGTACCTGCGTGCAAAACAACTTTATCCTTTTCACTTTTTTTTCCTTTTCTTTGCTTGCGTAGCCGGCAGCTCCTTGCCAGCCGTCGCACCTTTGGTCAGTCTTTCAGTCACCTCTGGCCGGCGAACCTCTATTGAAACCTTTCTTTGTCGCCTGCGCAGAATACCCAAAAAACTCCCACAATCTTAGTTCTGAAAGTTTGAAGCCTTTCTTCCAAAGCTTTCTTTTCTTTATTTTTTTCGTTTCATAATATACTTGCTTTGAACTGTGCTTGTGTTTTTACTTTCTTCGCTATTATTATATTTTGGTTTTCACTTTCGGGAGATAATGATTGTACTTGCCCAAAATGGGCCCGATCGAGTCAAATCAGGAATTTTACATTACAATATATGTAAAAAAATGATTGGAGCTGAAAATGAAACATGAATAATCGGATCATTTTTAACATGACTCGGTGTCGCCTATGATTAACCATGGATCGTACGAATGAAGTTAAGGCCATGTATTGTGTTTCTTTTTTTTGGTGGAAAGGCTATTATGTTTGTGGTATATAATAATGTCTTGAAATTCATTGAGTGCATGTAGGAAAAAAACCAAAAGGCGTCTTTATAATTATCAAATGAACAAAGAACAAGCAGTGAGAGTATCAAATTGAAAATCAGGGAAAATTTAAGCTCCATTATTTGATTTAATGGTAGTTGATTTGATGATTGATTTTTTTTTCTCTACAAATCTGAATCTGAATCTTCATGTTTCCAATTTTGAAAAAGAAAGTAATGGGATAAGTTTTTTACCTTAATTAATCTATCTCCACTTAAAACCTTTGATTATTAAAGTTAGTATTTGCGTTGAGTAATTGCCTAATTTGGAAATAAAAGGAACGAGAGGTTATTATTAGAGTGGAGATAATAAGCCTAAAGTAATTTTTTTTTAACCAGATAAACCTTAAATTAGGAGCAATTTGAGTACATAAATATAAGAATCATTAACCAATATTGCAATACACTAATAGTGGAGTTTATAGATTTCACAAGTAAGATTAAAATGGTGATAGATCTATCATTTTTTTATTTTTTTATATGTCTTAAATGTTATGTGTTATCATCTTTATTTTATTTGTGGAATCTAAAAATTTGACTACAGTATATATATATTTTTTAAAAGCTAAGTTTTATTGAATGGGCTAGAAGCAAAGTCCAACCAAAATGAAGAGTCAACAAACATGGCTGCTTACTACAGCAAAACAAATAGAAAAAAATGACTCTAAGGGGCTTTACAGCAAACACCTAGGAAGCACTTTAAACGACTGACTAAATGTTCAAGCTTTAAGGCCAAACAACCCCAGAAAATAGAGGAAGTAACACCAATTAGCAAATTAGCCACAAAAGACGTAGAAGCATAATAAAAAGGAAATCATGCTAAATCGTTAGAACCAAACTCCTCCAACCGATTCACCCAACCAGAGAAGAGCAACCACAAATTCTTCAAGGGCCAAAAAAGAACAGAGCATACCATCTTGCCATTAGCATCCTCAATCCCAGCATGCCAATGACATATACTTCCATGAGAGCAAACCCGAGAATAATTTGGACAGAAGGACCATTGATCCATTAAGTACAAGAGAAAAACCGTACCAACATTCCATTCAGGACTTTCATCGAACTTCAGTGCCAACTGACTCCAAACGAGATGCTGAGACATTTGATTAGCCAGAACCAAAGCTACCACAAACAACAAACATTTATTCGATCTGACAATTCATTCCCAAATAGAAGACCAAGTCCCAACGATCAAAACCCAATTCAGAAAAATCCAACACACCTTGTGGAATCCCAAATCGGTGAGCCAGAGAATATCACAAAGTGATAGCAACTCTGAAAATCTCATACCTGGACATTGCACCCCCTAAGAAGACCAGGAATCTGCGATCGAGAAGCTTAGGGGAACGAGAACCCCTGAGGATGCTAGGTGACACCGACTGCTAGCAAAAACAACTCATAATCTGGTTGGGACAAATAAACAAACACAGACCCACCCGAAGTAGCCGAAGAACCAAGTTCGTGAAGCTAACAACAGAGCACAGAGCAAAACATGATGAATCAGTCAAGAATTCAATAGCAAAATCCACTTCTGCAAACTAATGCCACCATCAAAAGAAGGCAACAAACAACATCAAAGTTGAATAGTGGGGAAATGATCGAGCCAAAAAACAACATAGCACATAGTGGTCCAATTGCCTCAACTATTAATAACCAACAAGTTGTTAACTTTATTTACCCCCTGCTTTGCTAACCTGTCGGTGAACTCATTACTCTCCCTATAAATATGTTGTATTTGGAAGCCAATCATTAGTATTTTAAGATTCTCAATTTGAGAAAAAAATCTCCGTAATCTCCATGGGGCAGACTCTGGTCGCAACACCCAATTGACAGTGTTGGCTGAGTTGCTTTCAATGAGAAGAGTATGCGAAGACACCCACTTGGACTTAGAAAACAGAACAACTGCTTCTCTAGCTGCGAGAACCTTAGCCACATTGGAATCTTCAATTCCAATGGATTTAGAAAGCATGATTTTGACTTCCCCCAACTCATCTCTCAACACACCTCCTATGCTTGCGAGACTTGGTTTACCAATAGCGGCTCCATCTACATTAAATTTCAGAACACCAGCAGGGGGAGCTTGCCACTTGGATCCAGGTCTGAAATTACTCTTTAAATTAGGGACCTTGACTTGCATAGGAGATTGGAAGAAATTGACGAAAGTATTGGAACTTCTAGGCCATTTAGCCTTAAACCAAGTTGCCAACCTGAAGAGAATCACCTCCCTCAAGTGTTTGAAATCAGCTTCCTTCCCATTGAACAGTACATCATATCTAAACAACCAAGTAGACCAAACAATGGCAAAGAAAGCCATTTTCCATAACTTGTCGCATTTGCCAAGCTAAAAAAAAGAGAACAGGATCATTATGGCAAACATAGGTAACACCTTAGCACTTTCACCAGTAAGCCCAAACCTTCCATACAAGTAAAGAAGACATGGTTAACAATTTCCTCTTCCAATTCACAAAAAGCACACCTAGCACTATCTCTTTGCAGTAACCCCTTCTTAACAAGTTGTTCTTTGACAGCAATCTTTCCTTTAGCAGTTGCCATACAAAGATTTCGACTTTGGGAGGGGCCAACCCGACCAAATGTACTTTCAGGAATCAGACTTAACATTGTAGCTACTTGACACCACTTTGTAAAACTCTTTAACAACGTACTCACCGTTGGAAGACCTTTTCCAAATCAACATATCACTAAACTTAGGACATACACAATAATCGTTTATCAAATCCAGAAAATCATTCCATTGTTGTAACTCCCAATCGAATGGCCTCCTTCTCAATTGAATGTCCCATCTCCATATTGATGAACACCAAGAGCCAAATTAATTCACCTTCCTATCCTTTTTAACAGCTAATGCAAACATTCGAGGGAACATCCTTTTTAAAACAATGCCGTTAATCCATTCGTCCACCTATAAATTGATACTACAGCCATTACCAAGCACAAAGCCCAGATCGGTACTCACATATTGAGTGAGGCATTATTTGGTGAAAGGGGGCTGATGATATTTTTCCATACTCTGGACATTCTCCCGAACTGTCCACGATAAAGGACAAGATCTGAAGAACTCCCACCATACTTCCTCACTATAATAGACTTCCATAAGGCCTCTTGTTCCTTTCCAAACCTAAAAATCCATTTGTTTAATAATGCCCTGTTCCTAACTCCCAAATCAGTCAAGCCAAGACCACCATACTCCTTGAAGTTGCACATTGAATTCCAATCAACCCAGTATAGTTTCCTGCACGATGAAGAACTACTCCAAAGAAACCTTCTCTGAATTCTGTCGAGTCTCTCTTTAACCATAATAGGAATCTGCAGTAATGACATATAATACATCGGAAGACTTATTTATTAAATAATAATTCTACATAAAATAAGGTTTATTCCCCTTTTTGATCGAACATGATATTTTTTTTTATAAGCAATATATTTATTAATAAAAGGAATGTGGTAGTCCTAGGTTTGCCATTAAAGAAGGGCAACCGAAGTACAAAAGCCAACCGAACCAGAACATACAAAATAAACTAGACAAACAAACAGAACCGGAAATAAGTCGCTTGTGTTAGCCAAAAACAAAATCGAGAAAATAGAGTTCTACCACACAACAAACTTCTACCACGACGCTATGAAAATTCCTTCCTAGAGACCCTTGCTTTAGCCAATGAATCCGCAAAACTGTTAGCCTCTTTATAGATTTTAGACAGAGTGATCAAACCTATTGATTTCATTAGAATGTCAATTTCACAAAAAATGGGCCATAACTTCCATGCATATATGGAGCGGTTTCTACAGAAATAAGGAGCCTTTGATATGCCAAATTGTTAAAGGAATCAAGTTTGTCTTCTAAAGCAACAACTTTCACTTCAAGGGCCCCAAAGACTTCTTTTTTTAAGTTATTAAAGGCTCTCATCAGCATTGAGCATTCCTCTTCAAGAACTTTTAACAACTTTCGGTCATCAAACAAAAAATTTAAAGACTAAAATGGCTTTGGTCCCCAATTGACATTCTCTGATGAGAGAAATAGGACAATTGTCTAAGAGTTTCCAGTTAAGACCTCTTTGACATAAATCCTTGAAAGAGAGAGGCCAACCAAATGAGACAAGAAAGCGATCTAATATGCTTTTATGATTTTCATAACCGTACTATAAAAGTTCTTCCTAATGAAGGGAAGGTCAATTAAATGACAGCTATTAATACAATTGAAGTCTATAATGCCTGTGCCTTCTTGAGAGCATCCTGATCTTTCACACCAAGACACCACTGCTCATCATCATCAACTCTGAGTCTTTGTTCATCATCTTTGTTCTATTTATCAATAAAGGTGTTATTTGACAAATCTAGTTTTTCTTTCCTTCTTTGAAGTAAATTTAAAGATTGGGTTACTTTTGCAATTTTAGTGTAAAACAGATCAATCAAATAATCTTAATCTGGCTCAGCATTTATTAAGGTAGAAACAACATAGAAATGGCCAGTCATGGTCAGGGGAGTGTGGCAAATTATGTGAAAGAAACTTGTAAACACAAGTTGTATGCTTTCCATGCTAGGTCATTTTGCATCTTTGAATTAAAACCAGCAAAATGAAAACATCGTGCAACTTTGGATAGAGAGATAGAAAGCAAAAGGTTTCCTAAATTCTCTGCTCTACAGTTGCCCTAAATTAAAGGGTAGATTTATGCATCGACTTTGAATATGGAACATGAGGCTATCATTTATGTTTGCCTGTTAGAGCATTTAACTAGTAATTTTACTTATCTTTTGGCTACCATTATGTAGGCATTGTGGGGAAATTGGCTGTAAAATTGATTTGAACTTCTGAATTTGGCCAAAGTTATAGTATTGAATTTATTCATTTGCTTTCGTTGAAATCCTATCATCTTCTGAGCCAAGAGGTTAATTTAGTGTCGTAAATGTCTCTAAAAGCTATCTGATAAAATTTTCAGAAAAAAAAAGTTGTGTGACAAAAAAGAAAAATTACACAATTTTTTTCTTTGTTTTCTCAATTTGCATTATGAAACAAGAAAAAAACTATGCTGTCAATTTTTGTTTTTCAACATTGTTTCCATGGATCTAGAGCATGTGAGATCTGGATCTAAAACTTCAATTGTTCACATTATATAAATCCTAAAAGAGGCAATTTAAAGGCCTGCTAGAGCACTACAAGAAATTATACTTTCAGTGAAGGAATTTTTGAGACGGAAATTTCCGTCACAAGTTCATGCGGATTTGCAACGGATTTCCAACGGATTAGTGACGGAACAAAGAAAGTTTTAGCGACAAATTTAGTTACGGATTTTCTACGGAAAATCGTTGCAAATTTGCAATGGAATAAATTTTGTCACAAATTCCGAAACTAAAAAGGCGCGTGCAAATAGTGTTTATCCCGCCAAATTTTTCAATGGATTTTGAGACTGAATTTTCGTTGCAAATTCCGTCTCTAAAGTCTGAGACGGAATTTTGCAACGGAAAATTCCGTCTCAAAACCACATGTTGCTTTTTCTATTTTGTTGAGGTATTTTGAGACAGAATTTGAGACGAAAAATTCCGTCTCAAAACCTTTATATTCTTTTTTGTTATTTCTTGAAAGGGTTTGAGACGGAATTTTCCGTCTCAAATTCCGTCTCTAATATTTGAGACGGATTTTGGGACGGAAAATTCCGTCACAAAACCTTTCAAGAGATAAGAAAATGAATATAAAGGGTTCGAGACGGAATTTTCCGTCTCAAAATCCGTCTCTAATATTTGAGACGGATTTTGAGACGGAAAATTCCGTCTCAAACCCTTTCAAGAGATAAGAAAAGGAATATAAAGGGTTTGAGACGGAATTTTCCGTCTCAAACATTAGAGACGGATTTTGAGACGGAAAATTCCGTCTCAAACCCTTTATATTCCTTTTCTTATCTCTTGAAAGGGTTTGAGACGAAACAAAATCCGTCTCAAAATCCGTCTCAAACCCTTTCAAGAGATAAGAAAAGGAATATAAAGGGTTTGAGACGGATTTTGAGACGAAAAATTCCGTCTCAAACCCTTTATATTCATTTTTTTATCTCCTAAAAGGGTTTGAGACGGAATTTTCCGTCTCAAAATCCGTCTCTAATATTTGAGACGGATTTTGTGACGGAAAACTCCGTCTCAAACCCTTTATATTCCTTTTGTTCTCTTGAAAGGGTTTGAGACGGAATTTTCCGTCTCAAAACAAAAGGAATATAAAGGGTTTGAGACGGGTTTGAGACGGAGTTTTCCGTCACAAAATCCGTCTCAAATATTAGAGACGGATTTTGAGACGGAAAATTCCGTCTCAAACCCTTTTAGGAGATAAAAAAATGAATATAAAGGGTTTGAGACGGAATTTTCCGTCTCAAAATCCGTCTCTAATATTTGAGACGGAAAATTCCGTCTCAAACCCTTTCAAGAGAACAAAAGGAATATAAAGGTTTTGAGACGGAATTTTTCGTCTCAAAATCTGTCTCAAATATTAGAGACGGATTTTGAGACGGAAAATTCCGTCTCAAACTCTTTATATTCATTTTCTTATCTCTTGAAAGGGTTTGAGACGGAATTTTCCGTCTCAAAATCCGTCTCCAATATTTGAGACGGATTTTGAGACGGAAAATTCCGTCTCAAACCCTTTATATTCCTTTTCTTATCTCTTAAAGGGGTTTGAGACGGAAAATTCCGTCTCAAAATCCGTCTCTATGTCTCAAAAAAGCCTTAGATTTCTTTTTTTTATTTTTTTCGATTTTGAGACAGAATTTGCGACGGAAGTTCCGTCTCAAAACATTTAGATTTCTTTTTTTTTAAAAGATTTTGAGACAGAATTTGCAACAGAAATTTCGTCTCAAAATCTTCCAATAAATAAAAAATAAATATCTAAAAATTTTAAGACAAAATTTTCGTTACAAAATTTGTTTCAAAATTTAAAGACAGAATATAAACTAATATAGTAATATAAAATATAATATCATAATATTTTTTAGTTTAATGTTGTATAATAATTTTTAGAGTATATGAATTATAAATAATATCATTTAAATATAAAAAAAATTAAGTAAAATTTTTATATCCTAAATGAAATAATATTATTGAATTTATGTAAAAAATATATTAAAATTTTGAGACGGATTTTGCTACCACAAATCCGTCTCAAAATTTTTCTTCAATTCCCGCGCGTAGAATATACTTTACCGCCCCATTATCTTTACAGCCCCAAAATAGAAAAACAAGGAAATCAACCCTTCCTCACCCAACTCTCCCTCGTCCCTCACCCCGACTCTTCCTGCCAGCCACACCCACCCACCTCCGGTGCCGACGTTAGCGCAGCCTCCCTGCTTTTGTGATTGAACCCCAGCTCACTCTAAGTGGAATGGTCCAGAAACAACCTACTCATCGACAAACAAACAGATTACATTGGGCCACTTTATGTTAGCTAAAGTCTGATTCGCCTCTCAACTGCAACCGCCGGAGTCGTAGAATTTGAAAGTTATTGAATCGAAGCCTAGAAAAAGCTGGCATGGTTTTGTTCATCACTCCTCTCTTTCTCGACGCAATCCCCTTTTCAAAATCCCTAGCAAAAATCTCACATTTCCCAGAAAACTGATATTCCCCAAAACCCTAGCCTTGGCAATTGTGGAAAAACCCAGAAAAGATATGGAGATAAATAGGCGAGTAATGTGTCTAGAGAATGAGGAATTGGCAAGTTACTTGCTGCAAAAGAGGCAAGAGCTAGCAGATAAACCCAAAGGGATAAAGGAAAACACTGACATGACTCTTTCGAAGGCGTACAACAACATTTGCAAGGCTCAGCATCCCATCAAGACACTTAAAGATCTCAATGACATCAAGTATGCTCTTTTATTCTTCTTCTAATAATTTGTAATGCATTTGCATTTTTAAAGAAAGTAAAGTCGATCTCTTTGGGTTGTTTCTTTTTCCTGGTTTGGGTATTGGGTATATTTAAAATCAGGAATAAAAGTATTTGGTTTAGTTATTTGTATGATTCCAAGACCTGTTTTCTTTCTCATTTGTCCTTTTCTTTTCTTGGAATAATTTGGTTTATATTTGTGTAGAGAGATATTTGGGAAATGGATTCTGGTGCTTATGCGTGGCTATTTCGAAAGTGGTTCAGGAAGTTCTGAACCAGAAGACATAACTAGGAAGGGTACATGCAATTCTCCCTTTTTTGTGTGTGTGTGCATTGATCCACTTGAATTTTTCCAGTTTCTTCCTTTTCAACTCTTCTTTAATGCTTTTTTAGGTAAGAAAACCAAAGGAAACAGACGTTATTTGCCCCAAAAGAATTCTGTGGCATATGCATTGTTGATTACTTTGTACAGGTATTTATATCTTTTTATGTGAAATTGTTCTATCATATATATATTTTTTTCTATATAGATTTGAAGTATCAGATGGATGTGCATTGTCATTAGGAGACTGCAAATAGGAATGAATTTATGCATAAACAGGATCTTATTGATGCAGCTGAAGCAAGTGTACTTTCTTAAGCAGCAATTGTGTATGTTGATCCTATACATTTAACAGGGAATTTGCTTCTTAATACTTTTAGTATTTTGGAGTTTGATTGGTGGTTTAAAAACTGGAATTGTGCATTCTTAGGCCAGAGAAAGGAAAAGGGAAACCTACCCAATTAGGCAGAAAAAATCCATTGATGTTCCACTTGATTCTCTTGAAAGGGTATCCGCCAACTGAGTCACTTCTAAATGAAATTCCAGTTGATTTACAAAGATAATTATAGTTTCATATTCAAGTGTTAGTGTCTTAGACCACTAGGCATTATTACTTATCTGTGGGATTTACAGCATATAAAAATTTATGTTCAATCCTTGTGCTCCTGAACTCTCTAGTGTTGACTTCTTTTCTTCTGTTCTCTTGTTCTCTTTGAGGCTGTTTTTTTTTTCCTAATCTATTGATTTCCTTTCTGTAGTGTACTCGCATGGGATACTCTATGGAACAAGTTCTTTGTGCTTTTGCTGAAGTCTTTGAAACTTCCAAGAATAACAAGATATCTTCACTTTGGCCAGCGGTCTTGTGTCGTCTTCGAGAAGATCAAGTTTACGGTTAGTTATTGACTGTTTTAATATGACTTAACAAATAACATAGAGATATTCAAATATGTTTTTATGGGACCTCAATCATTGGGAAAAATTTTACCTTTTAAAAGAAAAGAAAAGAAGAAATGGCAGAGGAAAAAGAAAAGTGTTTTGATTAGATATATGGCATGTAATAAGTAGTTCTGCCTTATGATGTGCAGAACCTAAGGATGATAGTTTCCTGCAAAAGGATAGAAGAAAAGATCCCTTAAATTCAAACGTTTAGACTTATGGTAACATGCATCTGTTTTTTGAGTTTTGTAAAAAAAAAAAAGGAAGCAACGGTTGGTGACAGTAGCCGTTTGTTTTCTTGTTGCTTTTCTTGCTTCATATGTTTAGTTTAATTTTTATTTGTTTTTGTTGAGTTTTTTTTTCTAGTATTAATTCTGCACATTCAAAGTGCCTTAAAACTCAGTTTCTTGTTATTCAAATTGAACAAAATCGCAGTAGTTTTCTTTATATGCTCTGTTTTTCATCAAGTCACTGTTTCATTGCTTATTTCTTTTATTTCCTGCTCTAAATTTCTTTGAGTTTCTATTGAGAATTCAGGGTTGGATGTAGTTTTACTGTACAGCAGTGTTCTTTCTTATTCCACTTTAGATTTTACATTTTTCTTCTTTTCTTCTTCCTGCTCTGTTTTCGGTATTATATTTTTGTATCTTTTTTGGGACAACTTCAAAAAGTTGAAGAAACCATAACTTGCTGCTGTGTTCGACTTCTGAGCTTTGCTGGAAGTTTCTGGTGTTGCGGTTTTGGGTTCTGCATTCTACGTTGCAGGTTGTTGCTGGCAGTCTGAAGTTGAGGCGTTAGCCGAACAAGAACGTGACAGAGTTAGTGCGTGGCAACAGAAGCAGGAGGTGGCTAGATTGCAAAGCATGGTGGCTGTTGCATTGGCAATCAGTGGAGAAGGAGTTGTGCGGACAATGGCAGGTTGCTACAGCATGTGCGGGCAAACAAGAATTGGCATTGGTGCTGACTGTCCATATTTGCTAAGTTTTCAATTAAAAGTGTTGAGTTTGTTTGATTTTTACGATGAATTAGTTGTCTGATGATTTAGTCATTTTATTAAAGTAATTTACATTATTTTAGTTGGTTAGATTAAATTACTTTAATAGTTAAATATTTTATAACTCTTTAGTTTAGTCCGTAGGTATTTAGTTTAATTGATTTAGTTCATTTCGTTTAAATTAGATTTAAATAATGTTCGGGTAGTTTAGTTAATTAATTAATTTAAGTTTTATTTTTATTTTATTTTATTTTTTATTATTATTATTTTTTATTTCAAGCATTTTTAAATTTAGCGTGACTTTGTTTTGTTATTTACTTTCTTGAATTTAGTTTCATGTTCTCTACATTTTAATTTCTTTTATTTTATGCTTTCATTTTATTTTCTTACTTGTTATTATTAACTTGCAATAATTTTTTTTTATTGGCTTGATTAAATCTAAAGTGACCAATTTTAGTACTTAGCTAAAACAATTTAACTAATCCTCGTGGGAGCGATAATCTACTTATCACTTTATTACTTGTCGCGACCCGTGCACTTGTGGTATAGGTCTTAGAGCGCAACAAGTTTTTGTGATTCCTTAAATTTTCTTTTCACTGTTGGTGTTCAACATACGGAGTTTTAAATACTATGGGTGTTTCTGCTAATGATATGTGCATCAAACATACATAACTGCAAGTAAATTTACATGATCACTAGTTTCACCTGTTCTTGTGTAGATTATCCCTGTGCTTTGTGTTTCTATTTTCAAATATAAATTTAATTGGAGTTGGTGCAAGTTTTTGTCTATGCTTTTCAACTTAAGTTTGCCATCATTTTGCTATCATTTTTTCTTTCCATTTTGCAAGAGATCTAGACTTAAGAAGCTGATATATCTTGTGGAAGGTGACCCGAATTCTTCAGAAGCTGCTGAAAGCATCAAAATAGCGTAAGAATTTTTCTATATATAGATTTAGCGATCATTTTGCTTTCTACTAGGTTTTGACTACCTGCTTCTGGATTTTGTCTCTATTTTGTCTCTGTTATGGGGTCAACATTAAAGGCTTAGGTTTTTCAGTCACTTGTGGATGTGAGGATTTATCTGCTAACCATTAACCTGGTTCATATATGAGCACTTCCAATTATGTTGATATATTAGTTGAATACCCTTTTAAGTATAGAAGATTGAAGGTTTGTTTTAAGTGATTGACCTTGTTGGTAACATTTTGAATCATTTAATTGCAGGTACCGCAGGTGACTGAGGAGGTTGCCATAGCTGTTGTAGATTTGTACCCAACACTAGTATCTCTTGCCCATGCTTACTCTGTCCTTGTAAGTTCATTTTTTTCATGCTGAAACTAGGAACTTTATATGAGAAAATTAATGGTTAATCTGGCTAGGATTCTGTGATTCTGAGTTTAAGAAGTGGCATCACAAGTTAACAACGTAGTCATCCATCTGCATAAGATTAGTGATTTAGAACGGAGAATTCAGAGAAGGGTTTGGTGCTGGTGGATCATAAATGTTAATCATTTACTGTTGTAAAAAGGATAAAATTCAAAGAGGTAAAGGTGGTCTAGTTGCTGAGTTTTTTATGCTCAGGACAAATATATATATATATATATATATATTGAAATTGAATTGTTGCAAGATGATAATCGAGACTCACTGTCACCAGAAATTGAATTATCCAGCTCTTAGTTTGCATTGAAATAACTGACCAATTTCTCTAAAAATTTTGTTATGAACAAAGGTTTTGTATGGAAGTCCAGAATGCCATGACCTATGTTGTCATCGTCAAGCACTTTGTTCTAGCCTCTAAAGTTGTTTCGTCTGGAGCATCTTAATTTATTTTTATGTTTATCTTTAAGTTTCACTGACCTTGGTCCATTATTTGTGTTTGGAAAGGAGGGTGATGTATACGCGTAAGAGGAGATGCTTAGGAGTCAGAGTAATAACGTGGTAAGCTCAGTTGCTAGTAAGAATATTTTTTGGTTTGTTTGGGGTGACTGACCTAGGCAGATTTCTTATAAGTTGTAATCTTCTAAGTAAGAGTTGTCCCCATTGAAGCTTTCTATGAATGATTGTTTATTTGAAGTTCAATATTGTAAATAAGATAACTAATAAAACAAGGGATTAGATAAATGTAGTGAAAAAGTTGAAAAATCATCGCTATAAAAGATGAATGGATATTTTCTAAATATTTTGCATATTTTATTTGATTATGTACGGGTGTGAGTTGAATATATATTAATTGAATGAATTTTTGTTAAATCGTATTTAACAAAAAAATTTATTTTGTTTTAAGGAGTTTAATTGCTATTTTTTAGGTGTTTTATCCCCGAAGTGTCAATGAGTTGAAATATGAATTTGGGTTTTTGATTTCTTACCTTAGGAATGATTTTAGCTTATCTAAGGGCACAAAATATTGCTTAGAAGAAGAAGAAGAAAAATTTAAGATGAAGCCCAAAGGGTTAGCTGCTGCTCAGCTGCTGGTGCTCCAGCAGCTGCTGGTGCTCCACCAGCTGGCAACATCAGTTGCTGTCTGGTGCACCAGCAGTTGCTGTCCAGCAGCTAGTGGTGCAATTTCTTTTAAAATTTTTTTAATAATATGGAATAATTAAAATAAACATAATTTATTTTAATAATACGAGTATTATTGATTTAAAAACATTATTAGTGGATAGAACATGATCTTTATGGATGTTAAATGGATATTTTTATAGATATTTACCATTTTTATTTGATTATTTAAATATATATTAAATGTATTGATTTTTATTAAACTGGAGTATAAATAGATTCGAGTATGTTTTAGGCATTCATTTCTTGGAGTTGGATGCTAATGAGTCAACATTGCTTTGTAGACATTATTTTTCTTTTTATTTTATTTGAATGTTATATATACTTGCATTTATGAATTGGACATGATGTTTGGGATGTTGAATGGATATTTTCTATATATTTTGCATATTTTATTTGCTTATGTACGTGTGTTAGTAGAATATATATTAATTGTATGAATTTTTGTTAAATCATATTTAACAAAACAATTTATTTTGTTTTAGGTGTTCACTTTTTGAAGCAAAGACATTTTCATGAAGCCTTACGATGTTGTACGACTTTATCTTCATGCTTTCGTATTTCAACATAATATATATTTTCGAATTGAACATAATGTTTATGGATGTTGGTACATATTTTGTAGATATTAGATGTATATTTAAGGTTTTTGTTTGATTATGTATATATTAAATGTATAGATTTTTGTTGAATTATATATATTGTAAATTAATTGGATTCAATTTTAGGTGTACTTGGAAATTATATTTTAGCTTACAAATTAATTGTTTTTTTAATGAAATTCAACAATTTAAATAGCTATGAAATAACAATTTAAATGTTGATTTTTTTTGTCACAGTTTTGTGATGGAATTTGTTACAGAATTTTTGTTGCAAATTGTGATAATTTTTAACAGAAAGTAGTAATTTGCAACGGATTTTCCGTCACAAAATATAATTTTAATTTTTTTATATTGTTTTAATAATATATTTGTTGTGACGAAAAAATAGATTTACAGACAGAATTTTTAGTTACAAATTTTGTTGCAACATATTTGAGACGGAATTTTCTATTGAAATTTCGTCACAAACATTAAAATTCAATTTTTTTTTAGTTGAACAAATTAATTTTGTGACAGAAAATAGTTTTAAAGACGGAATTTTTGTGTCGGAATTTCCGTCACAAAAATTTGCAACGGAAAAATCGGTTGCAAAATCCGATGCAAAAAGCATATAAAAAAACAATTTTTTTTTGTTTCATTATATTTTTCTGACGGAAAAAAAAGATTTAGAAACGGATTTTGGTCGCAAATATCTGTCTCAAATTTGCAAAGGATTTGTAACGGAAAAAAAAAATTTCTGACCGAAAGACTTTTAGCTACTTAAAATTTGGAGACGGAATATTCCGTCTCAAATTCGTCGCTAATTACAATCAGTGACGGAAATTGAAAATTTGTGACGAAAATTCTGTCGCAAATTCCGTCTCTAATGCTCTATTTTTTTGTAGTGGAGGGGCCCTTGCAACAAGTCAACAACCTTGTCCTAATTGCCACATTAGCTTACTGTCTAGAAGTCCACAGTCTCACACCTCAACTGTTGAGTTGTGTAGATGAGTTCTTTGCTGTAGAGAGGAAACGTTGCAAACTAGTAGAATGGGGTGTGCCGGGAGGCGGCGGAGATGAAGACTGGAGCAGACACTAAAGAATGAGTGCAGCGGTAGGTGGCAGTAGAAGGTTGTGCAAGGCTGAGAACAAGGCTGAATAGAAAAAAGAGTATAGAGAGGACTTGAGAGAGTTTCTGGATTAGCTGATTTACCAAAAGTCTTTTCAATGATAACAAGAACCCCTATATATAGGAGTAGAGAATGGGAGTTATATATCTTTGGTATTAATAACGTAATAATGAGAATTGGCAGTTACAAAACATTAATGCTTTGTCTAATGGGAGTTACATTTTGGGAGAAAGTGTACTGAAAGAAATAGGGAAGAGCACTCAGACTTCAGAGAAAGGTTAAGAGAAGAACTTTTAACTATCTCCATATCTAATCCACCAAGCCAAACTCTCCAGGACATCCCAATAGTGAAGTTAACTCAAGAACCCTACCCTATTCCGGAGTTATCTTCACTTCTTCTTGAAAATGCTATTCTATAAATGAGTTGTTCTGTGAAGAGGTTGTTCTGTGAAGAGTTGTTATGAGAAGAGCTGTTCTGAGAAGAGCTATTATGTGAATGAGTTCTTCTAGAAGTAATGAGCTCTTTCTGATAAGAGGTTGTTCTTGTGAAGAAGCTCTTCTGAAAAAAAGTTATTCTTGTAAAGTATTTATTTTAAGAGGAGGTTGTCTTTCACTATAGTATGAAATAAATTTGAATAGTTTACGTTGTACCAAAAACAAAATTGAACAATTTATGTTAAATTTGCAAATAAATGCAATAAAATTGTAATACTTAATACATATTTCCAATTGGCAATAAAAATTCTTAATTGTCAGTCTAATTAAATAGTCAACATTTACGCAAAACCATCAATGCAATAAATTTTGAATAGTTTATGTTAAATTTTGCAACTAATAGATTGATGTATAATATTTATATAAATAAATGCAGTTAAATTTGTAATAACTAATATATATTTTCAAGAATATTTGATAAGCAATCTAATTATAAAATCCATCTATTTTTCCACTAATGGAGGTGCAACTTTTATAACAATAAATTGAGTCAATTGTAAGATATGTTTTAAGATATATTTGGTAATTATTATATTGCTTATGTGTCAAATGTAACTTATCCACATAGGAGTCCACATAATAAATATTTGATATGTAAGCATGTATCTTGTAATATAAATGATTCCATAGTTTCAAATTATGGAGAATTTATTATAAAATTCAAATAGTTAAGGGTAGAATTATTAAGTAAAATTGTAATACTTAATACATATTTTCAATTGACAGTTAGAATTATTAATTTTTAGTTTAATTAAATAATCAATATTTACGCAAAAGCATCAATGCAGTAAAGTTTATAATAATTAATACGTATTTTTAAAAATATTTGATTGGCAATCTAATTATGAAATCCATTTATTTTGCCACTAATGGAGGTGCAACTTTTATAACATTAAATAGAGTCAATTGTAGGATATGTTTTAAGATATATTTGGTAATGTTATAGAGCTTATGTGTCAAAATTGTAACTTATCCACATAAAAGTCCACATCATAAATATTTGACTTATAAGCATATACCTTGTAATATAATATATATATATATATATATATATATATATATATATATATATATATATGATCTGATGCACTATAAATATAAAAACCTTATGTAATTATATAAGGACACATTATTAATTAGTAAATTTAATAATTTTGTTTCTAAAAATTTTTTACTTTTTAAATTTATGAATTAATGATGTATTATGTTATGATTCATTGATAATTCATAAGATTTATATGTTATCAATGCATTAAATATAAATCATATTTTTAATTGTATGGTTTAGCTAGATATATATAAAAAATTGACAGTCAAAATTTAATGAGATAAAAAATAATTATAAAAGAAAAATAATAATATTAGATATAAAAAAAATATTATATATATAATACGAGTATCATTAGGTTCCTAATATGGTTGAATTCATTTTTACTTAACAGAGCATTTAACCTTCCAATGAATTTTGAAAAGAATATATTTTAAAGAGATCATATTTCATGCATTATAAATCTCAAACACTATTCAATAATAGTATGACACTTTATTTATTAATGAATTTAATAATATTTATTTTTAAAAGAGTTTCATTTTAAATTTTATGAATTAATGAAGTGATATGTTTTAATTAATTGATAGTGTAAGAAATTTCTACACTAACCTACAATAAATATAGATCTTATTTTAAAATGTATTGATTCAAAAATCTAATATTTATAATTGTATTGATTAGATTGATATATTTTACAAGATGAGGGATTCACTTATACTGATATAAAACTAATTTAGTTTTACACATTTTCAAATTTTTTTATACAATTTATATCTTTTTAATCCAGAGACGGACCCAAGATTTATAGTCAATGGAGGCAAATTATTAAGTAGTAATATTTATTTACACTATTTTATTTAAAACTATTATAATTTAAAATTAATTTTATTAACAAGTAATATCAAAAACACTTTTAGAATTATAAAATAATAAAATATTTATATAGAAATTGAAAACAAAAGTATAAAAGGTCATTGTATTATAAAAAAAAAAACTCTTTACTGGAATTTTTTTGACATTTTTTCATATATAATTGTTTTAAATAAATTTTTGGTCCAAAGTTCAAAGGGTTATTAAATTTACTTGTAAGATGTGATAATTAAATAAATTCTTTCTACAAAGTAATAAATTTGTCACATAACTTCAAAGAATAAAAAAAAATCAATAATTTCATAAAATATTGAATTTTTTATCATACTATCAAAATTAATCCAAATCAAGTATTTAAACAAAAAAATAAATTATCAAATAAGGTTTACCTAATTAAATTAAGATGAAAAAAATTATGAAAAATGTATATTTACTTTTTCTGATAAAAAACTTATTTCGACATTTACACTAAATTAATTAACATTTCTTCTTATATAAAATTTGTTTCTTTTATGTAGTTGTTTGATTCTTAACAAGTAATTCTTTTTTTTTAAATTATAGTTTTCTTTCTTTTTATAGTTTTCTTAAATTTTTGAAGCTAAATTCAACTATATTTACATTGTGAATCATTAATTTACTCAATTACTTTTTTTTGTTAATACATCTATATATTTTTAAATATTACTAAAGATCCATATTTAGATGTTCTTTTTATAATTTAGTGGAAGCAAAAAAAAAAAAATACAATTTTGGGTTTATTTTTACTTATTTTGTTTGAGATTTTGTGTGGGCAAAATACACATGTCATTAAAAATATGAATATATTCCTACTAAACCATATTTGTGATAATCGTAAATTTTTCATTTATTGGAAATTAGAAATATTGAAAATAAATATTGGAGAAATTAAATAAGAGGAAATAAATAAAATTTTGCGGGAACGGAATATTGGTAAAAATCCCGAGAATCGAGGAAGTGAAAGAATCGGGAAATTCGTATAAAGGAAGTTAAATTGGAAGTAAAAATAAAAATAATAGAGAGAGGAAAAGAATTAAATTGGATAAATTAAAATCCAAATTAAATAAGAAAAACGAGAAATAAAAATAAAATATGTTTATATAATTTCAAATTTTATATAAATGTATTTTATACAAATACGTATGTATTTAAAATACTATATAGTATATTAAAATACGTTGGTATATATATGGAAATATATACTATTTCATGAATTTAAATAATATATATATATAAACATAATATTTTATGTATATATAAATATATACATACATACATATATAAAGAAAATGTAAATGTTATTTTATATTAAAGTTTATAGGTATATATATTGTATTATAACATTTATGTAATTCTATATATATAAAGGTTATTTACTTTAAAGTATATAAATATACATATATACATATATATATATATATATATATATATATACTAGATATATATATTTTGTAATGTACAATATATATATAATTTATATATATTATATTGTATTACAGTATATATGAAATAATATTATATGTGTAACATATGGTAAATATTATATGTATAAATTATATGATATAGTATATAGCATATAGTAAAACATATACTAAATATAGAAAGAGGATAAAAACCAAAAGAGGAAATAAAACAGAAAAGAAAGGAGAGAATCGGGGGGAAATCCCGACCCTTCCCGGGCAGACCGCCGGTGGCGGAGGTGCCACCGCCGGTGAGGGAGAATGGAGAGGATGTCGTCGCCGGCCAAAGGAGAAGTCAAGGAAACCACCGGCAACGGAAGAAAGAAAGAAACGGAGGCAGAAAACGCGGCGGAAGCCGCGGAAAGAGAAAAACCATATTTGGCGGTGCCGGCCGATCCAGTCACCGCCACTGCCACCGAAGCTTCACCGGAGGAAGAGGAAGCCAATGGAGGCCACCGGAGGCGCAATGGACGGCGAAGGAACGCCGACGAAGAGGAAGAAGAAACCGAGGAAAAACCGCCTCGATCCGTCGCCGTGCCGCCGATCCAGGGCAAACGGAGGGCGCCGACAAGTTCGTCGTGTAGCCGGCCAACTGAGGGACGCCTGAACCGCCGGAGAGCCGGCCGCCGGCGAGGAACCGGCGAGGAAAGGAGCTGGACCGGTCTGACCGGGAAAGGAAGAAGAAAAAAGAAAAGAAAAAGGAAAAAGAAAAAGAAAAAAGAAAAAGAAAAGAAAGAAAGAAAAGAAAAAGAGGAAAAAAGGAAGGAAAAGAGAAAAAAAAGGAGAATTTCGGGAATTCGGAAAATTCCAGAAAATTCGACAACCCGGGATTTTTCAAAGTTCGGTAAGAAATCTTCCTGAGATTTAATTTTCAGAAAAATTAAATAAATTATGGAAAAATTCTAAAAATTAGAATTTTTATTTCCAGAAATTATTTTCAACAATCGGGATAAGGAATCGGGAGAAATGGAGCGCGGGCGCGATTGATAAGTGGAAGTCGCCGACCCGGAAAAAAGTAAGGGATGCATGTGCAGCACTGTAAGGATACTCAGTCTGCATATTTTAAATTGAAATATTTTATGCAAATATTTTATGAAAATTATTATGATGCATGATTTGCTGAAAATAATTTGGGAAGAAGTACTGGCTGAAAGATTTAAAACTGTATTTTTCCGTGCAGGAGGTTAGTAAATCGGCAGCTGTTAAGCTGCCGAAAATTTTAGAAAAAACTTTATAAAATCATATTAAATGATTTTATTTCTGAATTTCGATAGTAAATCACGAAACATGAGGAAATTACTAAATTTCATAAAACATGAATATAATGAGATGGAATTTTAAAATATTCATGTATTCGAGAATGGTGACAATGAAATCACCGAAAATTCTCGAAATAGATAAATTACACGAAATACGAGAGGAAAGATGAAGTGAAATATAGTGAATATTTTTATGAATATTTTTATAAATATTCACTAAAGGATTTTAACCTTTATGGTTTTAAATTATGGAATTTTATATTTATATAAATTACATAAAGGTTTATTTTATGATGAAAATACGGTTTTGAGACTGGTTGGCATTCCTATCATGCTGATGCATGATATGTGACCTGTTTAGTCCCGGTCGACGTCTAAATCAGTGATCCACCGAGGACAATATAGGTTATGGTTATAGATTTGACCGGTGTATTTCCTTACCCTCCGAGGTTTATAGTATGATAAGATTAATGTCTATCTTAGACCCCATAAATAATAGGTGATATGTTAAAAAGGAAAGTATTTTACATAAGATGGAATATGCCAACCGGAAAATGTGATACATGATGGGTGACATGTGAAAAGAACATGTTTTATATAATATGATAAGAGAATCAATTGAATTATAGCATTTTTTACAAAATGCTCATTTAGGTACTGATTATAGTACCGTGAGATGATTCTCATAAGACATGAGATACAAACATGTAATATGTTTTCAAAAAGGAAGAAATGATAATTCTAATATTCTTTCTATGGTCTTAAATGGAATATGAGATCATAAGTACTACATGAGATCTGATAAGACAGTGGAAAGTACATATGGCATAAAGGCCAAACCGAGCAAAGACTCTATGATTGTACCGTGTGAGCCATCTCTAGAATCCTTCGGGAACTAAGTGCTGCACGTGTTCTGATGTGTTAGTAAAGGCCAAACCGAGCAAAGACTCGATGACTTTACTGTGAGAGCCACCTCTAGAATCCTTCAGGAACTAAGTGCTGCACGTGTTCTGATGTGTTAGTAAAGGCCAAACCGAGCAAAGACTCGATGATTTTACCGTATGAGCCACCTCTAGAATCCTTCGGGAACTAAGTGCTGCACGTGTTTTGATGTGTTAGTAAAGGCCAAACTGAGCAAAGACTCGATGATTTTACCGTGTGAGCCACCTCTAGAATCCTTCGGGAACTAAGTGCTGCACGTGTTCTGATGTGTTAGTAAAGGCCAAACCGAGCAAAGACTCGATGATTGTACTGTGGGAGCCACCTCTAGAATCCTTCGGGAACTAAGTGCTACATGGGTTCTGATGTGTTAGTAATCAGTCTAAGTTCTGATGGGGATGCGACAAATGTCGAAGGATGAAATAGATCTTGTGCACATGACATATGATGTGTGTGATATATCGGATTTTGTTTATATATGCCACTCAAACATGTGCTACTTGAATGTTCGTTTCGTTCACACTTAATCATACTGATAAAAAAAAAATTCTCTCTACAGTTGCTTCTAGGTTCCGTAACAAGTATGGTATTCTAAAATACCTACCTTACTCCATTCGGATTCCTAGCCGACTGTAGTATCTTTCCTACATGCGAGCCTATAGCCTATAGGAAAAAATGAAAAAGATTTTCAGCATATAGAAAGCTGAGTATCAAGTGAGGCATATAATTCTCTTACTGAGCCGTGGTTTTGCTCACCCCTTAATTTTCAACATTTCAGGTTTTGCTGAATGTGAGTTCAGTGGATTGTGGATCCTGGCTGTACATGAAGGACAATGTGTCAGACCGATTGATTATTTGAGGTATGATCGTTTATTCTCTGTATTTAGACACATCAACAGTACTACTTATCTGATTTATTACGATAGGGGATGTGTATAATATAAACAATATTATGAAAAATTGTTTAACAGTCAGTACAAGTGAAGTATCGCAGACAGCCCAACCGGTTAAGTTGTGTATAAGAAGATGAAAAATGTGGTCATGGGTCGTGACAGATTTAATGGTATCAGAGCCAGGTTGGCCTGATGTCTGTGGATACTTTTGGAAGGAAAAGAGTTAAACATCCCCGGTAGTACTGTGTCGTCTGAATACATAGAGAAAATAAATGATTATAAATGGAGTAAAATGACTTAAAGGGAGTGAGAAAGTCTAAACTGAGAATGTTAAAGAAGAAAATAGGCTCAGAAATTACCGAATTATTGGTGATTCTTCTAGTCTAAATGAAGGCCCGTTCGGTAAGGAACAAAAATGGACTCGGTGAGGGCCCCACCAGTACTTTTCTGTCCGAATCGAACTGAGACCCGAAAGTGATGGTATAAAGGAGGAGAATGAAATATCATCATTAAATAGACTTTAAGATCACCGGTTGAGGGTAATTTGAAGAGAGAAAATTTTTAGCCGAAAATGACCAAAATACCCCTACCCCAAAATTTTACCGGGAGTCAAAATAGATCACCAGAAGTTGGAATTGATCAATTTGATAGAGAAATTAATGATATAAAGTTAAATTACAAGCAAAATAATCCCATTGTGGATTTTAGTGAACTTCTCTGTCGAAAATCGAATGAGATCTAAATTACTGTTATAAGTATCAGAAAGGATACTATCAACATATAGATGATCAGTTCATTGATTTAAATGTATATTGAGGAGATAGAAATAAATGTCGAAATGACGAAAATGCCCCTATATTGGGCGATGTTTGGAATAGTGTTAAAACCGAGCTAAATTGGAATCCATTGATAGTAATGGAATTATTAATGGCATAGAAGATGTCATATGAATCTAACGATCCCTATTACTGATTCCACTAACACTTTGATTACGGACGTGAAAGAAAAACCCCGAGTGGACTGTGGGCCATAGGGGATAACAATACGGTTGAGTGAGGCGGCCAGGGCCCCCCCACGAGTGGACTTTGGGCCATAGTGGTAAATCCTGGGCTTTATAATAAAACAATCTGTGAGGGACTAAGTGCCACGTCTGTGTGACGGGGGCCACCTTTAGAACTCAGAGCGGACAGTACGGATGAGTAAGGCACTGGGGTGGTAAATCCCTGGTTAACGGAGATCCAGGCACTCTCGGTCCTTACAATAAAACGAGTACGGATGAGTGAAGTGGCTCGGTAAATCCCTGAAAGAAACGGTAAATTCGAGGCTTCACAATAAAACGATATGATGCGATCCAAAGAGTGTAGTGGAATGTCATCAGATGTTTGGCCCGGTTATTGACTGAAAGGGGTCGAAAAATTAAGAGTGTACTGAACGGGATCATTGAATACTATGAAAAATGAAATGATTTTTAGATCAATTGACTGATAAGGTGAATAGTACCGATAATGAAATACATACTGGTGTGATTACTTATGGTTCTATACGTTTCCATTACTTTGAGGTATCAAACAGATAATCTTATATAGAACCGACATATCTTGAAATATGTGCTACAGAATGAGGTACTGCGTGGAGTACTGTGAATTAGAGAATAATTATAAGAACAGAGAAGTGATAAAAAGAAGATCGCAGCTAACCTAGGTCTTCAGGACCCTTGAGACAGAACTGTGATGGGCGACCCAATGATGGGCGACCCGTAGTGGATCATGTGTTGTGAGATACAGGCAAACTATGTTATCGCCGACTCACTAGTAAGGGTGAACCTGGGGCGAAAGGAATCGCCTAAGGAATGCTCGCCAACGGCCGATTCGAACAGGCGAGACTCTTATAAGAAGCTTAGTGATAACACGAGTGTAAGGAACTAGGTACGTAAAGGTGCCAAGGTTCAAACCTTGTCGAGAATATACTCGAGGGAACAAAGCCTGAATTTAGTAAATGGAAATGGTTTTAAAGTGAATAACTGAATTGAAACGAGTAGCTGTAAAGTGTGTTGATAACCATTGTACTTGATACAGCTTACCAGAATGAGATTCGTAACGCTGTAAAGTATGACTAAGTAATGAAATCAAGGTAGAGTATGTATCAAAATGATTTGAATATTGAATGTCTCTGCCTTGAGAATACATTGTGAAATGATGGGACACAATGATGAAGGTCCAAAATGATAAAAGAAGTGTGGTTAAAAAAACTACCGGATGAGAATCCTGATAAATTTCAGAGTAACATAGATTGAGAAATCAGGTTAATGTTGACTCAATCGTGGATATGAAATTTATTCTTAAGCTTGTATCGAAGAATATAGAAGAAATCCGACAAGCTCAAGAAAATAATTTTTGGAAAATGTATGGATGATGAAATCCACAAGTATCGATGTAAAGGATGGAAATACAAATAATATGATTTGAGGATGAATTAAATGATGTGTTAAAATTTTTGTTATACAGTAAAGTTCTTATGAAGAACAAATAAATATCATATGAAAGTGATGCCTTAAATATGATTTAATCGGAGATGTATAAAGAGCTTATAAGAGCAATCTTTGTAAAAGGCATCATCAGATTAAAAGTTGAAGAATGATGGTCACAAGATGATAAGAGATTAAAGAAAATATCAGATTTGATTTCCGATAAAACTTCCAGAGTTATATAAATTAGAGGAATCGAGATAACATTGACTCGATTTTGAATATGAAGTTAAATTCTAAGTTTATATCGGAGGATGTAGAAAGAATCCGAAAAGTTTAAGAAAATAACTCTGAAAATGGTGTGAATAATGAAATTCACGTGTAAAGGTCTGAATGACGAAAATACAGATAATGAAAAATTGAGAACAATGAAATTGTCTATATAAGTATAAATGAGAGAAATACAAATGATATTGAGTTGTAGATGAATTAAAAAGGATGTATTAATTTCCTATCATTGATAAAGTTTTGGTGAAGAACAAGTATTCATCTACATGAAAACAGATGCTTTATGGAGTTGATTAAAGACATGTGAGGAGTTAATAAGACTAGCCTCAATATAAAGATTGTTGGATTATGCCCTTAGAACCATTCATTAGATGATTGACTTTGGCATTTTTTTATGTATCATGACATTTTATTTATCATAGTTCATTATTATATTTGTCTTATAACTGCGTAATATAATCTTATATAATAATGTCCTTAGAATAGTAATAACACACTATTCTTAAAATATCCCTAGTCAAGTATTATTGTGAACAAGGATAACAATGATACGATAAGACTAGTATGTGGTTGACTGATGACCATTGTCATGGATATAGGATATCAAGTCATCACATAGGTACATGTTAGAGAACTATGTACTGGATCGACCCTCCATGAGAACGCTACATGGATTGTTATATGAATGTCATAAGTGATTCTCATAGTGATGATGGTGTATGTGATCCTTTGACTTGAGATCATCAGAGATCCCAACATAGAGAATTGCATACTTTAATGCTGCTAGATGTCATTCGTAACGGGATGGACTATAAAGGTAGTAATTGGGTATGCCTTGATCTATGTAGAGGGATGTTGAGTGATCAAGATAGGATTTATCCCTCTTATATAACAAGAGTGATGTCTTGGGCCCTTTGATAGAGTGAGACTAAGAAATGCATGGCCGTGCTCGAATAAGTCAATATGAGATATTGATTTTATTTGTTTAATTAGTCTACTCAGGAATCAAGAAACGCTGATTAGACTATACAAGTGTGACACATTCCATGACTTGTGTCTAATCAAGACATCATAGGATAAAGGGATTAAACTACACGGTAACATCTATCACGAGTAAGGTTATGTCGAGTCATTGACATTCTCGTTACATGGGTAGCAATGATGTGTTGCTAGATACCGCTCATTGCCTGTGACAATTTTGTCATTGCCATTGTTTTGAGAACCTATTGGGTCGCACACTTAGAACGGATCAATGAGGAGCTTAATTAATCCTATTCTGAATTGGATTAAGGATATATCTAATCCTATTCTGAATTGGATTAAGAATATATCTAATCCTATTCTAAGTAGGATTAGAGTTCTGTTTGGCAGTAAATTTTAGGGTAAAATTTACTGCCTATAAAAAGGATGTTTTTCCAAAAAAAAAAAAAGATTGCCGCACTTTTAAAAACAGAAAACAAAAACATTCCTTTTAATCGAAGCTAGCAATTCGGTTATAAGGAATTAAAAAGCTCTTTAAGGCTTCTGATCGTGAGACGTTCAAGAGTCGTGAGATCCGTTCGTGTGGATACCGTAGAGGCAGGAACGAAAAGTTGCTGCTTGTGACTCGACCAACGACAGAAAATTCAGAGAAAACGTCAGGTAAAATCTCGAAACCCTAATCAGGCAACTCTCCGAATCGATCTTGGTGGAGGCCGAATGTTTTATTTCCGCTGCGTGTTTGTTTCGGTTTCCTTCAAAGAGTCCTTAGACAAAAGATTGAAGATTGGTGTCCATAAGATGATGATTTGAACTCGGAGTGAATTTTACGAGTTCCGATTGAAGTTACAAGGGTAATGAGTTGCCTTTCTAAAATATATAAGCCTAAAGAACGAGGCATCCTTACATGAGTAAATTGATGAAATATTGATAGAGTCTAAAGTATAAATGGAACATGAGCAGCATTGTGATATGATCCTTAAACTCTTAAAGGCTGTGGAATTATGCTAAGATTAGCAACTAAGAAATTTGGCTAGATAGTATCTCCTCTTGAGATATATGATCTCGAGACGACAGGATGACAGTGAACCCGTTTATGATATAAAGGTAATGATTGAGATGTGAAAGTAATGAGTCTAGCTAAATACTATTGTCAGCCTATAAAAGAGTGATGAGACTAGCTGCTCTATAGAGGAGATCTAATTAAAGAAATTAAAGTCGGTAGATGGATAGTGTAAAGAATAGATGGTATGCGAGATTTTAAAAGATCTTAGCTGTATAGTACCATACCAATCGAGAAAACCGACAAAAAGGATAAGAGTAAAAATATGAAAACGAAACTAAAAGTGGAATAAGGAAATAAATTGCATGATGAGAAGGGAACATCAATATGAAATAGTTCCCGAAGTTAAGACTGAGAGTGAATTGTGTTGGTTATCACATAAATGTGGCAAGATGTAAAATCAAAGCCAGAATTGATAAGTGAAAGTAATGATACTCCAAGGAGTAAGATAATTGATATGTTTACTGCCAGTATATAAATAAGAAATGTTTGTACATATAACCACCTCGAAACGATAGAGATGGTGGAATTGTATAGATAATGTGGTGCTTAAATGGATAATTCGAGGATTCAATCACAGAATTTAAATTTTGAAAAGAGATCTAAAGACCATACTACATGAAGAGAATATGATAATCTCATGAAATATGATTGTGAGAGATGATCTATAGTAAAGTCGGCAAATGAATAAGTGTGAAAAAGAATATTGTGGACAATAAAAGTCCAAAAGAGAAATGATGATATGGAAGTGATTAAAGACTGATGATCTAAAGAGAATCACTTTCCATTATCAGACTTCTAGATTCTCTAGTGCCTTAGTCGAAGTATAAGTGTTAAACAATGTGAATGTGTATGTACAGTTCCAGTGAGCCTTACATGTGATGGGAGTCTCTGTGTTGCCATATGCTAATGAGAGATAGCAAAAGGCTTTGAGATCCCAAGTGTATTGATAGCACCGCTCCATACTGATATATATTTATATATATGAGCGTGAGATATAACCGCTCCATGATATTGAGAGAGCGTGTGCATGAGATGTGAAAGCTACTGGGACACTTACATATAATTGATTGACACGAGTACATGATAGTACCAAATTATGTCGACTCGGCACTAAGTGAGAAGAATGGATGATGAACAGCATAGATCAGCTGTAATATGAAAAATATTGTGTATGGACTCTTATATGAAAAGAGTATAAATGAATAACTCCCGAATTGAGAAATGAACTTACAGGAGTATAAATATATATGATGAAAGACAACATGTAGTGGTCTAAAGTATTGTTGATGTTGAAAGTGTGCCGGCAGTATTATTTGGAGGATGAACTAAAGGTTAGAAGTCGTAAGTGTACGACATGTACCACCTTTGGACTTAAGTTAAATTCGGAGGACCGAATTTCTTAAGGTGGGGAGGATGTGATAACCGTAAAATTTTCATTTATTGGAAATTAGAAATATTGAAAATAAATATTGGAGAAATTAAATAAGAGGAAATAAATAAAATTTTGCGGGAACGGGATATTGGTAAAAATCTCGAGAATCGAGGAAGTGAAAGAATCGGGAAATTCGTATAAAGGAAATTAAATTGGAAGTAAAAATAAAAATAATAGAGAGAGGAAAAGAATTAAATTGGATAAATTAAAATCCAAATTAAATAAGGAAAACGAGAAATAAAAATAAAATATGTTTATATAATTTCAAATTTTATATAAATGTATTTTATACAAATACGTATGTATTTAAAATACTATATAGTATATTTTAAAATACGTTGGTATATATATGGAAATATATACTATTTCATGAATTTAAATAATATATATATATATATAAACATAATATTTTATGTATATATAAATATATACATACATACATATATAAAGAAAATGTAAATGTTATTTTATATTAAAGTTTATAGGTATATATATTGTATTATAACATTTATGTAATTCTATATATATAAAGGTTATTTACTTTAAAGTATATAAATATACATATATACATATATATATATATATATATATATATATATATATATATATACTAGATATATATATTTTGTAATGTACAATATATATATAATTTATATATATTATATTGTATTACAGTATATATGAAATAATATTATATGTGTAACATATGGTAAATATTATATGTATAAATTATATGATATAGTATATAGCATATAGTAAAACATATACTAAATATAGAAAGAGGATAAAAACCAAAAGAGGAAATAAAACAGAAAAGAAAGGAGAGAATCGGGGGGAAATCCCGACCCTTCCCGGGCAGACCGCCGGTGGCGGAGGTGCCACCGCCGGTGAGGGAGAATGGAGAGGATGTCGTCGCCGGCCAAAGGAGAAGTCAAGGAAACCACCGGCAACGGAAGAAAGAAAGAAACGGAGGCAGAAAACGCGGCGGAAGCCGCGGAAAGAGAAAAACCAGATTTGGCGGTGCCGGCCGATCCAGTCACCGCCACTGCCACCGAAGCTTCACCGGAGGAAGAGGAAGCCAATGGAGGCCACCGGAGGCGCAATGGACGGCGGAGGAACGTCGGCGAAGAGGAAGAAGAAACCGAGGCAAAACTGCCTCCGTCCGTCGCCGTGCCGCCGATCCAGGGCAAACGGAGGGCACCGGCAAGTTCGTCGTGCAGTCGGCCAACTGAGGGACGCCTGAACCGCCGGAGAACCGGCCGCCGGTGAGGAACCGGCGAGGAAAGGAGCTGGACCGGTCTGACCGGGAAAGGAAGAAGAAAAAAGAAAAGAAAAAGGAAAAAGAAAAAGAAAAAAGAAAAAGAAAAGAAAGAAAGAAAAGAAAAAGAGGAAAAAGAGGAAAAAGGAAGAAAAAGAGAAAAAAGGGAGAATTTCGGGAATTCGGAAAATTCCCGAAAATTCGACAACCCGGGATTTTTCAAAGTTCGGTAAGAAATCTTCCTGAGATTTAATTTTCAGAAAAATTAAATAAATTATGGAAAAATTCTAAAAATTAGAATTTTTATTTCCAGAAATTATTTTCAACAATCGGGATAAGGAATCGGGAGAAATGGAGCGCGGGCGCGATTGATAAGCGGAAGTCGTCGACCCGGAAAAAGGTAAGGGATGCATGTGCAGCACTGTAAGGATACTCAGTCTGCATATTTTAAATTGAAATATTTTATGCAAATATTTTATGAAAATTATTATGATGCATGATTTGCTGAAAATAATTTGGGAAGAAGTACTGGCTGAAAGATTTAAAACTGTATTTTTCCGTGCAGGAGGTTAGTAAATCAGCAGCCGTTATGCTGCCGAAAATTTTAGAAAAAACTTTATAAAATCATATTAAATGATTTTATTTCCGAATTTCGATAGTAAATCACGAAACATGAGGAAATTACTAAATTTCATAAAACATGAACATAATGAGATAGAATTTTAAAATATTCATGTATTCGAGAATGGTGACAATGAAATCACTGAAAATTCTCGAAATAGATAAATTACACGAAATACGAGAGAAAAGATGAAGTGAAATATAGTGAATATTTTTATGAATATTTTTATAAATATTCACTAAAGGATTTTAACCTTTATGGTTTTAAATTATGGAATTTTATATTTATATAAATTCCATAAAGGTTTATTTTATGATGAAAATACGGTTTTGAGACTGGTTGGCATTCCTATCATGCTGATGCATGATATGTGACCTGTTTAGTCCCGGTCGACGCCTAAATCAGTGATCCACCGAGGACAATATAGGTTATGGTTATAGATTTGACCGGTGTATTTCCTTACCCTCTGAGGTTTATAGAATGATAAGATTGATGTCTATCTTAGACTCCATAAATGATAGGTGATATGTTAAAAAGGAAAGTATTTTACATAAGATGGAATATGCCAACCGGAAAATGTGATACATGATGGGTGACATGTGAAAAGAACATGTTTTATATAATATGATAAGAGAATCAATTGAATTATAGCATTTTTACAAAATGCTCATTTAGGTACTGATTATAGTATCGTGAGATGATTCTCATAAGACATGAGATACAAACATGTAATATGTTTTCAAAAAGGAAGAAATGATAATTCTAATATTCTTTCTATGGTCTTAAATGGAATATGAGATCATAAGTACTACATGAGATCTGATAAGACAGTGGAAAGTACATATGGCATAAAGGCCAAACCGAGCAAAGACTCGATCATTGTACCGTGTGAGCCACCTCTAGAATCCTTCGGGAACTAAGTGCTGCACATGTTCTGATGTGTTAGTAAAGGCCAAACCGAGCAAAGACTCGATGACTTTACCGTGTGAGCCACCTCTAGAATCCTTCGGGAACTAAGTGCTGCACGTGTTCTGATGTGTTAGTAAAGGCCAAACCGAGCAAAGACTCGATGACAAACCGAGCAAAGACTCGATGATTTTACCGTGTGAGCCACCTCTAGAATCCTTCGGGAAGTATGTGCTGCACGTGTTCTGATGTGTTAGTAAAGGCCAAACCGAGCAAAGACTCGATGATTTTACCGTGTGAGCCACCTCTAGAATCCTTCGGGAACTAAGTGCTGCACGTGTTCTGATGTGTTAGTAGAGGCCAAACCGAGCAAAGACTCGATGATTGTACTGTGGGAGTCACCTTTAGAATCCTTCGGGAACTAAGTGCTGCACGTGTTCTGATGTGTTAGTAAAGGCCAAACCGAGCAAAGACTCGATGATTTTACCGTGTGAGCCACCTCTAGAATCCTTCGGGAACTAAGTGCTGCACGTGTTCTGATGTGTTAGTAAAGGCCAAACCGAGCAAAGACTCGATGATTTTACCGTGTGAGCCACCTCTAGAATCCTTCGGGAACTAAGTGCTGCACGTGTTCTGATGTGTTAGTAAAGGCTAAACCGAGCAAAGACTCGATGATTTTACCGTGTGAGCCACCTCTAGAATCTTTCGGGAACTAAGTGCTGCACGTGTTCTGATGTGTTAGTAAAGGCCAAATCGAGCAAAGACTCGATGATTTTACCGTGTGAGCCACCTCTAGAATCCTTCAGGAACTAAGTGCTGCACGTGTTCTGATGTGTTAGTAAAGGCCAAACCGAGCAAAGACTCGATGATTGTACTATGGGAGCCACCTTTAGAATCCTTCGGGAACTAAGTGCTACACGAGTTCTGATGTGTTAGTAATCAGTCTAAGTTCTGATGGGGATGCGACAAATGTCGAAGGATGAAATAGATCTTGTGCACATGACATATGATGTGTGTGATATATTGGATTTTGTTTATATATGCCACTCAAACATGTGCTACTTGAATGTTCGTCTCGTTCACACTTAATCATACTGATAAAAAGAATGATGCCTTGTGAACTTAAGAATGGAATAGATTTTAATAGCTTATTTTGCTTTTTAAAGGACGGTACTAATTAAGAGAGTACATTAAAACATGAAATGAATTTTAAAGAAATAAAATGATGATTTAACTAATATTCTTTTCAAGGAATATATGGATATTAATTATTCTATTTAAATGCTTTATTTCGTAGAAGCATTATTTTGAAAAGAATATGAAAAAGGTTATGAAAGATTGAAAAGGAAAAGGATTTATTAATTCAAAACAAAAAGAAAAAAAAATTCTCTCTACAGTTGCTTCTAGATTCCGTAACAAGTATGGTATTCTAAAATACCTACCTTACTCCATTCGGATTCTTAGCCGACTGTAGTATCTTTCCTACATGCGAGCCTAGAGCCCATAGGAAAAAATGAAAAAGATTTTCAGCATATAGGAAGCTGAGTATCAAGTGAGGCATATAATTCTCTTACTGAGCCGTGGTTTTGCTCACCTCTTAATTTTCAACATTTCAGGTTTTGCTGAATGTGAGTTCAATGGATTGTGGATCCTGGCTGTACACGAAGGACAATGTATCAGACCGATTGATTATTTGAGGTATGATCATTTATTCTCTGTATTTAGACACATCAACAGTACTACTTATCTGATTTATTACGATAGGGGATGTGTATAATATAAACAATATTATGAAAAATTGTTTAGCAGTCAGTACAAGTGAAGTATCGCAGACAGCCCAACCGGTTAAGTTGTGTATAAGAAGATGAAAAATGTGGTCATGGGTCGTGACAATATTAATTTCAAGATTTGAGTAAGGCCAACCCTAAATCCATCCCAGTTTTAATCCATTGTTGAATTTTGTGTTCTATTAACATAAATAATGCACGTCAAATTTTAAGTTAATCAAAGATATTTAACTATTTGTTTTATAATAATAACTTTTCAACTAGTAACATATATAGAAAAAAATGCTATTTTTGATTAAAATTATAGGAATATCTAATTGGCTCAAAAATTTACGTGCATGATATATATGAGTAGGTTGTTAAATTTAACATTTGATTTAAAAAAATATTAATCATACATGAAGTTATAAAAATGTGTAAAATAATTTATTTTACATTGGTGTAAGTAGATTCCCCCTCATTTTAAAAAGAAATTTTGACTATTAGAATTTAATGAGATAAAATTTAATTATAAAAAAATATAATGATATTCAATATAAGAAAAAGAAAAAGAAAAATATAAAAAATGTGTAATAGTAGTATCATTAGATTTATAAAAATGTACAATAATATGAAAAAAAAATAAAACATATATTATATATGAATTGTTTTATATTTTATAAAGGGTCATACGTAGTAAACTAATAGAATATTTGAAGAAATTTTGCAAACAACTAAGGATTGGTTTAGTGGTTCTTATATTGTTTTATATTCCTTATGCACCTCTTTGTGAACAAAAAAAAAAAAAATCTGCCAAACCATATTATGGATTTTAAATTGGAATTCTTCTTAAATTTTTAAATTTCTTCAATTTTTGTCAAATAAGATAATTGGATTATAGACTTTTAGGTATCTTAATTGAAATGATTTTTTTCTTGAAATACTTTGTCCAAACAATTCTAAAAAAATTTATTTAGAAATTAGATAATTAAAATATTCATCCAACATTTTTTTAATATTTATACTTATTAAAATTATAAAAAAAACTTCTTATAATTGCTTCTAAACTATTTTTAAATCATATTATTAAATTATGATCAATCTGAGAAAAGAAATCTAAAAAGCATTTCTTCCTTCATCCTTTGGGTCTTCCAGCTTGACATATAAGTATTTTTTTTTCCTTTTGTTTTTTCAGTGGTTTTTAAACTCACTTTCCCACTCTTCCATGATAAATTGCTTCAAAAGAAAATTATTTTTTATGTTGACTTCAATTCGAATGATGTAATTTTAAGATAAAGAAAATGAGATCTTTTATGAAGTTATATGTATAATAGAAATTAAAAACATAATTAAATATTATATTTATATAAAATTTTATTAAATTAAGTCATAAAAATAAACTACTCAATCAATACTTAATTGAGATAAATTTAACATAAAATTGAATCAAATTCATATACAATAAGACTTAAGCTAAAACTTTAAAATTTTAAGACGTTTCATTTTGTAAAAAAAAAAGTATGTTATAAGAATTTATATTATATAGTATAAAAAAAAAACCTTTCATTTAGTAATCCTATAAATAAAAGGAATTTAACGAGGAAGAAAATGTCTATTGCTTTGAGAGGCCAATTTGCATTTTATAAATCATAATCTAATGGAAAATTATTCTAGGCCTTTTTGCAAATATGGAATCCTAGAAATGAATAACCCTATAATCTAATTGAAGATATCACACATTAAATCTCTCTCATCAAACAAAATCTCTCCATAAGCTCAGCTTCAAAGGATAAGAAGAAAGAGTAACAAAATTTTCCATTTAGCTTCATTAGTACTTTGAGGATTCATGGGCTTTTTTTTTTTACCAGACATGGGCATGAAATTAAAAGAGTAAAGGAAAGAGAAAGGATAAAATCATGATTTTTTTTATTAAATTTCTCATTTCAAGGAAACAAAAGGCTAATTAATATCTCATTTTGTCAAAAAAATAATTCCTACTAATAATGTTATACAATTTGGGGACCTCACCTTTCCTAGTCCTAGCCCCTAGGCTTTAATTCCTTGTAAAATTTGTCAATAGTTTTAATATTTCCATGCCTTGGTGCTTTGCCATTATGATTTTTTTTTGGGTACACCTAGCCCTAATTTTTAGAGCTTGTTATTATAGGACCACTTGGGAAGCTTAAAGCCATTTCAGCTTAGTTCAAAACCAATTTTTTTATACAAATAATTATTTTATTTTATTCATATAAAAACAAGATTCATATATTAAGGCCATAAAATAATATAAATTACAATAAATTGTAAACGAAAAAATTATAAAATTTTTAATTTGCACGTATGAATAAATTTTTTGTTGTAACATGTTAAAGGAAAATCTTTAACCTAAAGCATACATCATCTGGTATATCACTGAAAACTTCTTTTGGTTCACGATTTTTTTTACCATATTGTTACGTTCTAACAAGATAGTTTATATATGAACATTCCTTGCTATATTGAAAAAATAAATCTGGAATGACTTAAAGAGTTGAATTAAAAATCAAATTTGATTGACTAATTTTCAACAGATCAATAAATCGCAATAATTGTGCATTAATTTGATATTAACAGCCTAAATTAAGTCTTGCCTAGGTGTTAGTCAATAATGTACCTAGCTTTCTTTGGTGCTAAGGGATCTAAAATTAACAGACCAGTTTGGGACAAATGAAAGTTAAAAATAAAAAGTGAAAAAAAAAATCCTAATGAACATCATCAAAGATCAAGCCTATGAAAGTTACATATACCAAAATTTTAATAAAAGCAGCAAGAGGGATGAATATACAGGGAGATATAACTATATTATTCATAAATATTAACATGGGAAAAGCAAAAATGATGGTTCTACATTAATCTTCCTGTTAACAAAATTAATCTTGCTCAATTTGCTATGGCACCAAAAGAGTTGGTCTTTTGTCACTTTTGACATGTTCAAAACTCTTGCAACTAATTTCAAATCCACTTGGGAGAAGAAGTAAAGGACTTGATCTGAATTCTCCTCTTGATTCTTCCTGAATTTTCTTAATATGCAGTTGCCACTTCTTAGTATATCTTTAAGCTTCTTTTCCTTCTGCAATTCCATTAGAAAACATGTTAAAAACAAATAAGATTACACCATTTTTACGTGCTTAATTTGATAAAAGCTTTTGGGAGACTAACCTTCTGTAGACTTGTTTGAACCTCTGCTAAAAGCTCAAGATCTGCTGGCTCTGAAGGTTCTACTTGAGTTCCTTTCCTGGTCTTCTGGATCACAATGTTTGCATCTTTATCAGCTCAAACGAATCGCCAAAAATATTGATTGATTCTTCCATGATCTCTACTAGCATGTCACTTGTAATTGCATCATCATCATCTCTTCCTTTTCTTCTAGCCTTCCTTTTATCCTTCATACTATCCTCTACAGAGAAAGTCGGCTTGTATTAGCTAATGTTTCCTACACTTTTGCTGCTTAATCAAGAAATGAGTACTCATTGAGTTATGGTTGCCAAAGGCCCCAGTTAGCTCAAAGGGCCTAATTAGATTTTTTTTTGTTTTTTGGACAGAGGCCTAATTAGATTAGGAGACATGCAAAAACCAGGTATAATGTCTCAATTTCAGGATATAGACAATGCTTCATGTATCATTTTCGGGATTAGCATTTCTCACCTCTGATAACTGGAACTTGAAGGAGATTACGTAGAGCACATCGATTCTTTACATAGTTTTGTAATCTTGGCCCTTCAAAGGGTTCATTCTCTATAAATCTTTGAATCAGCACTTGAAACTGTTGAAATTCACCAGCAACTTCATTGTATCGGTGAATGCCGTAAGGATCAGATTCCCATATTTCAATTGCCTTCTCGTATTGCCAATGAAGTATTTCCCAAGAAAGGCACAGTTGCCCTACATAGACCATTTCCAAATCACTGTGCAGCTCCTTAATGAACTTTGTCATGGGGTTGAACCCGGACTATTTTCACCTCCCTAGCCTCGGGTTTTGGTAAAGAAGAGATGTAAATGCTGCAGTTGAGGATGATTTGTGGCTTGAAATTGATTGAAATGGATCCTTTGACTGAAGAAAGCCTATGAATTGTCAAGAAACATGAGGGACAGGTTACTTTACATGAACTTAAAATACAATTGAATGAAAATGGTATAAAGCAGATGTAATTGGCCACCTATACATAAACCATAACCTAAAAAGTCACTTATCAATCAGATAAAAAGAGAAAATCAAAGTGTTTTTTCATGCAACATAGCTTTCCAAGTTGTCTTATTTCTACCATTTAAATTCAAAGTGCCTTTACACAAAAAAAAACCAGCTTTGAAAAAGATTGTGGAGCATTAAAAACCACTGCATATTTTTTATTATGAATTCAGTAGTAAATAAGAGTTAGGTAAAGCTTTGCCATAATAAGTGGGTGCCTTAAATGAAATTGTTGGAACTAGGCTGAAATCTGAAGGTAGGCTGGACAGCACCAAAGACATAGATAGCACCATCAACTAACTAAAATTACTATCACACAGAGAAAATAGGTTAGTTTTATCTCCATTGGGTATTCTTTAGTTGAACAATTGCAAAGTCTCTAGCAGAAAAGGATTAAACATCAGAAGCAGTCCATGAATTCTGAACATTTATACGCGTTTTCGGAGAAAAGTTTTTTCTCCCTCCAAACCCCAAAGGTGAAACATCTTCCAAAAACTAAAAAGTAATATGAACTAGTAGGTAAATCACTCCTTCCTCCTACTTTCATGTAATCATTACAAGGGTTTGAGCAGGTTCATCATTCTGCTTAACCCAACTTAGAAGATTTAGTGGGTCCTTTTGCCTAACTTCTACAAGACTGCTTAAGGTAGAATGTGTCATTCATTTTTGATTGGTTAACTAGAAAAAGATAACCAGAGAGATGGTTCACATAATTATGCATAGAATTTGAAATTAAAGCACCTAAATGAAAAGATAAACTAATACTTGAACTTGTAATTATCTAAAAACTAAAATGAATGAAAAGTTTAGGAAACAGTACCTAAATGCACACGTCTTCTGGTAATTCAAGATATCGAATTTTCGCATTCTTTCTCTGTAACTTTTGTAGAATTTGTGAAGCTCACTCATTCTATCTACATGGTGGAACTTCTCATCAATCTTCCAAGGCTTCAAATCATCTGTTATCTTTGGAGACTCTGATTATTCTAAGATGGTAGGCAGGCCTGTGGCTCTGACCTTTTTCAGCTCCATCTTGAGCTGTTCTATCATGTTGGGGTTTGCCTTGAATCCCACATCGAAAGTATAGGAGAAGTTATAAGGGCTCTCCCCTTATAAATAATATGTTATGCTTGATTTGTAAAGTGTCCCAAGGAGTTATAGACACCGATAGAATAGCTAGGGTTTGAGCTATTAAAAGGGTGTAGTTGGGCTTTGGGATCTTGGTTAGGAGTTTGTAATTTTTCTCTCTAAAAATTGCATGGTTGGGCTTTGTTAGGAGTTTGCAATTTTTCTCTCTAAAAATTGCATGGTTGGGCTTGTAAGGAGTTTGCAATTTTTCTCTTCTAAAAATTGCAGGGTTGTAATTGTTTGATTGTTTATTAAATTGGTTGGATGGTTATAGGCCAAATTGGTTGGGCCAAACCACATTAAAATTATTGTGTTTGTTTTTTGCTTTCCTCTATTTTTGTGGGTGTTTGGTTTGAGGGATATTTTTCCCAACAAGTGGTATCAAGAGTTGAAGGTTCGTGATCCTGTAAGAGGAGGAAAGCTATGAAGATAAAGATGAAAGTTATGAAGATGAAGATCAAGATGAAGATGAAAGCTATGTTTGAAGATTAAGATTAAGATGAAGATAAAGATAAAGATAAAGATGATGATGATGATGATGATTTGGAACAAGATGACCATGATGAGTTTGATGATGATGATTGGAAGAAGATGACGAGCATGATAGTGATGACAATGGTGGAGTTACTCTTCAGTGTGATGATGGTTTGCATGTTGTCGAGTAGTTTGTGGAGTTTGGGGATTCAAGTCAAGGGAGGATTTGTTGGGGTTTGCCTTGAATCCCACATCGAAAGTATAGGAGAAGTTATAAGGGCTCTCCCCTTATAAATAATATGTTAGGCTTGGTTTATAAAGTGTCCCAAGGAGTTATAGACACCGATAGAATAGCTAGGGTTTGGGCTATTAAAAGGGTGTAGTTGGGCTTTGGGATCTTGGTTAGGAGTTTGCAATTTTTCTCTCTAAAAATTGCATGGTTGGGCTTTGTTAGGAGTTTGCAATTTTTCTCTTTAAAAATTGCATGGTTAGGCTTGTAAGGAGTTTGCAATTTTTCTCTTCTAAAAATTGCAGGGTTGTAATTGTTTGATTGTTATTAAATTGGTTGGGTGGTTATAGGCCAAATTGGTTGGGCCAAACCACATTAAAATTATTGTGTTTTTTTTTTTTTTTTCTTCTATTTTTGTGGGTGTTTGGTTTGAAGGATATTTTTCCCAACATATCAGATCCTGATGCTCCCACAAAGTTTCCAATCCATTTGAATCCTCGGAATCTGAAGCAAATGAATTGTCTAAATTGGACATTTTTGAATTATCTGAAGTGTTTGCGGATCTATTCTCATTGCCACGAACTTCTTCCTGCTTGGAATCCTCATTCTGGTTTTCAGACTCCTCTAGGTTTCTAAGCTCTTGCATTATATCTGGATCTTCATTATTAAAATCATCAGCTTCTTCCGAGTCCAAATCTTCCTTTGTTAATTCTCCCTTATCTCTACTACTGTTCCTTAAAGAATCACCTCAAAATCTTCTTCAAAATCTCCGTCTGATAAAAATCCATCACTGGCTGAACCAATAAAATTACTCATATAATCAGGACTCGAAGTAATCGAATCCATATCAGTCTCTGAAACAGTAAAGTCCTCCCCGGGAAGAAACTGGAAATTCCCTGAAACATCTTATAAAATCAGCCCCTTATCTTTTGGACTTTAAAGCCTGCAATTGAAAGTAAAACTTTCAGTTCAGCCCAATACCAAACTGTGCAAACCCACTTGAAATGGCTGCTTTCTCCGATATTGATTTTGTTATTTGGGCCGACATGGAACAAATTTGCTCCAGTGCAATTAATATATATATATATATATATATTGAATTTTGAGTATAAATTCAAATGATTATGTTTTAATTTTTAAATGCAAAGTTTTACGCTTTTAGATTCGAATCTCCATACTTAATTTCTATCTTTTCCCAAATTAGAGACCTTCATTTAAAAAAAAAATCTTTTGTGAATAATTTATCAAAGAAAAGAAAAAATGAACAACTTTAAAATGTGAGCTTTAACCTAAAGTTCAATAAGCTATCTCTTCGTTGACATAAATCAAGTGGATTGGCTAACAAACAACTTGAGCTCTAGAGAAGAATCGACTCTTGAAGGAATTCCTTGGAAAGTGCTATTCCCTGTCACTTTATGGATGATATGGACAGAGAGAAACAAAATGGTTTTTGAAGGGACTTCGAGCTCTCTCAATGCAACAATCAAAAAAATCAAGAAGAACGTGAAAGAGTATTGGGCAGTTATGTGCCCAAGCTATCTGCCAAGTCAGTCGACCCAAGTACATGTAGCTTGGAATCCCCCCCCAGTCGACTTTGTGAAACTAAACACTGATGGATCAGCGTTGGGTAACCCCGGATTGGCAGGTTCAGGAGGAATATTTTGTGATCATAATGGAACATGGATTTGCGGATATTCAAGAAACCTTGGACACGCCACTAGCTTGTGTCCAGAATTATGGGGGCTCAGAGATGGTCTCCGCCTAGCTGTTGAACGGGGATTCAACAACTTGATTGTTGAAACGGACTCACAAAACACCATAAGGTATGTACTTGAGGGTGTCCCAAATACACATACTTATATCTCTCTTATCTCTGATTGCAGGCTGTTGATTCGGAAGCTCAGAACAGTTAAACTCACTCATATTTTCAGAGAAGCCAACATGTGTGCTGATGGTCTTGCTAAGTTGGGAAGGAAGCTTGATTTGCCATTTGTTTTATTTAATTCTCCTCCTGAAAGTATTAGTCATTTGTTAATGTTTGACTGTATGGGATATAGCATCCCAAGAACTATATATTGTAACCCGACTGCGGTTCTTTCAGTTTAATTTAAATTATGTTCCTTTTCGCACCAAAAAAAAAAAGCTATCTCTTCATAAATGGAACCATGAAAGTTCCAAGCTGAACATTTTCATTTTCTTTTCCTAAGATTCTAAGGGTTTAGTTTAAAAAATAAATTAAAGGAGAAATTAAGAGATCTGTTCACACATTATTTCATAAAAATAACCAACAATTAAATATATAGGAAACAAACTCAAATATTAGCATGCAATGATGCTAGGAAACCTTGGGCATTCCTTTTCTAATTAGTATAATGATAATATATGTTTTATAAGCAAGTTGGAATTTTGTCCCAGTCAAGCACATGGTTTTACAATTATGAGTCACCCAGCAAGTAACACATCTCCAGTCACATCTCTATTACCAGTTCAATATTGCAAAAAAATAATTTTGAGATTAGAAGGTCCCTTTTTTTTTTCATCATTTCCCATACAAAATGAATTTTTCAAGTGGATGCTAATCAACGATTGCCTCACATAAATATTTTGTTCTAACATTTTTAAAGATTTCAAATTTTCTTTATTACTTAAGTTTCATACCTTGAAAATTTATGATCATTTTCTCACATGCCATTTGTTCATTTTAACTAAATATGTTAAATTTAAGAGTTTCACTGCTAATTATTTGTAGTTGAATTGATACATGACATGCATTTATGTCTATTCTGAAATTAAAAAATTCACCATCAATGCATAAAATAATCGTTTTCTAAAAATTACTTAAACATCAATCCTTGCTCTCCAAATTCATATTTGTAATTCTCATTCATACTCATAGACACCAACCCAAGATAATAGTAAAAGAAGATTCTTTATAAAACCACAGTTAATTAAAATTTTTACTATATTTTAAGATTTTATTTTAAGATTTTAGCTTAACATTTCATGGACCTATAGAGAAATATAATTTCTCTATACATTGGAGGTTATAACCTAAGAATAGAGGAAAAGGATTGTTCCAGGTGTTAAATTTTGAATTTCAGACTAATTAAAAGTTATTTTCTTAAAAGTGATGCATTAACTAATTGAGTCAAATTTTGGATTTAGATGAATATAATTTTTTTTATCTAATAGTCAATGAATTTTTTGATTCCACAAATAAAGTTAAGATGGTAATACATACTCCATATTATTTTTTATTTATTTTTTAATATTCTTAAAAAATTATGTGTCATTATCTTAACCTTGTTAGTTTAGTCAAAAAAAACTTCGTTGATAGTAAACTAAATGATAATCAAATAAAGTAGTCTCACATGTGCTCTAACTCTTTATAAATACTAGAAGGAATTCCAAAAATAGGGAAAAATAAAAATAAAGCAGGAATGCAATAAGGAAGCATAGCATTAATCTTAGTGATAGAGATATTTTTAGGCATGAATCAAGATCCTAAATGCCGGATATGTATAAAATTCCAGTAAAATTGCCCACATGCAAGAACACGAGACGGGACTGAGAGAGTATCCATGATCCTCGATTCCGTGCTGTACCGTGGAAATCCTATCTCATTTATTGCTTCGTTTTTAAGCTAACCATCTGCAATTTATTATAACTAGATTAAACCCGCCCGTTGGTGCGAGTAGTTGAACTGAATGTAACAACCATAAGATATGCAGAATACTCTTAACATTTGAAAAGCATTATGTAGATCATTTTTTTTTATATATATAGATAAGCATATTTAAAAAGCAACATAGATAAGAAGGCAAAGACTAAAAAACACTGCTTAGAGTCAGTTGGAGCTAACAACGCAAGCCAAAAGAACCATGCAAACACAATGTTTGTTCTGATTGTAGAACCAGGATAGGTCAAACGATCACATGCATCTAAACATGCCAGCTCTAGACTTATAGATTTTAACCCTAAAGGCTTCAAGATCAATCATCAAGAATTGGCGGTTGTCTCTTGTCTTCAAATGTTATCCATGGCAAACTTTCTCCAGCCGCGCAAAAACTTGTTTTGTTTGTTTCTTATGTATCGAACTTGCTATTGCCAAGTCTTGTTTACAACTATCAAATCTATGTCAGATGACTTTGTAAGCACTTATGTCTCATGGAATTCTCTTGGGATGTGCTGCAAACTAATGCTAGAATAGTCAAACTTATTGTAAATTCTTGGATAGTGAGAAGATTGGATATATTACCAAAACAAAAGAAGTTTCAGCATTGGTTTTTGACATGGTGCGTTCAAAGTAATGCGGGTCTATGTCCAGAGAGCAAAAGGTTTTTTTGTGAGAGTCAATATAGTAATGATATTGCTCTTCAAGATCATCAGGTAATGGTTCTTCTAAGGAGCTTTCGTCATCAATGTTGATGAGCTAAAGACTGGCTGGAGCTGAGAACAATACAGGGGAGGAAAAAAAAAGGAAGCAATGAATGTTGAGGTGAATTTGAATAAAAAGCAGGTAACCATATCTTTGAATAAAAAGTAGCTATCCATATCTTTTAATGCAAACATTTTAATAATTTCTTATCCAACTATTCAAAATCCATGTTAATGACTTTATATAATCTACTTAGATATGTTTAACAATTTCGAACACCAAAATTGTACTTCAAATTGTCAAAGAATTAAGCATGATATTCCAATTTCAAGAGTTAAATTGCGTGGACTCCTAAACTTAAAGAGATGTAAAGGTATGTTACATTTTTAAGGGATATGTAGAAGTACAGTATTAAAATTTATATATGAAAACATAAACTATATCCCATAAAGCACAATTACATAACATGCTCTTAGTCTTTAAAAATATCAAAATTTGGACTCAAATGCAATACAAATGAAGAAAATAATACCTACAAAGAAAACTAAATATACTTCAACATCATAAAACTAAATAAAACCAACCTTACATTAATAAAGGAATTAAAAAAAAATTTCACTTGCAATCAGACAGTTCTATAATTGAAATTAATTAAAATAGGCAAATAAAAAATTAGTTTAAAAACCAATTTAATGATAAATTCATAATTTAAACAAACACATGCAAAAAAGGTGGAGAGATAAAAATTCAATTAAGAAAATTAATTAGAACATGTAAAAAAGAACTCTGAAGGTTTGGAAGAATATGTTTCGAAGAAAAATTCATTAAGTTTTATTTTATATATCATTTTTCATTCTTTATCTATTTTTTTTGTTTTTAAATTATTAATTTATTAAATGTTATTGAAATAAGGTGAATATCCAATGTTTAAACAATCCACAAATTCTAATAAATGCAATACAATTTCAAACAATGAGTTAAAAATACATAAGGCTCTAATTTTTCCATATACAAAGACAATATAGGTTTTCAAAACTTATATCCATTTTGAAATTTAGCATGAATCCAATAGAAATCCTACATACCTTGATTTGCCTAACTAATCCAAAGAGCTTTTCTATCTGTTTCTCAATCTCTTTTACTTGTATTACAAATAATAACAACATTATGCTATTAGTTTAATTTTCTTTTAAAAAGAACATGTAAAAGTGCCACCAATAAGTAAAAAAATTAAAGGAGATTGAAAACTGTTGCTCAATTGGAAGATTTCTACTCCTTAATTCATCTTATATAAAATTTCAATAATTTAATAAATAACAACTTTAAACTCTACACATAAGAATATAGTCAGTTAGCCATAAAATCAACAAAGATAATGGATTCATTTTGCTTTTGTTAGAATATGACAATTTTTCCTATTGAGCTTTCCATTTCCATGTTGAAGTTACATCCACATGTTCGATCAATATGAGTCCATGACAAAAACAGTGGCAAAATGATTGTTCTTTTCAGATTTAGTTTAGATGAGAAATAAGATCCAAGCTATAATTAAAAATTTGCTTTGGAAGTCCAAGTAACCAACAGGTTAAAGCAAATTCATTTTGGATCCATGGAAGTATTATGCAACAAATATTTATTTTTTAAAAAGCAAGTAATCAAAAAGATTAAACTTCTCACTCGCAATAAGAGAAAAGCTTTCACTTTTCAATATGAATTCAAAAACCCAATTCATACCATCTTAAAGAAAATAAACTCATCGAACTTATGGAAATTAGCATATCGAAGCAAATTACGAAAAAAATCCCATAAAAGGAAATAGAACTGAAATATCAAAGAGTATACTAACAAAAGGAAACAACAAAATGTACTAAATATAAGAAGAAAACTCATAGAGCTCTCTTATGCACAGCAGCAACAGTAAGTCCAAAAGCAATAAGATCAATCACATAATCTATTTCATGATGATGTTAAAAATGAATCAAACCAAATAATGAAAGCATCAATAAAACAAAAGGAACCTTCAAATTTGGTAGATCTTAAGCTTGCATGTAGAGAGAGTATTAATTTTTGGTTAGTGGCTAATAAACCTATGATCTAAAATTGACAACAAAGAATATTTTGCTCTCTTAATCATCCTTGCAAGGTTTAAAGACAGCCCAACTCATTTATTATAATAGCTTCAACAAAATATCTAGGATCAAGTGATAGGAAAAGCACAAATATACAAAATAGATTTTAAAAATCCAACACCATAATTTCAATGACCAAAACTACACTAATCACTTATAAAATTATAATTCTCCAAAACTCATGACTTCTTGACATTGAGCTTTTGTGCCATGTGCATACTCAACACATTGGTATGATATTATATCAAATTTTGAAGTACTTACCAAGGAAGAGGTATTAAAGGTTGGCTGCAAAAACCAAAAACCAACAATCTCTTTTCAATTCCAGATCATTAAAAAAAAAACCTTTATGCGAAGATGTACGTGGTGGATCTCGATAGCTATTTGTAGGTTTTGGACATTGAATGCTTGTATCATTACTTTTGTATTAGCTATTAACAGCAAAAAAATTAGCACTTTAGTACTTTGACGTTGTTTAGGTATCAACTATTAATTAGGGAGTTCTAGTTTCATTTTCCTTTGTGAAACCGGCTGCCTGAGGTGGTTTGATTTCTTATTTAACATTGAAATTTGTTATTATGTCTTTATATTATGTCTCAGTAAAATTAGTCCAACTCACTGCATTTTTTATAGGACAATTGCAGAATGTCTTTTCTCTTAAAGTTGAATTCCAATAGTTGATATTGGCATCATTCATTGTTTTAGGATGCATGAATTTAATCAAAATAAACCAATGAAATTAGATAAGTAACAGATACAGGTGTGTAGATGCTCATAATAAGATAAATAGTAATGTTCTTTAGGAAAATAAATATTAAAATCATATCAAATGAATTGCAAGCATGAAGTAGATTTAGAAAAAAAGGTATATACCTTTACAGTTCACACACCTGAGCCAAAGTAGAAATAGTAATTAAAAGATATATTAATGCAATTAAACTCAGTTTTAGGAATTGGCACATTCAAGTGTCTCCATTACTTGAAGGTTTATTAGAGAACCAACAAACCTTAGGAACCTAAAGAAAAATTAAAAAATATCCTAGCAGGGGAAAAACCTATATGGTATTAAACTTATGGGAACAAACAAAAGTCATAATTCAATGTAAAAGGAGAATAAACCAAACAATGACAAAGATGATCCGAGACCTAAAGCAAATTGACACAGAAGATAGAACAATGCCATCCAACAAAAAAGCATAACCATCGAGACACGGCAGGTGTGGTAGGAATAATTCCCTCTGAATCCAGATACCTAACAACAGTCCAAGTGTAAAGGTCAGCAGATCATAAAAGGTAGGACACTCCTCTTTGGTTACCATATCATAAAAGCTAGGACCAACTCCTTTAAGATGCAAAAACAACATTGAGACTCTCTTTGTTTCAACATTTGTTTGCATCATCATAATGTTTAAAAATTAAGGCACATAACCTTTTTTTTGCAAACTAAATGTATATAAAATGTCTCAAACGTAAAAATGGACTCAATTTAACAACTCACATTAAATATTAAAGATTTCTTTTACCTAAATGGTGCTTGGTCCGTTATGCGATATCTGGCCAAGATGCCAACCATGTAAGTGTCCTTGTTACCATTGAGAACTCATTGTTAGCTTCTACCTTAATCACGGCCAAGCACACGGCATGTACGTTACCACCCAACACAATTTCCTTGTTTTTCTTTGTTGGCTTCTTCGCTCCTTTTTCTACCTCCTCAAATCAAAGTTATCTATCAACGGGCAAAAAAAAAAAATCCAAGCTGAAAAGGAAAAACCCATAAAATCAAAGCAAGCCAATAAGCAGCAAACAATACACAGGCACACAAGTGCAAGCAAATATGGAATTGAGAAGAGTGAGGGAACATAATTCGATCCAAGCTTACATGGGGAAGGTGTAATGGGGAAATCCAAAGAAAATGTCAGAGTAAGATCTATTCATCGGGTAATTATTTTGGTATTAAATAAACAAAGTAGACGTTCTTGGCAAAAACCAAAAAAGCGAATAGAAGGAGAAGAATCAAACCTTATATGTATTATCATGTAATCTTGCAGCTCTTGTAACTACAATATCCAAAACCAAAGCCTTATGAGAAATGAAAGTATACATTAACCATGGGAAATTACATCTCATGAAAAACAACACAAAATAGAGAAAAAAAAAGCAGTTCAATGTATGAGTCAATGAGCTCTTGATGATTTGATCATCACTGAGATTGGTTGGAACCCCATCATCTTGCCAACTCCTAAGTTTCACGTGCCATCTTGTCTAGAATTTTATTTATGTACATAAAATCTCCATCCGAGAGAGAGTCATTAGCTGCCTTAGATGTTTTCAAGCCCACTTTTCTTGATATCTTCCTTTTTTTTTAGGCTTGAGTTTTCACTTACCTTTTTTTGGAGGCTTTGGAAAGCAATGATTCTTCAAGTTCTTCCAAGGATTTGAACTTTCTAGTGCTAGGAATAGATACTTTCCTAGCATTGGATTTCATATCGCTATTTCTAGCTAGAGACCTGCTTGTAACGTTGTTTTCAATTTCAACCTCAACCTCCTTGTAATTCTCGTCCTCTTTTCCAGCAGGGGAATAAAGAGCATCATTGACATTGTTTTTGAAATTCAAACTAACATCTGCATGAATTGTCTTATGCAGTCCTTGACCAATGGTTGGAAAATTTTCACCTCATGTATCATGAAAAAAAGATGTTAGTGCCTATTGCTGTGATAGGGACCACCTCATCACTCACTCGAACCAAAGCATTAGAGAGATGATTTTCAACCCCTATCTCAAAGGGATGGGATGGGCTACATGATGTGGACAAAGACATGTTCATACATGCATTATCTCCTAGGTTGTCATAAGGTACACTAACCTATGGTGACGTGTCCATGTTTAGTGGAGATGCATCAGTATCATTACCATCGTCTTCCTCAGAGTTCACCACTGGAGTTTGAGGAATGGCGTTGGAATTAAAGGATTTGTAGCAATTACAAGAATTATGGAACAGGGAGACAACGTCCGAGCCAACTTTGGAAACCCACATTTCGAAGTTTTTACTTCCACATTCCAAGTCGATCACCTCATCAATTCTTTATAACTGGTTAGTCATAAGAAGAAAGGCACCTCTGCTAAAGTCATTGAATTTGAAGGTCTTACTATCCATGGAGAGTAAGTCTCTCCAAATATTAGCAATATTCTGAAAGGTACCATAGTTCCATGCATGCAATGGAACCCCATACACAATAACCCAAGTAGTTCGATATTTAAATTCCATGTTTTCAAACTAGTGAAAAATCTCCACGTGTGTAAGACCCGAATTTTATTATACTATATACCATATTTGTACATGATTGATAGTGGAAATAAATTCTTTTAGTGGAATTAAAGAATCATTGTATGTGAATTTCCACTTTTCATTCTAAGTGATGATTTATAGTATGGTGTATAAAGAAAGAAAAACAAATATTATAGTGCAACAAGAAATAGATGGGTGATCTTGATAAAACAAAAAAAGTTAAGATAATAATTATGCATAGAAAGCATTAAATGAAGTGTTGAAGAAAAGAAGAAAATAAATGAATAAATGAGATGAAAAGTCAATATTAGTGGCTGGAAGTGGCATGGAGAAGAAAGAGAGGAAGAGAAAAAGGAAAGAAAATTTAGTCAACACTGCAGAAAGAGATTTTCCTAGCCATCCCTTTTTGGCTAGAATTGTCTTCACCATTTATTGACAGTAGAAAAACTTCACCACGCCATTGCCATATTTTCTTCACCATTTAATGAGCTATAAGACAAGGTAATGATGAAAGAGATCGGGATGAGAACAGGTGGTAGATTTTGAGGGGATTTGAGTGATTATATAAGAAGACTTCATGAAGAAAATTGACTGAAGCAAACTTCATCTCCTTCTAAAATCTTCTCACCAATACTGTGATTACTGCAAACTCAATCTCGTTTCTTCCATTCCTCTTATACACGAGCCATGAAACTTCATTCTTAGTTAGCTACACCTTTTCTCCAGTGTTGAAGAGCTAAGGAACAAGACAAGTAAAGCTAAGTGAGGCAGAAAAGTACTCTGTTCTGGAAGTACTACTCAGTTAAGGTGAGTTCCATATTTTTATGGTTCTCTTGATATTTAATGCTAGATTTCTATGTTTCACAACGTAATGAACATAGATATAGCCTGGTTTTAGTTAAATATTGTTGACGATATAAGAAATTAGATGGAAAATAATCAAGAATGAATAAGAAAATACGATGGGCGAAGGGCGAACAGCGAACAGACTTACTTAACTGCTTGCCAAACAGTTGAGTACTCGCCTAAAGGTTAAGGCAAGCTCAAGAGTTGCATGAGTTGGCGCATATTTGTTCGCCAAACTCTTTGGATAATCAGAATGATAGTTGGGATGGGCAAGGACCAATGATCGCCCATGAGGAATGTTTGTGATCACCAAAGAGGCGAGTAGGAAATAAAGAAATCGCCAAGTGTTAGTTCAATTAATGGGAGAGCCCAACACTGAATAAAAAGCCACGAATGGCGAGTTGAATCGTCGGGCGAGCTCCCACGTGTAAGCCCATAAGTGAATGGCGAGCTCTGTGGGCGAATGGTAATCTTAATCTCGCCAAAATGTCACAAATATTAGGAAGGAAAATATAAATAGTTTTGGATAATATTCGAAAAAGGAATATTAATAGTTTTAATAAATTTTTGCAGACGGGAATTGAGAAAGGCGAGCAAGAAGCAAGGCTTCATCAGACGAGGTAAGGTAGATGTGTGTGAAGTGAATGCATGTCCTGTGGAGTTAAATTTTACGAAATTATTGAGAAATTGTTTTGTTTTATGACATGCATTATTATGCAAAATCGTGTGCTTGGGCGAACTGGTAAAACAGCGGGCGAGCCAAGTGGGCGAGCTCTCTTTTATGATATTTGATATCTTGGGTGAGTAGCCTTGTTTTAAGTAGAAATCCGGGCGAGCCAATGTGGAGAACCCTTTTAATGTTATTTTGGGGCGGGCGACCCCTGTTTTCATGGATGGGCGAGTTGACCATAGCAATGCCATAAAAGGCGAGCCTTGAGGGCGAAGCAGGTTAACTTGTTTTAGTCGTTAAGGACTGGCGGGCGAACACTAGTTCACCGTACTTGGCAAGCTGATTATGGGAGAACTGATTTATGAGTATTTTCTCAACAAAAAAAAATTGAATTAATTTTAATATCTTTGAAAATAGAAAATATGAAACTTTTTGGGGCGAGTTGACTAATGGACGAGTTGACCAATGGGTGAGTTGACTATTGGCGAGCTGACTATGGGCGAACTAGCCATGGGTGAGCCAGCTTAACCTGTGCCTTTCTCACACGGAAAATGTTGAGATTGCGGGCTGTTTTACTATTTTATAAAACCTTTTGGAAATCAAATTATTTTGTGGAAATGATAACATGAGTGAAATAATTCCATAAAGGTTTTCATGAGTTATAAAAGTGATTTTTGAGACTTTAGGCCCTGAGTTCATGCTTGATTATTCATATAATTGCGTGACCCACCTGGGGTGGTGGCTCGGGTCAATGGACCAACGGGTGCACCTCAGGGCGTCACAAGGCTGATGGACCCGCCAAGTCATCAGCGGTCTCGAGATCACTTGGCAAATGAACCCGAGGACCACCTATAGATTATGGCCATAGATCTAGTTGAGATAGCCGTGAGGGGCGGTGGCCTACGGGTGCACCCCAAAAACGGACGACTTGTGTTCCTGGGGGAACAATGAGAGCATGATTTAATTGTTGCCTAGTCTCAACTTATTAATTTCTGTTTACTGAAAGGATCTATTGAATCCTGTTTAATGTTAACTATATCCATTGTTTTCCTAATGGGTTGGATTGTTGGGATAAATAAATTGTTTTGGAAATATAGCGTTTATTTTTATAAAGCAGCATACACCTTCCTTACTGAGCATATTGTCGCTCACTCCTTATTTTTCCACTCCACAGATCATTGATTTTGGACTAAGCAAATTACCTTCCAGAGATTTGATACCGAAGGTATGTTGTATTCTTTTATATATTCAGAAAAAGGGTACAGTACTACTCTAAATAGAAGGGAATGTATAAATATCTCTTAAGGAAACAATTTGATAATTCATATTTTCATATTAGTACTAGGAATAAAAGTACTAATTCTTAATAAGTGTTAGGAGTTGTTAAGCATCACAGACAGCCCAACCAGTAAGTGAGTGTGATTTATAAGTGAATATTATGTTATATTGTGGATTTGGGATGTTACAACGTGCCACTCTTTTAGCCACGACCTGCCTAGCTCCTACATAGTAGCCATAGTTTCTTCTTCTTAAAAGGAGATTAGGAATTGCCTACTAGAAATTTTCTTGACGGAGATGTCAAATACTCCTTGTATCTTGAAGTTCTCCATAAGAGTTTTTAGTTCATAGTAGTCTCTCGCACCAATCACGCATCTCTCCAAGTAGTGTACTTGATCATCTTAAATCAATCCTTTGCAAACTTTTATCTGGCACTGCTTACTCCCTTCTCGACATGCTCCAACATCCTCCTCTGTCACCGCCTCATTCAAAAGGACTTGTTTAAAGGATCTCTTATGACCTAAGTCAAAGTTTTGCTGTACATCCTTTTCAAAACCTTTGGGCAAGGAAGTCACCTGAGTTTTCCTGTTGTTGTGCATGTCAACTCTCCTCCAGAAAGACGATCTTGCTTTGAATCTGGCCATATTAATCCCTATTCTATAATCCATGAACCAGGCACCGTTGAGTTTTTCAATTGCATTCTTGGCATCTTTAATATTTGAGAATCTAACAAAGCCATATTTCTTTCCTAAGCGACTTCTCTTTTGCGAGATGAAGACATTGATGACTTTTCCCATGGTGTTGGAAAATTTGTGTGAAATCCCCAATTTCCATGTATCCCTCCATGTTTGTAAAGTATTTTAATTCCATATGATTAAATAAACATGAAGTTGATGTGTAATTGAGGTATAAATGATGTATGTATGATGTATGGAGTATGAAAGAAATAAGAAAATTGATAGCCAAATAAATCAAAGAGCTTATTTTATTGTTATGGAAATGAATGGAGTATAAAGAAAATTATATCAGAATTTTGGTAATTAAATGTTAAAGAGGTCAAATGGTCAAGGAAACTAATATCAAAAAAATATTAAGAGTATGAGACAAGAAATTAAATCAGAATTTTGATTGGAGTTAAGTAGATGAGTCATAGGAGAAAGGGAGGAAGAGAAATTAAATGGTCATGAGTCAAAGAGGTAAAGCATGGCTGAGATGAATTAATGGGATAAAGCATGCATTAAATGCAAATTAGCATAGTCATCATCCCTATCAGCCATCACCAACGTCAGCCACTCTTCCAGCTCTCCCTCTCGTTCCATCTCCAAGCTTCCATAGTTTTCCATTCCAAGCTCTTTGATAAACCACCTCACTCTTCTATTGATCCATTAAGTTCATTAAACGAAAAACGATCCTTGTCACTAGACTAAGTGATATCCAAAGTTTGGTGGATTGATTCTAAGTATTGGAGGAGATCTCAAAGTTTGAGATTTTGGTCTCTAGTGAAGGTAAGAGAAGAAGATGATTTAGTCAATTTGGTTCATGGTTTGGAGTTGTTTTGAGTTAGTATGATATATGTATGATGATGGTTTAAAGATTTGAATTGATATGATGATTTTAGGTTGAAGAAGTGAAAAGCTAAGGTTGACGCATCAAGTGATCTTGCGTTCTCGAAGGAATCGAGGTAAGAAATTTATGTAACGGACGTAAGGCGGCTATGTCCGCATGTTTTATGATGTTTTGATGTGGTTTGGAGAGATGTACTAGTTGTTTTGTGCAGGAAAAATGACATTTTTGGACTTGTCTCCTAGTACCAATTAGGTTAGGAGCAGCCGACTGCCTTAAGTAGCAGCCGACTACCTAGAGACAACCAAAACGTCGTTTTTCGAAAACTGGTTCAAACCAGTCGACTGCTATGTAAGCCAGTCGACTGCTATTTACCCAGAAGCATTCTGTTTCAAACCAGTCGATTGCTATATGGGACAGTCGACTGTTATTTGCCAAAATGCATTCTGCTTTGAATCTGGCCATATTAATCCCTATTCTATAATCCATGAACCAGGCACCGGTGAGTTTTTCAATTGCATTCTCGGCATCTTGAATATTTGAGAATCTAACAAAGCCATATTTCTTTCCTAAGCGACTTCTCTTTTGCGGGATGAAGACATCGATGACTTTTCCCATGGTGTTGGAAAATTTGCTCGAGCCATCTTCAATGGATGTTGGGGGGAATGTTGTTAACAAAAACAGAGGAGACCTAAGATGGGAGAAGAGAGAAGGAAGCCATTCTTCGAGCACATAATATCTTATTTATTACTATCGAACATGATACTAAAGCATGTGCTTTCCTATTGTTATTCCTTTTGCGATAAATTAATAAAGTAAATTGCGTGTCTAAGAAATTGAAAATAATTTGAACACATGAATGTAATAAAGATCACTTCACTTATATATTTAATTTATTTTAAATTAGATATTCATTTAAAAATTCAGTTTATATATGATGCATTGACATTGTATAAGAATTATACACTGTCAACGAATCAAAGATTGACACCTCATTAATAAGTAAAATAAAAAAATGTCAAAACCCTGAAAAATAAATTTAAATATTTTTTTCAATGGATTATTATCCTATCCACCATCAATGGAGTTTTTTAACTCCACAATCGAGGTTAGGATGATGACATGTGTCTTATTTTATTTATTTTTTATTTTTTAATATTCGTAAAGGACACATGTCATTGTCCTAACCCTGCTTGTGGAATTAAAAAACTTTACTAGCTGTGGATAGGATAGTAATTCTTTTTCAATTTGCTTATAAGGTCTTAACACATTTTTAATTTGTTAATTAATGAGGTATCATCCTTTGGTACATTATTAGTATATAGAGACTATACATTATAAATATATCATATATATATATATATATAAACCTTAAAAATTTAGCATGTATCTACAAAACCATGAAATTAACTTTCTTTATGTCACTATTATTATTTATTTTCCCCGATGCATTTGTATCATTTCTCGTCCGGCATATTTTATCAATTAACTAATTATTTATTAACGAGTGCGTGCAACATGTGCAACGGAGAAAATGATGCATCGCAGATGGAAGCTGCGGGCAAGTTGCGGCCGGTTTTAGCTTTACACACGTGAGGTTAATTCAACCCCCCCAAAAAAAACGTGAGGCTTGAGTATTTAAAAGTTAAAACCACTTTGAATTTAAATTGTTTACGATTACCATTAACTCCAACTTGTATGAATGAATTTGTACATTCGTATTTAATGTGAAAAGGGATATCCATTATATAAGATTATTATTTAATATGTCAATATCAATGAAATTATTAGATTTCATATACGAAATTAAGATATGATATATATTTTTTAAAAATATTAAAAAATAAATAATAAATAAAAAGAGTATATATCGTTATCTTATTCCGTTTGTGAAATCTAAAACTTTTATTGGTGTTGTATTGATTAATAATCCTATTATATATAAATACAATCCATCAATCAAATATTAAAATTTTGAATTTTATTTTGTATTTTTCTCTATATCTTATCTATAGTAAATTAGCCTCTCGTAAGGATAGTATAGTAAAATAGTTAGCTCTGGAAACCTATGAATGTATAAATTAACCTTTTTCATGAATGTGACGACTCGAACTAACCATACAATCGAAAATATAACGAAACGATCACATAAGTTCATCTGTCTTATCCTTGAAAATAGCAGTCAATTGTTCTTTCTCTTCCCTTTCTTTTACCAAACACATATATCTTTGAACGTCAATTTATGGCGTTGTAAAAAACCAAAATGTTTTGTTCTTCAAGCTAGGCCATATGTTTGTCCGAGGAATGAAGGGCGCCGGTGCAATGGGCATGCTTATAAATTACAATCATGCTAAACATGTGCACTATATGTGATTATGTGTGCCTGTTAAGGTAGCGTGTGTTCTTTTTCTCTGTTTTTTCTCTTTTTAGGTTTGATTTGATTGCAACATGCATAAGAATCTCAAAAGAGTTTAAATTATATTAAGATCATCTTAAAAAGTGAAATTTTAAGCACTACTAAAACTGACCCATAATCACTTTTAAAAGATATATGATTATACTATATGTTTTCAAATATTAAATAAATCATTTTTCGTAAAGTTAATAAAAAAAATTTTATATTTATACGTACAATCCAACAATTTAATATTAGAATTTCTTAATATATTTTATATTTATACCTATAACTGTAACTATGGTAAATTAGCCGTTCATGAGGATAGTATAGGAAAATACTTGGCGATGGAAATCATGAATGTTCGAAGATACAACGAAATGATCACATAATTTCATCTATCTTAATCAATTAGATATATGGAAAAATCCTTGAAAATGGCAGTAAATTGTTCTTTCTCCTCTCTTTCACATAGATCTTTGAACGTCAAATTATAGAGTTGTACAATCCAAAATGTTGTTCAGGCTTGGTACATATGTTTTTCGGCGCTGGGCAACGGGCATGCTTATAAATTACAATTACAATCATGCTAAACATGTGCAATTTATGTATGCCTGTCAAAGTAGCGTGTGCTCTTTTTTATTCCTCTTTCTTTTTTTTTTTTGGATGGGATTTGATTGCGACATACATAAATTTGATTATTGAATCTCATAACAGTTTAAATAAATTAAGATAATTATAAAATTTGAGATTTTAGGCACTATACTTTTAAAATATATATGATTAGTATCATACATTTTCAAATACCAAATAAATCATTTTTTTCTAGATTTAATAAAAATTTTCTATTTTATCACTTTTTAAATATTTTTTATCAAATTTTTTCTCTTTTTTGATGTCTTTTTGTTACCGTTTCTTCAAATTTGATTTTAATTGGAAAGTAGTTTTAAAAGTTAGTGTCAAATCTCTTAGATGAAAAATAATTTTTTTATCAAGATTGTTTGTTTGTCTTGCTTTTTTTTATATTATTTAAAATAATATTTAATTTTTACTATGTATTTTTATAAGTCAATTGTTTATTTTGATCATAATAATTAATGTGAATTAACTGAGTTAAAGATAATTGATAATTATTAATGAAATTTTAGAGTGTCATGAATGGTTGAAACTTTGAAAATTCTTAGGTGAGAATACATTCTTTGAATTTCACTAGAATGATAGAAGATTAAAGAAAAACTGATACCAATAATTGACATTTATTTTCAAAAATCAATAAAATTAATAAATAGTGATAATAAAAATTAAAGAAATAAAATAAAATTAGATAAAAATAATAAGAAATAGGATAATTGAAAAAAGGAATATAAACAATAGAAAATAAGGAACTAGGAATTAGAAGAAGTTTAAATCAAGAATATACATTATCATAAGAAATTTAATGAATCTATCGGTTGAGCCATTTCAAGAAAGATGAATGAGATTTTTTAGATACTCTTGGGGTAAAGATAAATTTTTAAGAAATTTCTCCAAAAGAATAATGAAAAGTTTCTTAGAAATAATCCAATATATACATATTTGAATTTAATAAAAATAAAGACCATTTAATTAAGGCTTCTTTAAGATATCTAAAAATTAGTTAGTACCATCTTATAATGGGCATTGTAAAGTGCTAATTCTTTTTCACATGTAACTAAATTTTCGAACCCTAAAGTTTGAAATATCAATCCGTCATTGTCTTTAATTTTGAATGCCTTACCAATCACACAAATTAAAATGATTGGTTACGAATCTTAATTTTATATCCGATAAATTAAGATCCAACTCTTACCACGTTATTACACTTACTTTACCCATATCCTGTAGTATTCTTCTTCGTGGTATTCACTATGGAAAAAGGCATATCAAGAGTCAAAAGGGTGAAAAACAATTATTTGATATAAATTAATGGCATGCATGTAAGGTATAAGGATAACCCTGAACTCTTTTTCATGAAGACTGGTCAAATAAATGCTGTTATCATCAAACACTCATTTTTTTTTTCATTCAGAAACACTAGCTTTTAAAAAGCAAATTATTTTTTTTATTTATTAATTTTGAGCTAGACATGCATGATAGTTATAAACCACAGGGACATGCACGAATGTGGCCTTCGAGGGGAAAAGAGAAAGGAGTACAGAAATCAATAAGATTTAGTTATTTACATAATTTGACATATTTGGTGTATTCTTTTTGTTTCAATTATTTCGTCACATATGGACGGGACACATAATTTTAAAAAAATTAAAACATTTAAATATCATGTCATATATTTAAAAAAATATTTAAATTAATTAAATTGTCCTTAAAAAAATTTAAACATAATTAAAAATAATGAGAGACAAAAGAGGAATCTAGGTCTAAATGTCTTTTACTTAGTAATAATTTCCTTCATCTCAAATTAAGTGTCTATATTTAATTTAACATGAGAAATTTTGGAAAAATTGAATTTAATAACTTCAGTTTTCTTAATATTTTGGGAGAGATGAGGAGCCTTAACTGTGATGAAATCCCGAGTAAGATTAGTCTCAGACCGTTAAAACGGATAAGGATATCTGTGATTTACACCAATATATATATATATATATATATATATTAACATTTTATAAAATCAACTTTGCAGTTTTAATTGTACAATAACATCAAAATGTAAAAATAAGGGATAAAAATAATTAATTAGTAATACGGACTTTTATCGAATACATTATCAGTAAAGGTTTTAGACTCTACAAACATGACTTAAATAGTAACACAAATTCCACATTATTTTTAGTTATTTCTTCGAGAAATATGTATCATCATCTTAGTTTTAATGGCGGAGCCAAAAACTTTAATTTGTGGGGCTTCATTTAATATATTTAGTCATAATTGTTAAAAAATTTTAAATTGTCTTTAACACGATTTTATATTTTAAAAACGATGTACAACAGTTTCGTTATTAATATTTTGAAATACATATTTTCCAATATACATCATTTATTTATCATTCAACTATTAATCAATCATTAAATTACGCAAACAAGTGCTCAACATATTCATTGTTGAAAATGCATTATCTACTATGATAATGACAATCGAGAGAAACAATGCTAATGTCAATAATAAATAAATTAGTAGATATATTTTGTCTTTTTTAATTTCAAACATTCTTATAATAAAAAAATAGCATTTTTTAACCTTAAAAACTCACTGTTAAAGACTTAAAGTGCGAACATTTCATGAAAAGAACAAATAAAATTTTGTAAAATATAAAATATTATTTATATAAATTTAATATAAATTATTTTTTTATTTGGGCCAATGTGGGCTCAAGCTTTTATTGGACCTCAAGGGGCTCTACACTTATTTATTTATCAAATTTAAAAGTTTTACTGATAATGTATTGAATAATAATTTTTAATATATAATTATAGGATATCCAAACATCATATATTTGTATATATGATGGACCTTAGTTTGAATATTATAGGATATTCAAATAATATATATATGTATTTTTTTGATAATCAGAGAAATTTATTAAGAGATAATTGGCAAGTACAATTATCACATGAAAACAATAACAAGCAGTACAATTCAACACAAACACCTAACAAAAGCTTGGTAAAAAAAGTAAAACCCATGAGAGCCTGAATGCAAAAACAAAGCCTCAACATTAGCAAAATCGGAAACAGCAACAAACAGAACAAGCCTACCAGTGAGCCAAAAAGAAGCCATCTCGAGCAACTCCAGCCTTAGCAAGGCAATCAGCCAACCCATTAGCCTCTCTAAATATGTTGACAAAGCAAACATTATCAATAGACGATAACATGCCATCCATCTCCTCAAAAACCTTCTATAATTTCCATGGACGTTTCTCGACTGATTTACACCAAGCAACAGCAATAGTAGAGTCAAATTCAATCACAAACCCACAACATCCTGGCAATTAACTCTTCCAAAGAGATTCAGACCATGTTTAACGGCAGGTCCACCAATTCACCTTTATTGATAAAAGAATTGAAGTCATCAATACCCACCCCTCCATAAAGGCAGCCTGATCTTTCGTCCTCCAAAGTGACTGAATTAAAATTGCCTCCAAAACACCTATTGCGAGATTGATCATTTTTTAACAACAAAAGTTCATTCCACAAAAGCTTCTTTGAAGATGCATCAGCAATCCCAGTGAGCCATTTCCCTTCGATCATAATAAATCTTTCTGAGATTAATTCATTAGAAAGCAAAAAGATAAATTATTCCAAACTGTAAGAAGTCCACCAGATAGTCCATCTGAAGCCGAGAATCGAAAACTGAAGTTTGAACCATGCCAAAAATTCAAAATATGATGATTTGAGATGTTACCCAATTTAGTTTCTTGAAGAAAGATCATATCAATATTATAAGTAGTAATGATCTTTTTCAGAGCACTAGACTTGGCAGGATTACCCAAACCACGAATGTTCCAACTTAGAATTCTCATAGTTCTAAACAACACCACAAATCCAACAAGAGTCAAATTAGCAAAAGTCTTTACTTTCTAGTTCAATCAGTCTATTAACTATCTAGTCATCAGAACAGTTTGCTTTAAAACCCATTATCTTACCCATCTCTCATGTATCTCTAGCCATCTGATCAAGAACTCTTCTCATATTTCTGAAATCACCATCTGAGAGAGATTCATTTGCCGGTTTATCCTCTGTCGGTTTATTCTTCCTTTTCCTTAAACATCTAGATTTGGGACCTTTACCTTTACCCTTTCTATTGGAAACCAAAGAGGGGTCAACGTCTTCAAGGTATTTAAATTTACGGATACCTAAGATGGAACTTGAGCAAGGAATAAATTCAGTTGTGTCCTCTGGTTCAGAATCACACTCATCTGGGGATAAAGAGCTACTTTTGGAGTAGTGTGGCGTGGGTTCGAATGGGAGAGTCCTAGTCCTTCATCATTAACAGAACCCTTCAAGACATCATTTACCAAAGCAAGAGTGTCAAAGCCGCCATTTTTCAGCTCATTCCTACTAAATAGCTGACCTGACAAGTCAACAATTTCCAACATTCTCTGCTACTGCATTAACCTGATTAACTATAACTTGTCATTTCCCATAAAATTTGAAATTTCAAGCTCTTCATTCTCGTTGCAACCATTTCCAATTCATTCCTACTAAATAGCTGACTTGACAAGTCAACATTTCCAACATTCTCTGCTACTGCATTAACCTCGATTAACGTAACTTGTCATTTCCCATAAAATTTGATTTTAGGCTCTTCATTCTCCATTGAGTGCAACCATTCCTCTTCCATCGTCCATTTCATTTCCAAATCCACTGGAGAAGAGTTCATGCTGTCTTGACCTTGTTGTAGATAAGGTTGTTCATTGTTCTGTTTTAACCGATTAACAGACCGACCGAATTGATTTCGGTTAAATGGTCAACCACGAAATAATTTCTGTCGGTTAACGAAAGTGATTTTTTAAAAAGTTCGGTTATGGTTAATTCGGTTCGAAAGGTGAAATTAATCAATTAACCGAATAATTAGCCGAAATTATACACCTCCCTAAATGCTACGTTTCAATCCCTTATACCCTAACAGTTAGATTAACCGAATTGTTATGGTGTTGGACTGTTTTGGCTTGGAAAGAAGAGGGTTTTATACAATTTCGGTTAATCGGTTAATTAATTGATTAACCGAACTTTATTTTGTTCGATTAATATGAAATTACAAACTTCGGTTCGGTTAACTAAAATGAAAATACAAATTTCGGTTAATGTCGAGAATGCAAATTTCGGTTCGAAATTAACCGAACTGACCGATTGACCACCCCTAGTTGTAGAATCTTGTTAGCGTTGGTGCTGTTCTTGTAGGAATTACAGCAGCAATGGAAAAGTGAAATGATGTCCGATCTTACTTTGTAACTCGAACCTTGAAAGTTTTATTGCCGCAAACCAAAGAAATCACTTCATCAATCTTTTCAATCTGATCCGTCATGATTAACATCGCACCTCGGCTGAAATCATTGAACTTCAGCGTCTTACCATCCATTGAGACGAATTCACCCCAGATCTTGGCAATGTTCTGAAAGTTGTGAGATTCCAAACATGCAATGGGATGCCAAAGCAAGTCAACCAAGTGGTTCTAAATCTGAGCTTAAGATTGGGAGACCATTGATGTAGCTCAATGAACCATTCACGTAGCCAAGACCATGGTTTTAAATTGCAGTTGTGGTGCGTTTTCGATCGCATTGCGTTTATCGCGGTTGCGGACATAACGGTGGTAATTGCGGTCATCGTGGTCGTGAATTTTTTTTAATTTCACACAATTCTATGTAAGGTGTAGTAATTGTAATTATAATCATGCAAAGTCTTATTTTATAGTTTTTAAAGTAATTTATAATACCTCAAGTCTATTGTTTATGTGAAAAAAAGGTTTTTATAATTTTTTGAATTATAATAAAATTGAACTTTTTAAATTGAATACATTACAAAAAATAGTGATAAAAGAAAACTCACAGACAACAAACATAATATACAAAAAGACTACAATGCATAGCTTAGAATATTGCACATTTGGTTACTTAATTCATTAATTCATTTAATTTACTTACTTAAATAAGTAAAAATAATTTAAAATGGCTTAATAGCCAAATAACCCTCAACCTTTAGCATAAAATGGAATTAAGCCCTCAACGTTTTATTACGTGAAAATCAGTCCATAAACTTTTATTTCATTGTAAATAAACCCTTAACCTTTTAAAATTATGCAATTAAGTCCAAATCTGTTAAATGACACTAACTGCTGTTTGGACATCTAACGTGAAAGTTGACGTGGATAGCTTAGTTGGCTACCACGTGGCATGCCACGTGTGCAATACTAATAGAAGTTAGTGTCATTTAACAGATTTGGACTTAATTGTATAATTTTAAAAGGTTGAAGGTTTATTTACAATGAAATAAAAGTTTATGGACTGATTCCACGCAATAAAATATTGTAACATCCCGTTACCACATTTTTCACGTATTTCTATACGACTTTACCGGTTGGGCTGTCTGTGATGCCATTAACATTCTACAATGATAGTGATAAATAATAACATTTATTTATCAAATACGGAATATTAAAAATTCTTTTCATTATTCCTTATATCCAACGTCCCCTTATTGTCTCATTTCACTATAGTAGTACTGTATACTTATGTCTGAAATGTAAAAGTGAAGAGACTGTACCTGTTTCGTTTTACATAATGTGCCTCAGCGCTTTATACATAGCTATATCCATCTGGGAGCTAATTCTCTCAACTCCGTATCTTTTATCTGTGGAGTTAAAACAAAAGGGGTGAGCGAACTACGCGCTCAGTAAGGGAAACATATGCTGCTTTATAAAACCAAAACTGTATACCACCAACTATTTGTTTTTCCTAAAATCATATCGATAGGAAAACAGTGGTTATAGTAAACAGTACTCTCAATGCACCATTCAAATCATTTGCTCAGTAGTTTATAGTATCATATAATTTAAAACATAAATTAGGATTTAACAAATCCTCTCATTAAACAGAAACCAATAAGTTGAGACTAGGCATCACCCTACGAATAAATCATGCTATCATCGTTCCCCCTCCCCCTCGCGAGAATGGAATCTGCCGCTATTAGGGTGCACCCGTAGGCCATCGCCCCTCACGGCTATCTCTGCTAGATCTATGGCCATAATCTATAGGTGATCCTCGGGTCCACTTGCCAAGTGACCTCGAGACCGCTGATGACTTGGCGGGTCCATCAGCCCTGTGACGCCCTGAGGTGCACCCGTAGGTCCATTGACCCGAGCCACTGCCCCAGGTGGGTCACACAATAACATAAATAATCATGCATGAAACTAGGGGCCTAAAGTCTCAAAATCACTTTATATCTCATGAAAACCTTTAAGGGATCATCTCACCCACATTATCATTTACTCAAATGATTTAATTCCCAAAAAGGTTTAGGCTTTCTGTTTACAAAACACCTTGAAAACATTTCAAAATCTCGACGTTTAAAACCTGCTCGCCCATGGTCAACTCGCCCAATATGGCTCACCCATGGCAGCTCGCCTAGTGCGGAGAACTTCTGTTCGCCCGCTCAACTTTGCTTTTAAAATCAAAAAGCAAAACTGGCTCGCCCTCAGTGGCTTGCCCATTAGACAATTTGCCCAAAAGGGTTTTTATTTTCTATTTTCGAAGATATTAAGATGGCTCATTCTTGTTAAGAAAATACCATCGAAATCTGTTCGCCATGGTCAGCTTGCCCAACATGGCTCGCCCATGGTCACTAAAAAGTGGGGTGAACAAGTGTTCGCCCGTCAATCCTTGCTTTTAAAAACAACAAACACAACCGGCTCGCCCATAACTTTGTATACAAAGGGGTCGCTCGCCCCAAAACATTATAAAAGGGTTCACCCATCGGTGGCTCACCCGAATTTCTATTAAAACAGGGGTTACTCGCCCCAAAACAAGCACAAAAGGGCTCGCCCGCCTTGGCTCGCCCGCCTTTAACTAATTCGTCCAGAAAACAATATAGAGGTCGGCTTTTAGCTCGCCCGAATCAAAACAATTATCAAACTAATGCATGTCATAAACCAAAATATTTCTTAAATAGTTTCTATAAAAATTTACTCCACATGACATGCATTCACTTCACACACATCTCCCTTACCTGGTTCAACGAAGCCTTGCTTCCTTCTTGCCTTCTAAATCAAATTCACCGAGTTCATAATTCCCAGCTGCAAAATAATTTATAAATTCTATTAATATTTCTTTTACAACTATTTCCAACACTTTGGCGAGACTTAATATTCAACTAGCTCGCCCATAAGTATTCTTACTAGCTCGCCCAACATTCAACTCGCCAGACCAATCATTGGCTTAAATGTGGGAGTTCGCCCACAATTCTACTCGCCCAATATCTTATGCACGTGAGTTCGCCATACAGCTTTCTACTCAGGGATGGGCTTGCCCATGAACTAGCCTTGGGCGACCTTACCCATTTGGACAAGTACTTTCAACTTGGCGAGTTAATATTTCCTACTCGCCTCATTGGCGATTACTAACTTTCAACATGGGCGATCACCATAGTCGCCATTCTCATCACTTTTACACCATTTCCATTACTTTCCTTATTCATTCTCGATTATTTTCCCATCATTCTACTACAATTTCAACCCAGTTTCATTTTATTCTTCATCTACATTCAAGAGATGAATTTATTCTATTTCTATGATCTAACAAGAATAAATCAAAAGCAATACTAGAATCATGCTTCTCATACTTGAAATCATAGAAATATATCATTCAATCTGAAGAAATCATTAAATTTCACCTTAATCAACTGCACTTCCAGCACAGATCACTTTCTGTCTCATGTTAGCCTTACTTTGCGTATTCCTTTAGCTCATCAACTATGGAGGAAAGGTTTTGCAAGCTGGTTTACTTGTTTGGCCAACCCAAAGGTGAAGTTTAGTAAATTAAGCATGGCAGAAATGGGAGGAAATCAGAGCATAAAATTGCAGTTGCATAGCTTTCGAGAAGAAGATGAAGTTTGCTAAGCCGATCTTCCTCAAATGCTTCTTCTTATATAGCCATGCTAAACCAATCAGAATTCATCACTTGGCCTTATCCCATTTCCTTCATTTATTTCACGTCTTTCATGCATTTAATGCATGAAGAAAAACTGCAACTCACGATGGCGTGAAAGTCTCCCTTCCACACTCCTTTTTCTGCTTCTATTGACTTTGTTTTATTTCTCAACCAATAAGGTTAATTCCTTATTGACTTTAACATTCTCTCTCTATTAATTGTTTTCAACCGTATAACTTACAAAGTCAATTTTGGCTGCAATGGTCACGTGCTGATTCCAGTTCCAGTTCGCCTATTCAACCAGAAACCTCAGCTCGCCCATTCTATTTCAATTTCAGTTCGCCAACAACATTTAGTGATTTACAAGCTAATTTCCTTTACTTGGCGATCGCAATTTATTGTTCTACTCGCCTATTTGCTATGACTCAAGCCACAAGTTGGCGATCACATGTCCTCACCCATTCGGGTGATCACCTCACACAACTCGCTGGCGAACTCACCTATTCGCCCACGCCATTGTCCCAACTCGCCATCACCATTGGCGATCATACTCTTGCTCGCCCATTGGCGAGCTGTCCTATTGTAGTACTCGCCCGTCGAGTATTTAACATAAATTGCTCTATTCATATTTCAAGTTAAGGAGCTTTTCACTTGAGTGAAATCACTATTCATTATTTCTTTAATTTCCATTATCAATTTTATGAAATTAGAGTCTACAGTAGTGTAGAATCGAATCTTACAAACGTAGAGGGCTTAATTCCATTTTATGCTAAAGGTTGAGGGTCTATTTGGCTATTAAGCCATTTAAAATTGATTATATTTACATTATCAAATAACTTATTAAAAAATTAATCATGTTTGGTTATATTAAAACTTTAATACTAATTTACTATTATCAATTAACTTAAACCTAATAAAATATCAATATCAAATAATCAATGTTATTTTTTCTTATAATAATACTTAATATCATAAATTTAATTACATTACAAATTTTACTTAAAAAATTACATTACTAGTCTAAATTCAACATTACCTAAGATTACTTAAAAAAAACATTTTCTAATATTAATTTGTAAATAATTAAAACTAAAAAAAAAACCCACCCAAATTACCCAACCGGCGACCCACACCCATCACCTATGACCCACCCAACTCATCACTTCCCCAAATTCACTCAGTCACTCAACCTCGCGCATACACGATTCACAATTGCAAGTCACAAAATTCCTCTCACTTTCACTCATGCAGTCTCAAGCTAAAACAGTCTCGCACCCTTCAACCGCCCACCATCATGGCCTCACTCACTCCCTCCATGCTATACGAATCAAGAACCCAGCCACTTGCAAGCTTGCAACCGACAGTCCGACACCACTTGGAGCCTGCGACAAGCCGACAACCGACAGAGACCACTGGTGCTACGACAACAGACAGTGCCTTAAGCGACCCATGATGCCCACGACCACGCCACCAGTCGTCGCCACTCCATTGTCGACTGCCTTACCCACACCCTGTCGTCGACTCCCCTAATATGCTACAGAGGCCCCTGCCCCTCGCCCCTCCCAGATCCCCTTTCTTTGATCCAAATCTAGACTCCAAAGGTTTGCTTGCTTATCAATTGTTGAGTTGTATACTTGTGTTGTTGCCGATGACTTCTGAGTTGATGTTGAAAATTTTGTTAATTGCTGTTGGTGATTCGGTGATATGGTGGTTCTATGAACTTATGGTTTGTTTTGATTGTGAGAAATTAGGGTTTTTGAATTTCGATTTCTGTCTTTCCTTTATTGAGTTATTTTTTTTTTTACTTAATGTTGAAAGTAACGAAGGATAGCAGCGATAACGGACCATTATTGCCGCTATCCTTCGTTATGGCGTTTTGTAACGGCCGCTATCTGCCGTTTCGGGTGTGATCCGTACTCACACCCACTATTTCCGCAATAGCTGTGGCGGCCACAGCTGCTACCGCGAGATAGCGGCCACTATTTAAAATAGCGGCCACTATTTGAAATAGGGGCCGCTATTTGAAACCCTAGCCTGGACAAGTCTAAATTTTTCATTGTTTTCATAGTCTCTTCATCATAAAAAATAATGAGAAATTGCTTCCCAAAAACTCTCTTAACCGAGATGTCAAAGACTCCCTGAATTTTTAAATTTTCCATTAATGTTCCTGGTTCATGGAAACACCTGGACACACCCAAGAGACATTTATCCAGAAAATCGAGAGCTTCAACGTCAACATTTGCATTGCATGACAGCGGTTTCATAGATTGTGGGACCGCATCTTCTGAACAGGAAGGTTCACCAAGCAACACTTGTTTGTAGGATTTCTTCTAAAGAGATGAATCCTTTGAGCAGCTTTCAGTGATATGCATGGAAATGTTACTATCCCCGATGACCTGAGAAAAAGGACGTTCCACCTCGTTCTTTGAAATTGAGTGATTAATCTTACGCCAGAAGGAAGATCGTGGATTGAACCGAGCATGGTTAACACCAATTCTATAGTCCAGAAGTCATGTTCGATTGAGGCCCTCTTTGCGTCACCAAGATGGGAAAACCTGACAAACCCAAATTTCTTACCGCTGCGATTCCTCTTCTGTGGGATGAAAACATCGACCAACTCTCCCTGATTCTGAAAAATCTGCTTTAAACATCTCCAGTTTACTCTAGGTGGGGTGTTGTTAATGAAGACTGAGTACACCTGAGCAGAAGAACTTTGATATATATATATATATATATATATATATATATATATATATATATATATAAGGGTTTTTGTTTAATGGATGGACTAAAATATTCGAGCCAACAGTATATCCTTGACTTGGTTCCATTCACGAGATGTATAAGAGATTGAACGAATCTTGAATTCGTTATCGTCATGGATTATTTTTCTTTGAGTTATGTAATGTATATATAAAAAAAATTGACTAAATAATTAATGCATAAAAAAAGTTATGCCTGTCATAACGTATCAGGCTTCGGGGGAAACCTAATAGCTAGACACAAAACTATGGAGTCGCCACCAATCATTCTAACCTAGGTGTGATTGGTCACCTATTCAAACTAAGGATAAGGCCTGGTCTACGTTAAAAGTTCTAAGTTCGGGAGTACGGTTACGTATGAAGAAGGATTAGCACCCTCACAACGCCCATCCTAAAATGGTACCAAGTGATCTAAGGTTATCTTAATTTTGCCTTTTACTTTAATTTCGATATAATTAAATATTGAAAAATTTTTTAAGTCTCCTCCATCAAGCTGGTTGGACAACTTAAAAGTTATTCTCACCTCAAGAGTATTCAAGTAGGACCAATCGCCTTTCTTGAAGAGGCTCCGTCGTCGGATATTTAAATAAATTATGCAATCCCTATTTAGACTCCTATCCAATTTCTATTGATTTTAACTATTTATTTTATTTTATTCTATTATTATTATTTCCTTATATAAATTATTATTTCATATATTTTTATATCTTTAAATAAACATGAATTATTTGATATTGAAGATTTTCTTAAAGACCTTCCATCAAGCTGGTAAGACCTTAAAGAAACTTTCTCACCTTAGGAATTTTTAAAGAAATTACTCGAGCGCAATTCCATTTAAATTCCATCCTCGGAATAATTCACATTTATTAAAATATTTAAATTAATTTAATTTCTATTTATTTTAATTATTTTCTAATTTTAATTCTAATTTATTAATTTGATCTTTATTCTTTATTATAATAAACTTAATTTTAATATACTATTTTTTAATCTAATTTAATTTTTATTTTTATAATTTAATTTACTAAATCTTGGAAATGTCCTATAAATCTTCCATCAAGCTGGTAAGACTTAAAAGAACTCTCCTCACCTCAAGATATCTAAAAGTACTACTCAAGCGCAGTCCCTTTAGAATTCTATCTTCGGATAATTTGTATTTTTTTTATTATTTTTATTCTATTTTAATTTCTAAATATGTTAATTTTTATAATTCTTAATTTTTAATTTTATTATTTATTCTTTTAATTGTAATTAATCTTAACTAATTCTTATTTCAATTTTTAATAATAAGTTTGAATTTTAAATATTGGAAATATCTTTTCAAATCTTCCATCAAGCTGATAAGATTTAAGAAGAATCTCCTCACCTCAAGATATCTAAAAGTACTACTCAAGCGCAGTACTTTTAAAATTCCATCGTCGGAATAACTCATCTTCTATTTTCTTAATTTTTATACTTTTATTTAATTTTATTTATATAATTTTATTTTTTATCTTATAAGTTTTAAAATTAATTTTTCTCCTAAATTTATTTCATAAACACTAATCCTAATATACTATACTAAATCATGCAATTCTTAAGTCACATTATAAAAGAAACTATTGCTATCATACATAGAAAGAATTAATTAATTAAATTATATGATAAATTACACTAAACTAATAAGATATTGAAGATATGAATAGAAAATATTAATTATGAAATATACTAACTACAATAAAACAAAAGAAAATATAAAATGATGAAGAAAGTTTGGTTGAATTACACGAATAAGTAAATGCCACCTTTAATGACAAAATTCCATACCTTCTTTACTTGTATCACGTTGTAGCAAACAGCTATTGAAAGAATGGTGTAGCAGCAGTGGCGGACAGCAGTGGCGGACAGCAGTGGAGAGGTAGCAACAGGCTTCAAGCAGTAGCAAGGTGGTCTTCTCGCAAGGCTTGGCAAGGCAGATTCTTTTTGTTCTTCTTCTTTTTCTCCCACGTGAATAGGTCAACTTTCTCTTTTGTTTTAATATTGTAAACAGCAGTAAGCAGCAATAAAGAGTGGCGGTGGATGGCAAGGGTGCAATAGTTGTCGACAGCAAGAGGAATGGTGCAGTGCACGATCAGGAAAGAAATAGCAGTTGATGGTTTGTGATGCGGCTTGGCAAGGTGATAATGGCAGTGCAACAAGTAGAGGCAGTGACGTGGTGAGGAGCCGGCTGTGTTCAGCTTGGAACAGCAAGCTTGAGGGTGCAGTAGGGGTGAGTAACGATGGGCCAACGTACACTGCAGCTGGGTCAAAAAGCGGTGCAACAGTTTTGACTGGACAGGAACGCAGCAACCGAACGAAAATGGTAGTGGAGGAAAGAACAGAAACAAAGGGGATGGCTTTATCCTCGTGTTGGTCAAGCTGACGGGGAAAGGAAATGATGAAGATGGAGATGGTGCTTCGGTTGGGTCTGATGGTGATAAGCAGTGAGGATGCACCGAGACAAAGCTCCACACAGCAACAAAAAAGTGGCACGCAACAGTAAGAGATCTGGGCAGTAATGCAAGGCTGAGTTGAAGATGGTGATGAACCCCTGGAAGTGGTTTTCCCCGTGGAAAAAAGAAAGCCGTAGCCCCCTTCTTTTTCTCGGTTTCTTTAGGGTTTTCTTAGGGTTTTTTCTTAGGGTTTTCTTAGGGTTTCTTTCCTAGGTTTTGTCTTCCTACGTGTGTCCTCCCCCCCCTTTTTCCCCTCTAGGGTTTTCTCCTTTTATAGACCTAGGTTTTTCTTTTTTTCTTTTTATATTTTGTTTTATTTTTTTTATATCTTTTATATTTTTTATTTTTGGTAATAATTTGGAAATCAAGAATCAACTTTTTTTAGGAAATTTTATATTTCAAGAATCGGACTTGAATCCGATATTAATTTTGACTTTCCTTTTCACAAAATTTTGATTTTCAATCTTTAATAGTCTCATTTAATTTTACTTTCCTATCAAAATTAATTCTGATTTCCTTCTTTTTTTTTCTTTATTTTATTCTATAAAAATCAAAATCAAAATCCAAAATTTATTTCTAAATCTAAAAAAAATAAAAATAAAAATAAAAATCAAATATAAAAAAAACTAATTAATTAAAAATGTTTGAAAAAGAACCGGACAAAAATGGTGTCTACAATGCCAATAAGAAAAAAGTTATGCGATACTTAAAACCACAAAATTAACTTACCATACATCCAACACCAAGCAAGATGCACGACAAAGTTATCCAGCAAATACTTTTTATACATACAGTAAAAATAGAGCTGGTCATAGGTCAGATATGGTTGGATTTGGGCCGAACTTAAACTATATAATAATGGTTTATATACAAATTTGAGTTTGGTTAGGCATGTAATTTGAGCTTAACTTTTAGTCCAAGTTCGTTTTTAATTTTTTTTATGCAATCCCGAGCCTAGCTTAAATATTGTTTTATTTTTTTATATTTTAATTTTTTATTTGTTTTTTTATTCTTTTGTTCTCTTTAAAGTTTAATTTTAATTTTCAAAATTTGAATGTCAATTTTCATATTAAATATATGTATTCATGTTTATTAATCAATAATGTTTATATATATAATTATATTATACTTAAAAATATATTAAAAAATTTTAATTTTAATTATGTTTAAGCTGGGCTCAAGTTTTGAAATGTCAAACCTGGACTTGACTTGATTTTTTATTGGAGCTAAAAATTTTGTCCAAGCCTGAATTGCATCCATTAATTTTGACAATATCTTCCAAAAAATCAAACAGGCTTTTGGGTTTTAACAGACAGCCTGATCCTTAGATAAGTCTAAATAAAAGCCAAACATATTCTCTTTTTTTTTTTTTGTTTTTGGATGGTTTTTGGCCAACAATAATGCTCCTCTAAACATTAATGAATCAATCAATTTTATAGAAATTCATTGATATCTTTTATATATATATATATATATATATATATATATATATATATATATATATATATATATATATATATGGCCAACAATAATGCTCCTCTAAACATTAATGAATCAATGAACTTTATAGAAATTCATTGATATCTTATATATATATATATATATATATATATATATATATATATATATATATATATATATATATATATATATAGCAAATTGACTTGAGTTTTTGTAGACATTCTATATTATTACTTTTACATATGATATAATGTCTACATGATATGAGGTGATCATTTGCTCTTGAAATTTTATTCTTATTTGAAAATTATTTTCTGGGCTAATTATTTGAAAATTATGAACTTGAAATCTTTAATAGGAAATCTCATAATCCAACTATTAAATTTCTTTGAAGATATATTGACTATGAATATTTGAAGTTGTAACAAAGTATCTTGAATTACAATAAAAATAATGGGATCATAAACATTAAAATTTTCTTTTGGATGAAATCAAAAGTTATTACTCTATTTGGGTTGATGAATCAAAACCACTCATTTTTAACATATGCAAATTTTTTTTTTCATTTTACCTTTTAATTTGATTAAAAAGGATATAGAAAATTTAAATATTTTGTAAATATTTTCTTGTTTTCTCTTCAAATATTTTTTATCATTAATTTTTTTACTATTTAATTGAAAAAAAAACAATAGAGTGATAAAACTATATAACTTAAAAGGTGAGTAATAAATTTGATCTATTACGAACAACCAAGATTTTGTCTAGCGATTGTTACCTCTTTTTAAAAGGATTTAGATTTAAGGTTTGATTTTCCATTATCCCATTTGACCTCTGATCTATATGTTAGTGTATACCCTAGAGCCAACTCACTTGACATGAGGCATAGAAGTACAACAACATATGTTCACTTATGGTAAATGACATAAAAGTTTCTCTTCACCATTTAGATTGATAATAATATGGAATATTACTCACTAAATGAGGTAAAACCCTTGAAACTATATACGCTTTGCAATGGAATTGTAAAGGATTATAATTATGGTGATCCTTATGTGTTAAAGTTTTATTCCTAAAATTAGTTCTTAGTCATTGTACTATCAAGATAGGGTATTGATAGTGCTCAAAGATAGGCACAAACTAAGCCTGTTTTGCATCCATGGAAGCTTTTTACAATGTTCTAAGATTTCCAAAGTGAAATTCTTGAACATTTTTAGGGAAATCAAGGGAATGGTTGATTCTTTGGCTAAGGCAGGTGTTGACAGAGTTGAAGATTTTGTTACTTGGCTGTAATTCATTTTCCTTGTTCAATTCTAGTCTGCTTCACTAGTGTTTCCTATTTGTTTATTTTCCTGGTTTTGTAAGTGATATTGCCTTTCATTTTAGGCAGTATCCATCATTCCTCTTAATAAAATTGACTTTTGGCTAAGCAAAAAGAAAAGCCTCTTTACTTGTGAAGTAAGCAACCAATTTCTTATGTTGAAATATGGAGATATTTGAGGATAAAATGCTGGCGTTTATTAGAGAATAAGTTCACTAAACATGACCTGTTGTGAGAGCTTCATTTGGTAGTCTCACTCAAGTGTCTATGGAAATACTCTCATGTCTTTATGGTGCAAAGAAACCTATTATTTTAGATGTCAATTCATCTTATGTATAAATTGTCACACTTTGCTTTCACCTCTACTGGTTTAGATGCCAAATGTCCAAAAAAGGTGATTTCGAGTGTGCCATGAAACACAATAAGGTAGATGAGTGGTCAAAATGAGGATTCATCACCTCAAGTAGCTTTAGGGACAATATCTTGTTCACCTTAACTCATATTAACTCAAAAGGATTTGGCCAGAGTAAAATATGTGTTGGAGTTAATATTGGTGACTCAAGGTTAATATGAAAATTTACATAAAGTAGACACTATATCATGCTTTATGTATTTTTGAGATATTATGATAAAAGGATCGAATTACATTGATATACTGCACATTGAATAGGTTAATCAAACCTTTTTGACATTTTCTAACATTTGGGTGGTCATGATGCTTTGGTAGATATTGGTCTTGGTTTGTGAATTTAAATAAAGATTTAAATTCATTGCCAACATATTGGAAACCTAATGGGTCACACACCTAAGCGTAGTGAATGGATTAAAAAATAATTGAAACATGTAAGACTCGATTCTACACTACTGTAGACTCTAAATTCATAAAATTGATAATGGAAATTAAATAAATAATGAATATTGATTTCCACTTGGGTGAAAAGCTCCTTAACCTAAGATGTGAATGGAGCAATTTCGAGGAAATAATCTATGGGCGAGTATATGGAACAGCTCGCTAACGGACGAGAAAGGGAGGATGATCGCCAATGGATAATGGCGAGGGCGAATAGGCAAGTTTGCCAAGTTAATTGGATACGATGATCACCCGAATGAGGCGAGGGCTGTGATCGCCCAAAGAATGAATATGGTGACTTGGTGAGTAATGTCATCTCCCATATAGAAGTGCAGATGATAGCCTAGTAGGCAAGAAAAGCCAAAATGTACTCGCCATGTTTATAATGTTAAGTGTGATCACCAACTTGTGGCTTGAGTCATAGCAAGTAGGCGAGTAGAACAATAAATGGTGATCACCAAGTAAAGGAAATCAGCTCATGAATCACCAAATCGTATGTTGGCAAACTGGAATTGAGTTGGCGAGCTGAGGCCTCAAGTTGACTAGGCGAACTGGAATCAGCACGGATAAAATAGAAATAAAAACTGGCAATCTAGAAATAATAAATCAGAACTGTACAGCCAAGATTGACCTTGTAAGCCACACGACTGAAGACAATTAATAGAAGATGTTAAAGTCAATAAAAGAATCAACCTTATTGGTTGAGGAATAAGACAAAGGTGCAATAAGACAAGAAAAGAGGCTAAGGACTTCACGCCACTTGCTTCTCCTGTACGAATTGGTTTAGACAATTAATGGCAAAGTTAAGTAAGTCAAAACGTGCAGAAAATAGCTTTCCATAGCTGTTTCAATTGCTGCAGTTTTTCCACAAGTTTTTAATGCATGAAAGACGTGAAATGATGGAAGAAGCAGAATACGGGACAGGTGGTAGATTTTGATTTGGATAGCATGGCTATATATATGAAGATTGAATGGAAAACCGACTCTTTGTTGCTGCAAGTTCATGTTCGGTTCCTTCCATTTCCACCATGCTTGATTTACTAAACTTCACCCTTAAGTTGGTTAAACACGCAAACTTGCTTGCAAAACCTTTCTTCCATCATTTGATGAGCTAAAGGGATAAGCAAAGTAAGGCCAACGTGAGACAGAAAATATTCTGTTCTAGAAGTGCAGTTGGTTAAGGTGAGCTTCCTTATTCTACGGTTATCTTAGTATTTGATGATATGGTTCAATGTTTTACAAAGTAATAAACATAGATGCAGCCTTGTTTTTAGTTAGATCCTTAGAGAATATGAAAACTAGAAACAAGATGTGGTCTTGGAAAATAGATGAAAATAAACAAGGAAAATATGGGAAAAGTGAAGAGAATGGCGATTATTGCGATCGCCAATGTTGAATGTTAGTGATCGCCAATGAGGCGAGTAGGTAATAAAGAATTCGCCAAGTTGAAAGTTGTTGTTCGAGTGGGCGAGATCGCCCAACGCTAGTTTAATTCATAGGCGAGCTCATCTTTGAGTAGAAAGCAGTAAATGGTGAACTCACAAGCATTAGGTATTGGGCGAGTTGAATTGTGGGCGAACTCCCACTAATTAGACAATATGTGAATGGCGAGAATGTTGGGCGAGCTCCCATGTGTAAGCCATTTAAAGAATGGCGAGCTCGGTTGGACGAGCTAGTAAGAGCTCGGTTGGGCGAGCTAGTAAAATCTTTGTGGGCGAGCTAGTTGATTTATCGCCAAAGTGCTGGAAATATTTGGAAAAGAAAATATTAATAGTTTTAATAAATTATTTTGCAGACGAGAATTAAGGATTCGGTAAAGGAGATCAGGAAGGTGAGCAGGAAGCTATGCTTCGTAATACTAGGTAAGGGAGATGTGTGTGAAGTGAATGCATGTCCTGTGGAGTAAATATTATGAAAATATTGAGAAATTGTTTTGTTTTATGACATGCATTGGTTTGATAAATTATTCTGATTTGGGCGAGCTAAAAGCCGACCCTTATGTTTTGATTGGGCGAACTGGTATAGGGCAGGCGAGCCCTCCTTTTTCTGATGTTTGGGCGAACAACCTCTTTTACGTTGTTTTGGGGCGAACGACCCCTGTTTTACTAAAAATCCGGGCGAGCCAATGTGGGCAAACTCTTTACGATACCTTGGGCGAGTGACCCTATTTTAATGGAAATTCGGGCAAGCCACAGATGGGCGAACCCTTTTATAATGTTTTGGGGCGGGCGACCCCTTTGTTAAAAAAGTTATGGGTGAGCCACTGAGGGCAAGCCAGTTTTACTTGTTGTTTTTAAAAGCAAGGGTTGGCGTGTGAACACTTGTTCACCCCACTTCGAGTTGACCATGGGCGAGCTGACCATGGCGAACATATTTCAATTTGCATTTTCTCAACGAAAAATGAGCAAATTTTAATATCTTTGTAAATATAAAATATAAAACCTTTTTGGGCGAGTTGACCAATGGGCGAGTTGACTATGGGCGAACTAGCCATGGCGAGTCAGTTTAACCCGTGCCTTTCTCACACGGAATTCAGTGAGATTGCGGGCTGTTTTTAAAACCTTTTTGGAAAGAAAATCATTTTGAGAAAATGATGAAATTATGAAATAATTAATAATTGCTTAAAGGTTTTTCATGAGATATAATTTGATTTTGAGACTTTAGGCCCCTAGTTTCATGCATTATGAGTTATGAGGCTGATGGACCCGCCAAGTCATCAACAGTCTTGAGGTCACCTGGCAAGTGGACTCGAGGACCACCTATAGATTATGGCCATAGATCTAGCAGAGATAGCCGTGGGGGCAAAGGCCTACGGGTGCACCCCAATAGCGGAAGATTTCCGTTCTCACAAGGGGGAGGGGGAACGATGTTAGCGTGATTTAATTGTAGGGTGATGCCTAGTCTCAACTTGTTGCTTTCTATTTACTGAGAGGATTTACTGAATCCTATTTACTGTTTACTACATATTAAAGTAAATCGTTTAACTAGTGATTTGAATGGTGTATTGAGAGTGTTGTTTACTATATCCACTGTTTTCCTACTTGGTATGATTTTAGGAAAAATAAATATTTTGTGGCATATAGTTTTTCTTTCTATAAAGCAGCATACGTTTCCTTTACTGAGCGCGTAGTTTGCTTACCCCTTTATTTTAACTCCACAGATAAAAGACACGGAGTTAGAGAATTAGCTCCAAGATGGATATAGCTACATATAAAGCGCTGGGGCAAAGTATGTTAAACATGACAGGTACAGTCCCTTCTCTTTTACATTTCAGACATAGGTATACAGTACTACTTTGTTAAAAATAAAGACAATAGGGGATGTCAGATGTAAGGAAATATGAAAAGAATTTTCATATTCCGTATTTGTTAAATAAATGTTTATCATTTATTACCGTCACTGTTGAATGTTAATGGCATCACAGACAGCCCAACCGAAAAAGTTGTATAGAAATACGTGAAAAATGTGGTAACGGGCTGTTACAAAACATTTTGGAGAAATTTGGAATTTCTCTTTCATACTTTTATTGGAAGAATTATGATCAAGCATAAAGACTTAACTAAAATGTTTAATAAAATTAACTTTAATTAAAAGAGTTTAATCAAGTCATAAGGCTCAAATTTATTTGGATTTACGGAGGGCTACATTTTTAATTAAAAGGATATTGGGTTTAATTAGATGCGTTTAGTTATATAAACTTAATTAAAGGAGTTTAATTAAGTCATGAGCCCACATGGGCCCACCTTTTAATTAAATGATGAATTGGGTTTAACTAAAATAATTTAGTTAAGTGCATTTAATTAAAAGAGTATAATTAAATTATGGTCTCCATACTTTATGAAAAGAGTTTAATAAATTATTGGACTAGAGTTATAATTCTAACAAAGGACTGAATCTTAGTAGGATTGGGAAAACAACTTCCTATAAAAACAATTTATGGCTAGCCACCTCAAGAATTCCAAGGCTTTATCATTGCCAGTAATCTTGAAACATTGCGAAGACAAGTATTTAGAGCTTTTTTAACTTACTGTAAACTCCAAGCCAATTTCTAAAAGCAAGGAAATTTGGGATTCTTAGGTGGTGAGAACTCTAGCTACTAACACAATAACTACTAAGATTCTATCATTATTTGTGTAGATCGCCGTTAAAAGCTAGACAATTAAACGATTTTAGTTTGCAATAAATTCGTGATCAAAGTCTATTGATTACAAAATTATTAGACAAAAATAAAAATTTTGAAACCAATTGATTGCACATAAGTATAAAAAACCTATTTCTATATATATCCATCATGTTTAAATTGGTGTTTCTGTATTTTATTTTTGCTGTGCTTTATCGAACACATGAGTCAGAAACCCTGCACTATGACAAAAAAATGATCTATCACATTATTAAAAAAAATGATAAACTTGAATCTCATTTTTTTTATATTATTCTACCCAAAAAAAAAGACGGAGCATATCTTGTAAGAGAAATCTGGTTGTCTTTCTAAACAGTAGGTATTGATGTCTTGCATTGAAATATCTGGTTGTCATTAAATAAATAATTAGTGAGAGACAATAACAAATGGTTCCTCCATATTTTTGTTATCAGAACGGTCTCTCCAAATTTACATATTATTTTGCTTTATGACGTATGATTTGTGCGTTTTTTAGTGGATGGAAAACATGGCAAATTAAAGGTGTGTCGAGAACTAGATATTTTCATAGCATTAGACTGCCGTGTTGACACTTAAAAGTAACATGTGGTCGGTGGTTGAGTTGTATATATAAATCGTGTTAGTGCTTGTAGAGTAACTCCCATGCAAGCGGAAGACAAGGCACATTGTTCTTCTTGGTGAACATTGCAGGGCTCCGCTTACCATAAAAGTCTTTTAGGATGCTATATTTTCGGTGCCCCTTTTGATACTGTCTTGTCTTTGTATTCTGATCAGTAGTGTTGGAACTCTTGATCGAAGCCAACTTTCTTTGTCCATCCCGCTTTATATATTTCCAGCAATGGAGAATGAACACCAAAATGGTGGATCACCTGATCTCACTGTACCTTTGCTTCTTGACCAAAACCAAAGCAAATTACAGGATTTAGAGGCACCTGGAAATGATTTTGATATCAATACCGTAGGGGCCACCTCTTTTTTCAAGACCTGTTTCAATGGACTCAATGCTCTATCAGGTACTTTCTCATTCTTGTCAGTTCTCAACTCTCACAACTTCCTTTCATAGATCTCTGCCATTGTTAGTTTTTTGTGTTTGGGCTGAAAAATTATAGCTTTTTACATGATAAAATTCTTATTTCATCGAATCGAGCTAGCCATGGGGGAGAGTAGTTGTTTCAATGTCAGGCCAAGCTTTTGAAACAAAATAAAAACATGGCTTAATTGATTTAGTTCAAGAGAAGACATGGAATTTGAGGTGGGATTTTAGTCACGGCTCTCAAATCAAATCTAGCTGGAACTTACATCTGTGTATGAATCTGAACGGGAAGAGTTTCAAGAGCTAACCAAAAGAAAAATGGAGATGAGTCGGATCAGGCGGCTGAGATAAGACAAAAAAAAAAAGAGTAAATCCCAAGGTTTTCTTCTGGTGTAGGATCAAAGAAATTTCAAATTAAAATATTTGGTAGAATTTGTTTAATAGCAAACAACGAAGTGGTGTCCTTATCTAGAGTGGGAGACGTGTAACCATAGCTTTCTCGTAAATCGTAAATTGTAATTCAAAAAGAGAGGAAGCCTAGGATTTGTTGGCATTATTGTTTTTCTTCCTTATTTTTCACCGCCAGTTTTTTCATGTGATAAGATTAAATTAGAGCCGTATAATATCGTTTGGCTTTTTCTTCTTTACTCCAAATATCGTCCGTCTTACTTATTTGGATTGGCATCTATTAATATCTGAAAACCCATGACTCGTGCTTTCTGAAAAGGAAAAATTGCATCATGGAAAGGCTAGACTTTCTCTATAAACTTTCTTCTTAGTGCGATAAGACAGACAACGGCTAGCCAAGTGACAGTTCAATATTGTTGATGATCATATCTTCTCTAGGTACATAATCTATCATTAACATTAACCATTATTGTATAATGTCTTAGAACAATAAAACAATGCAAAGACAAAGTGATAAACCATTGGTGTCAGTGTCAGACGTACTAGACAAGAAGGCTTGAAAGTGTGGTCCTAGTGCCTAGAATATGATATACTATAAAAATTTTCAGAAAACTCCCAATTGACATTTAAGTGTTGTTTTGTCCAAATTCAATTGATGAAAAAATTTGGAGATATTGTTTTGCTTAATTATCTTCTGACTTCTTTCTGTAGATATAAGGCTTGATCCATCCATGCCTAATAATATCACAATTATGGTCCCCCTTCTTTTGTCTAGTTTGCAAGCATGCCTCTTAGAAGTTGGGAGGGTTTCGACATGGTGTAATAATGGTGGGTTGTGCTTCTATAGCTCTATCTGTGACATTAGAGGCCTCAGGGGCTTCTGCTGTGTATAAACCTTTTAAATATATGTGGAGATAAGAATGATATTAAAAAAAATTAACTGATGAAATAGGTTCAAGTCCCAGTCTTTAATCTTAAAGCGAATTGGACTATAAAGTCTGCAGTCTGCAAAAATCGGACATAGAAGTTGAAATTATGCTTTGTCAGAGTGCAGAACTGCCACACACGCATGTTCCATACTTTCTCATTCACGAGTCACGACTGGTTTGGCAAAATCAGAACAATCTTTTCCATTCATGGAACGTTTTTCACTAAAATGCAAAGGCCTGATATAATTTAAGCATTAGTTAGCCAAGGTGGGAAAGGCCAAGGGTAAGACAATTAACTCTTGGCTCTAGACAGGTGTTTAAACCGAAGTGGTGGTACGGTGCCTTTCACCGTGTGGTTGTTGGCTGCAAGGAGTGCAGCTGCAAAACCTGAAAAGAAAACATTGAGCAGTGTGCTATACAAGTTACTGCTTGGTGAAATCATTGTTGTTTGTCGACATATGTTGGCATGGCTGGATCTAAGTGGCATCTTTATTTTAAAAACATGGAATCTACTTAGCAGCAACGTGTCTTAGTTTGGAAGATGAGTACAAGACAATGATGTCTAGTTCGGAATCCAAGACCTCTTCTTAAGTGAATACCATATTACTCTGAAGTTCAGGTGACAGTAATTGTTACTGCTAATATTTTATCCTTCTTATCTCTTTCAAACTACATCTTTGAACCCCTCTCTCTCTCTCTCTCTCTCTCTCTTCCTATCAATTATGGAGGCCATGCCACATGAGGAATTATCCTTGACTGTGCCTCTCATTGAGGATGAGAATAAAGAAGGGTTGGTGAGTAAACTAGAAGGAGTAGAGTCAAATTCTGCTCATACCAGTGCAAGCACTGTCTCTGTCTTCAGAACCTGTTTCAATGGAATTAATGCTCTTTCAGGTTCTGTTTAGTTCTATCTTCTAATTCACATTACTTCCTAGCACTGATTAGACCCTGCGTGCCCAGTTTGTGTTTAAGGAGCAACAATGACTCATGAGACTTTAGGAGTTGGCAAGAACTGTCTCATGTTTTAATTTCTTTGACATTTTCATTTGGTTTTTTTTCTAAGCTAGTAAGAAAAGAAGCTTTGCTCTCCTAACCCTTTTGTTTTCTCTTTTGACTGCGTCCAGGAGTCGGGATATTATCAATCCCATATGCGCTGGCATCAGGAGGATGGCTGAGCCTGATACTTCTTTTGGCCATAGCCACGGCAGCATTCTACTCGGGTTTGCTAATTCAAAGATGCATGGATGCAGATTCTAGTATCAGAACTTATCCTGACATAGGCGAGCGTGCATTTGGGAACAAGGGGAGATTACTTGTAGCAGTTTTCATGTACATCGAGCTCTACCTAGTGGCGACAGGATTTTTGATTCTAGAAGGAGATAACTTGCAAAATCTGTTACCAGATGTGGAATTTGAAGTAGCAGGACTCACAGTTGGTGGCAAACAAGGCTTTATCATCATTGTTGCTCTCATAATTCTGCCTACTGTTTGGTTGGATAACTTGAGCCTCCTTTCTTACGTCTCTGCCAGTGGGGTTTTAGCTTCTGCAATCATCCTCATTTCAATCATCTGGACTGGTGCATTTGATGGAATTGGGTTTGAACAAAAGGGAACTCTGATAAACTGGGATGGAATCCCAACTGCTGTCAGCTTATACGCCTTCTGTTATTGCGCTCATCCTGTCTTCCCCACCATTTACACTTCAATGGAAAAAAGGCATCAGTTCTCCAATGTAAGTATTAACTTACCAATAGCTTACACAATTTCAGTCTGTTCCAATAGTCTGATTTTCAACAGGGTTTTGAAGGAAATTTCTCTGTTTTTCTTACAGGTCCTCGTTGTATGCTTTGTCTTGTGCACCATCTGCTACGCATCAATGGCAATTTTCGGGTACTTAATGTTCGGATCAGATGTTCAATCACAGATAACTTTGAACCTTCCAACTAACAAACTGAGCTCAAGAGTGGCAATATACACCACCCTGGTGAATCCCATATCCAAATATGCATTGATGGTTACACCAATTGTCAATGCCGCTAAAACCTGGTTTCCATATCAGTACAACAAGCGATTCCTCAGCCTCTTTGTTGGCACCACCCTGGTGAGCAGCACTGCTTTGGTGGCTCTGGCAGTTCCATTTTTCGGTTCACTCATGTCCCTAGTCGGAGCAATTTTAAGCATCACAGCTTCGGTCATACTGCCATGCTTCTGCTACTTGAAGATATCAGGAACTTATCAGAGATTCAACGTTGAAATGGTTACTGTAAGCCTAATAATTGTAATGGGTGTTGCTGTGGTTATATTTGGTACTTTCACATCTGTTGTAGACATAATAGTGAAGTTGTAGTATGCTTCTTTTGTTATAACATAATGTAATCTTGAATTTTGGAGGGATTCTCTAAATTCATATAAGAGTTCTTGTAAACTAGATTCTGAAATCTGTTCTTTGCTGCGATAGTGTCAAAATGACATGAACTAATTATCACTGATAAATATTAGCAAGCTTTTTTCCTAAATTTTGAGTGCTTTGATCTTGAAGCTAAGTTTCACTGGATTCATAACATAGTATTATAGTTGTTTATGTCTCTTTTTGGGAGAGGTTGAGGTGTAGAGGTGTTCATGTTCCGGATCTCAGATTTAATTTTAAATATATAAGCGCGTGTAAAAAAAAAAAAAGGCTAAAAGTGATTTTGTTTTTTTTTTCAATCACAAAATATTTTTATAATATATTAAATATAAGATTAATTTTTATTTGCATTATATAATTAATACTGATTTAAAAAATTTTGATTTAATAATAATTTGATCTCAAAATTTTTGTGCTTCTCTTCGTAAGATTCTTGCTTTCTATTTCGATATTGAGAAAATAGCCGACATCGTTTCACCGATAATGTCTCATCATGTCCATTAATTTCTAACCATTTTTTAAATGCTTTTAGACCTGAACCTCTTCTTGGACTTATTGAACTCAATAATTATCAATAACTTTCATGTTCGCAATTCACCATAATACAAAATTCAGTCAAGGCCTGAAATTTCCTTTTGAATAAAAAAATGAGATTGCTAGGCTGACACAGTATCAGTCTTTCGAGTGAAAACCTTAGTGTGCGTTTGGTTCATGAAAATAGCTATTTTTCATTTTCATTTTCATGAAAAATAAAAAATGTGAAGGAAAATATGTTTGGTTGAAGAAACAGAAAACATGTTTTTGGAAAATGAAAATGAAAATAGACCAAATTTTGAAAACAAAAAAAACATGTTTTCATTGTTTTCCAAGGAAATAGTTTGAAAAAATGGAGAATTGAAAAACACGGGATTTATGAAATTTTTTTTAATGTATATCAAAGATACAGGGTTCGAATCATTACACAAGTAAAAAGTTTTTTTTATTATTTGTTTTAGTTTTAGGTTTACATGCTAAACTTGCTTCAACGCTTATTGTAGTTTTACTTTGGCTTTTTTTTTTGCTCTCTCTCTTTGGCTCTTTCTTCTTCCAGCTAAAGCCCAAACTCTTTCCCAAAGTTGTATCAGTCACCATTGTAAATCAAATCAAGTTACTTTTTTTTCTCATTCTCATTTTTTGGTTTCTTATTATATGCTATAAAAAATTGAAGATTTTCTTTTTGTATGGTTGTTTTATTTTACCATTGTTGCTAGTGGATGAGTTTTATTGTGAATTTATCAGTTTGAGTTATAAATAAACTGTAGTTGTGTCTTTGAATAATAAAAATAAGTTTAATTGTCTCTTTGAACAATACTGAATAAGTTTAATTGTCTATTTTAGTTATTGTTTTTCATATTTATTGGTTTGAAAATGTAGACACCAAACGCATTTTCATAATTTTCATTTTCAAAAATAAGGTTTCATTTTTGTGTACCAAACATATTTTCCAAAATTTAAAAAATAAAAAATGAAAACTTGTTTTCAGAAAATGAAAATAGAAAATGAAAATAGAAAATATTTTCATAAACCAAACGGACCCTTACTTTTTGTCTACAGTGCGACGCGATTTGAGTACTTTTTTTTCTTGCACCATATTATTTTTTTATCTAGTGCTTTATATATTTAGTTTTATTTTAATATGCAAAACATATTTTACTCATTTAAAGAAACTACCATAATTGTCTTTAATGATATTCAATTTACGCCGAGTTGAATTGAGTTAATGAAAAGGGAAAGCGTGTAGCTGATGCTGTTGAAAGAAGACAGAGAGGAAAGAGTCTTGGCGGCGCCTAGAGATGACGATTTGGGCTTGGATTTGAGAGAGGCGTTTGATGGAAGAACAGAGCATAAGAGAACCAGACATTGGAGTCTAACAAGTTCACAACCTCTTCTAATATGTCAATATGTTTTATTTCCACATAAAATTTATAATCTAGAGTCCGTTTCTTGTTAATTTGATTTTTTTAATTAAAGTTAAAAGTAAAGGAGATTGTTTCATCTTTAAAATTAAGATAAGCCATTTATAGATTTTTAGATTGTCAGATGTATCGAATTTTTATTTGAAAATTTTACAGCATACTAATAAAGAACTGTAAAAATTCAAACCCAAGTGTTTTACATGCAAGTTCAAAAATCACTTACGCAAACCCTAATTGGCCGTCAGTTTGCCTTCTGTTTCCAGATTTTGTATCAATATACGCTTTCTGCGATAAAATTTGAAAACTTGTCTGGGATTTCAGAGCTTTGGAAATTGGATGAACAAGACTGTTATCGAGGCTAAATATTGCTTGCTAGATCCTAGCTATACGACATTGCCTAAACTGGTATGATTGTACAGTTACTCAAGCATTGATCATCTCACGAACGGGAGTTGTGTCTATTTTTACTATAGGTTCATCTACAAATTCCGACAGGATTGCTCCGAACTCATCCCCTGTAAGAGTTTCTTTCTCCAGCAGCACTTCTACTAGCTTGTCAACGGCTTCACGGTTATTCCTGATATGCTTCTTTGCAAACTCATATGCACTTTCAATTATTTTTCTAACTGCTGAATCAATGTCTCCTGCGAGTTTCTCTGACATGGAATTCCTCGCAAGCATTCTTAGCACCACATCGCTACTTTGTACTGCAGGATCAGTTAATGCCCACGGCCCAATATCTGACATGCCAAACATTGTTACCATCTGTGTAGAGACAAAGTAAACTTGTTAGCTAACGTTATTGTCGATTTTTATTGATTTCTTGGTGGATGAAAGCTTGGAAAATCAGATTTCTTAGATGCAAACCTGTCTTGCTATTTGGGTTATTTGTTGCAAGTCCCCTGCTGCACCTGTAGTAATTTCTGGTTCGCCAAACATTATCTCTTCCGCTGCCCTGCCACCAAGGCCTCCAACTATTCTAGCAAAGAGTTGTTGCTTGGAAATGAGAGCAGGATCTTCCCCTGGTATGAACCATGTTAGGCCTCGAGCTTGGCCTCGGGGGAGCAGAGTGACTTTCTGAACTGGGTCATGGCCTGGGGTCAATGTCCTGTAAGTACAAAATGTCAAAAACAGGTTTAAGTAACTATGCTTTCTTTCCATGAAATATATATCAGAAGGCCATCCATGACAATTTCCGTAGGGCATTCGAGTATATTTGATGAAACTTACGCGCAGACGGCGTGCCCAATTTCGTGATAGGCCACAAGAATTTTGCTCTTTCCATCTGTCATCTTTGTTCCCTCCATTCCAGCCACAATTCCATCAATTGAGTCATCAATCTCTTTCACTGTGATCTTGTCTTTGCCCCTTCTACCAGCAAGAATGGCAGCTTCGTTCATAAGGTTTGCCAAATCTGCACCGCTGAATCCTGGTGTCCTCATAGCAATTAAACTCAGAGAAACATCCTTATCCAGCCTCTTGTTGTTGCTATGCACCCTTAGTATTTCTTCCCTCCCTCTAATATCTGGTAACCCAACACTGACCTGCTCAATAAACCAATAAGTCACCTTAAATTTCTAGCCACGGTTTTGCAAGAAAATGTGTTACATTGAAACTTACTGATCAGGACTATGGATTAGCTCACCTGTCTATCAAATCTTCCAGGCCTAAGCAAAGCAGAATCCAGAATTTCAGGCCTATTAGTAGCAGCAATGACAATAACACCAGTATTGCCAGTAAAACCATCCATTTCAGTTAGCAATTGGTTCAGAGTTTGCTCCCTCTCATCATTTCCTCCACCTATTCCAGTTCCTCTCAGCCTCCCAACAGCATCAATCTCATCTATGAACACCAAGCAGGGTGAATTAGCCTTTGCCTTGTTGAACAGATCCCTTACTCTTGAAGCTCCTACTCCCACAAACATCTCTATGAACTCTGATCCAGAAAGTGAAAAGAATGGAACTCCTGCTTCTCCTGCGATTGCCTTAGCCAGCAATATCTTTCCAGTCCCAGGAGGCCCAACTAAAAGTAGTCCTTTAGGAATATTTGCACCCACTGCAGCAAACTTCTCCGGAGTTTTAAAAACTCAACTATCTCTTGAAAATCTTGCTTGGCTTCATCAACACCAGCAACATCATTAAATGTTACTCCAGTGTTAGGTTCCATCTGAAATTTGGCTTTGCTCCTGTTCACAAAGCATTAAGTAAATGATCAAGTAACCAAACAAACACTTAAAACAACAATTTTATCATTTATGATCCATTAAAGAAGGATATAAGTTACCTTCCAAGTCCAAAAGGCAAGTTTGGACCTCCAGGAGTGGTTGGAGATGAGCTTCTCAGCAGCAAAGCGCCAAGCAAAATCAATGGAAATGCCAAGTTCCCCAGCAAGTAAAGCAAAGCACCTGACCAGTTCACATCCATAGGATGAGCAGCGAAGTCTACGTTTTTCTCCTTCATTTTCCTCAGTAATTCTTGTGGCAATCCTGGTAATTGAATTCTTACCCTTTGGATTTTTTCAAGTGCAGGATTATATATCTCAGCAATCGCCACTGTCCCATTCTCAAACAAGTCCACCTTCCTCACAACACCTTCATCCAAGTACTGCAGAAATCGTGAAAAGACATTCTATTTGATGTGCTGTCAATCGGGCTCTCTGGCTCAGCTTTTGCTGCCTGAGCAACTGAAAGCCCTCCTCCAATCAGACCCAAAGAAGCCGAACCCAACAGCTTTCTTTTACTCAACTTGATATCTGAGGGCGTTTTGGCAGAAGAATTTTCTCTAATGGTTCCTTTGGGGAGCTGGGTATCCCTGGAAAAGTCCTGAGATTTGCCAAGTGGAAGATGGGAGACAGAGAGAGATAGAGCAGGTGCCATGATCTTTGGTCTGAGCTGCAAGTTGCCAAGCTATGTTCCAAGATTTTCTGAAGACTTTGTGCTGTGACTTGAGCAGTTGTTTCTGATTTGGAGGGAATGCTTTGAAGTTCCATAAATAAAGGTGATCAGACAAGGATGTTTCTAGCACTTCAATTTGGCCTTTTCTTTGGCTTGGATATTTATTGCTCAAAATTTCCATTTCCTGAAGGGTCTGGAAATTGTACCTTTCATTGCTCATCTCATATCCATAACAAACTCAAGATTTATGGTACAAAGAAAGGATTCCTGACAACTGAAAACGCCATTGTGGTTGTAATTAGTAGAACAAAAATACAAAAGCAAGATCTTATCCTTTACCACTACCTCTTGTTCTCAACCATACATTATTTTGCTTTCCTGTTTGGTTAAATCTACTGACCAAACCCTTGGAAGTAAAAGAGTTTTTTTTTTTTTATTGGGGAATTAAAGAGTTAGTGTATTGGATTTCTGGTATTCGTGAATTCATGGGATCTAAGTATATTCTGAAATGATGCCACGTTATATTTCTCTAAGTGGTACAAAATATTCTTGGCATAATATCAGCATTTAATTTTCAAGGAAAATTTGACTCTCTCTTTTCTTGAGATTCACGAAAAAAACAAGCTAATTAAAATTTTTCTATCGAAAGTACCAAAAAGAAACTCCTGAATGTTCAATATGTACTATTAAGTGTGTAGTAAAAAAAATGAAAAATTAATTGAAAACAACTTTAAACAAAAATTTAAAGAAAAAAAAAGACATTTTCTTTATTTTTGATTTTTGATTTTTTAGGAGAAATATGTACTAAAGGTCTATTTGTAGCTAAAGTTATTATAAAAAGTGTTGTTAGAGTAAAAATTTTTTAAAAATGCTATTAAGAGAAATTAAATTAGTATTTGACAAACCTAGTATCAAAGTATTGTAGAATGTTAAAAACTATTTACTAGACTTTTTGTATTTTTTTGATAAATGAAAAAAATAAAATAATACATTAAATCACAAGTTTTTAAGTGAAAAAAATAAAACTAAATAAAAATTTTTGTTAATTAAAATTAAACAAATGAAATAAATATAAAAATGACACAAAAAAATAAGTTATTGTAAAATAATATGAATCCTCTTTTATAATTTTATAAATTATTGAGAAACAAAGTGAAAATGTAAAAATTTTATTAAATACATTTTATTAATAGTAACACTTCTTGAAAAAATTTCAATTTATAGCTTCATCAAAAATTTTAAATCTTCTTGTATAAATTAAAATTTTTAAATATTTAAAAGTTAAATACTTGACTTTTACTTATAAAATAAATAAACTCTGACATAAGCTATGTTAAAAATAACGCAAGATCATTAAATCTACTGACCAAACACTTGGAAGTAAAGAGTTGGTGTATTGGATTTCTGATATTCATGAATTCATGGGATCTAAGTATACTATGAAATGACGCCACGTTATATTTCTAAGTGGTACAAAATATTCTTTTTTCTTTTATAGAAAAATAAAAAAATATTTTTGGCATAATATCAGCACTAAAATTTCAAGGAAAATTTGACTTTCTCTTTTTTTGGAGATTGAGATTCAAGAAAAAAACAAGTTAATTAAAATTTTTCTATCGAAAGTACCAAAGAGAAACTCCAGAATGTTCAACGTGGACTATTAAGTTTATAGTCAAATAAAAACTGGAAAATTAATTGAAAACTACTTTAAACTAAAATTAAAAAAAGGGCATTTTCTTTATTTTTTATTTTTAGGAGAAATATACACTAAAGCTTGTGCCTCACCCTGCGTGCAAGCACTGAATCAGAAACCTCAATTTGAGTACAACAAGAAGGGAACTATAATAAGAAAAGGACATTAACTTTGCCTATGCCAAATACTTAGGACAATCATCAATGCCCAAAACCAAACAAGAAAGAAAGTACTTTAACAAAATAAAAAACCTAATCAAGTTAATCATTCTCTAAATGATTCCTAATACCAGTATGCTATGTCTAACGTCCTAGAGCCCACTTTTGGAAGGTCTTCATAAAGTAACTACAATAAGGAAAAATAAAAAAGATTGCTTTTTAAGCACCAAAAAAAGTGTTTTTTGAGACCTTTTATTTATACTCAAAAAAATACTTGCACACCTTATTTAAAAATTGTTTTTAAATATCAAAATATTTTATAAAAAATTACATAAATACCTTCTTAATATATTTTTTAAAATTTTTGTATTTAGAAGTAGATTTTCAGATATACAATGTACACCCGAAAATGAATTTTTAGGAGCACATTAGAGCTCTCGAAAGTCCACTTTTAAGAGCATCATAAAACTCTCAGAAGTGGACTTCGACAACATAATAAAACTCCCTAAAATCTACTTTCGGGAGTTTTTTTTCTTTTTTTTTTTACTGCCTAGGCAGCTTGCTGCTGCAGCAGCATATTGCTGGCTGCCCAGGTTTGCTGGCGCAGCAGCATATTGCTGGCAGCATACAACTGCTGCCTGGGCAGCACTTGCTCATTGCTGGCAGCATTCAAGTGCTGCCAGGCAGCAAATCCGGTGCTCAAAAAAAAATTCAAAAAAAAATGTAATTTTTGCAATAAGGATAATATTGAAAAATATTAAATTTTTTAGGATGTGAAGAGTATTCTTTTAGGATTGAGGGTTTTTTACTGGATAGGGTTTGTCAACAATTTTTAAGATGTGAATAGAATTTTTTTTAGGATGTGAATAGAATTTTTTTTCTTTTTTCTCAATAACCGTTAATAACTACCCAAATTTTCAATAACTACCCAAATTTTGTATTCCCAGAAGTAGATCACAGAATTCTCCTCCACACCACCACCCCCACACACCACCCCCACAAACCCCCCCCCCCCCCGCAACACTTTCATTCTTTTTTTTTTCTTGGCATTCCAGTATTCCCTATTTGTCTGAAAGTAAAATGGAACAAACTGAAGAAGGAATTGGCATCAAAGTCTACACTGCAACACCAGCAGAACCTGAAAGTCCTACAACAATCTCCTCCCTCCGTCAGCTGCCACAAGAACCTGGCCGGAAGAGGAAAGCCATGGCAAAAGGAGTGCAAAACTAAATCCTAAACTTCCTTCCAACAGGCTTTTAACTTTTGAAATGGTTCTGGTGATTGCACCCCCGTTAACACCATGATGATTTACTACCTCCTATGCCTTTGCGCACTCTTGCTTCTTCTTTCATTTCACTGATAGTTTCCGGGGTCCTGATGGGAAAGTTTACTATGGTTTCGTGACCCCTAAGGGACTGGCTGTGTTCAAGCCTGGTCTCCATGTTGAATCCCCGTAAGACGATAAATACAAGGTTGGACTCACTGATTTTGCCCATGCCATCATGTCGGTCTTGGTGTTTGTGGCAATTGCGTTTTCGGATCATGGAGTTACGAAACGTGTTTTCCCGTGGCATGAGAAGGAAATGGATCAGGTTATGGTGAGTTTTCCATTGATGGTGGGATTATCTGCAGTGCCTTGTTTCTTGTGTTTCCGAAAACAAGATTTGGTTGCATGGCTGCCTGAAATTTGTAAAAACTATGGTTGTGGAAGATAGATGATTAATTTGAAATGATTTGTGATAATTCTATAATTCAAAAACTTGTTGCCTCTAAACTATACCGCAAGTGCACGGGTTGCGACAAGTAATACAATAGAGTATCGTCCCACGAGGATTATTTAGATTTATTCTAGTTAAGTACTAAAATTTGTCGATCCTAGATTTATTCAAATGATCGAAAGAATATTTTGTTTTAATCTAAACACTAGTGTATTTAAAATAGCAAGAAAGTGAAAATAAAAAAATTTTTTATTTAAATCAAAACTTCTAATATATTGCAAAATAAAAATCAAAAGAAATTTAGATGAAAACTTGAAAATAAAGAGAATAAAACTAAAATTACTCTATATCCTCTAGTAGGATTGCTTGCTCTTTCATGGTGTTGAAGCTGGCTATTTATAGAGGCAGTGAGAATAATGATTAGCTCAAAATCTTGGCTGATAAGGTTTGATCTTTATCTTCAAAGAAAGTTTATCTTTTATCAGCTCTCTTGTTTATCTCTATCCTTAGCAAAAAGTCCATCTTCATAAAAGATAAATACAACAATTTATCTTTCTTGGCAGTAAGTAAAAATATCCATGCATGAAGCTTTATCAACAAAGTCTTGTGTTTGAATGGAATTTGGAACTAAAGTCCTTCGCATCTTTGACTTCTTTATGAATTGGAGTTCTTACATCATTGGGAAAAATTTAATAATAAATAAGGGATTTTAATCTAATAGTAATAATTTAGAGATAAATTATATCATTAAATTCATGATAATTCTATAAATTATAGAATTATAAATTTGTAACTAAATTTCTTCAAGATTAATGGCTAGTGCACGAAAAAGAATGCAACATTAATGCAAAATTTGTAACTTTTCATTCTTGGTTTCAATAACAATATTTTTATTGTTGTTTGAATATACTAAAGTACTAAGTTGTGACCCATGTTGAAATTACATTTCATAATTCATGGATTTCCTTTAAATTCATTATACTTGATTTAAGGAACTTCATTTAAATTATTACTCGGACAAGGTTTGTTCTTAAAGTCTTGGATTGGAATTGTACACGTGTAAGGGTTGAATTTTTTGATAGATTATATGATTTCTGATAAAGATTTAGTAATTTGAATGTTGTCTCACTGCTTAATTTATGGTATAATGGTAAACCATTATCAATTTAATTTGCAATTCTCAAGATAATTGGACTTAAATTGATTGGGCTCAAGCCAATTGGACTCAAATTATATTGGATTCAAACCAAATGGGACCTAAGATTGGGCCCTGGAAATTAAACCCTCCACATTTACAAAATAAATTGGGTTAAACATTTCAAATTCTCGTAACCATTTTTCAAGTCTAAAGAAAATCAACCCTAATTCTAGACTCAGTTTTTTTTTGTAATGGCTCAATAAGCCAAAAAATTATTTCAAATAAAATAGGATGCCTACAAAAGGTTCTCCAGAGATAAAGTGCTAAATGTTGGAGAATAAATCAACAAAGACATGCATAAAGTAAATTTCTTATTCGCTATGCTTAAAGAATATATGAGGGATTATGTGATTAAACAATTGCACGAATGTACTTTCTATCAACCATCTTTTGACTTCCCTCCAACCGAAGATGTGTAGTTTTTGACTTCACGATAGGATAATGGGATGGTGTTTAGTATTAAGATAGTTATCCAATATAGCATTAGTAGAGTTTTATAACTCCACAAATAAGGTTAAAATGATGACACATGTCCTATTTTATTTTTTTATATTTTTAAAAGATATGTATTATCATTCTAACCCCGCTTGTGGAGCTAAAAAAACTTCAATAATGATGTATTGGATATTAATCTTTAGTATAATTGATGCTTTTGGGTTTTGTTGTAGTATAATGGATGATGCATGTTATTATGAAAGTTATGACTCATAATATAGGAAATCTTTTTGTTGTCTTTAAACTATCCTGAAATAGGTATTACTATTGCAATTTGTGACATTTTTCACTGTTGAATTTGATAGCATTAAACAACTGACATTATAAACTATTGCATTGTTGAGAAAAACAAGTTACATTTTGTTCTGTATCTATCAAAAATGGGGTTAAGAAACTGCAAACCGTTTACTGCAATTTTGCGTTCGGCTGTAAATACAATTTAGTTTTGGTTCTTGGAAAATTCAAGTTAATAAAATGGTCATTAGCAAGATCAAATTAATTTAGTAATGTTTAGTTAAATCAAAATAATTTACGTATTAAATATCCTATTGTTGTTGCACAAAACAACAATAAAGATATGCTGACGTCAATGGTCGTAATCTGTCCCCACGTGTCTCCCAAGAGCTTCTGTAAAACAAGAAAAGTCAGAGAGACGCAATGGTGGTTCCCTGCGTAGACACTCCGATGCTTAAGTCAGCAAAAAGATTCTTCGGTATTAGGAAGCGTAAAAGCCAGTAGTCAAAAATTAGCGAATAGAATTATACCTGGGACCTATTTATAGACGAATATTTGAGATTAAGAGTTTGTTTCCCAATAGGATACGTCTTCCGTGGATCTCGGAGTTAGTACGAGCCTGTCGCCGGCGAGAGACCCTGAGGTGCGACACCTTCCAGGCGACGGCAGGGGTATGTCGCTATAACATGTCGAGAGAGCCACGTGTCGGCAGGAGATGGTCTGACCCTCTGTCGCAGGCGTAGCTTCTCTCGCCATAGGCCACGTGTCCCAATGACCGTTTGCCGCGTGGGACCTTCGATGATCTTTGGGCTTAGCCCAGTGTAGATAGACTTTGCCATATCAATTGCTCCCCAGTCTCTTGTTGGATTATTCCAACCAAGAGAGTATAAATACGTGTCTTTGGGCCTTTACCCATTATGAATAGTTTTCCTGATTTTTGTGATTTTTCTTTGGTACTTTTGTAGGTGAAAAGCTCTATTCTGCGGGAGGCGTGATCTAACGAGACGCTTAGCATTCTTTGTCGCAACTATATAAGGCCGCTGGGATCCACCGAAAAGGATAAGAGAAACCTCTGAATCAGCAGTCTATCGCCCGTTTTCCAACTCTCTCGCCAAAATAGCCTATCGCCAGAAGGGGTCTTTCGTTCATCTGTCGCCTAACTTGTATCCTTCCGCCACCGGCTTTTTTAGGTGCTTGGCAGGTATCTTCGTCTCCTGAGCGGTTTTTATGTCTTCCGCAAGTGTCTTAGTCTTCCGCATGAGTGTTAGGTCTTCCGCAAGTTTTTTCGATAATAGGTCTGTCGCTGTTTGGTCTGTCGCCAAAACAGGTCTGCCGTAGGTGTTTCACCAATAGGTCTGTCGCCATTTTAGGTCTGCTGCAGGTGTTTCACCAATAGGTCTGTCGCCATTTTAGGTCTGCCGCAGGTGTTTCACCAATAGGTCTGTCGGCTCCTTTATTATTTATTATTATTATTTCTTTTACCATGTCTTCACAGCGTCCGGGTAAATCTATTAGAAAAGGCGGTGTTGAATGTACAATGACGAATGCGGACTTAGAGGATTTCAATACTCGTTTTCCTCTTCCCCCCAGTTACAGTTATAGACTTCTAGCCAGTGGGGAATTTTCACCTGACCTAGTTAGAAACGGAGTGGCGGTGCATAGAGCGTCTTTACTTTTCGGTTTCCGTTTTCCGTTACCTGAGTTTGGTATAGCATTCCTTAGATATAAATATATAGTTCCTTGTCAACTTCATCCTCATGCATGGGCTCAGATAGTAGGATTTTCGGTGGTTTGTCACAGCTTAGGTATCGTTCCTACCGTCCCCCTCCTGAGTGCTTTTTTCAGAGTCCGCGGTCTGCAAGGACTAATAACCTTTTCCCTCCAGCGGTTAACGATTGATGAATTTCCCAATAACAAGATCTTTTCGGACCTTCCTAATAAATTGCGGAACTTTGAAAGTGAGTGGGTCGTCGTCGAGATTCCAAATGATCTGCGAATTCGCACTGCATGGAATCGTGATACTAGTGACCACTTGAGGCGCTCAGAAAGGTTTAAAGTAGAGATCCTAAAAGACCAATTTAGTGAACTTATACGACGAATTTGTTCTACTGGGGAACGTAATGTATTTTCCCTTTTGACCCCAGAGAACATTACTGTGGCTGGTTGGGGAGTAAGCCGAGCTGTTTCCGGGACTTCGACTATCCCTTCTAGCCTTCCCATTAGCTCACGTGTGCCTGATGCTGGTCCTAGTCAATCGACCAGTGTTCCTGCAGTCGAGACCTCTAACCCTTTAGGTCGCCTTGTGGATGAGTCTTCTCCAGATTCGAGAGACGAAACACCTGAGATTGGGGGTACCAGTGGTCCATTCGAGGAGGATCTTGAATGGACTCAGGGCAACGTTTTTGGGAGCCCTTTTGTTGACTTCCCAGCAAATCCTAATTTGGATAACTTAGGGGATCTTGGTGATCTTATAGGCTTCCCCTTTTTTTTTATACATCTATGTGTGTGGTATTTCGGGTTTTAGGTTTGTTAATTGCTTCTCCTTATATTATGCAGATATGAACTTTCGCGATGCTATGCGTAGAAGGGAAGCCAATGCTTCTACTGGAGCGGTTCCTCATCCTCAGCAGCAGCTACAGATCGGGGCCTCTGCTTCTGGACATCCTCGTGCTTCTACTTCTCCTCCTCCTACCGGCGGATCTAGCCATTCTGCGCAAGACGCTGGGAGGAATAAGCGAAAGAGGCCCCTTATCCGTGATCGTAGCTCAGACAATCAAGAGAGCTCTGGGTCGCAGAGGAGTGAGTCGGCTCGGCGAGAAGGTGTTTCTCATGCTTCTGAGGATCGGCCGGCCCCTCGTCAGCCTAGGAGCAAATTTAGGAAGAAATTGATCATTGAGGCCTCGATGCCCACAAGATCGATATTACCTAAGGTAGCTAATCCCACTTTGAAGCGCTACTTAGTCGATAGCGGAGTTGTCGTAGATGGCGAAGATTTTCAGACCTATCCCGGAGTAAATGATAATGATAGCATTGAGGAGCCCGGGATAGCGTCTCGCCTGGCATGGAGCACTATTCTACCTCGTGACGAGGCGGGGCTATTTCTTAATTTGACGGAAGCCGAGAACAATTCTGACTATCTTGCGATGAAGGTAACAGCGTCGTGCTTATATGGTAGTTATATTTTTCTTTTTCTTTTATCGGGTTTTTAAGTTATTTATGTTCTCTTGTTTTTCCAGTCGGCTCAGCAAACCGCAGCTGTCAATGCTCGTCATAGGGCCTTCAGGGAGAAAGCTGACAAATACATTGGTGAGCTTCAAGAGGCGAAGATGGTGCTCCAGAATGAAGTTGTTCAACTGCGTCCCTACGTGGGTAAGGTTGAGGAACTGGAGAAGAAGAATGCGGAACTTGAGCTCAGGTTGAGGGAGGAACAGGCGAAGGTAGCCTCCCTTCAGGGATTTCAAGAAGCCTATAACAAGGCGGTGGAGGATCGGGATGCCATGAGGAGAGAGCGAGATGAGAACGCAGATGAGCTGCAGAATTTGTTGGATCGACAAAAAGAAGTCCGTGCCAAGACTGTTCGCGAATACCGCCTGTCTCAACACTGCTATGAAAAGAAAGAAATGCTTGCGGCGGGATTCATCAAGTATGGCTTTTACTTAGCCCGTTCTTGGTTAGAAAAGAATCGACCTAATGAGTCTTTTCCCGAACTTCTTTTCACTGAAGAGGCCCAGTATTATGAAGCTCCTTCCTGGACCAAATACGAACCTGACTCATTAAGTCCAGAGGATTATATAGAGGTGGGAGCCACAGACAACTTGGACAATCTTGAGGGTCCATGGCCTCCTCGACGGCCATGTAGCTGTCCTGAGCCTACTAAGATATGTGACCGATCCAAGCCTTTAGTGACGCACGATGAGCCTGAACCGATCGAGGCGGGCGACCAGCCTGAGTCCATCGAGTCATTGATAGGGTTGGACGACTACGATTTCTAGATTTCTGACTCTGCAGCCGTTGATCCCGTGTCAGATGGTGCGGCTGTGATTGATCCTTTAAGTAGTGCTCCCTCTCTCGGGATGGCCTCTGCAGTTCCTCAAGAGCCTGATTCTTCGACTCTTCACGCTCCTGATCCTCCAGTTGTCGAAGATTCTGGTGTTAACGCGGCATCCTCTTAGATGGACGACCTTGTCCTCAACCTAGATTAGGGTATTTTGTATTTCCTTTTGTTTGTTTTACTCAATGTAAAGATTTGTTCTTCAATGAAAAGTACAGTTGCTTTCGGTTTTTCTTCTTTTCTTTGAATATTTCGCACTTGTAACTGTTATATCACTGTTCTTTAAACTGCTATATCACAAAACTTTACAGGACAACATTGAGGTGTTAGTAGTAAGTGTTCTTTTACACCATGCTGCCCCCCAAGTTCTGCTTTGAGACGATGTTATAATCTGATGATGAACTTTCTGTTAAGCATTTTGTGCCCCTCATAACAACGTATTTTTTGTGTCCATTGTGTCTTATCGCTCAAGGACTTATTTCTGCCGGTTTCACGTTTTTTCGCTTACGGTCTTATTTATGCCCATTTTGCGTATGCTTCTCGCTTAGGGACTTATTTCTGTCGGTTTTACGGTCTTATTTATGCCCATTTTGCGTATGTTTCTCGCTCAGGGACTTATTTCTGCCGGTTTTACTATCTTATTTATGCCCATTTTACATATGCTTCTCGCTCAAGGACTTATTTCTGCCGGTTTTACGGTCTTATTTATGCCCATTTTGCTCATGCTTCTTGCTCAGGGACTTATTTCTGTCGGTTTTACGGTCTTATTTATGCCCATTTTACGTATGCTTCTCGCTCATGGACTTATTTCTGTCGGTTTTACGGTCTTACTTATGCCCATTTTGCGCATGCTTCTTGCTCAGATTCCTGTTAATACATAGACTGTCTAACAAATTGAATTAGAAAATATAGGAGGCAAATAACTGTCTTTATTTAGGAGTCATATGACCGTAAAACAAGAATACTTTGCGAAGTAATAAAGTAATAGATGGGAAATACATAGAAAAATTATGGAAAGTGTACAACTTTTTACTGTCAGTATGGCTTAAGGTGGTTGGCGTTCCAAGTTTTCGAGATCTTCTTTCCCTGTAAGGTCTCCAAGACGTATGTGCTAGGTTCAATCATCTTCTTGATTCTGTAAGGTCCTTCCCAATTAGCTCGGAGTTTTCTGTCCACCCTATGGATGTTTGTAATCGCCGACTTTCTTAGTACCAGGTCTCCTTCCTGCAGTTCTCTGTTCTTAACCCGTGCGTTGTAATAGGCGACTATTCTTTGCTGGTATGCAGCCAATCTCATTTTTGCCGTGTCTCGCAACTCATTGATCAGGTCTAGATTTTCCTTTAGTCCCTGAGAGTTAACTTATTCGATGTAAGTGACTAATCTAGGTGACTCGGCTCCAATTTCAACTGGGATAAGGGCTTCAATCCCATACACCAAATTGAATGGCGTTTCCCTTTTTGATACTTTGCTTGTCGTTCTGTAGGCCCATAAGACACTAGGGAGTTCATCTACCCATGCTCCCTTTGCCTTATCCAGTCTGGTCTTCAAACCATGAAGTATAGTTCAGTTGCTTACCTCGGCTTGCCCATTAGCTTGAGGATAAGATACATAGGAGATTCTTAACTAGATGCCTAGTCTTTCACAGAATGTTTGAAATGTGTCACAGTCGAACTGTTTCCCATGGTCCGCGTTAAGCACTCGGGGGATCCCAAAACGGCAAATGATCTCCCTCCAAACCATTGCTTCCACCTTTTTTTCAGAAATTGTCGCCAAAGGTTCCGCCTCTATCCACTTGGTGAAGTAGTCTGTGGCTACGAGCAAATATTTCCTCTGTCCTGTGCCCAAGGGAAAAGGTCCCAAGATGTCTAACCCCCATTGTGCGAATGGCGTCGGTTGAAGAGTACTTTGGAGGGTCGAGACAGGTGCAGTGACTATAGGGGCAAACTTTTGGCATTTTTCGCACTTTCGCACCTTGTCAGTGGCGTCCTTTTTCAGGGTAGGCCAATAAAATCCCGCACGCAATATTTTCGTGGCCAAGGCTCGGGCACCTAGGTGTTCACCACATATCCCCTCATGAACTTCGGCCATGGTATACTCAGCCTGTTGAGGTCCTAGACACTTTAGCAAAGGCATAGTAAATCCACGTTTGTAAAGTTCTCCGTTTACCATAGTAAATCTTGCACTTTGCAATTTCAGCCTACGGCGTTCATCTTTGTCAGTTGGGAGTGTGCCCCCCAATATGTAGTCTTTGATTGGGCCTCTCCAATCACCTCTGACCTCGACGTTGCAGATATCCTCTTCTTTGATACTTGGCCTAGCGAGTAATTCTGCTTTGACCATATCGCCTTTTTGTCCTCTTGAGGAAGCCAGCTTTGAGAGGGCATCCGCATGGCTGTTCTCGGATCGGTTTATCTGGGTCAGTTGAAAGTTCTGAAATGATTGTGCCAATAATCGCACTTTCTGCATATAGGGGACCAAAGTCGGTTCTCGTGCTTCATACTCTCCCGAGAACTGGTTGACCACTAATTGCGAATCGCTATGGGCCATCAGATTACTAGCTTCTAGTTTCTCCGTCAATTTCATCCCAGCTATTAAGGCTTCATATTCAGCTATATTGTTCGAGCTTGGGAAATCGAAATGTAGGGAATACTCATAGGTTTCCCCTTCGGGTGAAGTTAGCACAATTCCAGCTCCACTACCGTCCATGTTGCGAGCTCCGTCAACAAATAACTTCCACCAAACTAATTCTGTATCTGCTTGAGTCTCCCGACCAGTGCATTCTACAATAAAGTCGGCTAGCGCCTGCCCTTTTATTGCTTGTCGAGGTTGGAAGTGTATATCATATTCACTTAATTCAATGGCCCATTTCGTTAAGCGTCCAAAATGTTCTGGTTTCTGTAGTATTTGCCGTAAGGGCTGATCTGTCAGGACATTCACTGAGTGGGCTTGGAAGTAAGGTCGTAACTTCCGAGTTGCCATCACCAAGGATAGAACTACTCTTTCAACTAAGGGATATCTTGCTTCGGCATCTAGCAGGACTTTGCTCACATAATAGATTGGACAGTCCTTGTCTCCTTCTTTTTTCAGTAAGACTGCACTTACGGCTTTCTCCCCTACACCTAGATACATGAGGAGATGATCTCTGTGTTGTGGCCGAGACAATAGCGGCAACTCTTTCAAGTAATCCTTCAACTGCTCAAAAGCACTATTGCACTCTTCTGTCCATTTGAAATTTTTTCCGGCCCTTATCGCTTTGAAGAACGGCAAACTTCTTTCAGCTGATTTAGACAAGAAGCGGTTCAAAGCAGCTATCCTCCCTGTCAACCTTTGAACCTCTTTAACAGTACTGGGTGGTTTCATGTCCAAGATGGCTTGGACCTTCTCAGGATTAGCTTCTATCCCCCGATTAGTGATCATGAATCCCAGGAATTTTTCGGATCTCACCCCAAATGAGCATTTATTGGGGTTCAATTTTATTTCGTACTGCTGCAACACATTAAACACCTTCGTCATTTTCTCGGCATGAGACTCTTCCCTTCGGCTTTTTATAATCATGTCATCAACATAAGCCTCCATGGTGTTGCCTAAAAGGTCTTTGAATACCTTGTTCACCATGCGTTGGTAGGTTGCCCCTGCGTTTTTCAGACCAAACGGCATTACCCGATAGCAATATGTTCCGCTATCGGTAATGAATGAGGTTTTCTCCTCATCTTCTGGATGCATCATGATCTGGTGGTATCCCGAAAAAGCATCTAAGAAGCTAAGCAGTTCATATCCACAAGTTTCATCTACCAACTTGTCGATTCGAGGTAGTGGATACGAATCCTTGGGACAAGCCTTGTTCAAATTTGTGAAATCTACGCACATCCGCCATTTTCCGTTGGCTTTCCTCACCATCATAACATTAGCCAACCATTCTGGATAATTCACTTCTCTGATGAATCTTGCATCTAGCAGCTTGGTCACCTCTTCATTGATTGCCCTTTGCATTTCAGGTGCGAAACTTCTCTTCTTTTGCTTGATCGGTTTTGCTCCTGAGACTATGTTTAACCGGTGACAAGCAACATTGGGATCAATCCCGGGCATATCTGCGGGGGTCCATGCGAAAACATCAGCGTTTTCCTTCAGGCATCGAATTATTTCTTCGTTTGCTCTTTTAGACAGATGACTCCCTACATACACCACCTTTGTTTCATCTTCTCTATCTACTTGAACTGGTTCCATCTCTTCATCAGGTTTTGGCTTAGGCGGTTCCTCAATCGTAAGGGTTTCCTTCCTTTGAATCCCTTTACATGTGGTGGACGTGAGATTACACGTCCTAGCCTTTCTTTGATCTCCTCTCATTTGTTCGACACCACAGGGGGTTTGGAATTTCATTAACAGATAACAAGGGTGTACTACCACTCTCATATCATTCAACAATGGCCGCCCAAAGATCATGTTATATGCAACCGACGTTGCCTTCACCACCGTAAATAACACTTGTCGAGTGACACATTTCGGGCTTTCCCCCAATGTCACAGGTAGCTGAACTGCACCTTCGACCTTCACTTTTTCTCCTGAGAAGCCATACAATGGTGTGGATACTGGCTTCAGTCTGTTATTCGAGATGTTCATTTTCTCAAAGCAACTCCAGTATATCAAATTCACCGAACTTCCATTATCAACCAGGATGCGACTCACTGGATGCTTTGCTATCACTGCCGAAATCACCATTGGGTCATCATGGGGGATCATTACATCTCCTCTATCGGCTGGTGTAAAAGTGATGGGCTCTTCATCATGCTTTTCTTCCATTACTGAGTTAACTTGATAAGCTTGTCGGGCGTAAGACTTTCGAGACGAGGAAGATGAACCAGCTAACGATTCACACCCGGATATCACATTAATAGCAGGCCCTGTGGGTTCATTATCCTCTTCTCTATCCCTTCTATCTGTTCGCCTGTCATTTTCTCTCCTGTTACCATCATTTCGCCTTGCAATTTCCCTATTTTCACCTCTTCTGTCTCTAAAGTTGTCTCTAAAGTAATTTCCTCTGCCTCGTGCGGGATAAGTGTTCCTGTTGCTTTTCCACACAAACCGATTTATCTTTCCATCACGTGCTAGCTTCTCTAGCTGATTCATTAAATCCCTACATTTTTCTGTCGGATGCCCATGTGTTGAATAGTAGTTACAGTAAGAGTCTATATCACGGCCCATAACCCCGGATGTTTTCCTTGGGAACCGCATAAGACCTGATCCCTCAATAGCAGCTAACACGTAGGCTCGAGACTCAGTAAGTGGGGTATAAGCGGTATACTTCATTGTAGAGGTTTTGTCAACCCTTCTCGACTGACTAGAGGATGCTTCGGGTACTTCTCTTCCTCGTTTCCTTCCTTCCTTAGATTCTCCATTACCCACCATTCTCATTACTTCTTCTTAGGTGATGTATTTGTTGGCCCGGGAAAGTAGGTCCGAAATTGTAATGGGCTGGTCTAGCGACAGGGATTCTTGCAGTTTTTCAGACCTTGTCCCTTGTAACATGGCTGCCACAGCTATACCAATTTGTAAGTCCTGCACTTCTAGAGTAGCGTCTCTAAATCGATCGACGTAACTCTTCAATGACTCCTTAACTCCTTGCTTGAGAGTAAGTAAATAAGTCAGTTCTTTCCTTCTCTGACTATTCACTGCGAACATCTTAAGAAACTCACTCCGAAGTTGGTCAAAAGAGACAATAGACCCCTCAGTCAGGTTATTATACCACTTCATTGCATGCCCGGTCAGAGTTAGAGAAAAGGCCCTGCACATTATTTCGTCTTCCCATCCATGTAGTAACATCAATGCTTCATAATTCTGCATATGATCATAGGGTTCTGTCTTTCCCGTATATGTAGTCATTTGTGGCATCTTGAATTTTGGCGGTAAGGGTTTTTGCAAGATGGTTGTGCAAAATGGTACTCTTTTCCTCTGGCTTTCCTCCACGGATACCAATTTTTTCTCTTCGAGCACCTGTTCTATCATCTTTTTCATATCAAGTGATGGAGTGATTCGACTCCTAGCGTGAGATGAATCAGGCAGGTCTTCGGGAACGATTTCCTTTCCTTTTCCTTGAGGTTCATTAGTTCACGCCATTTGTGTACACCAGGTGGGATCGAACTCTGATCCGACTCCCCAAATGCTTAGGTCATCACCACCGTTCCTTCCAGCACCTCCAATACCGGCAATATTTGTCAAATCATGGTGCTGGGCGGAAGACCCTGCCGCTCGGTCGAGACCCTGTCGCCATGATGCCTGCCGCCCGACACCGACACCTGTCGCCTGACATTCGGCACCTGCCGCATGAAATCTGGCGCTGTCGCCTGACCCCTTCCGCAGGTTCCAAATTTACGGCCTGATTAGCTTCTCGCTGGGTCCCTGTGACGGGCACCCCGCTCCCTAGTCCTGCCGCCGCCTGGTGCATGCCATTCTCTTCTGCGAGAAGGTCCTCCTGTCGCAAAGGGGGATTCGCAGCTGCCGCATCCTCCTGTCGTCCGTCAGTATGGTGTGGGGCTCCTCGACTTGTTTCTCCCACCAAATTCTGTACGGCCGGCGGCAGACCCAATGTCGGGAGGACCCCTTTGAATAAGTCTACCATGACTTTCAACGCATGAGTTGTTTCTTCGCTCTGCCGCCTTAGGGCCTCGAATTCAGCTACAGGTATAGTCATTCTCTCATCTTCTCTGTTCACTGGATTTCCATGGCGTATTGGTTGTTCAGGGGAACTCACGGAATTCTCATCGCTGCCTGTTCTCACGTTAGTAGATCTAGTTCTCACCATCTTTAAAAGTTTGATTGGCTTTTATACGTTCCCACAGACGGTGCCAATTGTTGTTGCACAAAACAACAATAAAGATATGCTGACGTCAATGGTCGTAATCTGTCTCCACATGTCTCCCAAGAGCTTCTGTAAAACAAGAAAAGTCAGAGAGACGCAAGGGTGGTTCCCTGCGTAGACACTCCGATGCTTAAGTCAGCAAAAAGATTCTTCGGTATTAGGAAGCGTAAAAGCCAGTAGTCAAAAATTAGCGAATAGAATTATACCTGGGACCTATTTTTAGACGAATATTTGGGATTAAGAGTTTGTTTTCCAATAGGATACGTCTTCCATGGATCTCGGAGTTAGTACGAGCCTGTCGCCGGCGAGAGACTTTGAGGTGCGACACCTTCCAGGCGGCGGCAGGGGTATGTCGCTATAACATGTCGAGAGAGCCACGTGTCAGCAGGAGATGGTCTGTGGAGTCTGTTGTCGCAGGCGTAGCTTCTCTCGCCATATGCCACGTGTCCCAATGACCGTTTGCCGAGTGGGACCTCCGATGATCTTTGGGCTTGGCCCAGTGTAGATAGACTTTTGCCACATCACCTATAAACAAACGGACCAATTACATAAATATGTTATTAATTTGCATCTTATAAATGAATAAGCTTAAATAAATAGATAATCAAAATAATTTACATATTAAATATCTTATAAACAAAGTGACTTAATAAATAAATATGTTAAATTATTAAATAAATTAATTAACATCTTAAATGAATAAGCTTAAATAAATAAATAATAAATGAATATGTTAAATATAACTTCCATCAAAGTGTTATTCGTTTTGCACCAACTAATAATACAAAGTATTTGAAGCTCTCTTATTTGCCTATAAAAAAAAATGTAAAGTATTCAACTGTTAAGCAATAAGCTGATAATGATGGCTGGTTCTGAGATTTTTTTTTATCAATCTCTCTCCTCAATCCTCAAACATCTCTTTGAATCATGTTTTGAAATTTCTGATTATCTGTTTTATCTTAAAGAGTTGAAATTATACGGCATTAGTCAAATCCTATTGTAATCACAGCTTTTGATGGCTAAACAAGCAGAGTATGGAGATGGTCTAATCACTAATGTTACTATTTTTCTCATGTATGATTTATAGGCTGTCGTTGCTTTCAATGCCTAGGAATGTTATGAGTGGACAAAATTGCATGGCTTTCAAGTAATGAAAATCAACATTCTAAACAATTAAGTAGACAGAGCACTTGAAATTCTTATAAAAGGCTTAATTACAGATTTGTAAAACCACTTTTATGAAAGATTTTTATGAAGTGCCATGTTTTTACATTTAGATTGTAGAATACTGTTAAGATTTCCGGGCTATGAAATCAATAGGCAAAATGATATAATTAGATTAAACAAAGGAATGAGAACACTGTATATATGGTTCTAGGTTTATTTATTTATGGTTCAATAATGATAATAATATTAAAAACAAAAAAGAGGCAATAGTTGTGGTCGTAGTAGTACTGCCATTGTTCTTGAATTATGAAAGGGAAGGATGGACTCTGTTTTCTGAGGCCCACTATTACCTTCGGAGAAGGAACATTTGCAAAGATGAAATTTGCGAGGAATATGCAGACCAAAAAGGATGTAGCAATCAAGATTTTTGATGAAGAGAAAGTTTTGAAGCATAAGATGATCAATCAAGAGCTTTTTTTTTTGTCCTCTAATAATCCCACTGATTATGAGATGATTGGTTGGTTACTTTCTGGGTACCATGAATAAATGCTTAATGTTGATATAAAATCATCAGCAACAGCTTGTATTTGGCAAGATGGTGACGGTGAGCTTTTTTAATTAGGCACTCAAGAGCAAGTGTAATGCAGAGAAGAGGGGCAAACGACATGTCATGATCATGCATGCCATCCTCAAAGTTCCGATCGAGTTCCTTTTGGTCATGCAGAAGCATGGTTTGTTTCTATATAATATCTACCCTTTTTTCATTTAAGTAATAATGTGATCTATGGTAAAAAGAAGAAGATGATACATTAACTTTTTTATCGGCGTTGCAGGTTGCATTGGAGAGTTTGAGTATATTGATGATCACAGATATGGTAAAATCGTGGTAAGTTAAATGTGATGGGGTTTCTCGGATTAGTGAAAGTTCTAGTGGGTCTCTGGGTTCAGAGAAGGATTTAGCAATGGTAAACTGCAGGAGATGAAATATATTTACATATATATTTCTTTTTGTTTGAATCAGTGATGAATATGAAATGAAAACTAAAAAAATTTTCATATAATTTTCAGTTTTCCAATTTTAGTATTGTTTTTCACTGTAAGCTTTCAGGGCAATTGTATGGGTTTGTTCCAGGCTGTCCATGGGTGACATCAAAAACATTGTTGATCAAGATTAAGAAGAGATTTTGATGTTACTTCTGTGAGGAAAGCTGTAGAATTAGCAGTGGCTTGTTTGTCTCCCACTTCTGCAAGAATGCCAACCAGGAATCAGGTAGTAATGGAATTAACAAGTGTTTGTCTGCTGAAAGAGATAGGAAAAGGAGGGACAATGAAAATTAACCACTAGACTCGGTTTGATGACCATGAATTTGGGAACTGAATTAACTCCGCCAACCAGGTACTTACAAATATATCAGGCCTCTGATGTTTTCTGGATTTAGTTGGTACGAGTATTCAGTATGAATCAGGTGACTGTCCTCCAACTCAAAGAAAGCCTGTTTCAGGGTGTAGTCAAGATTATGTCTGACATATGTTGTATGTATGGTTTCCAAGTGTTGGCTGGCTTCTAACTTGTAATGCAAATTTTTTTAAAGAAAGAACAAGAACCATAGGATCTGAGAGGTTCTCCACAAGTTGATACGGAAATGTACTTCAGGTCATTTTGTTCTGTTTCAATTGTAACTCATGTAAATATGTAAATTCCAATTAATACTTAAATTATACTGATGAAACCATGTTTTAATGTGTTTAACAAGTAAACAAGGGCAAGCCTTCAGGTCACAAGCACTAAGTATGCACATGTAAATCCTTCAATCAGCATGGTTACTTGAGCTTATCGCTTCCCACATCAATTTGAGGGAAAAGCAAGGTCAAATCAGGAAGGAATGTTTAGTAGTAATTAAATTTCAACGAAGACTTTTTGTTTTTTGGTTATAATTTTCAACGAAGGCTTTGACATAAAGTGCAATGACGAAAAAGCAATGACGAAAATTACATCATACTTTGTTATTCGTACAAGGCTGACGTCTATTGTTTGAATTCTGATTGCTGGGCAGAAATCAGAGTTAAGATTCGGTGGCCCACTAGGATAGGTAGGCAGAGAGGCTCTGACCACCCTGTCTCGTTTAACAAATTTATTTTTCAGGCAGGCTCGTTTAACTAAATTAATGAAGTACGGAAATAGGAAAGAAAGCCTGACATTCAACAACTGTCACTCAATGTAACCAAAAAAAACAAATGGTCACTCAAAACAAAAAGCACTCAAATTGGAGCAATGATGGTCTAAAGATAGTTATGATAGACTTCACATTTCTTTACTAATGTATATTGTTCAAAACTCAGATTTTCTATCTAATTCTTTGTCAAAGTTCCCAATTCTGCCAAAGAAACTTTTATTTGCAGTGTAATTTATTCTTTACAGAAAGAAAGGACAACATCTTTCAAGTGCCTGCATTGATCTCATCATACAAATGAAATACCACGGAAAGAAAGGGTAGGGCTATATGGGACCCATTTTATTGAGAAAAACACTTGAACTAGAATGACAGCATACCCAATTTGAATTTTGAGATAAACAAAGGAATTAAAGAATATTATCTTTTAAAATATAATTCAGTATTATATGTGAGGGGGGAGGTTTTTTATATTATTTGTCTATTCATGTCACGTTTAACTTTCTTAAACATGAGGCTAATGAGGAAGCTAGTGGTAGAAAGTGACATGTATCAAAACTGCCAGGACAAGTCGTTCCATCATTTTCGATATTTTACAATACCATTTATTTTCCAGTAAATAAATACAAGAAGCCAAAGAATGGAGGAAAATTCAATTATCGTTTTGGAATGACATGTTCAGTGAATTTGATACCTCATTTAAGATAAAGTGAGAGAGAAGAAAAAGGCAAGTCCATCAATCTAAAAAAAATTTACGTAATGCTTTGTGTTCTCACTTGAGTTTTATGGCTTTGATATGTTAACATCAGTGAACTCAACAATTAGGTAACCCTCCTTGCCATAAATAAACAAAGATTCAAAATTTTCATGGTCCAAGCGGGTTTAGTTAACTTCTTAGCGGCTCTTATTATTATTATTATTATTATTAATCAATATTCATCATTTACCATTTGTGATAATTGAACTTTAAATTCCACTGGCAAAATTCATATGCAGATTTTAAAAGGATATCAAATATAATAGATAGCATAATTAGAAGCATATATTATGCATTTAAACATAGAATTCAAGAGAGTAAAAGTGTATAGTTGTGGAGGAAGAGAATTAGAGAAGGGTTAATGACCAATATATACTTTTATGACATTTCTTTCAATTTAGATGTGAAAAATATAATAGATGTCGCTGAATTCCGGTGACTATATATATGTGTGTGTGGAGGATAATTAGAATTTAGTGAAGAAAAAAAAAGAAGCTAAATACATTTTGTCGTAACAATTTCATTTGAAAACTTGATCGCTTGATGATTTTGAAAACATGAGAAAATAAGCGAGTCATCACCAATCTTTTTTTTATTATGTATGATTGGCTACTTAAAAATATTTATTTTTTTAACAAAAACTTAAAATTGCTTAAGTTTTATTAAAAAGACATATTTGAGATTTGCGAAAATAAAAACGGATTGGGGAATACAATTACACATGAAGAAGGATTAGCAACCCATAGCGCCAGTTAAAAAAGAGTATCAACTAATCGTGTGTTATCAAAGAAAACTAAAGCTATGTAAGCAAAAAAGAAAACTAAAGCTTACTAGTTAAAATATAATTTTAGTGCTTCAATTTCTCTACGGTAATTATGATTGTAAGAAAAGATTTAATATCCTCGAATGATGGTGAGATCATAATATTCTTCCTTTTTCTTGCTCAGAAAACAAACGGAATATTAATTATTAATAATTAATATTGGAGTTGAAAGGAGCCAGCCACTCTGCCAACAATTACGCAAATAATTCTACAAACAACGGATTCTTGAATTTTAATTTGCTTTGAAAAGTAAATACAACTTTAATTTGCAAAGAAATAATCAAAGTCTTCAGACATGTGCATTAATAAATAAAACTCCACTACCACAAATATTACCACTGCCTACTTACCTGTCCTTTGACAAAGACAAAGCGAACCATTTCTATCTGTTCTATCCAAACACACAGCTCTTTAGCTACCAATTCACACAATAATTAACCTCTTTAGAGTTATGAGAAATGAAAAGTAATATTATCTTGCAGAAGAAGTTGCGTAATCATTTGAACAAATAAAAGAAAATCTGATTTCACCAAAATCTTTCAACAACAAACAATGACGTCGTGAATTCTAAAATTTTTGTCAAGGAGATGGAGTCAATTAATTGGGAACAAATAGCAGGGAGTTCACACCATTATTAACCTTGCCAAATAACTGCCTATATTGATTTCTTCATCATACAAATGAAATGCCAAGAGAGAGTAGAGGGTAAATGGACTCATTTAATAGAGAAAAACGCTTGAACTTGCAGAAGAGTAAAGATCAAAATAACCAATTCGATTAGCTAGCATTGTACTTGGGGCATGACCGATCCCCTCAAACACCAGATATTGAAGGGTGTCATATAACATGGCATACAAACCAAAGTAATTAGAGATAAAGATTCAATGTTTCAAATTTGAGTTTTGAGATGAACTGATTGGAATGAAACAAAATTATTTTATTATATTATATATTCCAATATCATATGTAAAATGAAAACCAAAAATATATTTCAACATCTTTTAAGATACAGAGCCTCAATACCATTCTAAAGTATCATAAAAAAAAGCATTTGATATGCCTCAAATGCTTATTATTTTTGTATTATGTGCAATTGCAAGTAGCATGTATGCAGCAGTACATGAGAGTGTGGGGAGAAATTAATTCTTCTAAATTGACCATAAGAAAAGTGAAACTCAATCAATCTATGATATGAATAAAATACTCCAAATTAATTGGAGAATGTATAATTATATAAATGAACAAAAGAATTGTTTAATTGTTACTTTTCCCATTAGCTGGATTAGGGGTGGTTTTCAAGGGCCATATGATTTATTGACTGTGTTTCGTATGTTGAACTTTAAAGATCTTCTTTTTGGTGTGAGTTGGGCCAGTGGAACACGTTACTCGAGCGGTCAATTGAGTGGTAATTGAGTCAATAATCTAACCATCATTAATGAATGGTAAACCAGAGAGAAGAAAAAAAGTAGTCCATTAATCTATGACTTCGTTATATGATATTAAGATCAATGAATTTCACAAATCAGAACATAAATTACTAGCTGTTTGGTAAAGCAACTCACCTCACCTAACTAATCCCAACCAATATCTATATAAGATACATCATTGTCATAATGGTTTTAGTTCTTGATGTTAGACTGAAAAATAGGATTTTTCACTACTTTCAAGTCTAAAGAGTAGTCTACATTTAGAAGTTAGATTTGGTAGTTTGGTTATCTTGGGAAAGGATTAACATCCCACAATACCTGTTTTAAATGTATCCATTAATCATGATTTATACAATTATCCTTAATTTTTGAATAGTTTTTATTATTATTTTGATACTATTTTATATTTTTACTTTTAGATATTGATGATTTCTTAAGGAATCTTCTAATGCTATGATTGGATTCCTAGAAAAGTCTTATTCTTACCTCAGGAATTTAAAAAAAAAAAAAACACTTGTTCTAGTGAAATGAGTCCCTCGTCGAATTTATCTTAATTTTAATTTTTGTACTTTATCTTGATTTTACAAAATTTATTTATTATTTTTATTTTTTGCTTTGGGAGATGAACAAAACTCTAAATATTCAAATTGTTTTCTAATTTTCCCAAACACTCTGATTGAATTTAGAGAATTTCTTTTTCACCTAAAATTTCTCAAAAATTGCACACTTACAAAGTTCAGAATTCCATCCTTGGTAGAGATTCTGTATATACAAAGATTTTTTTTATTTTCTATATTATTATTCTTTATATGGCGGTTCATTCTTGAGATTTTACCAACCTCAAAAGCATTGAGTAGAAGGGGTACGTTAGTGGAGGTAAGATGTCCAACATGCTCATATGGGTAAACAGAAATCGAGGCTGGCGAATGAGGTGATGGATGTGAGGAGGATACAGCTAAGTGTTACAAAGGCGGGACCTCAGTGTAGGAAATGGTTACCTCCACAAGGTAACGAGATTAAGATAAATGTTGATGCCTCTGTCCAAAGACAAAATAGAGTGGAAGGATTGGGATTGGTGGGCCATGACTTTGTCCCGTAGTACACAAGATAGGAAAAAGTAGAGATTCTATTTTTTTTTTCCATATATTTATGCTATATTATGGTGATTGAAAGTGGCTTTGGACGGAGGATTTCAACATTTGGTGATTAAAAGTGACTAAGAAATCAATAAAGGAAGTCATCCTTTTGAAAAGGTTAAAATCTTGTATTTAGTATAAAAGATTTAGCTATGAACTTTGATGGTTGTCTTTGGTTATGTTAGGGGAGTAGCAAATAACCTTGCGCATAATTTAGCAAGCATAGACTGTCACGTAGGATCTCAATGAGTGTGGTGGAGATCTCTTTCTGCTATGAGTCGTAATCCAGATTCTACTTAATGAAATTTTTGATGTTTTGATTTAAAAAATAAATAGAAGTTTGTTCCTTCATGCTTCTAAATTGACGTATCGCAAGAAACGTGAAATCCAATCTATGGTATGAATAAATAGTACTGCAAGAATGTATAATTATAGAAATTAACAAAAGAAATGTTTGATTGTTACTTTTCCCATTAGCTGGGTTGGGAGTCGTTTTATAGCCTCATGTGCTGTTATAACTATACCATTTTTGCAACTTGTTCTGCTGCTCATTTTGAATGAAAGTTCTTTTCCTTGGCTGAGAAAAAGAAAAAATCAAACTCCCTTAATTTTATTGCCATCAATCAAGACTATTCATCAATGGTGTGTGTTTGTGTGTTTATGTATATATAGATTTTTCTTTAGGATCTTATTATAAAATCAATTTGCCCTATTTCTTCCTTTACAGAATGATCATTAATGTTTATCTTTTACTTTCTTCAAATGTTACAAAGGCTTGATGAACTTTGAGGAGGGGAGGAAGAATCTTGATGTGCAGCCATTCAACTCAAGTCTGAGCAATGAATTATATGTCTGTTGTAAGCAAAAGAGCGGAAACCAGGTATGTAAAAACGTGTGAAATTTATTTTAATGTGAGTTTTCAACTCTATAATAATTTATTGTCTTATTTATTGGTTTTTTTTTTAGTTTGATTAAACAGTTATTACTTTATAATTATTATTAGTAATATATATGTTAATTTAATGACAAAACTAGATGTGTGTCAAGACATCTAGTTTTGTCAAATTAGGGAGGTAGTAAAAAGGAACGATCTTAATTAACTAATTATTTTAGTTTCATGCAATGATGGGTGGTGATCTTGATTGAGCATTGGGATGCTTTATATTTTTTTCTTTTTCTTAAGTCACTATTTTCCTTGTAAATATGCTTTATGACGTTACTGGACAATATTAATCCCAGCCGTGGCGAACACGATTTGTTCAACTTTCTCATATTACACCTTTTTTTTTTTTGAATCGATATTACTACGACCAACGTCTGTCATATTACTATTATACTTCTCTTTCCTCAGAAATTTAATAAAAGAAAGATATTTTGTATTTTAAAAGTACATTTATATGTTATGCTGACAATAGTTACATATTATGTTGACTGAATTTTTTAAATTGACATGGAAAAAAATTACAGGAAAGTAATTGTCGAATCCGAATCTTTCATGGTTGTAATTTCAATGAGGTTAATGGATCATTACAAGAGAAGGACCTACTAACTCAGGTAATTATAAAATGCAAATAATTTTTCTTTAAAGTGGTAGTCTAAGGTTTTACGTTTTCAAAGAGAAACCAATAATGTAACCAAAAAAAAGAGAAACCAATAAATACGCAAATTTAAAATATGAAATGCATTTAGATTTCAAGTATCAATGATCTTTAATTTTCCCATGTGAAACTCTGTAAGAACTTGAGTTAACGGTGCAAATTGAAAAGAGAAAGTGTAGAGAGAAAAAATAAGAAAATAATTAGAGAAAAAAACAGTTTGGAAATTTTATAGATTCTCAAAATGGTACGACAAAATAAATATATAAATAAATAATCAAAAGGAACAGTTAAATTTGATCCGAAAAAGTACCGAAACAAATTAGAAGATAGAAAAGAGAGGGAAATAGGTAAATCCGAAAGAGAACAAAAACATATTAGAAGATAGAAAAGAGAGGGAAAAAGGTAGAGTGACTAGATCCACCACAATCAATGCACATGGTTTAAGGAAAAAAGGAAATTAAGTCACAAAATAATTTACACGGGGGAGAAAAAATTTAATATTTCATGATTTTCTATTATAAATATACTACATCCCTGGAGTTCTTTAGCTTATCACTTGCACCATGGGTTGTAAACTAGCTCTTTCCTTTTGCCTTTTTTTTCTCTTCCTCCTCCTCCGGTCTTCTTTTCTTCTCTGTTCAAGTATTGATTGTCCTGAATTTAGTAATTTGAAACTTGCTTTTGATCACGAGTACAGCCAAGAAAATGAAAAAACATCCAGAGTTATCAGGAATCACATGCATGTTCAACATAGTGAACGTCCATCGGGGGTGAATATAGCTCAATTCATGTGCTCATTAATTTCAGGAATCACATCCATGTTCAAAGTAATGATGAAAACATCATTGCAATATGCTTTTTACTTTCAGTAAACTGTTTTCACCATTTCCCTGTTCCCCCGGCCCCACATGACAAAGCCAGATTAAGAAGGCAACTTCCTCGGGATCTTGCATTAGTCCGAACCCTAGTCATATCCCCATCCCTAATTTCCCTTATTCATCCTGGGTTTCTACTCCATTCTCTTCCACGTTAGGTTTGTCCTCCTCTTTCTTCTTCATCTTCACAACCTTCTGCATTCCCTTGTGACATGAAGAAATGGCGAGTGAATCCCTCATCGATTCTTTGACTCATCGACTCTGAGGTTTTACATTTTTATATAGAAACTGATAAATCTAACAAATGAGATGCATTTACATTTCAAGTATCAATGAAAATCAACTGTATTATGATCTTTGATGTATATAAATTGATATTGGTCACAACATGATGCGTGGAGAAAAAGCAGATAATTAGACTGCAAGAAACCAAACAAGAAAGTCAAAAAGACTTCCAAACCAAAAGCAAAATTATGTAGAGAAGGCAAAGAAAATGTAAGTCTGACAAAATGACAAAATCCAACCAAAATTTTCAAATAAGATATTTCCTTTTCTTTAAATATCAGACAACATCAATAATCAAACTTTAAACTAGGTTATGCTAAGAGAAATATATTACATATTTCATGATTTTCTAGATATATAAATATGCCGATCCTTGTGCTTGTTAATTAATTGCCATGGCCTTTATTTCCTCTAGACGTGCCCTTTCTATTTGCTTGATTCTTCTCTTCCTCTTTCTCCTCCTTCTTTTGTTTCTCTTTCTTCTTTATTCAAGTATTAGTGATTTCAAACTTGATTTGGATCACCAGTACAGCCAAGAAAATGAAAAAACATCCACAGTGAAGACGGATCACTTTCATGTTCATTATAGTGAAGATTTATCAGGTCTGAAATTAGTTAAAGTCATGTGCCGCATCAATGTCAGAAACCATGTTTTCTCGGTAGAGATTGAAGTTCATTACCGATGGCGATATGTGAGAAATCATCATATGGTGCCAACCTGATTGAGAGGCATCCATTCTGAAAAAAAGGCCTGGTTGATACACCTGATGATGCATCTAGAAAACACAAATATGCATTGGGAAAAAGGCACCAGGTTGATATATACTGGATGATATTGGATATGTAAGTTGCCTAAATTTGATGAAACCTTTAAATTCTTTTTAGCTTTGTTCTGTTATAGCTCTGGTAAAGCTAAGGAAGAATAGTAGTAGCCAGTAGAGCCCCTAATTAAAGCCGACCTTAAGAGTGAGCAAGGTAAGCAAACGTTCCCACAAGAGGTGCGTTGATGTACGTTGTCGTTTCTGACTGCTCACAATCTGACCGTTGATATGGGAAACCTGTCTGCCTGTCATGCTGGTCTGGCGCACCAATGACCGCACCCATCAGAATGCTGGGGTTGGGCGATTGAGATTTCATGAAATTAAAGCCTGCGGAGCAATGGATCATGGCCGGCTGCTTTGCAAAGGACGCCGAGATGACCCTGCGGTGTGTCCTCTGTGGGTATCTTGGATCGTATCCCACCATGTAGGACATCTTCAAGGGGTTGTCCCTAGCAAATAGTCCACCTGTTTCTTTTAGGTCCTCGGAGCCTCTTTGCGGTGACCCTGGTGCCACCTCGGTTAACAACCAGGTGGGCAGATGTTAAGTACTTGGCGTAGGTAAGAAGCAGCAACCAAAAGCTTGAAGTAATTGGGGTCACTTCTTCTGAAGACCAAAGAAGCAGCTTCAAGAGCAGCAGTGGTTTCCCTTACTACATCAGAATCAGAAGAGAGAAGAGTTTTTGTCAGTTTTGAAAACGCTTCTTGGAGTATCCATGTCGTCTGGTCTTTCCCAGCAAGAACGGTCCTTGTTTGCATCACCAATCTGATCATAAACGGTGCCTGAATGTGCAGTTGCTTTGAGCAAATAATCAGTATCCCAACGGATGGCTTGTTTGGCATTTTGTAGCTCTCCCTCCATCAACCCACCAAATTCAATCATACTCCATGAGAGTGTTGAGTTTTGGGTTTCTTCTATGTGGAGCTCACCCAACCTTTCATTAAGAGCAAAGATGTTCTTTTCACATGGGTTTTGTTTTAAGGGTTTTTTAACCACTTCATGGAGTTCGCGGCAGTTTGTATGAGAGAGAGGATTAGTCTCAATCCTAACCGCAGTGAACAGAGGATTTGGCCCAGCTTCTCCGATCTTTCTTGGTAAGAGGGTTTCACCCACCCTCGGTCTTCTGCTTTCATGTGAACAAAAGGCAGAAGCGGTCGTCTCTTTCCACTTCCATTAGGATCACTCCGACTTTCCTTCGTCCTTTGTGCTGCTAGTGAAGTGGCAACTGGATTACCTAGTTGCTATCTCGATTTAAGCTAGATAGGTCAAGCTGGCAGCCACAAAGAGAGAGAAAAAGAAAAGGAAAGGAGAAGGTTTGTAGAAGCTGAGAAGTTCGACAAAGCTGATCGAGGTCGAGTTTTTGTCCGATTCCCATTCAAGCTAGCTTCAAATCAACTTGCATGGCTGCACCATCTGACAGGCCAAAGTGTCTCCTCCAAGAAATTCATGGGTAAGAAAGAAGCCTCCCTGACCTCTGGTTTTCTTAAAAGATGATTGATTTGGTAAGAGCATCTTTATAGTTGTGCTTGGTCTGGGAACATGTCATGCTGCACCGCCCCACCAATGACTACACTCATCAGAATGTTGGGGTTGGGCGATTGAGATTTCATGAAATTAAAGCCTGCGGAGCACTGGATCATGGCTGGCTGCTTTGCAACGGACGCCGAGATGAGCCCCTGAGGTGTGTCCTCTATGGGTGTCTTGGACCGAATCCCACCGTGTAGGACATCTTCAAGGGGTTGTCCCCTAGCAAATAGTCCACCTGTTTCTTGGCAAAGGTCCTCGGAGCCTCTTTGTACTGACCCTGGTGCTACCGCAATTAACGACCAAGAATGTAGAGGTTAGGTATTTGGCGCAGCTAAGAATCAGCAAACCCAAACACCCTGATAGCCCTCTTAACCAAAAGCTTGAAGTAATTTGGTGTCACTTCTTCTGAAGACCAAAGAAGCAGCTTCAAGAGCAGCAGCAGTTTCCACTGCTACATCAGAACCAGGAGAGTTTTTGTTAATTTTGGAAACACTTCCATGTCTTTTATTCTTTCCCAGCAAGAACGGTCCTTGTTTGCATCACCGACCTGAAGATAAACGGTGCCTGGATGTGCAATTGTTTTGAACAAGTAATCAGCGTCCCAATGGATGGCTTGTCTGGCATTTTGTAGCTCTCCTTTCATCAACCTACCAAATTCAATCACACTCCATGAGAGCCATGGTGTTGGTGAAGGCTGTCATAACGTATTAAGTTTTGGAAAACCTAATAGCTAGACACTAAAATCAAAAGAGTCGCCACCAACTATTCTAACCTAGGTGTGATTGGTCACCTAATCAAACTTAGGATAAGGTTTGGTCTACGTTCAAAGATACTAGGGTTCGGGAGTACGGTTACGTGTAGGGAAGGATTAGCACCCCCACAACGCCCATCCTAAAATGGTACCAACTGGTTTTAGGTTATCTTTACAATTTGCCTTGTGTTTATATTAATTTCGATATGCTTTTATATTGGGAATATTTTTAAGATTTTTCCATCAATTTGGCTCCAATCTTAAAAATCTCCCTCACCTCTAGATATTCAAGGAGTCTCGATTGACTTTCTTGAACTCCATCGTCGGATCAATAAGATGTTTTATGAAACTCTCATTATACTTAAATTTGGTTCTAATATTGACTCCATGCTAATTTCTATATTTTCTAATCTTATTTTACATTATTCTTATCTATATGTTTTATTTATTTATTTAGAGAATAAATATGAATCATGGTTTATTGAAGATTTTCTTAAAAGCGTCCCATCAATTTGGCTCGGCTTAAAAGAAATCTTTTCACCTAGAAATTTTCAAAGAGTCCTAATTGACTTTCTTGAAATTTCATCATTGGCATAATTCATATTTTTCTATTTTTATTTCTTATAATTTTTATTCTAAGTTATTTATTTGTTTATAGCTATCTAATTTTATTCATATTTCATTTATTATAAATAAACATGAATTACAATTTATTGAAATTCTTTCAAAAGTATTCCATCAATTTGGCTCAACTTAAGAAAGAATCATCTCACCTAGAAATATCCAAGGAGTCCTAATTGACTTTCTTGGAATTTCATCCTTGGTATAATTCACATTTACTTCTTTATTATCTAATCTTATTAATTACTAATTACTTTCAATCTAAGCTATTTCATTCTATTTATTTAATTTCTCATCTAATTTATATTCTCGTATTTATATTTATTTATCTATATATATTTATACTTTATTCATATTTAATTTACTAAGAATAAACATTAATTATAATTTATTGAAAATTCTTTCAAAAGTATTCCATCAATTTGGCTCAACTTAAGAAAGATTTTCTCACCTAGAAATATCCAAGGAGTCTCGATTGACTTTCTTGAAATTTCATCCTCGGTATAATTTAGTTTGTTTTACTTTTTAATATCATAATTAATTTTTACTATACATATTTTTTATTTTTTTGTAATTAACTATAAACTCAATAGCGTAAGATCTTTGGCACTATTTATTCAAAATAATTCAACCATATAAACTAAGTAAGTTATTTTCTTAGTCAATTATTCACTTTTATTATCCCACTTAATTAGTCCAATAAATTTGATATTTAATTTAATTATATTCTACAAGTTAAGTAACTAAACTAATTAATTTAATATACCCTAACAACTATAACTAACTAAATTTACTAACATTCTAGCAATAAGGACGTGAAATACATATTAGCAAGTTAATTAATATTGTAAAAATGGAAAACAATAAATGATAACATATTAGCAAATATAAAAAAAAATACAAAAGCCAAAGAATAAAATAGAAAAAAAAACAATAAAATAAATGATAACATATAAAAAAAAATTACTTTAGCAAACCTGTACAGTGAACAACGGCGCTTCCTTTCTCTTTTATTCACTACGTTTCTTGTCTTTCTCTCAGGGCATAGAGGGAAGATTCATTTTTTATAGAATTTTATTGCAGCAAATGAGAGACTACAATAGCAGACAAAAGGCGCAGCAAATGGCAATGCAAGCAGGTGGCGATGAATCAGTGATGTGAGCGATGAAGATGACTGAGGCGGTGCGTAGCAGCTTTCTCACAGTGGCCAACGTACAGTAGCAACAATCAAGATTACAACCCGACAAGCAAACGGCTTGGGACAAAAATGGAGACACAGGAAACGTTGAACAAGGGTGTTCGGGTTGAGGAAGAAGCAGCTTTGGTCTGTGGTATTCGGTTGGATGATGATAAGTAGAAGTTTTTTTGCTCCAAGGTTTCTAGGGTTTTTTTTTCTATTTGCCCGTGCGTTCTTTTTTTTCCTCCCCTTGTTTAGGTAGTCAAGCCCTTCTTTTATAGACCTAGGTTTTCTTTTTGGTAATAAAAATCAAGAATCAATCTTTTAGGAAATTTTAGATTTCAAGAATCGGATCTTAAATCCGACATTAATTCTGATTTTCCTTTCCACAAAATTTAAATTTCAATCTTTAATAGTCTCATTTAAGTCTGTTTTCCTATCAAAATTAATTCCGATTTCCTTCCTTTTTATTTTATAAAAATCAAAATCAAAATTCAAAATTTATTTCTAAATCTAAATTAAAAAAATAAAAAAAATAAAAAATAAAAATAAAAATCAATAATAAAAAATATATAAAAAGTAATTAATTAAAAATGTTTGAAAAAGATCCGAACAAAAATGGTGTCTACAAAGGCTATGGGTAATCCAAACTTCACATTGTCCCCGGCATCATAGTATCCTCCAACAAGTCAACTTGCATGGCTGCACCATCTGACATGCCAGAGTGTCTCCTCCAAGAAATCCTTGCATGGTTTTGGTGAAGGCTATGGGGAATCCAAACTTCACATTGTCCCCGGCATCATAGTATCCTCCAACAAATCAACTTGCATGGCTGCACCATCTGACATGCCAGCATGTCTCCTCCAAGAAATCCTTGAGTTAGAAGGAAGCCTCCCTGACCTCTGGCCTTCTAAAAAGATGATTGATTTGGTAAGAGCATCCTTATTGTTGTGCTTGGCAAAGGGAGGGTGGTGGTGGTGGCGAAAACGGTTGTTGTGAAGGAAAGGAAAGCCATTACTCTCAAGGAGAGACCCAGTGAAACAAGCTATAGGACTATCGGAGCCAAAGGGGAAATGAAGCGACCCATTTTTTTTAAGCTGTCCCGATGCAAAACAACCCCAACCAACCAACCTACAACCCGCAGCCGTTTTGTCATAGCTTTGTTCTCATGTCCATTAGGAGCTAATGCCTCTAATGTTGCAGAATTATATCCTATCAGGTTTGGCCTGGAAATGTTTGGTATTAAAGGCTTGATTATAGAGTCTGATTCTTTGGCTGCCTTGATCTGGGTTAGGAAAGCTGTATAAGACCATGGAGATTGAATCATCTTTCTGCTGATGTTGATCATCTGTGTGTTTTGATTGGTGCTGAATAAACTCTTTAGCTTTCAAAATAATGCAATTAAGTAAGATAAATAAGAGGTTTGTTTTTTATTGAGGCTAAAATGCCTTTAAAACAATACTTATTACTTACGGGTTTATTTGGTGTAAATCACATGTATCCTTATTTGTTTTAATGGTCTAAGACTAATCTTGCTCAAAGCTTTGTCACCATTAAGGTTTCTCATTCCTCCTCAAAGATGTGTTTAGTAAGAGTCAAACCCGAAAACTCTTCCCTCAAACTGAACCTATGAATTTATTTGAGTCAGTAAAAGGTGTATAGTATTGACGGTTTTTTAAATTGTCCAAAATTTTTTGCCGTTAAAACTATGTATTTTTTTAGTGCCTAATCCTAATTCCTCTACTTTATCCTTGGTTTCTTTCCACATTAACTTCCCTTCTGATTTCTCCTCCTTTTTCTTCTTCATCTTCACTACCTTCTGCTTTCACTTGTGACATGAAGAAATGGCGAGTGAATGGTACCCTCATCGATTCTTTGACTCAAGTTGCAGCAGGAATATTGAGCAAGACCTAGGTTTTTTTTTTAATCCTTTTTCATTGTAATTAAGTGAATATTTTATTTGGTAGTTGGTTGTTTGAATTGAACGAAAATTCAAATAACCAAACTTTCATGAGATTGTAAGTTGAAGGTATTATACATGGTCGTTACTTTGGCCAAAATATGAATACAGATATTTTCATTACGCCCTTTACATAATGATTATAGGCCTTGATTGTCAAATGGGAAGGAGAACATAACAGTGCTAGAGCTAGTGTCCACTGTACACTTTAAATTCTATGACTTAACAACAAAGAAAAGAAACTGAAAGAAGTAAACAGTAAACTAGCTAGTGGGGTTAGTGACTTCAGTAACTAGTAAACTGTCTTATCCTGCTTCTAAGATTTGAAGAGAAGAATTAATTAACATGTATAGACCATCATCAGATGGGTGAGTCTCATGGTACTCCTTTTTTTATTAAAAAGAAAGAAATTAAGCATCACAAAATCAAAATGAATTTCCCCAAGAAATGGGAGTAGAAAACCCATTCAAGATGAAAGAAATCAAAAGGATTTTTAAAAGAAGAAAAATATTTAAGCCAAATTGGTAAGATTTAAAAAAGAATATAAAAAAATGTAAATTAACCGATTGAAAAACCTTGTCACATGAATCAAGTATGCAAAATTTTAAGAATTTATAAAAATTTATGTAAGTAGACACTTTTATTAATAAAAATTCACAAATATATTTTATTTGTATTCCCTGAATTCTCAAATTCTCATTTTCTATACAATTCAAGTATGCAGCAATATTTTTTTACCATCAATTATGGAGTTTCATGATCTTGGCTTTGCGCAATTCTTAGGTAATGAAGATATGTAACGAAGAGATTACACATTGCAACAAAGTTCGAAGTTTTGATACAAGGAGATGCATGCATGGACCCTTGGTTGAGCTATAGTATTCATACTCCGTAATAATGTTTAGAGAAATGATTTCTTCTCAATAATTGAGAATGTGTGAGAATTAATATTTCATCATGTAATTAATTGAAAGGAAAAAGCTTAACTGAAAGTAATTTTAGTGATTTCTAAGCAATAATTTCCTTTTGTACATGGTTGAGACTTGTTCGATGAATAATAATGAGATATTTCATATTCTTATCTTTTCTTGGTCAAGAATCTTAATTGAATTGTGACAACAAACCCACTAAAGCTAGCTTCTGATATATATAATATTTGGTCTTTGCTACAGTTAAGACTTTAATGTTAAAAACGAGATAGATTGATAAAGACAAGTAGAAAATCTAATGTTAAAAACGAGATAGATTGATAAAGACAAGTAGAAAACAGTAACACAAGTGGAAAAACGTTGAGGAGAGCAAAAAGTCTAGTAGTAACCAGGCATAAAGTCACCTAATGGGAATCTCAAAGGCAAATACTTTACAAGCAGTGGAATCAGTGACCTTAGTTTTTCTTTTAATACAACTGCAGTTTGCAAAAAAATCAAATTTATCAGGCATGAATTTATAAATAAGTTCCACTACTAGAAAGATATCATCATTACGAGTATCCAACAACTTTTTTCTTTAAAAAACAGAATTGAAGTGAATGATTCAAAAATCTTGGACAAGTTCGTTTATTTTGCGATTAGATGGGACTTTCATCCTTTTTGCATTTTTAATGCGCCAACCTGATCTGAATACTCTAATGAGGGAAAAGTGGGCCAAATGAGACTTTCTTCATCTTAATTCCCTTGAAACACGTAAAATCATACTTTTTAAATCACCTTTAGAATTTAGGATTTAGCATGCTTAGATTCTTCCCTTCAATTCGCCTCTTCTCATCATCTTATAACATAAATTTTAATATTTTATGGGTTTCCTCTATACTAGTGTGTTTCTTTTCTTGTTGCACAAAACAAATATATTCCCTATGCATACAATTTGAGTTTCAAATTAGTAGTTAGTAGTACTAATAATAACTCATTGTCTCCAATATGTATGACGAGTACGATTGGTATCTAATTGATTTTTAACTCGATTAAGCCCTAGCTTTGTTTAAGTTCCCTATGCTTTTGTTTTTAATTATTTTTGCTATTTGTATGTTTTAAGATATTTTCTTTTTTTTTTGTTATTTGAAGTTATTTTCTTTTCAATCTTTTATATATACGTGAATAATATATATAGACATCTTATTTTGTCAAAAAATTTTTAAGAAGTTCACTTTTGAGAGGATTGTGATTAAACCGAGTTCTTATATTGAATTAATCGCTTTGATCGAATTAAGTTTTTTTTTTTTTTCTCTTAAATTGAACTTTCAAGTTTGAACCCTCAAGAGTCCAAAGTTGCTATCGGAAACTTGAAATTGTAATTGGACCATGAAATTCTTAATTGGGCTTGATCTTGGGACGGATGTTGAATCTTTTTGGACCTAATATTGCTCAGACTTAATTCTTGCAAGCTTTTGGGTTCCAAATTCAGTTTTCTGAAATGGACTCCGTTTTATTGTTGAGCCTTAAACACGACAATGATACAATCAAACTTTGTTTCTTTTCAATTTCTTCTTAGCTATTTCTTGTTAGCGAAATATAACTTTTTAAAAACCAATATTTCTATAGTTTTTTATTATTTGATCTTATTGAGAAATTTAGACGTGATTTTTCACATTACATAACATATCTATAACATTATCATATCATATCTAACATGTCACATGACTTGATGGCTTAAAAATTAAAAAAGAAATTACATGAGTCATCAATCTATGATATTTGATGGTTCTCCAACATTGAGAGATGTATGAATTCTTTCTACGAGCCATTTTGGTTTGATAATGGTTGACGAATGAAAGCAATTGGCAAAAAAACATGAGGTTGACAATTCAACCCAAAAATGTGTTTTCAACAAGTGATAAGATTCTAGAACGATTATTTTATTATGGAAGCTTGAGAAGAACAGTTGATTTTATACAACCTTACAAGAAGTTTCAAATGATTTTTGCTGATCCTATTGCAGATGACTTTCAATTAATTAGTTAAGTTTCCAGAAAGCATACTTTCAGTTCTATGAAGAAGCCATTGGCCCATCATCCTTACTTGTACCAATGGTAATATTACAAGAATTTGATCAATCGTTTATTTTTAGGTTAGGTGGGTCATCACCGATGAGGTCTAGAACCCATTGACTTCTTTAATGGTTATCCAATGGTGAGGTAAGGGCTGATTGAAATCAACTCAAGATCCATGACATATTACCAACACTTTTGTCATGCATTAAATGGCACATTTGTTCATGTATATACCTGCACAATCAGTTTTTGTCGTCTTTGAGGAAAAAAATGATAGGCAACTCTAGTAATGTTAACTTCTAAAGTAAAAGAAAAGATCTGATAACTTTCTGAATTGAAGAATTCCTCAGCCAAATGGCAGATTCACCCTTCATCACTTTGGCCAACATATATTGAAGACAGGTTGGGACAATAGAGGGATTTTTTAAGCAAAAATTTGGTGATATTGTCAGATTGATTAGACATTGTTCTAATGGATAGGATTCTAAATAAGCAAACAAGTTGTACATTTTATGCATTTAACTAAGAAGTTAGTCAAGATATCACAAAGTCTACTCTAAGCCAAGTTTGTCTCTCGAGAAGAAAGTAAATTCCTGCCACATTTCCTGACCCATGAACTACTCTTTTTTGATAGTGATTAGAGGAAATTTTTTTTCCAATCTTGGCTCTTTCCATGTTGTTTCATTCATGTTTTCATGAGTGAATGACCCGCCTCTTCAAAGAAAACCCACCGAGTTTATATATGTTGTTGGGTGAATTTCAGTTAATTAACTGCTAAAATCCTCACCACAAACCACTAGGAAACAACTATTAGACCTTGGGAGTAGCTGTAGCTAATAGTTCTTGTAAATGGCTTTCCTTGCTTCCTGTTGGCTTATCATCGAGTCTATTGTCATCCCTGATGGATATTTTCTGAAGTGGTTTTGTTTGAGCTTCTATATCCATCCTGCTTCTCTTTTTGCTTGCCAGATTTTTCTATGCCTCAAATTGCTGAAAAGATGTATTTCAGCTGTATTCGCTTATCCCTTTATTATCATTTGCTTTTTGTTTTTGTATGTTTATAAAGTTTGTACATATTGTATAGTCTATGTTTTCCCTTCAACTACCTTGGAAGCTGTAGATAATATTGTCAATCAAAATCAGCTTATTAGCTTAAGTGTTTGTTCAAGAATACCACCAGTTCCATGCAAGACTAAAGTGGTTGAACTTCAGAGGGATGAGTTTGAAGAGGCTAATGGTTGTGAAGATAATGAAATTCTTCGTGGAAGGGTGAAATCAAATATGGAAGACTGGAGTTTTTGTCTTCACAAGGACTTGAGTGTGGGAGAGCATGCATCTTCCCTTTGCTTCTCTTCTCCATCTATGGATGAAGCATGCTTGAATGAATATTCACCACTGTTTAGTTCCTTAAGCTCACCATGCATGAAAGAATACTCATTACCAGCTTGCAGCTCTGGTCCTCAAGTTTTTGTGAGGGGAGTTAAAGTAATAACTACAGCAAGAGATGAGGATGAATCAGAAGAATTTTACAAGAAATATTCTGAAAGAATGGGATGGTTTGATGTGCTAAACTATGACAGGATCTGTGGAATAAGTGGGTACTTTTTACCATCTTTTATCAATCATGCCATATATAGGGAAAACAGCAATCAAAATTTATTGCAGAATTTGCATATTTAGCTTAGGTAATGCAATATTTATACAAAAATGACAAGGGTAATTTTAATATGACATAATAGAATGCATCTTAGTGTGTTCATGGTTGATTTTTGTAGGTTCAATCTTGAACAAGCAAGTGGGAATTCCAAGGTCACTGGAGAGCATCAAGGAGAAGGATTTCTCAATCCCCTACATATCATGGAGCAAACTGGATAAAAAGAAGCTCTTAAGAAGTTTACAGAGTGATTTTGAGCTTGTTTATGTGGCTCAATCATGCTTGACCTGGGAAGCCCTGCATCATCAATACAGGAAGGTCAAGTTTCTGATCTTCTCCAACTCCTTGTTTGCTGATGATGTGGCAGGGGATTTCCAAAACTTCCAAGTATTGCTTGAAAGGTTTTTGGAAGAAGAGAGTTACTATTATCAGGGAAAGAGAGCTTGGAATTATGTTCAAGCAAGAGTTGCTTCCAAGAGTCTTCTTCAAGTTCCTAAAGTGACAGGTAATTCTTTTAATTCTTCATTTCCTCGATCTTGACTACTTTCAATGTGATTCCTTATAGCTCAAGGCTGTTAATTAAAGTGTCTAAATAACTTTATCAATTTGTTAACTTCTGGGAATGTGCATTAAGTTCCAACTTGACATTTCTACCTGCAAAAAACAATAAATAAATAAATTTTCTGACTGACGGGCATTAGAGAAATATATTAAAAAACCCAATCAAAATTACTAAGCTACTTTTTTTTTTATTATTATGGGACTAGGTGTTAGTTGTTGATTGAGCTCAAACTCAAATTTTACAATATGTTACAATTCTTTCTTATTCGCTCAGTCAAAAGATTATTACACCAAGTATCTTGTTAAATACCTAATAAATCTGTATGTTCTACAGGGTTTTTTGAGGAAGAAAAGGAAGGGTTCAAAGGAGAAAGAGTGCAAGCAAAAGATGTGTTGAAAACCATAGAGAAATGCATACAGGCTTTTGGGAAATTTGTAGCTACTGACAGGAAAAGGCCCTGGTGGAAATTTAGAAGTTCACTGTGGACTTTTCCCCCAGTGGAGAATCCAGGAGACTTAGAGATGCTGGCTGACCTGACCAGAAGACTCCACAAGGTAAATACTTTAAAGACAGACAAATTCTCATGGTACCTTTCAAGCTGAAGTCTACCTATTTTACACAGTAGAAAGCTTCCTCAGAAATTGCTGTTTGAATGATAAATACCATTCTTATCCTATTTTTGGCTGCAGAAGGAACTATGGTTGAAGAATTTACAAGGGAAGCAAAGGTGCTGGTTCAACAAAGCTGTGAACCCACCAGAAGAGTCCCAGAAAGAGGCAATCTTATTCACAACGATAGAATTGAAGCTGGTATCAATGGTACTCAAAATGTCAATTGTATCATCTTCTCAACTCAAATGGTGCCAGGAAAAGCTAAGCAACATTGAATTCAAACGAGGGAGGATTTTCAGGACTGCAAGTGGTCCTCTATTCCCATCTTCTTGATTCTCAGCTGAATGAAAAAATCTAGTTTTAGGGGTTCTCGTTTAAGCTAAATTCTGCTCCACAATAAACAGAAGGCTGAGTTTTTGTGCATGTGTTAATAGAAAAGCATGCACATGTGTAAACCACAAAAGCCAAGAGGGGGTCCTACAATAATATCAGATTCTTGGAGAATCTGTGCCTGTTTTCATAGCCACATTTGCAGGTGGCTTTGATTGTAATCTAGCCGCAATTTGCTTCAGAATCCTTGCTCCTTACACTCCTCTAATCCACTTAATCTGTTTAATTTGATAGGATAAATATTCTAATATGTACTTCGGCATTTTACTTAAACAAAGTGTTATCCTCTAATCAGAAAGAAATTTCTCTTAAGCAGCATTTCTCCTCGTGGCTCTAGTTGTTGTAAAGGCATACGATGATTTCCACCATTTCTTTTAGCCTTTTACATAAACAATCAGTATTTTCATTTTTAATAGTTTTTTTTTCATTTCTTTATGATAGAGTTATTTTAAGTGTTGAATTGACTGATAAGTACTTTTAATTTCTTTTTTGATTCATAATAAATACTTTTAATTTCAAAAGTACTCATTTTTTAATCCATAATTTCCCCGTTTCTTTTAATATGTGTCTCCAAACAAAATTACCTCGTTTAGCCAACACAAGTGTAATTTGTTAGTGAATTACGTGCTCTTAATTCCAATAATCAAGGTCACAAGCACCAGAAAAACACTACCTTCTCTTGTTTAAAAAAAAAAGTACGTGCATGAAAGAATCAGCCGGGTGCATTTAAAAAAAAATTTAATGCTAATCTCAAAACTTGAATTTGAAACCTAACTTATAAGATAACATTTGTTTATCAACGAATTCCACTATTGAAATTTCCGTACAGGAAAAAGTTATAGCTTGAAGTAAAACTTTAAAACATTCTAAACGGTTTAAATCAAGTAATAAATATGCAAGAAATAAAAAACAAGGGGAATTGGAATTTGGTTTTGCACCTACACTTAATTTAGTATATAATAACAAAGAATAAAAATGTAGAAGGAAAGAAACAGGAGAGATGGAATTTGGTTTTCAAGATGCACTCTAAATCTAATGCTATAGTGATAATCACCAAAAAAAAAAAGAAGAAGATAGAAAGTAAAGAAATAAAGGAGTCAAAATTTAGTTTTTAAAATGTGCTCTAATATTCAAGTTGGTATATAATAACAAAAAAAATAAAAAAAATTAGAGAATAAGAAATAGAGCTTAAGAAGAATAAAAATAAGAAGAAATAACAATCAAGGTTTGATCTAGTAATTGTTATCCCTCTTTAGAAAAATTAAGTCTAAAGTTCGATTCTCTTATTCTTCATTGTACATCTTATGGATCAAAAAAAAAAAAGAAGAAGTTAAAGAGTGAAACTTGCACGAAAAAATGATAAATTGAGATTACATGCTTCTTTTTCAAAAATTCTTATCTTATACATCTCCACTCAATGAATTGTTAAAGATGTTTCATTTCAACAAACTTAACATGTCAATCAAATGAAATATCAATCTAAGTGAAAATAATGACTTGAACATTGAACCAAAAAAAATAATAATGACTTGAAGAGTTATTCTTGTGACCTGAACGGAAATTTTTATGATTCGGAATTCAAATTCAACTTACAAGAGCTGACAAGTTTAAGCGATAATTATAAAGCAAATCATAATCCTGTTAAATCATTTTGAATATGCTACAATAACAAAACTTGGATAGAGAAGAAGTTTCAAACAATGAAAGTTAGAAATCTGTCAAGATCACAAGCAAATTATCGAAGGCTTATTAAACCGCATTTTACTTGTATTCCTCTTTGTCCCCCCACGTTTTAAATCCTTGTGAAGGCTGACCCCATTTTTTTTGTCCCAAACGTTGATATTTTTCTTGGCAAAGCCGAAAACATACATAAAGACACCCAAAAAACAAGTAAAAATTCTCAAATAGGCCAAGGCCCAAGCATTTTTTTGTGGCCACATAAAAACCAGATTTCATGACACTGCTAAACTCTAAATTTCTGTTCCCAAATTCTCAGCCAATTTGAACCTCAAAAAACTAAACACATTTTTCCTCTGTGATTTCCCATTTCTTGTGACCCACCTTGAAAACAAGTCTCCTCATTCTTCCCATCTTTTCCCATCATTTTCTGATGCAAAAAAACTATAATTTTGGACTCTATAATTTGCCAGTCGTCGTTTTGTTTTCAGTTCTTCAATCCCAATTTCCTCAATTGGGTTCTTATTCCCATTCTTTCAGTAACAACGCTACTCTTTTTGGCTAAAGCAAGAAACTTTTTTACTTTGATTTTTGCCTTTTGGGTTATTCCCATTCCCGAAATTATCTTGTTCTTACCAAAGAAAATAACTTTTTCTTGTCTTTTTGGTTTAGCTGGAGACATAGTTTCTAGCACTGGGAAATGGCTACCCTTGGTGGTTCTTCACCTTTTATCATTGAAAGAATCGGAGAAAGTAGACCCGTTTTCACTTTCTCAACTTGGAGGCCAAGAAAGATTAAAAATTTGGCTGTCTTGAATGGTTCAACCTGTGGGGTTTCTTTGTTCTATAATAAAGGGCAGCTTTGGAGGTTTGAGCCCGTTAGAGCAGCTGGTTCTGTGGATGGTGTAGGTGGCGCTGGTGATGACTCAGAGGATACATTTCAGGCCACAATTGAGAAGAGCAAGAAGATTCTTGCCATGCAAAGAGACCTACTTCAACAGGTATCTTTTTTCATAGTTTTTGCTTTGCATCAGAATCTTGGTTTTGGAGTAAAGGTTGTGCTTTTCATTGCAAATGTTTCTTTTGGAATATAAATTTCCTGTTTTTCATTGTAAATGTTGCCATTGGGTTGAAAATGTGTTTTTAATGTATAATTTTTTTTTTTTGATCTGATAATGTATAATTGTTTTATTTTCTGGGTTGTGATTGTTTCTTTATTTCTTTTTTGAATGAGAACTTTGTAAGTGTTATAGTTTGCAAGCAAATACAGCTAAAGAAAAATGGGATAAGGGAATTGTCGCTGTGAATCTTTCTGGAATCAACAACTTTTTAATTCTATACCTAACTTGCAATGAAACTTCATTGAATCTATTAGCAAAACGTAAATTCTCAGTAAGAGCCAGTAATCTTTTGTAGCTTTCATGGAGTATATAAGAACATTCTTGCGTTATTAGATCAAGACTAACAGAGGAGAGAGGATTCTATTGGAATCACATTTCTGATGGAGTTCCCTTGTGGACTAGTTTTTTGCCATCTCATATCATATTTTACCTCTACACCTTTTTAGGTTTGTAAAGTTGCATTTCAGAATGGGTATTGCACTCATATGTAGTCTCTAAAATATCTATTTACTCAAGTTAGTTATGTCATTTCTGAATAAGTTTCTGTTTTTCCAGTTTTGAACTTCCTAGAATTACCAGTATGGAAGTGTTAGGTTACTTGTATATTTATTGTTTTAACAAGCATTTGGTATTTTTGTTTCTTGGTCCCATTGGTATATTTTAGGTCAATCACAAGAATGAAGATTCAGCGGTATTTAATTTTAGGGATTATTATCCTATCCACTGCCAGTGGAGTTTTTTAACTCCATAAGAGGGGTTTGGATGATTACATGTGTCTTTTAAAAATATTAAAAAAATAAAAAATAAACAAAATGGGACATGTGTCATCATTCTAACCCTGCTTGTGGAGTTAAAAAACTCCACTGGCAGTGGATAGGATAATAATCCTAATTTTAGTTACTCAGAATGGATCTATTTCTCCATTCACCCATCATTTTTAACTCTGAACTACATGTTGCTACATGGTAAAAATTTTGGTGATGAAAACCTCTTAGCACATTCAATTATGTCAAAATCTAACTAGCTTTGTGAATGCGGAAATTTGTATGTTCACTATGATATAATTAGTCAAATCTTATCTTTCATGACCTACAATTGCTTTATCTTTCTGTTTTCATTTGTGAGAACTGAAATCTAAATGGTGTTACTGGTGTTCTGGATTCATGGCAGATTGCAGAAAGAAGGAGATTGGTTTCATCCATCAAAAGTAGGACTACTGATGAAGATGGAGATTTTCATGAACAGAGGGATAACTCTCTTCCCAATGTGGATCTTGCTTCAAGCAGCTCTGTCAGAATGGATGGAGACAAAAACGGTAGTATTCTTTCTAGCAGTCATGTTAATTCAACTATGAAGGACATATCCAAGATCCTGCCTTCAGATGAAGTTGGTGATGAACTTAAACTACATTTGCATTCAGAAAAGGCTTCCCCTAATATAGGCTCTACCAAACAGTTGAAACCCAATGATTCTAAAGCATTTAAGTCCGATGTACTTCCTTCTGATCTCTCAAGTTCCTCTGACAGAGCCCAACTTACGGCTGAAGAGAATGAAAATTTGCCCAAAGCAGGCTTGGAAGAGGCTGTTGAGGTAGCTGATCCTGCAATTGAAGATGAAAAACCCCCACCACTAGCTGGTGCAAACGTCATGAATATTATATTAGTAGCTGCAGAATGTGCCCCATGGTCTAAAACAGGTAATATACCATTGACTGATAATCTGAAGCAACGGTCTCTTTTACTTTTCTTGATAGACAGATGCATGTAACTTGTCCTCTTGTATATAACTTGGGGACTAATGTAAGCCTTATCGCAGGTGGGCTTGGAGATGTTGCCGGTTCTTTACCAAAGGCTTTGGCTAGACGTGGACACAGGGTTATGGTAATTATTTTCCCTTTTTTATGTTAAATTGAATATCTTGGTGTTGTAATATAAATGTACACTCTAGTTACATCCAAGAGCCCTCTTCAAATGAGCAAATCATTTTTAATCTTAGGCTTAGATAAGTTGAATCTTTATATTTTCTTTCTATTTTTGTCTAGTTACTCCAGTGACCATTCTCTTACTCTCTCAGTTCATGAACAGTCTGAGTTTAGCCCCCAACATTTACTTTGTCTTTAATCCCAAAAATGAACCTTCAAACACCTATGGTGCTTTAGATAGTTTCATTAGTAAATTCCTTTCTTTTTGCATAGGTTGTGGCACCTCGATATGCTGATTATGCTGAACCTCAAGATACAGGAGTTCGAAAGAAGTATAAAGTGAATGGTCAGGTATGAAAGAGCTACTGCGTAAATTACTTAGCATTGGTTTGTTAAACAAAATTTGCTAATTCCACAGCATAATCTTGATGATATGTTATTTGCAGGATTTAGAAGTATCATTCTTCCAAACCTATATTGATGGTGTGGATTTCGTTTTCATTGATACACCTATGTTTCGCCATATGCAGAATAACATATACAGAGGAAACCGACTGGTATGATATGTTTTCTTGTAGTTTTGTTATAATTAGTTAAGAATTTGGATAATCATTATTGTAATGAGGAAGTATTAATTTAGTTTGACTTCAGGATACATGTGCTTTGTTCAAAATGTGTCAAATCTATTACAAACCTGAGAGAAAAGGAAAAGATAGAAATTTGGCTATCAAGGGCTTAATTTTAATGTTAATCTAAGGGTGATTATAACTCTAAGCTTTCTAAAAAAATCATATAATTTCTTTAACATCTTATATTAGCGTGATTGAGTGGTTGCAGTGCTATAAGCATGTAGTACTTGCTACTAATTAGTTTGAAACAGTATGTTTTGCAATCTATATTTTGTATAAAACAGAAGTAACCTTACCAATTAAGAGATGCAATAAACTTGGATAACTTTTCTTGGATTACCATAGTTAGCATTTTGAATTTTACATGACTTTAGTCTTGTGATTCAGGATATTTTGAAGCGCATGGTATTGTTTTGCAAGGCAGCTGTTGAGGTACAATTTCTAAATTGCCTTAAAATATGTAGAAATTGACTTATTTCCACTGTTCAGTTTGGTAATTTCTGTATTTCCTGCTTCATTTCACTACAGATATAACTGCCCGGTCATTTCCTGTAACCTGGTAGGAGTGACATAATTGGAAAATCAATGGATCAAACTTGATGTTTGACTGGAAAAGTAACTTACTTTTACAGCATCACACATTCAATGTGAGAGTTTAAATAAAATTATTAATTACAAGATGGCATTGTTGATCCTGGGAGGTCTTAAATAGCTTCTAAATTCTTTTCATTAAGATAAACCTTGGTGAAAGTAATAAGGAGTTCATCTATTGACCTCAACACTTGCATGTTTCCTAAAAAAACTGCTAGAAACAATTGCCAAAATATAGAGGTCTGCTTTACACCAGAATCATCTCTGTGGCCCACAGGACTGGTCTCTTATCATTTATCTCACACGTAAAGAGTTCTATAAGGCTCTAGTCATAGAAACATATTGTAGATGGGCATACCATGGAAAGTAAAATGGTGCTTCTTACTTCCTCTGCTAGAATGGTCTTACATCTATTATTCTGGGTAAATTTAAGGTCCTTTTGAGTCCATTTTCTTCTTTTATGGCATAGCCTATCTTTTTTTCTTTTTTTGGATAGAAGGCATAGCCTCATTTTTGGTTAAATATAATTGATTGATTATGTTATTAGTGTCATAAAGTGAGAAAGTTGGTTTTTTCAGGTTCCTTGGCATGTTCCATGTGGGGGTGTCTGCTATGGAGATGGAAATCTGGTTTTCATTGCTAATGATTGGCATACTGCCTTGTTGCCAGTGTACTTGAAGGCTTATTATCGGGACAATGGTTTGATGTCCTTCACTAGATCCGTTCTTGTTATCCATAATATTGCTCACCAGGTTTGTCCTCTGCCATGATAATTTGCCTGATGTGATCTCTTGTACTGAAAAAGAAAACGGGTCATTGATATTTTCCTTTGTACTTAATTGAAAAAAGAACCAATTTCTAAGTTTATTCCCATTTTACCTCAATTCTTTGCTTGGTTGAAACCAGAATTTTATATGAAATCAATTTGTTATTTTGTATTGCTTTCAGAGATTAATTATTTGAATTTCTTTGTAGCCTATTCTAACCGAAATTGTACTCAGGGTCGGGGGCCTGTGGAGGATTTCTACTTAGTGGATCTACCAGAACACTACATGGACCTGTTCAAGTTATATGACCCCATTGGAGGTGAGCACTTCAATATCTTTGCAGCAGGGCTAAAGACTGCTGACAGAGTGGTCACCGTTAGCCATGGATATGCTTGGGAGCTGAAAACTTCGGAAGGTGGTTGGGGTTTGCATGGGATCATAAATGAAAGTGACTGGAAATTGAGGGGAATAGTGAATGGAATTGATATGAAGGACTGGAATCCACGGTATGATGTTCACCTCAAATCAGATGGTTATACTAACTACACCCTGGAAACACTGCAAACCGGCAAGGCTCGGTGCAAGGCGGCCTTGCAAAAGGAACTTGGGCTGCCTGTTCGTGAAGATGTCCCGCTGATCGGTTTCATTGGAAGACTGGATCAGCAAAAAGGTGTTGATCTAATTGCCGAGGCAGTTCCCTGGATGATGGGCCAGGATGTGCAATTAGTCATGTTAGGCACTGGCAGACCTGACCTAGAACAGATGCTTAGGCACTTTGAAAACCAACATCACCACAAGGTCCGGGGATGGGTTGGATTTTCTGTACAGACAGCTCATCGTATAACTGCGGGGGCTGATATTTTACTCATGCCATCAAGATTTGAACCCTGCGGACTGAACCAACTGTATGCTATGAGCTATGGAACAATTCCAGTTGTCCATGCCGTTGGCGGATTAAGGGACACTGTGCAGCCTTTCAATCCATTTGAAGAGTCAGGGCTCGGTTGGACATTTGACAGTGCTGATGCAAATAAGTTGATACATGCATTAGGGAACTGCTTATTGACATATCGCCAGTACAAAGAGAGTTGGGAAGGACTCCAAAGACGGGGCATGATGCAAGACCTCAGCTGGGACAATGCTGCTCAGAAGTACGAGGAGGTCCTTGTGGCTGCCAAATACCATTGGTGAGCTGCTTGTGCTCGATGAGCCATCTATGATTTTTACCTTTTATCACTTACCCAAGCAGGTTGACTTGGCGGAAATCCTGATGATGCTAGAAGTGTTGATAAATAACATTAAACTATTCCCTTAATTGTCATCTTTTCTATATTGTGATGGAAGGTTAGTGGAAAGCTGAGTATTTCCTTGCTAATATGAGGTGAGCTTGTTGGCTTTTCAATCTTCCAAGTAAATTTCAAATGCATTAGTCTCTTTAATATAGTCTCTGACAAGTTCAACAATCTTGACATTAGAAAGAAAAAGAAAAAGAAAACTAAGGGATAAAGCAGAACTAATATAATTCCTTTATTAATTTCTGGATTTCAACGAGGGTAATTTTTCTACAACTGTAACTCGGGTGGGAGCTCTATGTATAGGGGATTTCCTCTTTCTGATCAAACTGCAAAATATGAGCGACTCGACAGAGCCCTGCAAAGCCCTTAGATAGGAAACCTTCAACTGCACAGGGAGACTTGGAAGAACTCATTGGACTACTGTGTTTGCCGATTTCCATGCAGTCATCAGATGAATTCTGGGGAGAATTATCTTCCCTGTTGACAGATCTGTGTCCAATCAGCCTATTTCTCTTGGAATTTAATGTGCAGTTCTGGTCTGGAGAGTTTGAGAAATTTGAATCCGAGAACTCCATTTTGTCGTCATGACATTCAGGCAATTTCCTCTTCAACCCAGGAACAACTCTTAATCCTGCCGCACAATATCGTTAGAATTACATCATCTATTGCTGTCCATAGAAGTAGGAAACCTATCCAAAGGTGAACGTGAAAGCTAATATTTGACATACCAGGCAAAGTATCCTCGTATATACATAACTGGGACTCTGAATCACCACAGTTACAGAAAACATTTGAATCTTTGTTGGACCCGAAATTCTGCAACGCGAAGACAGCTCGAAAAGGAAGAGGTGTAAAAAATCAAGGCATAGTGTGCATAAAATAACATCATTCTTATTAAAACTTTCTTGAAGATCGGGATCATGAATGAACCAATAATACAAGGCATGATTACCGGTCAATACAAAATTGAATATGAGCAAGTGATCATATAAGTTATTCAATAGCATACAAAAAGGAAAAGATTACAAGTTGAAGGATAAGAATTTCAAATGGTAACCTAAAATAAACTGAGTAATAAAGAAATAGTCATCAAATTTTCATTTTTAATAAGTCCTGAAGATATGGAAACCAAACCTGTACATGCGCTCAACAAAGTCATCAATCAGAACAGGCCAAGCACCTGGAAAATAAGCAAACAACTAAGATTCAAGTGGCACAAATACACAACAGAGCCCATAGGACAGATTTAGGGAAACTTAATACCTTCAGGATCATACCCTTCTAGATTTTCATGTACACATCGACTAAAAGCTAAAACTTGCTGCCAAGTATCCTCAGAAATATTGTGACGCTGATTTTCCTAAAAAATCAAAAACTTAGTTGCCTTAATCAAAATACTACAGTAGGTCATTAGCAGGAATACTTTCAACATGAACAAATAGTGCAATAACAGAACATATGTACTGCCCAAGAGACAATTATCATCCATATTCACATACATGGCATGCACAGGATCACAGACCTGTACAAGGATTTTCAAAGGCACGTATAAAGCAACTAAATTAAAAAATTGAGAACGCTTTTTGCTCACTAACAATTGAAAGTGCAGCACCAGGCATGTCACTCCCTATATGATTAAATGATTGCTAGATAACAACTTCTACCTATTATGGTAATAATTAAATGATTTATTATGTGCAGGCATCAAACAATATCACAATTCTAATCAGGGTATTAAATTGAGATCGCGGACACATCTCCGGTCACACTGCCCTTTATCATGGTTGTGGACATCACAAATACCATCACATATATCATCAAATCAAAATAATGATGATGATGATGATAATTAACAAAGTAAAATATGACAACATATTAAATGTCAAGCTTACATATTCACTAATATTATAAATTAATAGATTAATTTAGAATTTTATCACTACAAACATTGATATACTCAAAATATAATCAAATACTAATAAACAATAAATTTAATATAAACTAATATGATTCATTTAACATTTTATTTTTTCTATCTAAATGATAAAAATATCCCTTCCAAATTTCCATCAAACCTTCCATCCCAAATATCTCAATCTAAATCAAAATGAATTCTCAAAAATATTAATTTCTTTTCAATGGTAATTTCTCCCTCAAAATTTCCCCACTAAATTTTAAGCTATTTTTTCTTTACTAATCAACCCTTAATAGATACCAACCCCATCAAACTCCTAGCAAATCCAGAACTTTCTTTCATTAAACCAAAACAACCCAGCCACAACCCTCCCTGTCTCGACGCAGTCTCAAACTTCTGTCTTTTTCTGTCAACCCCTGCACCCTACAATTCTAACCGACCTGCCACCACCAGCAGCCATGGCAAGCTTTCACCCTCCTCCAAGCTTCCACCAAAGCCATGGCTCCTTTGTTTTCTAGCACAACCTCAACAGCCACCAAACCCACACCCATGGAGTGCTCATTAATGGGTTCTTGAAATTTCGGAGTTTGAAGAAAATTTTCTCAAGGTCCCAGTTCTCCCAAGTCCCATACAACATCAATTTACAGAAATTTAAACGAAAAAGAAATTGTTAGTTTAGTTTTTTGTTATTAGTTATTTTCAATATTTTTTCTTTATCTTGATTAAGATTGATTTTTGAATGAACTGTTATAGATTTTTAGATATAGGCTTTCTTTTCTGTTTTTTAGATTTTTCTTTGTTGACTTGTACTGAAATTTTAATGCTTGATGATAAAAAGAAATTGCCTTTTATGTTAACATTTACATAAAAACAGGCCAAAAGCTTCTTAACTAAGTGGTTAAGAAAAAGTTGTGGCATATTTTAAGACTTGAGTTCAGACCTAAGCAACCTCAATCCCCATTCACCAATTAAAAAAATAGGATCAAAACAGGAATAGCAAGCAATTGCGGAACGTTATTACCACTATTCATCCTCACGCTGCTTTTTTTGGCTGCAATGCGTTGTTAGAGATGTGACTAAATTCACACTTGATTTCGGTCGAATAGTGGTGCAAGGTGCACTACCACCAAATAGCAGCCGTGATACCGTTATGCCACCGCTATTTGATTCTCTGATTCTATTGAAAGTTTGATGCAAAAACTAAGGTGGTCTTATACATTGGAAAAATAACCAAGAATTTCACAGGATGCCTCTAACACAAACATAAAGTGTTAGAAGCTTAGTGTCAGTCATACTCATACCTCAACAAAGTCGCACCACTGATTAAGCAATCGAAACCTGCCAGCTAAGACTAATCTCCATGCAGCAACCGCCCTGCTTACAGCTATCAATCATGCCAAAAGAAAATATTTACATACAAGACCAAAGAAATTCTTTCTAATTTACAGCTATTTTTATTCCAAGCATTTAACTAAGTAGAATGAGATAACTTACTAATACTCTTTTGACCATTTTCTCTGCATATGAAGAAAACAAAATCATAGAAGCGCGAAAATTCAGAAAAGTCAGCCTACAAGACACAACAGTAAGTCAAATTTTAGCACAGAAAATATGTTAGCAGAAAATAAAATCAATGTACCAACAATGAAGATATGTAAAGATACTTGATACTAAAGTCTAAAATTCTAGTTAAATTTGTTCCTCAAAGAACTTCAAAGAGGAGTAATCTCACCATCAAGTCTAGTTGTAACATGAGCTTGTGAAGTTCATCAAAGATTGCAGTCCTGTCAAAGGAAATATAAAAATATTGAAAAAAAATGCAACAATCACACTTGAATTATCACCAAATAACCAATAAACAAGACTGGCTACAAAATCTTTTGCCATTCATCTCTCTTTGAGAATGTCTTGGGGTATAACATCTTTTTCACTCCACTATTAGATTAAAGTTTTTGCTGGTTTACGCATAATCACAAATGATACTGCAGTAGTCTACACACATATAGGATGCATAACATGGCGTAAGAGGGACATTTCCACTCAAGCAACTAAGGATCAAGCTGAAGTTTTCAAAATTGAACCTTAAGATGGAATTAGCAGGTTTCATAATATGCAGCTAAAATCAAATGTATCTTAGACGGCACTGCCAAGAATGATAATAAGTTCACATGGCATCCCTTAAATATCAAGCTGGTTCTTTCGCACCAACAACTGTCAAGTGTCTTAATCCTCATCAACCCATTGTCTAATCTTCTCAAGGGCAAACCAAACTCGATAAGCTTCTGTGTACAGATTATAGATATGTGTACTACCTTGGGTGCATTGTTGACTCCACCATCTTTAAGAGCTGATTCAATGCGTCCCTTGAGAACTTAGCTCTTTGTGATTCCTCATCTTGTCGGTAGTCTTCTTCACCACAAACATATTCATTTCCAGTTCTATGTTCTGCAAACCAAATTACAGTTGAAATTCTAAAAATTTAATCATATTAGTAAAAGAACAAAACTTTGAACACTTTAAACAAATCAGATTACATTACCCATATTTTATTTTTCTTTCTATTAACTTTTTAGGTACTCAATTACATTAATTTTTCCAAAATTTAAACAACTATTCACCCAAAATTAGAACCCAAAAAAAAAGGAACATTTTCAACTCTCTTCTCCCACAATTATTAGACAACAAAAAAGGTAACCCAAAAACCCTTACCAATTTCCAAACTTTTCACCCAAAAATCACCTAAAATGTAAAAAGTTTCAAACTCTCCTTTAGCACATCAACGCAAAACATTTAAATTTTCTTTTCTTACCCAGATGGAAAGAATAAAGAAGTAAAATCTCAAGAACAAATAAAGGAAAGTGAAAAAGAATTACCACAGAATCGCAGGAAAATCTCGAAGATATCAAACTGATTCGGACCCAGGGAGTCCATCGATTGTCAACTGTTTCTGGAGCTCCGGCGAGTTGGATTTTCTTTTAATTCTTTTGGTGAGTTTGAAAGAAAAACCCTCAAATAAAAAAAAAATCCGAACTCTGACTTCTCCGGTGTCGTTTATAGTCTCTTCTCTTCCTCTGTATTTTACCAAAATCGGAATTTTTTTTTCCTTTTAAATTTTGTTTTCAGACAGGGAAGGAATCCAGGAGAGAGACATCAAAATATATGTTTTCCGGTGAAATTAAATTAACAGGGGCTTGAACCGGATCTTCCTCCCGGTTCATGTGAACCGGTTATTGGAATAGCATGTGACATTGTGACTAGATTTGGTTATGGGCCGGGCGGGGTTCGAGTCGGGCTCATACAATATTAGTAAGAAATTTGTGTGCTCAAATTTAACTTGATCCAAAAATTTGGATTTGATTTTTTGTCCAAATCTGTTTTTATTTTTATACTATAAATCCAAGCTCGGTCAGATCAAGCCAAAAATAATTTTTTATATTTATTTTTTTTTTTTTATTATTTATACCATTTAAAATTTAATTTAATTTAATTTGTCAAAATTTGTATATCAATTTTCATATTAAATACTTATACTCATGTTTATTAATCAATAATGTTTTATATACACATAATTATATTATACTTATTAAATATATAAACAAAGTTTTATTAATATTAAAAAAGAAATATAAAAAAATAAAAATTATAAATTCGAGCCAGGCTCGGACTTTGAAAGGTCAAGCCTGAGACCCAGCTTGATTTTTAAACAGGCCTAAAAATTTTGTTTAAGCCTAGTTATTGCATCATATATTTTTGTCTAAACTCGACTAAATATCGAGCGAGCTTTCGAATTTGAGCGGATAACCCGACCTTTGAACAAGTCTACATTTGACGGGACGCATCGAACATTCTGTAGCTTACTCTCTTTATTTACCCACCGTTAACATTTTTGTTTTTTTTTCTTAATGTAGTAATATATATATATAATATGAAATAAAATTGCAAATAAATAAATATACTTGAGTTGATGTGTTCAACGGTTCAAACAAAGTTAATGTTTTTTTTAAATGAAATTGTATTTATTATAAATTATATTAAACTATATTATTTTTATCTTTTTTTTTTAATATAAGCTAACCTGCCAAAACTTTGCAGGCAGTGGTCATCTCTTTAAGACATGTGATTGTAAACCAACCACAATTTTATAAATTTTCTTGTTACCAATAAAATAAATAATAAATAGTACTATATTTTAAAAAATATAGTACAATTAAAGCTTACTTATTCTTATACATAGAAAGAGTTATGGATTACTATTAGATATACTAATAGTTAGAGCTGTTAGTGGGCCGGATCGGTTCGGTTCTGGACCAGTTTTTATCGATTCCGGCCCATTACTACCCTAAATCGGTTTGAACCGGTATGCGAACCGGTCCGAGCCAGGCAGTTCGTATTATATATAGTTGCGAACCAGCTCGGTTCGTCGGACCGATTCGCTTCAAAACTGGATCGAATCGGGTTAAACCGGTTTGGTCCAATTTTTTAAATTTTAATTTTTTTATTGGATAAATTTAAAATTTTTATTTTTTAAATGTATATTAATTTATTTTAACAAAAATATATATTAATATATTTTTATAATTTAATCTAATAAATTTATTTTTATAATAAATAATGTTAATAGTTTAATTTAACAATAATTTATTATAAAGTTATTATAATTTATTTAATTAATGAAACAATAATGTAAAAATAAATTACTATAAAATTATCTAATAAAATTATTGTTATAATAAAATAAAGTTATATTATGAATATAAAATTATAATAAAGTTATTATGATAAAGTGATATTTGATTCAAAATATAAATAATGATATTATGAATATTATTATTATATTCATTTTACATTATCATTTTGCATATCATTATTTATATTCATTTTGCATTTAAAATGATAAGTAAGTGTATCAATATAATTTTGCATTTAAAATAATTTATTATATTTGAAATATCATTTATTTAATATTTATTCATTTATTTAATATGTTTTTAAAATATTCATTTTATATTTTAAACATTTATTTATTTTAAACATAGATAAGTATAACATTAATTAATTTGGTATGTAATAATAATAATAATAATAATAATAACAAAGGAGAAAAAGGAGAGAGTAGGAGACCAAATATTTTTTACGGGAAAAACTCCTTCAAAAGTTAGAAGGGTAAAAACCACAAGACCGTAGTCATAAAAATATTTACTATGACTAAACTTATTTATAATTTTACATACAATTTTACAAAAAAAATATTATTATCTATTCTTCATAATTTATACGGATTGCTCTCGAAATTTCTTCCTCCTTCTCTGAATTATTATAAGCGAATTCATTGGTCATTCTAAGTTCGACAATACGCGATTCCACATCAGACCAATCCTTAAGGCATGTTAACATGCACAATGAATCCGGATTAAGAGTGGTTCGACGATCTCCAATAATTCTTCTACATGTCGAAAATGCGGATTTTGAAGCAACAGAAGAAACTTGCACCGCAAAAACATCTCGGGCCATGGAAGCTAAAATTGGAAATTGTTTTTTGTTTTCTTTCCACCATTAGAGAATATCAAAGTTTTCATCTACAGAAAAATCCTGACTGTTGGCTCTATAGGCTATACCGAGAGGGGGATGAATCGGTTTTTCGCTAACCTTAAGTTCGTTTTTCGATTCTTGTAAATTCTCTAGCCTATATTTATATTTTCTAAGTTCTCTAGACTACTCAATTATGCAATATAGATGCAATACAATAAACACAAATATAATTGCAAATAAGCAAAGGGAGTAAGGATAGAGAAATTTACGCAAGTGATTTATAGAGGTTCGGCAACCTTGCCTACGTCCTCTACCTTGAGACGCTTCTAAGGATTTTCCCCAAATTCAATATCTTTGAATTTGTATTACACTCCCTCTTTTTCTAGGCTAAAGAGAAACCTCTCTCTTTTTCTAAGCTCAAGAGAAACCTCTCTCTTTTTCTAAGCTCAAGAGAAACCTCCCTCTTTTTCTAGGCTCAAGAGAAACCTCCCTTTTTTTCTAAGGCTTAAGAGAAACCTCGCTCTTTTTCTAGGCTCAAGATAAACCTCCCCTTTACAAGGAATGGTGGGTTACAAATAATGTAATCAAAGAAGGGCCTCTAGATAGGCAAGTGATTACAGAAATTAGGCACAAAGAAAAAGCCTATACAAGATTTATGCTAAGTAATACAAGAGATATGTGTATGATGGAAGATGAAGACTTTGTAGCTTTTGATTTGTTGTTGAGGCTTGAGGATTTGAGGAAAATGAGTATTGGAGTTGATTGAGTAGTTCCTCTTCCTTCCTTTAGCTTCTAAGCCTCTATTTATAGTCCCTTGGATGGTTTGTAGACGTTGGTTGGAGCCAAAACAGAAACTAGTCGTTGTATCTCACAGAAACTAGCCGTTGTATCTCACAGAAACTAGCCGTTGTATCTCACAGAAACTAACCGTTGGGGACTTTCTGGTGTAAAGGGATCGATCCTTTCACCAGAGGGATCGATCCTTTCCTTCATTTCACGCATTGGAGTGCTTCTGCCAAAAAGGGATCGATCCCTTTCCATATGGGATCGATCCCATGCTTCCAGATGGCATTTTTCCTGCACTTTTGGGTTAGAAATGATATGGCTTTTGATTTTAATTTAACCCAAAACATTTATAAGCTTTAAGGGAGTTTTTCTTGACTTTCTCAAATGAAAATATTGTCCAAAAACTTATAAGTAATTTTCTAAACTTATGTTCAATAATTCTTGAGAAAATTACTTAATATTGAAAACCATTTTATAAAGTATTAAGACCCATAAGAATATATCATTAAATCATGGTCTTAATGTTTGATATGAACACTTAAAAATAGATTGAGAAAATCATGTGTGATAAGGCAAATTTACAATATGAATTAAAACATTAAAGCTTACTTAAGTTTTTGTCATTTCAAAATATATATTGCAATTTAAAGCTAACACTGACTTAAGAAAAATCCTATCTCATTGAAGCTAGAACTTCGTCTCGTTGTTGATGATCCAAATCCGCCGGCTTTTCCTTTTAGCTTTATTTTCTTTTTTGCTGCTTCTTTAATTGTGTTCAAAATTCCTTTTCCTTTTTTATTCTACTCTCGGTTTCTTCTTACGAATTTTCTTCTCCTCGATTAAAATTGAACTACTCCCTTTCTGCTTCATAAACATTAAACAATTCTCGAAAAAGATTGTAAATTGAGGACTTTTGATCCTCAATAGAATCAAGACCAAGAAATTCTTTATAATAATAAAAAAAATCTTTATATTTACCTCACCTTAATTAGGATCTAGTAAAGCTGCAATACAATAAATAGGAGGAATTATTTCTGAATATTTTTAAAATTTTTCCTCCATATCATATACAAAGGAACTTAAAGTTTCATGATCCCTAAATTTTACAAATTTATCAAACATTGTGTAGATAATAGGAACAAAATAAGGCGTAGTTGAATAAAATTGAGTTGAAAATCTTTCGGTTGCATCTTTAAAAGTGGATAATAAATCAACTCAACATTCAATAAAAGTCCAATCTTCTTCAAAAAGTGTTAAATGCGTGCTACTTGGATAATTGTTATAAAAAGGAGTAATAATTTCTTTATAAGGTAAAACAGAAAAAAGCAAACGATGAAGTAAATTCCATCTTGTTTCCACAGGAAGTGGAAACACTTTAACAGGCATATTATTTGCTATACAAATTTGCTTCCATTCACGTTTATTATTTGGCATGCGAATCCATTTTGCTAAAATTTTAATTTTATCAATTGGACCCATACTAGTACCAGTACCAGTAGAACTAAAACCACTTTGAACACATAAAATTATAATATGACATGCACATCTTGCATGAAAAAATATACCTTGTATAATTGGGTTTAAACTTTTAATTAACGAAGGAATAACTACAATATTACTCAAAGCATTATCAAAAGTAATAGCAAAAACTTTATTATTTTCGAGTCCATATAATTTACAAACTTTTGTAATATATTTATGAATAGTATATGAATTATGTGCTTCTTCTGTTACATCTAAAAGTGAAATTCATTTTTGCATGCACCAATCTTCATCTATCCAATGACAAGTTATAACAAGATAACTTATACCGTTAGTACTAGTCCATATATCACTAGTTAAACTAACCCTAGATGAAATATTACTAAGTTTATCAATTAAAGCTTGTCTATATTCTTTAAACATATCCATGCAATCTTTTTTTAATGTATGTCTAGAAACAGATTTATATGCGAGTTGCAAATATTTACAAATAAATTCTAAATAATTTACTTTTTCACAAATTGTGAATGGTTGTTCAGTCCTAACTACAAATCTAACTAAACCACGTCTAGCCTGAACATTATCAAAATTAAATTTTTTTCCACCATCATGTGTATTAATTTGAGTTTGTTTGCCTTCAAAAATTTCATTTTCTTCGACATCAGGATTAATTTTATATGCAGTAATTAAATGTCTTTTATACGTACCTGTACCGCCACCACCTCCACCGGAGTTATAAGAGTAAACACCTTTACACATTTTACAGATAGCACAATATTTATCCGTTGTACCTTCTTTTACTACAATGTCGAAATACTCTCATACCCTTCTTATTCTTTTTCGGCTAAACTTCGGTCTTGATGATGTAGCAATAATGGTGGCAGCTGATGATTGTGTTTGAGCACAACCTCCTCCACGACCACCTAGAAACAGATTTATATGCGGGTTGCAAATATTTACAAATAAATTCTAAATATTCTACTTTTTCACAAATTGTGAATGGTTGTTCAGTCCTAACTACAAATCTAACTAAACCACGTCTAGCCTGAACATTATCAAAATTAAATTTTTTTCCACCATCATGTGTATTAATTTGAGTTTGTTTGCCTTCAAAAATTTCATTTTCTTCGACATCAGGATTAATTTTATGTGCAGTAATTAAATGTCTTTTATACGTACCTGTACCGCCATCACCTCCACCGAAGTTATAAGAGTAAACGCCTTTACACATTTTACAGATAGCACAATATTTATCCGTTGTACCTTCTTTTACTACAATGTCGAAATACTCCCATACCCTTCTTATTCTTTTTCGGCTAAACTTCGGTCTTGATGATGTAGCAACAATGGTGGCAGCTGATGATTGTGTTTGAGCACAACCTCCTCCACGACCACGACCAATCAATGGTGCCAAGGGAAGCTCCTCCTCCTTCGGATGAATATCGGGTTCGATTTCATTAAATGATTCGTCACCCATATTAGAGATTTCAGTAGAATCAAAAGGTCGAGAAATAGAGCATGAACAACGAAAGAAATTTGATATTTTTATATATTTTTTGAAAATAAATATATGTTAAAATTTAAAAAAAATAGATGTAGGATATATATATATATATATATATATATATATAATATTGGAATTTGGAAATTGAAACTTGAAAATTAAAAGTAAAATTTGTAAACTTATAAAATAAAAAGAAAAACAAAATTTAGAGAGGAAAATGATGATATTATAAATTTGGAATAAGGGAATTTAAGTGAATTTGAGAGAGATTGACTGAATATTAAGAGAGTATGTGACTGAGTATTAAGAGAATAAGAGTGGATGAGTGTAGATTTGAGAGAAAATATAGAAGAAAATGTAAAGAAAAATAAAAGGAAGAATGGGTATTTATAGAGGAAAAAATGAAATTTTTAAAAATTTAAAAAATAATAATAATAAAAGAGATGGTTGATCATTGATGGCTGTTGCCCATCAAAATGAGTTGTAGGTTGCTGTGAAGAAAAACACCTGCCATTACGCAGCGTGCAGTGGCAGGCCTTCCTTTTTTTTTTAAATTGAACAGGTCTTATTGGGGACTAGGATCGGACAATCCGGGCCGGGCCCCTAACGGGCCTAGTCCCAAAAAACAAGAACCGGTAATAACCGGTTCGATTATTAGGCCAGATCGACCCGATCCGGTTTCGAACCGGGTCGGGCCAATCCGGCCCAATAAACCACCTCTACTAATAGTGTATAGTTTTTATTTCAAAAAAATAGTGTATAGCTTTTATATATTTTCAATCAACAATAAAGTACCACCTAGTTATTGAACAAAGTTTAAAAATGCACAAGTTTTTAAAAAAAATTAAAATTTTTATTAATATTTATTTTAGGGGTCTATAAGTTTGTTTATTAATGAAATGACACTCTGTGATTGACAGACAATATATAAAAATTATACACTGTTAGTGTATCATATAAAAATTGTTTATTTAATTTCAAAGTTTATCTTTTTCACTAATTCAAGATTTAGTTTAATTGGTTCATACAAACCTTTTAAGAGTTGATTTTTAATAAATCTAAAATTTAAATCCTAACTCTTACAATTTTTTTTGTTTTTGAGTTACGGATCTCTTTTGTACTAAGAAAATTTTACTTTTTTCACCAATCATGTAAAAAATATAAACATTTAGCAAAATTATTGTACTAGTTTTGACGTACCAATTATTGATATGCTTGAAAATTTTTTTTTGGTACAGGATATGCTTAATATTTTGTAATAACTGTATCAAACAAAAAAAATGTCCAATTTAATATATTTACATTAATTATGATGCATCAATAATGTTAAATATTAAATACTCATTTTGCTTTCAAATTACATGCATAAAAAAGAAAGAAAAAAAAAGAAAAGAGAATGCATCCACTCGTAAGAAAAAAAAAAGCAGTAGTTTAGAAAGTACTTGTATACCTTGCTTCCTCCACTTTACTATTACACTTGCAAAAATGGAAACACTAAGACCACATTGAAGAAGAATTATCATATAGTGAGATTCAAATAGTAAAAAAAATCAAAAAAGAAAAAAATTATTTAAACACGAGAAAAAATTATAATTGATTTGAATGATATAAGTTAACTAATAAACATAAATTTTATTTGTGTTTTGGTTTTCATCTAAGATTCCAACAAGAACTTTTAAGCAAGAAATTTTAAAATAAACGAGGTTGATCATGATCATTTAATTTTTATTAGGAGGAGTCAATATCTATGAAGACAATGCCCCATCTCTTTGAAAACAAAACCACCACTATATACTCTTTTACACACTAATTGCAATCAAAGAATTCTTATTGGTTTGAAGATTATGCAGCAACCTATACTACTTGCTATATGAAAACTTATATGGTAAGTTAAGAACTTCAATAATGCATATATTTGCATTAAAAGTTAAGAGCTAATTTAATTTTTGGTTGAATTAAAAAGAGGAATTAGGTAAGCAAACTTAAAGCTTATAGTATGTTGTCACATTTGCCAACTTCTTTTTGCCTTTTTTTTTCCTTTCTGAAGGGAAGAAAATAAGCTAAGTGGCATTTATGATTTATGAATGCCAAATCCTTTGAATTTTTGGCTCAATTCCATTAAAAATGGGGGGTTTGGCTCAAAAAGTAGTAACCTAGCAATAAAGAACATTAAAGACCTTCAAAACCAAGTAGAGTTTGGCACGTACTCCAAATTAAATGAGCCCTTGACTTATACCCACTTGAAAAGTGGGTTAGATACATTCAATCCTCTATGAAATTGAAATCCAAGTTGTAATATTTCAATTCACATTTTCTAAAGGTGTTTTAATATAAGCCCTATAGGTATAGCAATATTGAAAAGGTTTACATCCCAATCCTCAGCCGTTGCGTCTTTTTTCATTTTATTGAAAAGAGAATTACCTATAAATATTGTTTGATTCATGACAACAAGGTTTTGTGGATCTTAATCTTGTAAATAGAAACCAAATTTTTAGACTTTTAAGAATAGTGTTGATTATTTTGACATCAATCCTATTAGATTTTGCAAAATTATAGCAAATTCATCAAACTTATATATGCTAAAACTTTAAATTAATCAAAAAAGAAGTGAAGAAACACTCCCTATTTTTTAGTTCTTTTACAATTATTATCTTTGATCAAACATAGATATGAAGCAAAAACTATTAACACTGAATAAAAAAAAAAAAAGTCTAAAAGGTTTTCCGTCTACTAGCTTTAAGTTGACTTCTTTTTAGTTTCCCAAATATCTGACGTGTCCTCTTATTTGCCACGTCAGCAAAATCTTCCCCGGTTTTCGCGCCATATTTTGGAAACTTCTGGCAGCTTTTTAACGTAATCTCGTACGACAGCATCAACACCCACGTATCTTCCGTCTTCCGAACTTTCCAGAATTTCCGCCACCAAAATCCTGTATAAAATCTTCTCTTTCGTTCAGATCTTTATTTGTATAAAGTTTTCTTCCTATTCTTTTAGCTTTTCCAATCTCTCTACACTCACATGGCGGATATTCCTACCCAATCCCAAGAGCCTCCTCGGGTTCTCTTCGTCGTGTTCCAACTTGGCGGCGGCGGAGTCGGCGAGGACAATAAACCCGGGCCTGCTCCGGCTTCTAAGGCTTCCATAGAAGCCATGCCGAGGATAAAAGTAGAAGAGAGTGGTAAGGATTGTTCTATTTGTTTGGAAGAGTTTAAGGTTGATGAAGAAGCAAGGGAGATGCCGTGCAAGCACTTGTTTCATTCGGGTTGCGTTGAGAAGTGGCTGCAGATCCACGGTTCCTGTCCCGTCTGCCGGTTTTTGATGCCTGCTGAGGAGGCTGAAGGAGGAGGCCGTGGCGGTGGGTTGGGAAGTTTTGAAGGTAGGGAGATTGGTTTAGGATTTGTACAATCGGTTTTAGCTGTGGCTAGCTTGGCGAGTTTGATGGCAATGGCAGGTTCGGGTAGGAGATCCGAACAGTCTGGTGCGGGTCAGGTTGATGATGATGACTCTACAACTGAAGAGATGGATTGCAACTGAAACAAATCAGTTTTATTTTTTTTTTATTTTTCACCCTTGGAGAAAGGGAATTAAACTGTGCATTGATCAAAGGGAATTTAATTATTATTTGATTTATCTATTATTGTGTCATTCTTATTTTTTATTGGAAGATATTCTAATTTTATATTGTATCTTTTTTTAATAAAGCAAGTCTCGACTAGATTCAGCATCAAATTGAAGTATTTTTATAACATATACATAATGTTAGGATAAATCATAAATTAATTCCACAAACAATGAAATAAAATTTAAAAATTGACACATAATATAGTAGAATAATTTGTACCGAGTTAAAACAAAAAACTATCAATTTTAATTTTGTCAATTGCAATCGCAAGTATGTAAATCTTTTACTAAATTAATTTTTAGTATAGAAAAAGTTAGGATTATATTTAAGTATAGCATATAAGAAATAAATGAATTAAATTAAATAGTTAAACCAACTAAACAACTAATAGACAAAACCAATCAAACAACTAACATAGTTGGATAAATCCAACACAAAGTTAGATCAAACCAAGATTATGAGATTTAAAAATTAGATCTTAAAGTTTCAAAATTTCTTATGTACTTTTTTTAGTCAAGATTTCATTGGAAGCATACAAGCAACTTTTTCAACAATGAAAATAATTAGTTTTTTACTTAAACTCATAGGAAATAATTTAGTAAATAGCAGTTTGATTACAAATATAGGAGAAATGCATGTGATATATTAATGATTATTTTCAAAATATAAAAATTTTTCATGAAAATTGTAAAAATATATCTTTATATTGACTATTTTCTTTTGAATTATTAATTTTTATATTGAGGGTCAAGTTTTTAAACTCTGCAAGTGAAATTAAATGGTTGTGCTACATGTTTATTTAATAATTGATCATTTATGCTTTAAAAATTAATCAATAATTTATTATTTTCTAAATATATCTTAATAAATGTACACTAGCTTTTTAATCTCACTTGTAAAATTTAATATTTCATTATCATATACTATGATTATTATTATTATTAGTTAATTTTTTCAATTATATTGTAACTATTTAAAGAATATAAAAAATTTGTCAAATATTTGTGTATTTTAAAAATATATTTTAATATCTTTTCATACGTTTCTTTTTTTTTCATAGATTAAGAAATACAAAGTAATAAATGAATATAATTTTATAAAAATATAATGAACAAATATAATTATTTTTTGATCTCTCTAAATAGCATTTCTAGATAAAATTACCATGATTTTGTTGAAGTGTTGTGTTTCGTCTCTAGCAAAAAAAAAAAAGCATTTTTAGATATGCAACTGGCTAGATTAAATAAAAAAAATTAGTTTTTTCTAACCCATGCGAAAAAAATTGAACCAAGTAAATTCATTCTTTATTCTTTTCTGTAGTTGAAAATCTCTTTTATTGACACGAGAAAGTAAGAATGACTTTTTTACTTTTAATTTCCTACGCTATAGCTTTCCCTCATTTTCCCTCTTAATTTACTCAACACACGTAGTGTTCGTGGCGAATTTGGTCGGCAGATGGTGTTTTGGGTTGGTTTTTGTTGGCAAACAAACGTGAGCCACTAAACAAAGCTTGGTCTTTTATCTTTTCCAGCGAGGACTACAATATGATATTGGGCAAGTTGCAACATTTGTTCAGCTATCACCATCATCTCCTGTCCTTGTAGCTGGGGGATAAAAGGGATAATGAACATGGCTGATGGCCCTTTGTACTGTTTTTTCTGGCAAAAACTGTGGCCAAAACCTCATGGAGGCCGGCCATGCATTAAGGGAAAGCATGGGTATGGTTAGACAATGATGTCTATAACGAGGGTTTAATATCCCTCGAGAAAGGGAGTAAGGTTACGCGTATGAATGATGATGATAAATTCATGTATCGAATCTTGCGAGTACTGCTCCTGCCAGCAATCATCATCATCATCAAAGTCTTTATTTTAATACTGGAATAACTTATATGAATCAATTATGAACTTATATTTAGTCGTAAGTCGTCGGTATGAATTCTACTCATTTCTCTATAATGCAATGTGTTTTTCTAACTCTTGTTTCATCATATCTTTTCAGATAACTTTCTTTCAAAAACTTGGAATACATACTCCATGATTAAGTTGTAATTAAGTTGGAACCGAGTCCTTTTTTGTTCCATGACTGCTGATTTGAATATATGAAGAGCATGAACAAAATATTTGATTCTCCAACCGATAGGAGAAAACGAAATCCTAATTTTGGTTGCAAGAGTTAGGTTAGGTGAACAGTAAGCTTCAAAACAAGCAACTTTAGACCTGGGATTTCATCCATTTACCCAATTCTAAAGTCCTTTGACTTTCGCAGGGAAATGCATAAGTAGAGTTAGGGCTTGTCTGTAGTTTTCCATCACCATCACTATTTATTCTTGTGCTACCAGCCTGAAAGTTAAGCAATAGAAAAGAGAAGCTACCTACCTAAAGTAGAAACTAAATATAACAGCCATTGAAAAAAGTAAGAACTTGTAACAAAACTCTGCTGTAGTTGTAATAAGAATGTGAAATTCCTTGACGCTTCTCATCTGATCCTAGGCATATGCCCCCAAACCACATGGTGAATAAGGAAGCATGGAACAGACACTACTGGTAAGAGTTCTTGCAATGATCAAGGAATTCAAGAGAGAGAAAAACTTCCTCTAACAATTTATATGGATTGCAAACTTCCTCTAACGATTTATAAGGATTGCCTTTAGTTGGCATGTCAATTGTCTGAATGGACTTTGCATAAGCAGAATGCACGTACCATTACCATTTGGTCATTTGCCACAGTTTTCAGCCTCCGAAAACTCCATAAAAATTAGTTGTATGGAGCACTCAAATCTTTGGAAATAGCAATTTAGTGATTTCAACTCTGCCTATCTTTCATCAATTTGAGAAAAGGTTTCAAAAGAATGATTTTGAAAAGCACCAAAATGCCTATGTTAAATGAATACAGAGAGGTATGG